>JBBGZY010000451.1:2415000-3615000 GCA_037952925.1 Lithobates clamitans
AAGGAAGTCCGGCCTCAGGCCCAACTGAGGATTTATAATTGTGGGCATTTTTTCTTAATAAATTGTGCAATATGCAGCAGGATAAAATGATGTGGTTGAGTTTGTATTCCGCCATGTGTATGGCTGTCAGAAACAGGCGCAACCGGCTGGCCATTATCCCGCAGGCATTCTCAATGACTCCTCTGGCTCTGGCCAGCCGCTAGTTAAAAACCCTCCTCTCGGGGTGAGGGTCCTCTGGGGGAATGGCCTCAGGTTCTCACCCAGACCAAACACTTCATCAGCAAGAAAGATGAACGTGAGTCCTTCAACTTGGTCTGCATCAGGTGGCAATCCCAGGCCACCATTCTGGTTTAATAGTATAGTGTTAAAAGTTATAATAGCAAGACCCTGAATGGGGTAGTGGCGCGATGTGGACGTGCTTCCAATCTATAGCCCCTCCACAGCTGTGGCGTTGAGGGAAACTGAAAAATTAGTACTTTTGCACATAACATTGCAAGCATATTAGACACAAACATTCTTGGCCAACATCAGTTTAACATTTATTTTAAGGAGTATTTAAAGACAAAAATATTAGGCCCACCCCGAATGGGGTGGTGGTTTCAGGGCTGGCTCAACCCTCCCTTCTCTGAGCTGGCCTCTCCACTGTCAGCTAATTGCCAGCTCTCATCTCTCTCCACAGTTAACCAGCTGTTGTGGATCTGCTCGTCAGTCCCGCCTACCTAAAGATCTCCAGTTCACTTCATTCCTGCCTTCGCCTTGGTCACTTTACAAGAAACCATCTCCTGCGTTCCTGTTTAAAGACTGGCTTTGCTGACATCCCTTCTGGCACCTTATCCTGCTTGCTGTTCCTTTACTTGGATCACTGACTTCTGGCTTTGCTGATTACCTGATCTGGTACTGAACTCTGGCTTGGCTGATTACCCGATCTGGTTATTGAACTCTGGCTTGGCTGACTACCTGATCCGATTACTGGACTCTGGCTATGCTTTGACTACGCTTACTCTATTTACTTTTTTATTTTTAATAATAAACAAGTGTGATTTTACTGTACTTCTGTCTCGGTCTGGATCATAGTTTCTGACAGTAGGCGAAGGCCATGAATTCAGAAGATACAGTCAATCCACTTGTTGGTAATATTTTTTCCAGTTTGGATGAGCAAGATCACCGCATGGATCAGTTTGCCATGGCGTTACAAACATTCCTGAGTCACACGGCTCACCTGGAATCCCCCATCTGGAATCCCCCTGAGTTGCAGGCCGTCCCTGCTGCTGTGCCAGTCTCTGTGCAGGCACCCGCCTTGAGTATTACCTCTATAAAAAGGTATGTCTGGTTCTACCCCGCTTCCCCAGCAATTTGGGGGCAATCCAGTTCAATGCAGAGGGTTTCTCAACCAAGTTGAGATATACTTTGAGATGCTGCCCCAGGCGTTTCCCACGGACAGAAGCAAAGTAGGGTTTGTGATATCTTTGCTTTCTGAGAGCCTTGGCCGGGGCTAACCCTCTATTTGAGATTTGTCTTGAGTTACCCAGAATTTGTGGCCTCCTTTAAAAGGGTATTTGACGTTCCCACACACTCCGCTTCTGCTGCCAAGTGCCTCATGTTCATCAAACAGAGTACGAGAACTGTTGCCGACTACGCCATTGAGTTCCGTACTCTGGCAGCAGAGGTTGCTTGGAACAATGAGGCCCTCGTGGCTGCTTTTTCTCATGGTCTCTCAGATTCCATCAAGGATGAGATAGCAGCCTGAGATATACCCACTGAGCTGGAGAGCTTGATCTCGCTTGCCATGCTCATTGACTCCAGACTCAGAGAAAGACTTTCTTTTAAGGAGCGCTTGCGGAAGCCTCCTGTATTTGCCTCCAAACTTTGCAGTCCCACCCATGCCTCCCTGACCTACCATGCCTCCTGGTACCAAGTCGGTCTGTGAAGATGAACCCATGCACTTGGGCTTCACACGTCTCTTTGCAGATGAGAGAGCCTTTAGGAGGAGGGAGAGATTGTTCCTTTATTGTAGCCAGGCAGGTCACTTTTTGAAGTCTTGTCCTACCCATGGACAGACCTTAGGTGGTGTTGTGTCGTCCCCAGTTATCCAGAAGGATAAGCCCCTGGTTTCGGTCACCCTTTCTTGGGCTAAGTCGTCTATCAAGATACAGGCTCTAATCGACTCTGGGGCTGCAGGCCTGTTCATTCATGCTGCCTTTGTATCAAAGCACTTGATTCCACTGCAGCTGCGTGACACTCCACTTGCCATTGAGGCTCTTGACGGGAGACCTCTACAGCCTGCCCATGTGACTCAAGAGACGGTTCCATTGTCCATGGCCATAGGGGCTCTTCACCATGAGATAATCCAATTCCAAGTTTCTGCTGGTTATTGGTTATCCCTGGTTACAGAGGCACAACCCCTCTTTTGATTGGGTCTGTGCTGAGGTTCTCTCCTGGTCACCACAATGCAGTGAAAAATGCTTCCGGAAGGTAGCCAAGGTCCTGTGTACCTCTTCACTCTCCTCCCTGCCAGAGGAGTACCGTGATTTTAGCCCTGAAAGAATGGAGACATCTCCTCGAAGGTACCACTGTGCCAGTTCTCAATCTTACTGACCATAAGAATCTCACATTCTTGTCTGAGGGTAAACGCCTCTCTCCCAGAAGGACGCGATGAGCTCTTTTCTTGTCAAGTTTCAATTACATTGTCTCATTCTTACCCGGTACTAAGAATATAAGGGCTGACGCCTTATCACAACAATTTTCCACCACTTCCAAGTTGGAGTCAGTTCCGGTTCCTATGATTCCTACTGATCGTATTCTGGCTACGGTTCGCACCAGTCTTACTTCTCCTTTGGGTGACAAAATTCTTGCTGCTCAGGTCGATGCTCCTCCTGAGAAACCTTGTCACTGCTGCTTTGTCCCAGAGTTTCTCCGTACTGCTCCAGACTTACCATTCTCCCAAGGCAGCTGGCCACCCTGGTAAGAATCAACTGGTTTGGGCCATTTCCCAACAATTCTGGTGGCCTATTCTACGTGCTGATGCAACTGCCTTCATAGCTGCCTGTTCCATGTGTGCTCAGATTAAGACTCCACGACACTTTCCAGTGGGCCTCCTACAACCCGTACCCAATGGAGAGAGGCCCTGGACCCATCTGTCTATGGATTTTATTGTGGAGTTGCCCAACTCATAAGGCAACACAGTTATCCTTATGGTGGTTGACCGGTTCTCAAAGATATGTCATTGTATTCCACTTAAGAAGTTGCCCACTTGTAAGGAACTGGCTTCCATTTTTGCTAGGGAGATCTTACGCTTACATGGACTACCCAAGGTGATTGTCTCAGACGGGGTAGTCAGTTTGTGTCCCGGTTCTGGCGAGCCTTTTGTGCACAGCTGGGAATTCAGCTTGCTTTCTCCTCTGTGTATCACCCGCAGTCTAATGGTGCCACAGAACAAGCAAATCAGTCCTTGGAGCAATTCCTACGTTGCTATATTTTTGACCATCACAACAACTGGTCAGACCTATTACCATGGGCAGAGTTTGCTCACAACAGTGCCTTGAGTGTTGCTTCCCGATTGTCTCCATTTATGGCAAATTATGGTTTCCAACCTTCCATGTTGCCTGACTCGTTTGTTCCACAGAGTATTCCTGCACTAGAGGAGCATCTCCATGGTCTTCGTTTCACTTGGGCACAAGTCCAGGAGGTTTGCGTCATGGTACAGACTCCATGCTGACCACAGACGCCTGCCTGCACCCTCTTACCAGGTTGGGGACAGGGTATGCTGTCATCTCGCAACCTTCGACTTCGTGTTCCCTCACTGAAGTTCACACCTCGGGTTATTGGGCCTTTCCGTATCTGTCGCAGGATTAACCCAGTGGCTTACGCGTTGGACCTTGCTCCTAGTATGCGCATCTCAAATGTGTTTCATGTCTCCTTATTGAAACCGTTGGTCTGCAACCGCTTTACCACCTCGGTGCCACGTCCTCACCCTATACAGGTTGAGAACCATCAGGAGTATGAGGTACAATCCATTGTTGACTCCCATAGGTTCCGTGAGCGCATACAGTACCTGGTGCATTGTAAGGGGTACGGTCCGGAGGAACGATCCTGGGTCTCATCCTCAGATGTACATACTCTTGCCTTCCTCCGTGATTTCCATAGACATTTTCCCCTCAAGCCCGGTGGTCCTCCAAAGGGGAGGGGTCATTGAGGAGGGGGGTACTGTCAGGGCTGGCTCAGCCCTTCCTTCTCTGAGCTGGCCACGCAGCTGTCGGCTAATTGCCAGCTCTCATCTCTCTCCAGAGTTAACCAGCTGTTGTGGATCTGCTGGTCAGTCCCGCCTACTTAAAGATCTCCAGCTCACTTCATTCCCCCCTTCGCCTTGGACACATCACAAGAAACCATCTCCTGCATTCCTGTTTAAAGTCTGGCTTTGCTGACATCCCTTCTGGCTCCTTATCCGGCTTGCTGTTCCTCTACTTGGATCCCTGACTTCTGGCTTGGCTGATTACCCGATCTGGTTACTGAAATCTGGCTTGGCTGATTACCCTATCTGGTTACTGAACTCTGGCTTGGCTGACTACCCGATCCGGTTACTGGACTCTGGCTATTCTTTGACTACGCTTACTCCATTTACCTTTTTATTTTTATTAATAAACAAGTGTGATTTTACTGTACTTCTGTCTCGGTCTGGTTCATGGTTTCTGACAGGTGGCACGATGTGGACGTGCTTCCCATCTATAGCCCCTCCACAGTTGGTAAAGTCCCAATGGTCGGCAAAATGGGAGGCCACAGTCTGCCATTCCTGTGGCGTTGAAGGAAACTGTGGAGTCAAAACAGAAAAATATATATTAGTACTTTTGCACATAACATTGCAAGCAGATTAGACACATTCTTGGCCAACATCAGTATAACATTTATTTTAAGGAGTATTTTAAGACAAAAATATAAGGTCCACTTATCAGATCCCCCCCCCCCCCCGTTGGCCCATTGTAAAAATTTTGGGGGGGGAGGGTTCGAGCTGAGTTTAGGACCCCCCAAAAAAAGCCTATGGCACTCTGCCTGAATTTAAGGACAACAATAACATTTGTACACATTTTAGGGGGTGTTTAGGGTAAGCACTACAATGGGGCTGACAAAATACATTGTTAAGTGACTAGGCTATAAGGTGTATATGGGCCCAGGATAGCATGCTGGGGAGGTTAGTGAAGGCTAGGGATGAGCTCCGAGTTCGAGTCAAACTCATGTTCGACTCGAACATCGGCTGTTCGCAAGTTCGCCGAACAGCGAACAATTTGGGGTGTTTGCGGCAAATTTGAATGCCGCGGAACACCTTTTAAAAGTCTTTGGGAGAAATCAAAAGTGCTAATTTTAAAGGCTTATATTCATGGTATTGTCATAAAAAGTGTTTGGGGACCTGGGTCCTGCCCCAGGGGACATTGATCAATGCAAAAAAAAGTTTTAAAAACGGCTGTTTTTTCGGGAGCAGTGATTTTAATAATGCTTAAAGTGAAACAATAAAAGTGTAATATCCCTTTAAATTTCGTACCTGGGGGGTGTCTATAGTATGCCTGTAAAGGGGCGCATGTTTCCCGTGTTTAGAACAGTCTGACAGCAAAATGACATTTCAAAAGGAAAAAAAAAGTCATTTAAACTACGAATTTCCGGTCTGACAATACACATAGAAGTTCATTGATAAAAACGGCATGGGAATTCCCCACAGGAGAGCCCTGAACCAAAATTTAAAAAAAAATGACTTGGGAGTCCCCCTAAATTCCATACCAGGTCTGGTACAGATATTAAGGGGAACCCCGCGCCAAAAAAAAAAAAAAAAAGGCGTGGGGTCCCTCCAAAAATCCATACCAGACACTTATCCGAGCACGCAACCTGGCAGGCCGCAGGAAAAGAGGGGGGGCGAGAGAGCGCCCCCCCTCCTGAACCGTACCAGGCCACATGCCCTCAACTTTGGGAGGGTGCTTTGGGGTAGCCCCCCAAAACACCTTGTCCCCATGTTGATGAGGACAAGGGCCTCATCCCCACAACCCTGGCCGGTGGTTGTGGGGGTCTGCAGGCGGGGGGCTTACCAGAATCTGGAAGCCCCCTTTAACAAGGGGACCCCCAGATCCTGGCCCTCCCCCCCTGTGTAAAATGGTAAGGGGGTACAAAAGTACCCCTACCATGTCACTAAAAAAAAGTGTCAAAAATGTTAAAAATGACGAGACAGTTTTTGACAATTCCTTTATTTAAATGCTTCTTCTATCTTCCTTCGGTTTTTTCCTCCATCTTATTCTTCTTCTTCTGGTTCTTCCTCCGGTTTTCTCGTCCGGCATCTCCTCCGCGGCGTCAGTGTCTTCTTCCCTTCTTCTCCTCGGGCTGCTCTGCATCCATGATGGCATGGAGGGAGGCTCCTGCTCTCCCCTTCATCTTCTCCTCTTCATCTCTTCGGGCCGCTCCGCATCCATGATGGCATGGAGGGAGGCTCCCGCTGTGTGACGCTTCTCTTCTGACGGTTCTTAAATAACGGGGGGCGGGGCCACTTTCCTGTGGCCTTTCACTTTCCTGGACTTACCTGTGGTGTCACGAGGAATGCCACAGGGAAGTCCCATCGAGTCACCGTGCATCAGAGGGGGGTGGGGTCACCGGGTGGCACCCCCGATATTTAAGAACCGTCAGAAGAGAAGCGTCACACAGCGGGAGCCTCCCTCCATTCCATCATGGATGCGGAGTGGCCCGAAGAGAAGAAGATGAAGAGAAGAAGATGAAGAGATGAGCGGGAGCCTCCTTCCATGCCATCATGTATGCAGAGCGGCCCAAGGAGAAGAAGGGAAGCCGACACTACGGAGGAGATGCCGGACGAGAACACCGGAGGAAGAACCAGAAGAACCAGAAGAAGATGGAGGAAGAAACTGAAGGAAGATAGAAGGTAGAAGAAAGAAGAAGCATTTAAATAAAGGAATTGTCTCTTGTCATTTTTGACACTTTTTTAGTAAAATGGTAGGGGTACTATTGTACCCCCTTACCATTTTACACAGGGGGGAGGGCCGGGATCTGGGGGTCCCCTTGTTAAAGGGGGCTTCCAGATTCCGATAAACCCCCTGCCCGCACACCCCCACAACCACAGGCCAGAGTTGTGGGGATGAGGCCCTTGTCCTCATCAACATGGGGACAAGGTGTTTTGGGGGGCTACCCCAAAGCACCCTACCAATGTTGAGGGCATGTGGCCTGGTACGGTTCAGGGAGGGCGCTCTCTCGTCCCCCCTCTTTACCTGTGGCCTGCCAGGTTGCGTGCTCGGATAAGGGTATGGTATGGATTTTTTGGGGGACCCCACGCCGTTTTTTTTTTTTAATTTGGCGCGGGGTTCCCCTTAAAATCCATACCAGACCTGAAGGGTTCGGGGTTCCGCTGTGGGGAATTCCCATGCCGTTTTTATCAATGAGCTTCTATGTGTATTGTCGAACAGGCAATGCATTAATAGCCGCGAGTAGTTTTAAATGACTTTTTTTCCTTTGAAATTTAATTTTGCTGTCAGACTGTTCTAAACACGGGAAACATGCGCCCCTTTACAGGCATACTATAGACACCCCCCAGGTACGAAATTTAAAAGGGATATTACACTTTTATTGTTTCACTTTAAGCATTATTAAAATCACTGCTCCTGAAAAAATGGCCGTTTTTAAAACTTTTTTTTGCATTGATCCATGTCCCCTGGGGCAGGACCTAGGTCCCCAAACACTTTTTATGACAATAACTTGCATATAAGCCTTTAAAATTAGCACTTTTGATTATTCATGTTCGTGTCCCATAGACTTTAACGGTGTTCGAACAAGTTTTTTGCCTATTCGCATGTTCTGGTGCGAACCGAACAGGGGGGTGTTCGGCTCATCTCTAGTGAAGGCAAATATGCATATAGGTCAAAAAAGGAGCATTAAAAGATTACAGCATGCATGAGAACAAAGGGGACATTCACAGCATATTACAATCATGGTAATTATGGAATGAGGAAAGAAATACAAAAACATTAGCAAACATTAAATACATAGAATGTGATGTTAAAGAAGAAAACTTACCCTAATATAGTCCTTCTGCAGGACTTGAATTATAGCAGAACAAGTCTCTGGGATAATGATCCCCAGAGCCTGGGGGGAGATGCCTGTCAAGAACTTGAGGTCCTGCAAGCTTCTCCCAGTGGCCAAGTACCGCAACGTGGTGACTAGCCTCTGCTTCAGAGTGATGGCTTGCCTCATACAGGTATCCTGCCTGCTAATATAAGGGGTCAGCAAAGCCAACAGATGGTGAAAAATGGGGTCCGTCATCCTAAGAAAGTTCCTGAAATCATCAGGATTATTCTCCTGGATCTCACGAAGCAAAGGCATATGAGAGACTTGGTCATGCTGGAGTAACCAATTCTTGGTCCATGAACCCCCCCCCACACCCTATTCATGGACTGGGCTTGGGTCAAAGAATGGACCCCAACACCAAGCCCCCACATAGCACAAACTCTACGAGGAGTACATACCCGCAACATGGCTTCAAAATGTTCGGCTGGCCAGAACAAACTAACAGAACACACTGAAGAACAGCGAGGCCTTTGAAGAGCGAGCTGAAAATCAGAAACGAGCGGACAAGAACACACTGAAAAAACAGATGTGAACTGTCTACACACTCTAAAAAGAAGATACAAACCCACAAACACAAGCTATTGCACATCCTTTTTCTAGTCCTGTCGTACTTGGTGTACGTCACCTCATTCTAGACGGTCAGACTTCGGTGTGACCGTGTGTAGGCAAGAGCACTTGAGCGGAATTCCCTCAGAGTTCCGTCTGAGAAACCTTCGGAGTTTATTCCTACGGCAAAACTGGTTGTGTGTGCGCGGCATTAATTCTGGATGGTTAAGGTTAACTAGGTGTTAATAAAAGGTTTACTAGGAATACATTTTATTTAACAAAATGTTTTTACTTTTATGGTTTAACTGATGCCATATGAAAATCAAAGGTCACTCCTTTGATCAACATATGAATGTGGTAGTGACTACACTGTAACAATACATTGTTACACTGTATTACTCAAAGACATTTACAGACTATCTGTAAGAGCCATTTTTCACAGGTGCAGGTGCATTTTGACAGCTACTCCACTATGTTATACCTAGCAATTCCTGGCTGTCATTTGGACAGCTTTTAATTTGCTATAAGCGACATGGGGAGCAGTGGTAGGGGGAGAGGAGCAGTACGTAGAAGATACACTATATTGTGAAAAGTATTGGGGAGCCTGCCTTTACATGCATATGAACTTTATTGGCATCCCAGTCTTAGTTCATAGGGTTCAATATTGAGACGGCCCAGTAATATTGAGTTGGACTAGTGCATAACGCAAGGTCCATAAATACATGGATGAGCGAGTTTGGGGTGGAGGACCTTAACTGGCCGGCACAGAGTCCCGATCTCAACCCGATAGAACATCTTTGGGATCAATTAGAGGGAGGACTGTGAGCCAGACCTTCTCACCCAACATCAGTACCTGACTTTACAAGTGCGCTTCTGGAAGAATGATTAAGCATTCCCATAGGCACACTCCTACACTCCTAAACCTTGTGGACAGCCTTCCCAGAAGAGTTAAAGCTGTTATAGCTACAAAAAGAGGGGGGTCAATTCAATATAGAACCCTACGGACTAAGACTGGGATGCCAACAAAGTTAATGTGCATGTAAAGGCAGGTGTCACAATACTTTTGACTATAGAGTGTATGTCCCAGAAACTTGGATTTTTTTTAGGATATATCTCCTACATACAGTATAAAATCCTGAAGTATTTAAAAATCATTTTTATTTGTAACTATATACAGTTTGTACAGTACATAGAGAAAGCCATATTTTCTGTACATAACATGCTCTGCTTTCTGCCTAAGAAATGCTGCTCAAGCTGCTTAGCCCACCTAATCTGACTGAAAAGAAATAGACTTTATTTGTGGCTAGTGGTCTTATCTCAGCATTTACCAGATTTATTGTCTTTAGTGCTTGACACTCAAACAAATACACATGAAAATCACATTCAAATTTACGTTTAGGTGATTTAATAAAAATGTATGTGAAGTTATAGTTATATTTGTAACCATTCAGTAGGCTTTACTAGTGTAAAAAAAAAGTGGTGACTTTAATGCACCACTGCACATTAGCATGTGTTATGTTAAGTCAGCCCATTCATTAGAAAGCACTGTCTAATGCACCACAATGGACCAAAAATTGTACCTGCTGAATTTTTGCTAGTGAAAATGATAGTACAGTTACAGTAAGTTGCAGTGCACTGTAGCACACCTAACAGGCATTACCAGATGTGTTACTGCAGTATATTAGTGTAAATGAGCCTTTAAAGGCTCAATTATGAAAGTTAAAGATATATCAATGTAAATAAAACCAAACAGTAGTGTGTATTTTTAAGGCCCCTTCCATAATATACATAGTTACATAGTTAGTAAGGTTGAATAAAGACACCAGTCCATCCAGTTCAAAGTGAGTGTGGGTGCGTGTCTACAATCATCCCTATTTATTTAACCACTTGCCGACCGCCTAACGCAGATATACTGTGGCAGAATAGCACGGGCAGGCAAAATCAGGCGGTCTGCATCGTTAGGGGAGCGATCCACTCATTCGTGGCCACCCACTTGCGATCGCTCCCAACGAATGAAAATCTTCCTGTAAAGTAAATAGCGGCAGAGGAAGTGATGTCATCTCTCCTCGTGAAGCCTTTTCGTTCCGGCGCCAAGGAGAGAAGACATTCAAGTAAGTGCACCAACACTACACATTACAGTAGCACATGCAGGCACACTTTTCACCCCCCGATCACCCCCGATCACCCCCCTGTCACAGTGACACCAATAGCAGTTTTTTGTTTTTTGGGTTTTTTTTTACTGATTACTGCATTGGTGTCATTTTGTGACAGTTATAAGTGGTAGGGCAGTTAGTGGTAGGCCCCTTTAGGTCTAGGGTATCCCCCTAACCCCCCCAATAAAGTTTTAACCCCTTGATCACCCCCTGTCGCCAGTGTCACTAAGCGATCGTTTTTCTGATCGCTGTATTAGTGTCACAGGTGACGCTGGTTAGGGAGGTAAGTATTTAGGTTCGCCGTCAGCGTTTTATAGCATTAGGGACCCCCATATACTACCTAATAAAAGGTTTTAACCCCCTGATTGCCCCCTAGTAAACCCTTTCACCAGTGATCACCGTATAACTGTTACGGGTGACACTGGTTAGTTAGTTTGTTTTTTATAGTGTCAGGGCACCTGCCGTTTATTACCTAATAAAGGTTTAACCCCCTGATCACCCAGTGGGTGATACAAGTTAGGGTCTGTGTCGCCCCAGGCAGTGTCAGGTTAGTGTCAGTACCGTTAACACCCATGCACGCAGCATACACTTCCATTAGTATTATAGTATCTGAACGGATCAATATCTGATTCGATCAGATCTATACTAGCGTCCCCAGCAGTTTAGGGTTCCCAAAAACGCAGTGTTAGCGGGATCAGCCCAGATACCTGCTAGCACCTGCATTTTGCCCCTACGCCTTGCCCAGCCTAGCCCACCCAAATGCAGTATTGATCGATCACTGTTACTTACAAAACACTAAACACATAACTGCAGCGTTCGCAGAGTCAGGCCTGATCCCTGCGATGGCTAACAGTTTTTTTGGTAGCGTTTGAATCAGTCGCTAACAGTCAGGAGCTTTTTTACCTGTGAGTCTCACTACTGTACCACTGAATTTAGAACCCAAAATGGCAAATCGAAGGTACAGTAGTGAAGAGGCCTACACGTTTCTGAGCATGATAGATAGTGAAGAGGAAGTCACTCATCTGTCAGATTCAGGCTCAGAATACGATCCAGTAGACGACAGCGGCTCCATGACCGATAGCGCTGACGATGGAGTTGTGGTCCCTGCCAAGGTCAGACGTACCCGACCCCAATCTTCTTCTGCTGTTGTTGAGGTGCAGGAACCGCAGGTCCCTCGTATGGAGGAGCAGAGCAGTACTAGGACCGCTTTTCCTTCTGGTGAACTGGCGAGCACCAGCGGCCTAGTACACCCCAGTCGTAGTCAAACCAGCACTGCAGTAACACTTGGTGACGTGGCGAGTCCCATAAGTGCAGTTCAACCTGGTGAGGTGGCAAGCACAAGTAGTGTCCCGCTGCCACCAAGAAGAAGACAAACACAGGCCTGTTGTGCCCATAGTGCCCTTCCTGCTGCATTCGCCAATCCTAATTGGGAACCCACCACTTCTGCAGCACCCGTACTTCCCCCATTCACATCCCCAACCAAATGCAGTCGGCTGCATGAGAGGCATTTTCTTTATGTCCTCCCGAGTACCCCTACCCAACGAACCCCCCAAAAAAGATGTAGTGTCTGCAGCAAGCGCGGATATAGGCGTGACACCCACTATTATTGTCCCTCCTGTCCTGACAATCCTGGTCTTTGCATTGGTGAATGTATTGAACGCTACCATACACTAGTTGTGTATTAGCGTAGGGTACAGCACTGCACAGACTAGGCACACTTTCACAGGGTCTCCCAAGATGCCATGGCATTTTTTAGAGACCCGAACCTGGAACCGGTTACAGTTATAAAAGTTAGTTACAAAAAAAAAGTGATAAAAAAAATGTAAAACAAAAAAATATATAATATAAAAAAAAAAAAAAATAGTTGTTGTTTTATTGTTCTCTCTATTGTTCTGCTCTTTTTTACTGTATTCTATTCTGCAATGTTTTATTGTTATGTTTTATCCTGTTTGCTTTTCAGGTATGTCATTTTTTATACTTTACTGTTTACTGTGTTTTATTGTTAACCATTTTTTTGTTTTCAGGTACGCCATTCAGCTGCAGCGCGAATTCATTTATCTTGACAGCAACAGCGTTTGCTCCCACGATACATAAAGCCGTGACTCCAGCGCTGTCGGAGGTGATATATGCCGCAGCATGGGGGCAGCAGGGGCGGAGGAGCGATTTGCTCCTAACTTTTGGGGCGGATGCCCCCATGCTTCGGCATATATAAATGGTGTATGTATGCCCATCATTAGAAGTGGGTGGATGAAGGGAGGTATTCTAATGGTGGGCATACCCACAGATCAATCTCCTTTTTTCCTCCAGCCCACAGGCTGCATAAAAAAAAAAAAAAGATTACAATATATGCCAAACAAGGACCAGCAACGTACTCGTATGTTGCTGGACTTTGAGTGGTTATACCAGAATGATGCCTGCAGGTTTAGGTATCATCTTAGTATCATTCTTTTCAGCCAGCAGTCGACTTTCATGTAAAAGCAATCCTAGCGGCTAATTAGCCTCTAGACTGCTTTTACAAGCAGTGGGAGGGAATGACATCCCACCATCTTCCATGTTTTGCTCTGGCTCTCCTGTCCCAACAGGGAACCTGAAAATGCAGCCAGTGATTCGGCCAACTGACCATAGAGCTGATCAGAGACTAGAATGGCTCCAATCATCTCTATGGCCTAAGAAACCGGAAGCTACAAGCATTTCATGACTTAGATTTCGCCGGATGAAAACAGCGCCATTGGGAAATTGGGAAAGCATTTTATCACACTGATCTTGGTGTGGTCAGATGCTTTGAGGGCAGAGGAGAGATCCCATTTTTTTCAAAAAAAGAGTACCTGTCACTACCTATTGCTATCATAGGGGATATTTACATTCCCTGACATAACAATAAAAATTATAAAAAAAAAAATATGAAAGGAACAGTTTAAAAATAAGATAAAAAAGCAAAAAAAAATAAGAAAAGCACCCGTCCCCCCTGCTCTCACACAAAGGCGAACGCAAGCGTTGGTCTGGCGTCAAATGTAAACAGCAATTGCACCATGCATGTGAGGTATCACCATGAAGGTCAGATCGAGGGCAGTAATTTTAGTAGTAGACTAATACGGCTACAACAAATCAAGTAGTAGACCTCCTATGTAAATCTAAAGTGGTAACCTGTAAAGGCTTTTAAAAATGTATGTAGTTTGTCGCCACTGCACGTTTGTGCGCAATTTAAGAGCATGTCGTGTTTGGTATCCATGTACTCAGCCTAAGATCATCTTTTTTATTTTATCAAACATTTGAGCAATATAGTGTGTTTTAGTGCATTATAATGAAAAAAAAGTGTGTTTTTTCCCCAAAAAATGCATTTGAAAAATCGCTGCGCAAATACTGTGTGAAAAAAAAATGAAACACCCACCATTTTAATCTGTAGGGCCTTTGCTTTAAAAAATATATATAATGTTTAGGGGTTCAAAGTAATTTTCTTGCAAAAAAATTTTTTTTTTCATGTAAACAAATAGTGTCAGAAAGGGATTTGTCTTCAAGTGGTTAGAAGAGTGGGTGATGTGTGACATAATCTTCTAAATGTTGTGCATAAAATGCCAGGACAGTTCAACCCCCCCCCCCCAATGACCCCATTTTGCAAAGTAGACACCCCAAGCTATTTGCTGAGAGGCATGTCGAGTCCATGGAATATTTTATATTGTGACACAAGTTGCGGGAAAAAGACAATTTTTTTTTTTTTGCACAAAGTTGTCACTAAATGATATATTGCTCAAACATGCCATGGGCATATGTGGAATTACATTCCAAATCCATTCTGTTGCTTCTCCTGAGTATGGGGATACCACATGTGTGAGACTTTTTGGGAGCCTAGCTGCGTACAGGGCCCTGAAAACCAAGCACCGCCTTCAGGCATTCTAAGGGTGTAAATTTTTGATTTCACTCCTCACTGCCTGTCACAGTTTTGGTGGCCATGGAATGCCCAGATGGCACAAACCCCCCACAAATGACCCCATTTTGGAAAGTAGACACCCCAAGCTATTTGCTGAGAGGTATGGTGAGTATTTTGCAGACCTCGCCGCTTTTTGTCACAAAGTTTTAAAAATTGGAAAAAAACAAAACAAAAAAAAAAACAAACATTTTTCTTTCTTCATTTTCAAAAACACATGAGAGCTGCAAAATACTCACCATGCCTCTCAACAAATAGATTGGGGTGTCTACTTTCCAAAATGGGGTCATTTGGGGGGGGTTGTACCATCTTGGCATTTTATGGCCTTCGAAACTGTGATAGGTAGTGAGGAGTGAAAGCAAAAATGTACGCCCTTAGAAATCCTGAAGGCGGTGATTGGTTTTCGGGGCCCTGTACACAGCTAGGCTCCCGAAAAGTCCCACACATGTGGTATCCCCATACTCAGGAGAAGCAGCAGAATGTATTTTGGGATGTAATTCCACATATTCCACATATACCCATGGCATGTTTGAGCAATATACCATTTAGTGACAACTTTGTGCAAAAAAAAAAGTTTGTCATTTTCCCGCAACTTGTGGCAAAATATAAAATATTCCATGGACTCAACATGCCTCTCAGCAAATAGCTTGGGGTGTCTACTTCCCAAAATGGGGTCATTTGGGGGGGGGGGGTGAACTGTCCTGGAATTTTATGGCCTTCAAAACTGATGGGTAGTGAGGAGTGAAATCAAAAATTCACGCCCTTAGAAATCTTAAAAGCGGTGCTTGGTTTTTGAGGCCCCGTACGCAGCTAGGCTCCCAAAAAGTCCCACACTTGTGGTATACCCACACTCAGGAGAATCAGCAGAATGTATTTTGGGGTGCAATTCCACATATGCCCATGGCCTGTGTGAGCAATATATCATTTAGTGACATCTTTTTGTAATTTTTTTTTTTTTTTGTCATTATTCAAATCATTAGGGACAAAAAAAATTAATATTCAATGAGCTCAACATGCCTCTCAGCAATTTCCTTGGGGTGTCTACTTTCCAAAATGGGGTCATTTGGGGGGGTTTTGTATTGCCCTGCCATTTTAGCACCTCAAGAAAGGACATAGGCTGTCATAAACTAAAAGCTGTGTAAATTCCAGAAAATGTACCCTAGTTTGTAGACGCTATAGCTTTTGCGCAAACCAATAAATATATGCTTATTGACATTTTTTTTTACCAAAGACATGTGGCTGAATACATTTTGCACTAAATGTATGACTAAAATGGGGTTTATTGAATTTTTTTCATAACAAAAAGTAGAAAATATCATGTTTTTTCAAAAATTTTCCGTTTATAGCGCAAAAAATAAAAAACGCAGAGGTGATCAAATACCATCAAAACCAAGCTCTATATGTGGGAACAAAAGGACACAAATTTCGTTTGGGTACAGCATTGCATGGCCGCGCAATTAGCAGTGCCAAATTATAAAAAGTGCTCTGGCCAGGAGGGGGGTAAATCCTTCCAGGGCTGAAGTGGTTAAGGTACCTATATAGCACCACCAATTCACACAGCACTCCACACATACATCGTACACCCACATTGGTCCCTACCCTCAAGGAGCCCACAATCCACATTCATATACTAGGGCCAATTTTGAACAGAAGCCAATTAACCTACCAGCATGTCTTTGGCGTGTGGGAGAAAACCAGAGTACCCGGAGGAAACCCATGCAGGCACAGGGAGAACATGCAAACTCCAGGCAGGTAGTGTTGGGGTTGGGATTTGAACCAGCGACCCTTTTTAATGCAAAGTGAGAGTGCTACCCACTACACCACTGTGTTGCCCCTATATAAATGATCAAAGAAATAATAGAGGACCAATACATCTATGGACAGATAAATACAGATGCAATTTTCAGCGTTTTCTGTTGCAACCTTGTACAGCCACTTGGTGGCACTATATACTTCATTTGATTAGGTTTTACTTTATTTATTCTTCTACACAGGTAATACCGCTTGTTATAGCACATGTTGTTGATATTCTGAAACCCTTAAATAGACCTAACGTTCGCACCTTAGTAGATGGGAGGGAGATACAGCATGAACTGATTTTTTTTTTTTTTTACAATGTTCTTTGATACAGTGCATTGAGGTTAAATAGGTTCTAAAGTCTAGATGTTTTTAACTTAATGCATTCTGTGCATTAATGTAAAAAAAAACAAAAAATAAATTAAAAAAAAGGCCCTACTAACCCCACTACCTGTACCACGCTACCCACCCCCCACATTTATAAACACATACCTGACTCTTTACAATCACTTGAAGTTTTCCAGGTAATACCAGTAAATATCTGTCTGCCTCTTTCGTTTGGCTTGATATGTTTTGATGTTAAAACATAGTGAAATAAAGTAGACCCGAAGGTAAAACCGTTTTTTTAATTTTATTTTAAATAGAGTAAGGGAGGGTTACATCAGGCTTTTTAGACATCTGTGTTCCATTGAAGATATTTCCCTTCACTTCCTGTTCCATAATCATAACAAAAAGCAAGAGGAAATCCCTTTAAAGTAAAGGAAAGCCCTTGCAGTCAGCAACATCAGAACTAGTGTCCCCATTGGAAGATTTTCCACTATTATTCCGGTGAGCTCTCAAAATTTAGAATTTTCTTTCACTTTTACTTTGAAGGATAAGTTCACCTTTACAAAAAAACAAAAAAAAAAAACAAAAAAAAACCAATAAAGGCACATTTGTTTGCACGTAAAAAAAAAATGCATTTACAGTTTTTTGTTAGGAACCTGTAAAGCCTTGCACCCCCGATCATGAGTGTAATGCCACAGTCCTGCAGCCTGTCTGTGTAGCTGTCTGTTCATACCACTGATACAGACATGGAGTTGACACAAATAACAATTTTCACAAAGTCTTCTGCTTCAGTGTTTTTAGATCCTTTTGTCAGATGTTACTATATTATACTGAAAGCGGAGGTCCGCCGAAAATAAAATATTAAAAGCCAGCAGCTACAAATACTGCAGCAGCTGCTGACTTTTAATATATGGACACTTACCTGTCCCAGGGTCCATGCGATGTCGGCAGCCGAAGTCGATCTGTCCGTCGGCTCTCGGCAGCTGCCCCCGCCATCCTCGGTAAGGGAATAAGAAAGTGAAGCCGCGCGGCATGGTTCCCTACTGCGCATGCGCGAGTCGCACTGCGCGTCCTCTCAGGTCCCTGCTGTGTTCTGGGACCTGTGTGTCTCCCAGAATACAGTGGGGGAGGACGGGGTAGGCACCGGAAGTGGCGTAGGTCACTGCAAGCGCCGCGGTGATCTATTCCAGGAAGTGGGAGCAAATACCTGTATTAGACAGGTATCTGCTCCCTCCTCCCCCTGAAAGGTGCCAAATGTGACACCGGAGGGGGGAGGAGGAATCCAAAAAGTGGACGTTCCATTTTTGGGTGGAACTCCACTTTAAGTATAATTACAAGCATTTCATAAGTGTCAAATGCTTCTATTGACAATCACATTAAGTTTATGCAAAGAGTCAATATTTGCAGTACTGATCCTTTTTTTTTTTTTTTCAAGACCTCTGCAATTCGCCCTGGCCTGCTGTCAATCAACTTCTGAGCTACATCCTGACTGATGGCAGCCCATTCTTGCATAATCGATGCTTGGAGTTTGTCAGAATTTGCAGGGGTTTTTTTTGTTCACCCGCCTATTAAGGATTGACCACAAGTTCTTAATGGGATTAAGATCTGGGCAGTTTCCTGATGTTTTGTTCCCCAAGCTACTTAGTTTTGACTTTTGCCTTATGGCAAGGTGCTGCATCATGTTGGAAAAGGCATTGTTTCTCACCAAACTGTTCTTGAATAGTTGGGAAAAGTTGCTCTCTGAGGATGTTTTTGTACCATTCTTTATTCATGGCTGTGTTATTAGGCAAAATTGTGAGTGAGTCCACTCCTTTGGCTAAAAAGCAACCCCACACATGAATGGTCTCAGGATGCTGTACTGTTGGCATGACACAGGACTGGTGGTAGCGCTCATCTTTTCTTCTTCAGACAAGGTTTTTTGCGGATGCCCTAAACAATCGGAAAGGGGATTCATCAGAGAAAATTACTTTACCCCAGTCCTCAGCAGTCCAATCCCTGTTCCTTTTTCAGAATATCAGTCTATCGCTGATGTTTTTCCTAGAGAGAAGTTGCTTCTTTGCTGCTCTTGACACAAGGCCATCCTCCAAAAGTCTTCGCCTCACTGTACATGCAGATGCATTAACACATGCTTAATGCCATTCCTGAGCAAGCTCTGCACTAGTGTTGCCCCGGTCCCGCAGCTGAATCAACTATAGGAGACGGTCCTGGCGCTTGCTGAACTTTCTTGGGCGCCCTGAAGCCTTGTTCACAAATGCAGTGGAAATGTTTTTTTATGGCATTAAGTTCCTTTTAAAAATAATGAAAATAAGACCTGCGCCGTGGAGAAAAATAAACAAACAAATACATTGTTGAATAAGTGCAAAAGTACAAAAACATATATGTGTACGTTTACACCACACACACACACACACACGTAATAGGGCTGCCGCTGTAGTGCAAGGTAAGTACCCCAAAAAAAGTGACAACAAAAAATTTATACTCAGCGTTGCCTCTCTAAACCATAAATATACATATACTCGCATCAAATATGTGTGATATGACAACATGTATAACAAAGTGCCAATATGGTGCAAAAAAGGTGCATTCAATAAAGTTCAAAAAAGTGCAAAATAAGGTGCAATCAATAAAGTTCATCAAGTGTGAGGTACAGGGCTGGTGACACGTTGATGTAATCTTGGGGACTTCCTGTGCTCCCCTCCTGGGTCCCCACTCACCAGATAAAGATGATAAATACGCCTGTGTGTATCAAGATGGTGTCTCCTGTCCAGCAGATATGTAGATTGGTTGTGCCTCAGAGAATGGAATCTCCTCTCCTCCACCGCTTGATGTAGATCCTACATACTTTACTTAGTCAAAGACGATCGGGGTAGTAAAGTTTGGACAAGTGAAGAGGGCATATAGTGTAATACTGCAAGGTTTATTAAAAGGTTTAAAATCATTACACTTACATCAGAATCTTTAAAATGTGCAAAAATTGTCGCCTTGGCATCCAAACAGCCTTCACAGATTATCCTTAGCTTGACATGTTTCGCCCCTCCCACTGGGCGTCATCAGAAGCTTATGGAGTCTGTGATTGGCTGTCTTATATACTTTAAGTACCACCTACTACACCCAATGACTCCCACTACTCTCATTGATGGCGCAGTATGAAATTGGCCTCACTTCCGGTCTCCGCCGAAACCGGAAGTGACATATCCGCTGAGACCGGAAGTGATCAGCGGCGCAGGAAGTGATGTAATCTTTGTTGACAAAAGGTAAACACCAACATCCTACTTCCTGAATTAACAGGGAGTGATCAGAGGCCATCTAGCGTTAGTAATTCGGTATTACATTAAAAACAGATCATGGTATGTTACATTATGTGAACCATTGTGATAGTAACAGTATACTCCATTTGAAGAAAAACATATAGATAGTTAAATAATTGGGAATTATATAATGAAGGCCTGGTCTAACAAAATTAAATAAATAAAGTAAATAAAGAGGAAATGAAAATAAAGTGAAATAAAAAAAATAATAAAAATAAAATAAAATGCAAATGAAAATAAAAAGAAGAATACGGTAAATATAAAATTAAAAAAAAAAAAAAAAAAAAAATTAACAGTCAAAAATTACTAACAAAACAATTAGGTCCACATTCAACCCTTTCGGCGTTAAGGATTGTAATTTGTATATCCATTGAGTCTCGTTTTGGGAGATAGCCTGTTTAAGATTGGTGCCCCTTCGTCTATAAACGTCCTCCTGTATTGAAGGACAAAATTGTTAAAAGCATCCCTGACCCCCCAAGAAGTTGGTAACCTTCCTCGACCAAACAGGTTTCTTTAAATGTGACATGTCTAATCTGCAGAACATGTAAGGGTGGAAAGAAAATCACTACACATTTTAAATCTAGGGCAACAGGACAAATATATGAATTTCCCAAATTTATAACCTGTGGCACCACACATGTCACATACCTTTTGGAATGTGAATGTGGTCTCCAATATGTGGGAAGAACCACAAGAGAACTTAAAGTTAGACTGGGGGAACATATCAATAACATTAAAAAGGGTTTCCGTAAACAGTTTATCATATCATTTTAGGAGATTCCACAATAGAGATCCATCAAAACTCACATTTTGTGGTATTGATAGGGTGGAGAAACATTGGAGGGGCAGCAATCTCAAATTGGCTCTGGATCTCCCAAAACGAGACTCAATGGATATACAAGTTACAGTCCTTAACGCCGAAAGGGTTAAATGTGGACCTGGACATTGTTTTATTAGTAATTTTTAACTGTTCATTTTATTTTTTTTTTTTTTTTATATTTTTCATTTTTATTTTTTTATTTGATTTTTATTTTAATTTTTATTTATTTTGAATTTTATTTTTATTCTTATTTTTATTTTCATTTGAATTTTATTTTTATTTTTATTCTTATTTTAAATTTAATTTTATTTCACTTTATTTTCATTTCCTCTTCATTTACTTTATTTCATTTTTTTAGACCAGGCCTTCATTATATCATTCCCAATTATTTAACCATCTATATATTTTTCTTCATATGGAGTATACTGTTATTATCACAATGGTTCACATAATGTAACATACCATGATCTGTTTTTAATGTAATACCGAATTACTAACACTAGATGGCCTCTAATCACTCCCTGTTAATTCAGGAAGTAGGATGTTGGTGTTTACCTTTTGTCAACAAAGATTACATCACTTAATTGATGCGAGTATATGTATATTTATGGTTTAGAGAGGCAGCGCTGAGTATAAATTTTCTGTTGTCACATAAGTTCCTTTTCATGGCAATTCATCTGATCAATCTTCATAACATTCTGGAGTATATGCAAATTGCCATCATAAAAACAGAGGCAGCAGACTTTGTGAAAAATAATTCTTGTGTTGGTTTTGAAAGGCCCGCCTGGTTATTTGGACATATGTATCTTTTGTGGCCCCCAACGATCTCCCAGCGCCGGGGCCACAAAAGATATATATGCTGGCTGCCTTGGAGGGGACAGGGAGGAGGCAGGATGAGTGCTGTACACAGAGGAGAATTTCCTGTTTACACTGCAGCCTCTGTAATAGAAAGTCCGTCTCCTGCGCTGCCATTGGACGACTGTTCTGTTCATCCAAGGAGGCGAGACTGTGTATTAAAGAGGCCACCGAGAAAACAGGAGTTTCTTCTGTATGTAATCTTTTGGCGCTCTTCCCGCCCCCCTCTCTGAGCCCTCCAAGGCTGCAGATGGATGGGCATCAATCAGGCTGCACTGATGGCAATGGAGAGTCTGCATTCCTGCCAATGGTGTGTGCTGAATTACTGGCAATGGCGGGACTGCATTCATGGTAATGGTGGTGCTGAATTTTTGGCACTTGTGAGGCAACAGATGGGCACTGTCCTTTATTTTGCTTTACAGTTCTTTATTTAAAATTTAAGTTTTTTTTCCTGAAACTTCCCTCTTAAAGTGAAGGTGCGTGTTACATGCTAATAAATACGGTACATCCAAATAACACGCTCATCTCTTTACTCACACACAGCCACAAAGGCAAAAGAATTCTTGTTAGACAGTGTATTAGTGCTCGAACGAACACACTTGGACCAAATTTTAATGGTTCAAAGAATGTCAAGCAAAATGGTCGGCCCTCACGCATGTACACTTCATCAAATCTGGCCCTCTTTGAAAAAAGTTTGGACACCCCTGACCTAGAGCGATCAACAGCGCCCTGGTAGTTTATTGAGAACTACAAGCCGACAGCTGCAAAGGCTGTCAGTACTTGCAGTTTTACCATTCACAGAACACTGTTAATTGAATGACGCGGCCAGGTGGGCGGAGCCCCACACAGACACTTTTTTTTAGATTATGATAGCGAGCAGGGGGAGACAGTCCCTTGCTTGCTGTCAAAACGGGGGATCTGTGGGTGGGTGCGGGGGCCAGTGCATTTATAACATGTTACATCTGAATACAAAAATTATCCTTTAAGTGAATTGGTTTTGAGGACAATAAAGAGGATGAATCTCCCTAAAGGGGAGACAGGAATAAAAACCTGACAAAGAAGAGAAAACCAGGACACAGAAATAGATTTCGAAACTGTCTGTCACATTATAAAAAGGTAAATGTGCCCTTGAAACGTTGGTGTAATCTTTTGTTGATATGGGACTTCAGTAAATCGATCTGCGATTTTTATCGGGACTGGGATATTGTGTGGCGGACAGATCAGACACTTTTAACACTTTTGTGGGACAACTGACATTTATACAGAGATCAGAGCTAAACATAGCCACTGATTACTGTATAAATGTCACTGGCAGGGAAGCGGTTAACACTAGGGGGAGATCACGGGGTTAAATGTGCTCTCTCAGTGTGTTCTAATTGTAGGGGGAATGGGACTGCCTGGGGTAGGAGCCCGATCAGTGTTCCTATATACTAGGAACACACGATCTGTCTGCTCTCCCCTGCCAGAACATGGATTTGTGTGTTTACACACACAGATCCTCATTCTGGCTCTGTCAGGAGCGATCGCTGGTGTCCCTGGGCAGGCGCATCGGCTCCTCAGTACCGTGGCAGGTGGGCACTCCTTATTCCCCTAAAGTGGCCACCGTACAGCTACTGCGATTCACGCAGGGAAGCCATTCTACCACCGTTTGACGGCGGGCGGGTGGCAAGTGGTTCAAAACGATCTTTTTAAAAAACATTTTTTGTATTGGTACATGTCCCCCAGGGCAGTAGCCTGGGAACCCATACCCTTTTTATGGTCAATAACTTGCATATAAGCCTTTAAAATGGGGACTTGATTCTTCAAGTTCGGGTCCCATAAACTTCAATGGGGTTTGCTGTTTGGGTCCGAACTTTTGCAATGTTCGAGAGTTCTGGCACGAACCAAACTGGGGGGTGTTTAGCTCATCTCTAAAAGGGAGATATTGGCTAGAGGGAGCTCAATAATCTGGCAAACAGTAAGTGCAGAGACATGGTTTAAATTAGGAAGTTCATACAAGGCAAGACAAACAAGATTCAAGGCAAGATCATTCAAGGAATTGTCCAAGGCAAAGGTGGCTCAGCAAGCAGAGTCATTGCCAAATACAGAAGGTTCCCAGGTTCATGCCCAGGCCCTGACAGCACTCCCCTCCTCCCTGGATGTCTTAGGGCCAGATTTGTGAGGAAACCTCTGGTTGAATTCCATTGTTAATCTAGAGGCATACACATTCTCCTCAGGCTCCCAAAATTGTTCTTCTGACCCATAACCTTTCTATTGAACCAGATGTTGTAATTTGTTCCTAAAGATCATGGAGTCCAGAATTTTCTCCACCACAAATTCTTCTTCACCCTGTACCTCAATATGTGAAGGAGGTGGATAAATTCTTCCAGAAAAAAGATTTTCATGAAACAGTTTGAGTAGTAATATGTGAAAAAGCAGGGTGAATCTTCATACTGTCAGGAAGTTTTAAGCAAAAGGTGACCAGGTTGATTTGAGTAGAAATCTGAAAAGGTCCCACAAACGTTTGACCCAACTTAGCTGATGGAACATGATTTTTCAAATTTTTGGTAGATAACCAAACTTTGTCAGACCTACGTCTGTCAGCAGCCTTCTTGCAATATTCCTGAGACTTCTTCAATGTATCAATCAATTTTTCCTGCACCTCCTGTAATGTAGTGTAGCACCCTCATCCTAAAACAGGGTTATAGGTAAAATTAGCTGTGCTGGGTAGTAGCTAGCCTAGGTAACTTGTGTTTTGTGGCTTTTCTCCTAATCCTGTTTAGCTGTGGCTTCTCCCTTTTATCAGTAGGTGGCACTGTTGCCTTCGACATTAGTATGATGAGTTACAGTGAATTCAGGTTATGGATAAACATACTTTTTCTCAGCCAAACTGGCAGCTATGCATGCTGGGAGAAGTTATTTATTTGGAAGAAGTAAGGTGATCTAGGTCCTTCTCCGCCCAGACTGCTGTCTGAGTAAGTGTCAAACAGCTCCTGGCTGCTAGGCATGGAGCCTGAGGCCTAGCCAGGGGTCCTCCTGGCTGCTAGGTCTGTTGAGGCCTATCCAGGTGTTCAAGAGCTCCACAAGGGAGAGCCTGCACAATACCTGGAAACTATGCTTTTAGTCTTTTAGTCTAAGGAGTCTGGCAATTTGCCTATCTGCTGATCATTAATATTTTTGACTAAGGGTTTCCTATGCCCTACCCTCACTCCCCCACATTTTCCTGTTCAGATTAGGTATCCAAATAAATCAAGATGAACAAGACAAAACATTACAGCGGCCGGTCAAAGAGAATTGTCCTCATCTAGGGAGCAAGTGGGATCCATTACACCAGTGTTTCTCAACTCCAGTCCTCAAGGCGCACCAACAGGTCATGTTTTCATGATTTCCCTCCGATGAACAGCTGTGGTAATTACTAAGGCAGTGAAAACTGATCAAATCACCTGTGCAAAATAGTGGAAATCCTGAAAACATGACCTGTTGGTGCGCCTTGAGGACTGGAGTTGAGAAACACTGCATTACACAACCCTTGTCTTCCGTAACAACAGAGGAGAGGAGATTGTCTGTCATCATCCAAATTTTATTTTAAGCATCACACTTAAAGAGAAAGACCAGTTACTCTCCACCTCAGTGATGCTGGATTCTGGGGCTGTTGGTAACTTTATGGATTTGAAGTTTGCTGAAAAAAATGGCATCACCCAAATACCCAAACCATCCCCAGTACATATGGAGACAGTGGACGGTTACGGGGTAATCACTCATGAGACCAATCCTCTGCAGTAAAGTATCAAGTCTGGACACCAAGGGTTAATATCTTTCAGAGCAATTTGTTCTCCTCAATTTCCTGTTATTTTAGGAAATCCATGGCTATCCATTCACTCCACTATCCACTATCCACTATCCATTCAACTCCACTATTGACTGGCAGGCCAGAAACCTTGCCTTTTCCTCTGAACATTGTGAGTTACATTGTCAAAAAAGAGACATCTCACCTACAATTATTGGAGTGACATTGACTATCCTCGAAAAATCCCCCCTCAGTAAGAAGACTTTAACCACTTCAGCCCGGAAGGTTTTACCCCTTAATGACCAGGCCATTTTTTGCAATACGGCACTGCGTCGCTTCAACTGACAATTGCGTGGGTGTGCGACACTGTATCCAAACAAAATTGATATTTTTTTTCCCACAAATAGAGCTTTTTTGGTGAAAAAAAGACCGTCAATTTTGAAAAAAAAAAAAATTTTTTACACTTTCTGCTATAATACATATCCAAAAAATATATATATAAAAACTAATTTATTCATTAATTTAGGCCAATATGTATTCTGCTACATATTTTTGGTGAAACAAATCGCAATAAGCTTATATTGGATTTGTTTGCGCAAAAGTTATAGCGTCTACAAAATAGGGGATAGATTTATGGACTATTTTTTTAAAATGCTGCCCACAATTTAACATGCACAAACCGACTTAGGGATACGTCGGTTTGCGCTGGAGAGCCGACCAGTATACTATATATACTGTGGCTGGTCGGCAAGTGGTTAAAGACATTTGCGATTAAAAAAATGCCAACCAATTACCACCCCACCAGTAGTAATATCAGATATCAGATCGAGAAGTTCAGTTCACATCACGATTATGGAAAACATTCTGTTCTACTCTGGGAATTGAAGTTAACCTATCAACTGCCTGTCATCCACAATAGGGATGAGCCGAACACCCCCCTGTTCGGTTCGCACCAGAACATGCGAACAGGAAAAAAGTTCGCTCGAACACGCGAACACCGTTAAAGTCTATGGGACACGAACATGAATAATCAAAAGTGCTAATTTTAAAGGCTTATATGCAAGTTATTGTCATAAAAAGTGTTTGGGGACCTGGGTCCTGCCCCAGGGGACATGGATCAATGCAAAAAAAAGTTTTAAAAACGGCCGTTTTTTCAGGAGCAGTGATTTTCATAATGCTTAAAGTCAAACAATAAAAGTGTAATATCCCTTTAAATTTCGTACCTGGGGGGTGTCTATAGTATGCCTGTAAAGGGGCGCATGTTTCCTGTGTTTAGAAAAGTCTGACAGCAAAATGACATTTGGAAGAAAAAAACTCATTTAAAACTACCCGCGGCTATTGCATTGCCGACAATACACATAGAAGTTCGTTGATAAAAACGGCATGCGAATTCCCCACAGGGAAACCCCGAACCAAAATTTAAAAAAAAAAATGACGTGGGGGGGTCCCCCTAAATTCCATACCAGGCCCTTCAGGTCTGGTATGGATATTAAGGTGAACCCCGGCCAAAATTTTAAAAAAAAATTACGTGGGGTTCCCCCTAAATTCCATACCAGACCCTTCAGGTCTGGTATGGATTTTAAGGGGAACCCCGCGCCAAAAAAAAAAAAAAAAACGGCGTGGGGTTCCCCCAAAAATCCATACCAGACCCTTATCCGAGCACGCAACCTGGCAGGCCGCAGGAAAAGAGGGGGGGACGAGAGTGCGGCCCCCCCCCTCCTGAACCGTACCAGGCCACATGCCCTCAACATTGGGAGGGTGCTTTGGGGTAGCCCCCCAAAACACCTTGTCCCCATGTTGATGAGGACAAGGGCCTCATCCCCACAACCGTGGTCGGTGGTTGTGGGGGTCTGCGGGCGGGGGGCTTATCGGAATCTGGAAGCCCCCTTTAACAAGGGGACCCCCAGATCCCGGCCCCCCCCTGGGTGAAATGGTAAGGGGGTACTTACCCCTACCATTTCACTAAAAAAGTGTCAAAATAGTTAAAAATGACAAGAGACAGTTTTTGACAATTCCTTTATTTAAATGCTTCTTCTATCTTCCTTCATCTTCTTCTTCTTCTGGTTCTTCTGGCTCTTCTGGCTCTTCTGGTTCTTCCTCCGGCGTTCTCGTCCAGCATCTCCTCCGCGGCGTCTTCTATCTTCTTCTCCTCGGGCCGCTCCGCACCCATGGCATTGAGGGGAGGCTCCCGTTCTTCTCTTCATCTTCTTCTTCATCTTCTTCTTCATCCTCTTCTCTTCTTCCTTCTTCTCTTCTTCTCTTCTTCTCTTCCTAATTTTCTTATCCGGGCCGCTCCGCATCCATGCTGTGGCATGGAGGGAGGCTCCCGCTGTGTGACGGCGTCTCCTCATCTGACGGTTCTTAAATAATGGGGGGCGGGGCCACCCGGTGACCCCGCCCCCCTCTGACGCACGGTGACTTGACGGGACTTCCCTGTGACGTCACAGGGAATGCCACAGGGAAGTCCCGTCATGGCCCGTGCGTCAGAGGGGGCGGGGTCACCGGGTGGCCCCACCCCCCGTTATTTAAGAACCGTCAGATGAGGAGACGCCGTCACACAGCGGGAGCCTCCCTCCATGCCACAGCATGGAGGCGGAGCGGCCCGGATAAGAAAATTAAGAAGAGAAGAAGAGAAGAAGAGAAGAAGGAAGAAGAGAAGAGGATAAAGAAGAAGATGAAGAGAAGAGCGGGAGCCTCTCCTCAATGCCATGGGTGCGGAGCGGCCCGAGGAGAAGAAGATAGAAGACGCCGCGGAGGAGATGCTGGACGAGAACGCCGGAGGAAGAACCAGAAGAGCCAGAAGAACCAGAAGAAGAAGAAGATGAAGGAAGATAGAAGAAGCATTTAAATAAAGGAATTGTCAAAAACTGTCTCTTGTCATTTTTAACTATTTTGACACTTTTTTAGTGAAATGGTAGGGGTAAGTACCCCCTTACAATTTCACACAGGGGGGGGCGGGATCTGGGGGTCCCCTTGTTAAAGGGGGCTTCCAGATTCCGATAAGCCCCCCGCCCGCAGACCCCCACAACCACCGGCCACGGTTGTGGGGATGAGGCCCTTGTCCTCATCAACATGGGGACAAGGTGTTTTGGGGGGCTACCCCAAAGCACCCTCCCAATGTTGAGGGCATGTGGCCTGGTACGGTTCAGGAGGGGGGGGGGCGCACTCTCGTCCCCCCCTCTTTTCCTGCGGCCTGCCAGGTTGCGTGCTCGGATAAGGGTCTGGTATGGATTTTTGGGGGAACCCCACGCCGTTTTTTTTTTTTTTTTGGCGCGGGGTTCCCCTTAAAATCCATACCAGACCTGAAGGGTCTAGTATGGAATTTAGGGGGAACCCCACGTCATTTTTTTTTTATTATTTTGGCCGGGGTTCCCCTTAATATCCATACCAGACCTGAAGGGCCTGGTATGGAATTTAGGGGGACCCCCCCACATCATTTTTTTTTTTTTAATTTTGGTTCGGGGTTTCCCTGTGGGGAATTCCCATGCCGTTTTTATCAATGAACTTCTATGTGTATTGTCGGCAATGCAATAGGCGCGGGTAGTTTTAAATTAGTTTTTTCCTTCCAAATGTCATTTTGCTGTCAGACTTTTCTAAACACAGGAAACATGCGCCCCTTTACAGGCATACTATAGACACCCCCCAGGTACGAAATTTAAAGGGATATTACACTTTTATTGTTTGACTTTAAGCATTATTAAAATCACTGCTCCTGAAAAAACGGCCGTTTTTAAAAAATTTTTTTGCATTGATCCATGTCCCCTGGGGCAGGACCCAGGTCCCCAAACACTTTTTATGACAATAACTTGCATATAAGCCTTTAAAATTAGCACTTTTGATTTCTCCCATAGACTTTTAAAGGGTGTTCCGCGGCATTCGAATTTGCCGCGAACACCCCAAATTGTTCGCTGTTCGGAGAACTTGCGAACAGCCAATGTTCGAGTCGAACATGAGTTCGACTCGAACTCGAAGCTCATCCCTAATCCACAATCAAATGGGCAGACTGAGAGAACGAATCAAACTTTAGAGTAATATCTTCGTTGCTTCATCTGCCATCTTCAGAATGACTGGACCGAATATCTACCGTTAGCAAAATTTGCTTACAATAACTCCTGCCATAGTTCCATCTCCATAGACTCATCTTTACAAACTATAAGTGCAAAGGTGTCTGCTTTACAAAATAATCAGGAATTACTGAAGCATACCTTACACGAAGTTCACGAATCCTATAAGGAAATTGCAAATAGACACAGATGAACCATTCCTCATTATTCATTAGGTGATAAGATCTGGCTGTCCACTAAACACTTACAACTTCTCAGAAACTTGGTCCTAAGTTCATTGGACCCTTTGACATAATTGCACAAATGAATCCTGTGGCCTACAAACTTAAACTACCACCTTCTATCAAGATCCATCCTGTTTTTCATACGGCTCTTTTAAAGCCTTTCAGAAGTAATTCTTTTTCTGGTCGTACACATCCCCCACTAGACCCTGTCCAGGTGCAAGGGGAAGAAGAATTCATGTTGGATAAAATTATTAACGTATGCATCATGGTAAACTACAATACCTATTAAGATGGAAAGGCTATGGACTACAGGAGGATTCTTGGGAGCCTGAGGAGCATGTTCATGCCCCTAGATTAATAAGAGAATTTCACCAGAGATTTCCTCAAAAAAACCAAAACAGGACCTAAGACGGCCTGGGAGGAGGGGAGTACTGTCAGGACCAGGGCTCAAACCTGAGACCTCTTCTGTTTCTGGCATAGACTGTTCTCGCTAAGCTATCTGAGATGCTGGACCTGATCTGTTGACAATCCTGCCTGATCCATTGCAGATAGAGTCTGGAAAGCTAGAATGCAAAAACAAACTAAACTAATAAAGGCCAAGTGTGAAGGAAGAATCTGATTTTGCTTCAGATATGAATATGTTTTTCAGTCCAAAAGATGCACCTCATCTTTGTAGGCATGGTGTGATTCAGGAGCTACAGGTCACATGACAAATGACAGACATTTTATTATTCACCTTGACCACAGCAAAACAGAAAAAATCACCACAGCTAATGGGCTAATGGGCAAATAATGGAATCAGAAGGAATAGGAAACAGTTTTCTTTACTGTCCTATTTTCGAGAGTGTCATCAGAAAGATACCTATGAAAAATGTTCTCTATGTCCCTGCTCTTGAAACAAATCTTTTGTCATTGAAGAAGCTGACAAAACAAGCTCCAATATTACAGTTGAACCATCACAAAAGGGGATGTCAGGACCTGGTCTTGAACTCAGGACCTCTTCTGTGGTTGTCTTACTCTTCTCGCTGAGCTATCTAGGATGCTGGACAGCTCCCTGCCTGATCTACTGGACAATCCTGCCTGAACTATTGGACAATCCTGCCTGATCCATTGGACAACGCTGCCTTGTGTCTTGATTGGTGTTGAACCTTGTATTTTTTGCTCCTACCATGAACTTCCTATATAAGCCTTGCCTCTACACTTCCTTTCGCCAGATTATTGTGGTCTGATCCTGCATACTACTTGAGCTACTGCTATTGCTGTTTGAAAGCAACTTTGGCTTGTGACCCCAACTACGAAACTCTCCTCCTGCATCAACCTTGGCTTGTGACCTCGACTAAGAAACTCTGCTCCTGCATCAACCTTGGCCTGTGACCTCGACTAGGAAACTCTCTCCTGCATTGACCTTGGCTTGTGACCCCAACACTGATCATTGGTCTAGCAATTCAGACTTTCCTATCTCTCGCAGACCTGAGAACTGAGCATGCCTGACGTTGTCGGTCATTGGTCTCCACTCATTACAGGTATTCTCCTAACATGGGATGTCTTACTTGCAAAGGCTAAAATTACAGATGAACTGTATCAGCTGAACTGCAATGAGGTGGTTAATACTGCCAAAGAGGAAAAACATTCAAACATGGCACTACAAATTAGTCCATATGATCAAACAATGAAACGCACCAGCTGAATAAAAGGAAAAAAGACAAGAAAGTCCTTTCCAAAGCAGAGTAACAGCAGAGCTAAGAAATCTCTGGACTTAATTCAATCAGATCTTTGTGGTCCAATGGAAAAAAATTACTAGGTATTTTCTCACTTTTATAGATGATAACTCCAGGTATACTACACTATATCTGTTACAACAAAAGTGAAGTACCAGAGAAACTTGAACAGTATTTGGCTCTCAAGTAAGCAACAAATTTGGCAAGTCACGTGTATTGCGCACAGACAATGGAACTGAAAATACAGGTGATAACATATGGGTGACTCTCAGAAAGCATGACATAATATTTTAATCTACTGTACCATAAAACCCAGAACAAAATGGAGTTGCAGAAAGAATGAACGGTACTCTATATGAGAGTGGAAGGACCATGCTGTTTGATGCGGATATGGCAATCACATACTGGGGGAGGCAATTATGACTGCATGCTATCTCCAAAATCAACTACTAGGAAAAATCAAGAAATCTTCATAGGAACTGTGGAATGAAAGGGCCCCGAATTTGAACAATCTAACATTTTTTTGGAAGCAAAGCCTATGTGCACATCCCAAAAGAAAAACATAGAAAATGGGATGCTTGTGCAAAGGAAGGTGTACTCGTGGGGTACAGTGGATGTCAAAAGGGATACAGAACTCTAAACCAAGACACAAACAAGTTAACCATCAGTCGAAGTGTAATTGTCGATGAAACTTCAGTACGTTCAAAATTTCATGAACACAAACACTTCAAACTGAGGGAAATTTGGGGTCACATAGATTTAAGCAACAAAGCAACATAGAAATATAAATAACGCAGACAATCCAAATACTGTGCAAGAAAAAAAAACCAGACCACAAGAGAATTCAATCAGGAAATCCACCAAAAGCAATAAAGGCATTCCAGCAAAAGTCTGTCCTGTATTGCTTGCATAGATTTAAAACCAGAACCAGATTCATGGGATGAGGTGCAAAGACTTCAAACTAATGAGAAACAAAAGTGGATCACAGTATTTAAAAAAAAAAAATGCTTACAAGAAATAGATTTATAGAACGGAGATCCAAAATGGGACTAACATAAGGGGTAGTTGCTGAGTGGGGGTGTTGTAATACAGAATGGTATTGTGTGCAACAACTACTGTACATCAGTATAAGTATTCAGTAGAGGTATATATTTTAACCAGTAGAGGGTGGTGTTTATAAGTTTGTATCTGCATCTATGGTATGCTCTACTGTATGTATTTTCCCTGAATAAAGTTTCCTGCTTCCTGTCTGCAGTTAAAGAGGAATTGCAGTCTGCTCACATGATTTGTAATAAAAACATCTTTGCTATTCTGAAGCTTCACTCCAACCACTTTGCATATTATTTTATATATACCGTGATTCTGTACTTGCCAAATATGCTGCAGACGTCTCCCTCCACTATGTCTGATTGCATCCATTTTAACTGGGGGCATCTGAAGCTGCTGCCTATTAACTTCCTGGATTTACACAGACACACATCTAGCTCTGCAGCCTTGCAGCTTTCGTTGACCCTCTTGTGAGAGAGTGTGTAGGCAGATGTGGTGCAGGGCAGCCTAGTTGGCTGCAAGAGGTAGTGGGTTAGCAAGTGTATATTCTCACTTTCAATGCCTCTTTTATGTTTATGTTTACATATATTCAGAGCTGTTTGGCCTCTATAATTGTCTCCAGCATCATTTTGGAGAAGCCTGGTGTCCTGATAGGACAAGCAAATCGGCCATTTTTGGGTGGATACTTTATATAAGAAAGCCCAGCCACGTTTTAGTTCAGTTCACTGGTGTACACAGACAGGGGGGGTGAACCTGCTTATCAGGGAGAGTTAGAAGAAGATAGGGAGAGTGTTCCAGCCTGTGAGGAATAGCTCAGGGTTCCTACGGAGTCCTGCATCAACAGTCCTGGTCGGATGAAAGACTCCCCATTGCTGATAATAAATCTGGTGTCCTTGCTGTGAGGGAGGGACAAGTGCATCAGATGCCTATATCCATCTACTGAAGGAATACCGATGTTACCGGGTAACATGTGTGAATATCAGCCTCTACAGATACGCATTGTGTGCTTGGGTTTATACTGTGTCAGTCAGCGGAAAGTGACTATAGTGCTGACGAATACAACTACTACTTACATCAGAAGTGACTGCTGTGTATCTATGCCTCCATGCTTGGAGTGAAACTACTTGCATTACTGCTGTAAATACTCTTTCTACTACCATCTCCCTGGTAATAAACGTTGCCTGGTTTATAAAGTCAGTACGTGTGATTCCCTCTGTGAAGCAGCTACACCCTACACCCGCTTACATGTGCATGATGTCATAAGCCTAGCCTTTTTTACCAGACAAGAAACAGGAAGTGGGCTGTATAAGGTATTTACTAGCAGAAAAAAAAAATGTTTTACTATCCAAAGTTAAAACAACAAGGGCAGAAGATTTAATAGATGGAAAGTTGAAAAAATGTCTGAAAGTCCGCTTTAAGCAGCAAAGCCCATGAGGATTGTGCACTGTCTGTTTTGTAGGGCTATATGCAGAATTTCTAACAGTGTCATGGTATCTCACTGCAGTAGTAAGCTTAAGATAGATGCTCAATTAGGTGTTATTTATCTGTCAATTATAACAGTTGCTACCTAATATGACTACTACTATATGGCTATTTTTCTGCATGCTTAACCCATTCGCTGCTAGGCCCGGTGCTCCATTTTTACACTCAGGTGGCCAGGCCATTTTTGCAATTTTTCAATTGCTTTTTTATTTTTCCCTTACAGCTTTCAGAGTTTGTTAAAGACTCACCAAACCATATATTTTCTGAAAGCACATGATCAGCAGAATACAAAAAAGATGCTGCTGATTTTTTTGCTTACAAAGGTTTTTGTTTATTGAAACATGTGAAATATACAAGCTTGTGACAACATGCATCATAAAATTGACGTCAAGAAGATATCTTTGATAACAAAAATAAAGAACAATTCTGAAGCATACAGAAGAGTCATTAGAAAATGCTGATCAATTACTGTCCAAAATAACAAGTATATAAAGAAGCAGGGATGGGGTATACCTGAGAGTATTGTTCATGCGTTAGCAAAATGTGTTAGCAAATTATGCCTATGGGTTTTCCACGCTGCCCATCTATGTTCAAAACAGGTGCATTTTATCCTGTAGGGTATACAAAATCCTCTCTATTATCATAACCATATCAACTCTGTCTAAAATGGAGGACAGGGGTACCACTGGGAACTTCCAATGAAGGGCAATAGCCCATGAGGTGGATACCCAAATAGTGTGTTTAAGACATTCCTCCTTGTGGAAAATCCTTGGGATTGATGCTCCCAGGAGACACATTGAAATTGTGAGCTGTAGGGGAGCACCAGAAATCGCAGAAGCAATAGCAGTCACTTTCTTCCACACTGAAGAAAGTAGCCCACAATCCCAAAATATGTGTTTGAAGGTACCTAGGAGCTGGCATCCCCTGAAACATAATCCAGACGTTCCTGGGAAGATGGCTTAGAGTCTAGAATGAGTATAATACCATCTGGTCAATACCTTATAGGCCGTTTCCCTGACTGCTAAGGATTTTGTACATTTGCGTAAGTTATCCAGCATTGTATCAGAATCCTCCAGAAGGAACTATTCATCACAGTCAGCTTCCCTTTTACTCCTATATGGAGGCTCACTACAGAAATATGAAGCCAATTCTGTTTTATAGAGAACTGAAATGAGGCCCATGCCCCTGGGAGAGTCACAGCAGTTCTGTTCAAAGGATGTAGGTGGGGAGAATGGGGTAAGACAGCAACGGGAGATATAAAAGTGTCTTATTTGCATAAAGTGATAATGTTCCCTAAGTGGGATTTGTTTCTGTTAGCGGAGGAGATCAAGTATGGTGAATGTACCTCCTAGTTGGAGATCTGCTAAGGTGACCAGGGAATTAGCTTTCCACCATGAGAAGCTTTCCGGGTGGTCAAAAGCTGTGGTGAAAAAGGGTTCTCCTAAAAAGGATGAACCTTGGGGTGCAGATGAAATCAGGCCACGTTTACTTTTATAGCGGTTCCAGAGGAGTAAAGATTGCGTTACGATGGAATTAAGGGAGGAAAGTTTATGTGTAGAGTTGGAGGGTGACCATAATATATATGGGAGGCAATAAGGTCAGATGAGTTGGATTCAAACATGACCCAGGGTACCCTTAAATCCGGGATATTTCATTGAGCTATCTGTGAAAAACGGGATGCTAAAAAACAAAACCAAAGAATCAGTAGTCCCAGGCCCTCTGTAACTTGAGATTTATATAGAACGTGTCTAGAAAACCTGGGTCTTTTGTTCTGCCAGATAAATCTTTTAACTTCTTGTTGTAGCTTGTCAAGTTTGAGGATAGTGATGGGAAGGGCTCTAAACAAATATAGGAGTTTTGGTAACAGGGTCATTTTGACTGCTGTAACTCTTCCCAAAAATGAAATGCGATAGGAACTCCAGACTTTAAGCAGGCTCCATAGTTGGGACACACATGCTGGATAGTTCACAGCGAAGACGAAAGACAATTGTGGTGTAATATAAATGCCAAGATAGGGTTTTTTATCAATTGACCATTGGAATGAGAAGGATCCTCAGAGTGTTTCACACTGAGCAGCGGGTATAGTATATATAGTTATACTTACTGTAAGTCCAGAGATAGAGGCAAATTTAGATAATATGGAAAGTAAATTGGGTAGGGAGATTTGGGGTTCAGTAAAAAAAGAGCATAACATCATCCGCATACATGCAGAATTTAAAGTGGGAGGATTAAATCGGATACCCGGATATGTCCAGATTGGGGATGAGCCGAACACCCCCCGGTTTGGTTCGCACCAGAACCTGCGAATGGACCGAAAGTTCGCACGAACGTTAGAACCCCATTGACGTCTATGGGACTCGAACGTTCAAAATCAAAAGTGCTCATTTTAAAGGCTAATTTGCATGGTATTGTCCTAAAAAGGGTTTGGGGACCCGGGTCCTACCCCAGGGGACATGTATCAATGCAAAAAAAACTTTTAAAAACGGCCGTTTTTTCGGGAGCAGTGATTTTAATGATGCTTAAAGTAAAAAAAAAAAGTGAAATATTCCTTTAAATATCGTACCTGGGGGGTGTCTATAGTATGCCTGTAAAGTGGCGCGTGTTTCCCGTGTTTAGAACAGTCCCTGCACCAAATGTCATTTTTAAAGGAAAAAATCTCATTTAAAACTGCTTGCGGGTTTAATGTAATGTCGGGTCCTGGCAATATGGATGAAAATCAGTGAGACAAACGGCATGGGTACCCCCCAGTCCATTACCAGGCCCTTTGGGTCTTGTATGGATATTAAGGGGAACCCCGCACCCAAATTAAAATAAGGAAAGGTGTGGGGCCACCAGGCCCTATATACTCTGAACAGCAGTATACAGGCGGTGCAAACAAGACAGGGAATGTAGGTTTGTTGTTAAGTAGAATCTGTTTGTCATTTTGAACGGGTACATTTTTAACGTGTTTAGCTCCAGCCAAAAAATCTTTAAGCTTTTTGGAAAACATAGGGAAGGGTTATCACCCCTGTGACATTTGTTTTGCTGTCTTTCCTACTCTTTAGAAGATTTCACCTCACTTTTTGTCCCAATGACAAACGTTTTGAGAATTTGGGGTTTTTTTGTGGAACAAGGATTGGAAAGCATCAGTGGAAAGGAGAAATGTTTTTCCCATATTAACTCTTACAGGAGAGAATTTCCCTTCCTAGGGGTAGATTTCTCACTTCCTGTTGTCTCCTTCCGTTTGCAAGTAGGAGTCGTTTGTAAGTTAGATGTTTGAAAGTAGGGGCCTGCCCTATATACTCAGCAGAAATTTGGGCCTTAGGTGTTGTTGTGGCCACAACACTGTAAGCCCTCACAGGGCCCTGCTGTGAAATATTAGATCAAGAATTGTAATTACATGCCCCCGTTGAACAGGGGCAGAAAAACTGGGCCTTTGGTGGTGGTGGTGGTGCTGGTGCCACAACACTGTAAGTCCTCACTCGCTCTTGGTGGGTGCAGAAATGGGCCCTGCTGTGAAATATTAGATCAAGTATTGTAATTACATGCTCCTGTTGAACAGGGGCAGAAAAATTGGGCCTTTGGTGGTGGTGGTGGTGCTGGTGCCACAACACTGCAACTCTTCACAGACACTCTAGTTGGAACGCAGGAACGAGCCCTGCTGCAAAGTATTGCATCAAAAATTGTAATTACACGCCCCTGTTAAACAGGGGCAGAAAAATTGTGCCTTAGGCACTGGTGGTGGTGCCCAGAACCAAAAATGTTCTTACAAGCTATCAGCGTGATGATTGAGGAGGAAGAGGATAATTACTCAGGGATAGTCACTCAGCATCAGCATAGGCAGTCTTTGAAGGGATCTGACATTTCAAAAAAAATTATTCCGTTACATCAGCATCAGGTGCTTGGTAGCTGGTGGTGATCCAAGACTGATTAATTTTTATGAAGGTCAGTCGATCGACCGAGTCGCCTCCAGCAGCACTGAATGTGCGTTCCGAAAGAACGCTAGATGCAGGACAGGCCAGTAGCTCAATTGCATACTGTGCAAGCTCTGGCCAGTGATCCATCCTCAAGACCCAGTAACCCAGAGGATTTTCGGTGGGAAAGGTGACCAAGTCTGATCTTGCCCCTAGGTATTCCTGCACCATGTAAAACAGACGCTGGCGATGGTTGCTGGAACCGATTATACCTTGGGGCTGCGGACCAAAAAATTGTCTGAACGCATCGGTCAGACGGCCACCTTCTCCACCGCTCCTTCTTTGACTGACCGAAGCCTCAGCAACACGTTGTCCAGAAACAGGAGTTTGTAACCTCCCAGTCTCTGGGAACGCGTTGCACAGACCTTTCTGCAAGGCCTCCCGAAGATGTTTCATCCTCTGCTCCCTCTGCGATGGCAAGATAAGGTCCGCAACCTTACCCTTGTAACGTGGATCAAGGAGGGTTGCCAGCCAGTATTGGTCCTTCTCCTTGATACCAAGAATACGAGGATCCTTACGCAGGCTTTGCAGGATCAGGGAGGCCATGCAGCGTAGGTTTTCATTCGGTCCGGAGTCCTCTGGGTCACTAAGGACGGCATGGTCCGCAGCCACCTCCTCCCAGGCACGTACAAGTCCATGTGTTCCTTGGGACTGACCCCCTAAAGACTGCTGCTGATGCTGAGTTCCAGGCTCCACCTCCATACTGACACAATCTTCCTCCTCCTCCTCCTCCTCCTCCTCCTCCTCGTCCTCTTCCTGTGTGATCGGCGGGCACGCAGGAACACTGTCTGGATAAAGGGGGCCTTGAGAGCTAAGGAAGTCCTCCTCTTCCTGCCTCTGTTCTGCCTCAAGTGCCCTGTCCATTATTCCACGCAGCGTGTGCTCCAACAGGTGGACAAGGGGGACAGTGTCACTGATGCATGCACTGTCACTGCACACCATCCTCGTGGCCTCCTCAAATGGTGACAGGACAGTGCATGCATCCCTGATCATGGCCCACTGGCGTGGGGAAAAAAAAACAAGCTCCCCTGACCCTGTCCTGGTGCCATAGTCGCACAGGTACTCATTGATGGCCCTCTGCTGCGTGTGCAGCCACTGCAGCATGGCCAACGTTGAGTTCCACCTGGTGTGCATGTCACAGATTAGGCGGTTCTTGGGCAGGTTAAACTCCTTTTGGAGGTCCGTCAGCCGAGCACTGGCATTATAAGACCGGCGGAAATGCACACAGACTTTCCTGGCCTGCCTCAGGACATCCTGTAAGCCCGGGTACCTGCCCAAGAGCCGCTGCACCACCAAGTTAAGGACGTGAGCCAAACAGGGCACATGGGTCATTTGTCCATGTCAGAGGGCAGAGAGGAGGTTGGTGCCATTGTCGCAAACCACCATTCCTGCCTTAAGTTGGCGTGGCGTCAACCACCTCTGAACCTGCCCCTGCAGAGCTGACAGAACCTCTGCCCCAGTGTGGCTCCTGTCCCCCAAGCACACCAGCTCAAGCACCGCATGGCATCTTTTGGCCTGCATACTTGTGTAGCCCCTTGAATGGCTACGGAGCACCGCTGGTTCCGAGGACAAAGCACATGAAGAGGCCATGGAGGAAGAAGAAGAGGAGGGGGTGGAGGAGAGAGGTGTGTCACAATCATTAGCATTTTGGAGGCGTGGTGGCGGAACAACCTCCAACACTACTGCACCTTGTCCTGCATCCTTCCAAGCTGCCAGCAGAGTCACCCAATGCGCTGTGAAACTTAGGTAACGTCCCTGTCCATGCCTGCTGGACCATGAGTCAGCGGTAATATGCACCTTACCGCTGACCGCCCTGTCCAGCGAGGCATGGACATTGCCTTCCACATGCCGGTAGAGAGCTGGAATCGCCTTCCGTGAGAAAAAGTGGCGTTTGGGTACCTACCACTGAGGAACCGCACATTCCACAAACTCAGGGAAGGGGGCAGAGTCTACCAACTGAAAAGGCAGCAGTTGAAGTGCTAGCAATTTTGCCAAGCTAGCATTCAACCGCTGGGCATGTGGATGGCTGGGAGCAAACTTCTTTCGGCAGGAAATTTGCCTGGTACAAACTGACGTCGGTGTACCAAAAGCAGATTGCCCACAAGTACTTGGCTGTGACACACCTAATTCTACACCTTCATTCCTCTCAGTGCAGGTATCAGAGAGGACTGAAGGTCTAGTGGGGTTGAAAATCTCAGCTGATGAGGAGCAAGGAGAGGTCCTATTTGTTCTTTGGTGTGGGTCTTTTAGATACGCTTGCCAACGAACTGCATGGCAGGTCAACATATGTCTGGTCAAGCATGTGGTACCCAAGTGGGAGATGTTTTGGCCACGCGAGATACGCTTGAGACATATGTTGCAAAGATCAGCGGTGCGATCTGATGCATTCGTCACAAAAAAGGCCCACACCAAAGAACTTTTTGAATAACGCGCAGAGACTGCAGCGCCCTGCACATGTGGAGCTTTGGGGTGTGATGCAGTCAATGTGCTGCCCTTAGGCTGGCCCCTGAAGGGCATCCTGCCTCGTTGGTGATGTGCCGCCTCCTCGTCCTCCTCCTCTCTCCTATCAGGCACCCACGTTGAGTCAGTGACCTCATCATCCCCTCCCTCCTGATCACTGGAGAAAACCTGGCAGTATGCTGCAGCAGGGGGAGCATGACTGCCAGATTGCTGTCCTTCTTGGGCACCCCTCTGTCCGTGCTTATGTTACTGCCTTCATCGAGCTCAGTATCATCATCAGAGCCTTCCAAACGCTGGGCATCCTCCTGGAGCATGTACCCAACACTGTGGTCAAACAGTTCGAGGGACTCCTCAGAAGGACATGGTGGGGCTAGGGAAGGAGTCACTGATGACATTGAGCTGAGGGAAGAGGCCGCTGCTTTGCCAGACAAAGTACCCTGGGCGTGGGGGAGAGAGGATGAGGAGGATGAGGACGACTTGGTCATCCACTCGACCAAGTCTTCCGCATGTTGCGGCTCAACACGGCCAGCTGCCGAAAAAAAGGCCAAGCGTGTCCCACGGCCACGTGCTGATGAGGATGCACCGTCTCCACGACCAGCACTAGACACAGAGCCTGCTTGCCCTCTCTTATTGGCTTGGGACTGTCTGCCTCTCCTTCTTGGCCTTCCAGACATACTAATGGCCTGTAGCTGCACTAAGCTGGGATATATATATATATATATATATATATATATATATATATATATATATATATATATATATATATATATGTACTGATACTGCAACTAGCAAAATCAACTGCCTGCCTGTAGTATGAGAACACCACCAACCTTCTACGGGTAGCTTTAGCTGAACACTGTGCAGAGCTCGCAAAAAACTAACTTGTAGCTTTTTTAGCTGCCTGCGGTTGTGATAGGATCAGGAAAACACCACCAACCTTCTACAGGTAGCTTTAGGTGAACACTATGCAGAGCTCGCAAAAAAATAACTTGTAGGTTTAGCTGAACACTGTGAGGTGGACACACAACACTAACTTGTAGTTTTAGCTGAACACTGTGAGCAGGACGCACTACCTTAACTTGTAGCTTTAGCTGAACACTGTGAGCAGGACGCACTGCACTAACTTGTAGCTTTAGATGAAAACTGTGCAGAGGTCTCACTACACCAACTTGTAGGTTTAGCTGAACACTGAGCAGGACGCACTGCACTAACTTGTAGCTTGAGATGAACACTGTGAGCAGGACGCACAGCACTAACTTGTAGTTTTAGCTGAACACTGTGAGCAGGACGCACTGCACTAACTTGTAGCTTGAGATGAACACTGTGCAGAGGTCTCACTACACCAACTTGTAGTTTTAGCTGAACACTGTGAGCAGGACGCACAGCACTAACTTTTAGTTTTAGCTAAACACTGTGAGCAGGACGCACTGCACTAACTTGTAGCTTGAGATGAACACTGTGCAGAGGTCTCACTACACCAACTTGTAGTTTTAGCTGAACACTGTGAGCAGGACGCACTGCACTAACTTGTAGCTTTAGATGAACACTGTGCAGAGGTCTCACTACACCAACTTGTAGGTTTAGCTGAACACTGTGAGCAGGACGCACAGCACTAACTTATAGTTTTAGCTAAACACTGTGAGCAGGACGCACTGCACTAACTTGTAGCTTTGGATGAACACTGTGCAGAGGTCTCACTACACCAACTTGTAGTTTTAGCTGAACACTGTGAGCAGGACGCACAGCACTAACTTATAGTTTTAGCTAAACACTGTGAGCAGGACGCACTGCACTAACTTGTAGCTTGAGATGAAAACTGTGCAGAGGTCTCACTACACCAACTTGTAGTTTTAGCTGAACACAGAGCAGGACGCACAGCACTAACTTGTAGTTTTAGCTGAACACTGTGAGCATGACGCACTGCACTAACTTGTAGCTTTAGATGAACACTGTGAGCAGGACGCACAGCACTAACTTATAGTTTTAGCTAAACACTGTGAGCAGGACGCACTGCACTAACTTGTAGCTTGAGATGAACACTGTGCAGAGGTCTCACTACACCAACTTGTAGTTTTAGCTGAACACTGTGAGCAGGACGCACTGCACTAACTGTAAATAGTCTAGCTGCCTGACTGTGGTACTAATAGGATCAAAAGAACACCAGCAATTTTCTTCAGGTAGCTATAAATACTGTAACAAGACAAGCCTGCCTGTCAGTAGGAAGATAACAGGAACGGATCTAGCTAAACTGAATACAGTGTATATATATATATATGCAACACCTGGGATGCATATATATACACAATACACTGTAAGTGCAGCTAAACTGACTGCCTGTTCTGCCTAATCTATCTAACTCAAATCAAATGTCATTGTCTGTCTCTCTCTCTCAATGAACGCCGGAACACACACTACACAGGGCCGCCGTGCAGGCGGCCTTATATAGTGTGGGGCGTGTACTAAATCCCCTGAGCCATAATTGGCCAAAGCCTCCTTGGCTTTGGCCAATTACGGCTTTCTGTTCAGATGGCGCTGTGATTGGCCAAGCATGCAGGTCATAGTGCATGCTTGGCCAATCATCAGCCAGCAATGCGATGGCGCAGTGAATTATGGGCCGTGACGCGCCACACGAATTTGGCGCGAACGGCCCATATCGTTCGCAATTCGGCGAACGGGCGAACAGACGATGTTCGAGTCGAACATGGGTTCGACTCGAACATGAAGCACATCCCTACTTATCTGCCAGCCGGTAAAATCTTCTGGAGAGACTATGAAGAGAGAGAAATCTGGAAGGTGCTCTGCCTTCTAAAAAAATGTCATGCCATTGCTGACCTCTCCTCCTGAAAATGCTGTCAGCCTATCATGCTGGTCCTTTGGCCTTAATACATTCAGGAAAGGAAAAAAAAGAACAGAGGGCACACCAGCCTTGTGCATTACCTTTGCAATACTTTAATGTATAAGAGATAAAAATGCATAATCTCAGACAAGTAATAAAATCAACTATTTTGTGTAAAGTCCATTATTTGTATCATCCAGCAAGATCTGCTGGCCAGTAACAATGGTAGGATGTATAGTCCAAAGGAAACTGACGCGTTTCGAGGGTGTTCCCTCTTCTTCAGAGCTAAGTTTGGAAGGCAGGTAGATGGTCTTTATAAGATGACTGGGATCAAAGGATTAGCCCATGTGATTGAGGGCCCTCGCTCCTATAGGATGGCTAATGCAGTTAATTGTGTACACACATACATCATTCCCTATTAGAAACAGATATCACCAGCAACAATATGCATATTCCTACACTAATATACAGTGTCTCACAAAAGTGAGTACACCCCTCACATTTTTGTAAATATTTTAACATATCTTTTCATGTGACAACACTAAAGAAGTTACACTTTGCTACAATGTAAAGTAGTGAGTGTACAGCTTGTATAACAGTGTAAGTTTGCTGTCCCCTCAAAATAACTCAACACACAGCCATTAATGTCTAAATATATACAAGCTGTACACTCACTACTTTGCATTGTAGCAAAGTGTCAGATCTTCAGTGTTGTCACATGAAAAGATATAATAAAATATTTACAAAAATGTGAGGGGTGTACTCACTTTTGTAAAATACTGTATACATAAAACTTTATACGTAAGTTTATACCGAGAACAATGTATCCCAGTATCAAATTCATATATAAAAATGAAATTAAAATAAAAAAGAATTAAAGTCAGATGAGCTGACACTTACTGCTCTATAGCCCTAAGCACCACGCACTCTGTATCTGATCATGGTAGATCAATGTATAGGTACTTACTCTCGTTGGATGGTGATGGGTATGAATATGAGGAGTATGAGGTGTTACAAAGCAGGGTGAAACTGATGGTGGCCAGATAAATGTCAGATGGCACAGTAATGCCCTGTACACACAACCGGTTTTCCTGTCGGAATAAACTCTGAAGGTTTTTCCGACGGAGTTCCAACGGAGTTCCACTGAAACTGTCTTGCGTACACGCGATCACACCAAAGTCCGATCGTCAAGAATGCGGTGACGTACAGCACGTACGACGGGACTAGAAAAAGGAAGTTCAATACCCAGTGTGCCACCCTTTGGGCTCCTTCTGCTAATCTCGTGTTAGTAGAAGTTTGGTTAGAGACGATTCGCGCTTTTCAGACTCCAGCTTTATCAGATCATTTTACTGCTGTTCAGTTTGTGCTTGTGGGTTTGTATCTGGTTTTCAGTGCGTGTAGTCAGTTCGTATCTGTTTTGCAGTGCGTTCTGGTCTGCTCGTTGCTGATTTTCAGCTCGCTCTTCACAGGCCTTGCTGTTCTTTAGTGCGTTCTGTTAAGTTCGTTCTGACCAGCCAACCGTTTTGAAACCATGGTGCGGGTACGTACTCATCGTAGATTTCGTGCTGTGTGGAGGCTTGGTGTTGGGGTTCATACTTTGACACAAGCCCAGTCCATGAACAGGGTGAGGAGGAGTTCATGGACCAAGAATTGGTTACTCCAGTGTGACCAATTCTCGCACATGCCTTTTTCTTTGTGGGATCCAGGAGAATAATCCTGATGATTTCAGGAATTATCTCAGGATGACAGACCCCGTTTTTCACCATCTGTTGGCTTTGCTGATCCTTTATATCAGCAGGCAGGATACCTGCATTAGGCAAGCCATCACTCCGGAGCAGAGGCTAGTCACCACCTTGCGGTACTTGGCGACTGGGAGAAGCCTACAGGACCTCAAGTTCTCTACAGGCATCTCCCCCCAGGCTCTGAGGATCATTATTCCAGAGACCTGTTCTGCCATCATTCAGGTCCTGCAGAAGGACTATATTAAGGTAAGTTTTCTCCTTTAACATCACATTCTATGTATTTAATGTTTGCTAATGTATTGTATTTATTTCATCATTCCCTAATTACCATGATTGGAATATGCTGTGAATGTCCCCTTTATCCTCATGCATGCTGTAATGTTTTAATGCTCCTTTTTTGGCCTACATGCATATTTGTCTTCACTAACCTCCCCAGCATGCTATCCTGGGCCCATATACACCTATAGCCTAGTCCCTTAACAATGTATATTGTCAGCTCCATTGTACTACTTTCCCTGAAACACCCCCTAAAATGTGTCCAAATGTTATGTGTGTCCCTAAATTAATTTATAACCCTCCCCCAACCCCTAAATTGTGTCCAAATGTTATGTGTGTCTTTAAATTCATTTATAACCCTCTCCCGCCCCCTAAAATGTGTCCAAATGTTATGTGTGTCCTTAAAGTCAGGCAGAGTGCTGGAGGCTTTTTTTTGGCTCCCAAAGTCACCTCAAACCCTTCCCCCCCATACAATTTTATCAATGGGCCATCAGAGGGGGTGAGGAATCTGATAAGTGGGCCTCATATTTTTGTCTTTAAATACTCCCTAAAATAAATGTTATACTGATGTTGTGCAAGAATGTTTTGTGTGTAATCTGCTTGCACAAACTTATGTGCAAAAGTACTTATATTTTTTTTCTTGTTTGACTCCACAGTTTCATTTAACTCCACAGGAATGGCAGACTGTAGCCTCCCATTTTGCTGACCATTGGGACTTTCCCAACTGGGGAGGGGCTATAGGTGGGAAGCATTCCACAGTGTGCCACCACCCCATTCGGGGTCTTACTATTATAACTATAAGGGGTTTAATAGTGTAGTGTTAATGGCGGTGGTGTTGGCACACTATGAGTTCCTCTATGTGGATGTGGGGAAGAATGGCCGGATGTCGGATGGAGGAGTCTTCGCCAGATGGAGTTTTACCCCTTTGTCTTTATTGCAGATTAAGCCTTCAATCTGGGCGAGCACCTGATGAGGCCATTCCCCCAAAGGACCCTCACCCCGGAGAGGAGGGTTTTTAACTACCGGCTGGCCAGAGTGAGAAGAGTCATTGAAAATACCTTCGGGATAATGGCCAGCCAGTTCTGCCTGTTTCTGACAGCAATCCATATAGCAGACTACAAAATCAACCATATCATCCTATGCTGCTGCATACTGCACAATTATTTAAGAAAAAAATTCACAGAATTATATAGCCTCAGTTGGGCCTGATGCCGGACTTATTACAGAGAATTCCCAGATGGGCCTGGATACTGGCCGTACTAGCTTGGCCCCCCAAAACAACCGTGAAGTTAGGGAGAAATATGTTAATTATTTTACGGGTGGGGAGGCCATTGCAATGCCAGACAATGTCAAATTTTTATTAATAAAAATCATCAGATAAAATCTTGAAATTTCTTTATTGCTTGCTTTTCTTTCTGGCTGTCTCCTAGGTTCTCCTAGTGCACTTGTAGTGCCAAGTGGATTTTCCTTTAGTAAATAAGCCCCATTGTCACTGTAAACGCAAAATTACTTACAAAACTGGTATTGAGCATTGGAAGAAGAAGCTACACATTGTTGTTTCTCAAAATTTTTACTCTGTGCACATTCACATTTTTTAGAAAAATATTTGTTATTTTTCTCAATATTTTTTTTTCTTTTTTACAAACAGGCATGTTTTAAAACATAACATACACAACTCTGGAACTTACAGAGTTCAATGTATAAAAACTGAGGGCAATATCAGACATTATAGTGTCAAAAATGTCTTGATATTACCTTCATCTGCTGGGGTGATGTCACTCCTGTAAAAGCCAAATTTTTAAGATGCACACAAATTGGGAGTCCAAATGGATAATGTCAACATGTGCTATCTCCCATCATGGGGATCAATGGATGTTTTTTGGGGGTGCAACCCCTTCCTCTCACCTACTAGAGTTATGAGGAAGGGGTTGCACCCACAAAACAAGTACATTGAGATCCCCTGATGGCAGATAGCACATGTTGACACACCGTGTGTGTCTTCAAAATTTGGCTTTTAAAATGTAAAAAAAATGCGTTTGTTGAGTCCGCTGTCACTAGTGAAAGGTTCAGCTTCCTGTTCCACAACCAGAACATCACCTAAAAATTGGTTAAAAAACATGTTTTAGAAATATGCAGGCATACATAGATTACTTGAAGCTGGGGTGTCAGACACTCACCTGTTTGGGTGACTATCTTGCCCACTTCCTCCACCTCTCCTTCCTCCAGATCCTCGGGGGGGGGGGGGCTTGGGCTGATTTCCCATTCTCAGTGATGTGGGGGGTCCCTGGTGTCCTCTGAGTGATGTCCTCCGAGTCTTTTCTCCCCTTTGAAAATGAAACAAAAAAGGTATACTTAGCACACAGATATTTGAGTCCAGAAATAGGAATATGAAACATTGCTTGAAAGTTTTGTACAATTGTCTGTTTGGGCAATGTTCCAAGTTGAAGACATGATTAATCCTCTTTTAACTAAGCTGGAATACTTCCCCTTTTTGGACAAGTTTCACAGATGGAGACATCCCAAGTATCCACTGGAGCACCTGTGTAGGTCACCCTAAATGTGCTCCTGAGTCCAGATGTGTAAACAGCTGCTGAGTGTCCTCTCCTTACATTCCACTGAATCAAGTTTGCAATTCCTTCTAGTTTCAAAGACATCTAGACAACAATGTCTCAAACTTCTTTTAAGACAAATTAACATGACCAAAATGTAGTTAGCCCTGTATCAGCTAAAAACATTGTATTTATTTGCAAACAAGCAATGTTTCCTACGAACGATTACTGTGCCCATGAACAGGAAAGTATCCATTTAAAACTGTACAACAGTAAAGATCAGCACACGGAGCAGCATGCAAGTTAATAATCATAATAGAAACACATGACAAGTAATTACTTTTTTTAAGCGCTTTCTTTATTCTTCTGTACTGATCCGGCTCCCTTAATTTTAGGTCTGATCAGCATTTTCTTAATCGGCGTATCCCAAATTTGTGACGCAGACTCTTCACCACTTTCGGCATGATTTTGGCCTTATACGATTGGGGTTTGGGTACGGCCCATTCTTAGCATCATAGTCGGCCCTCCTCAATGTGTGGACCATCTCCACCATCTCCTCAAAGGACATATTGGAGGCCTTAAACCTCCTCCTGGATTGGGACATTGTGGCCTCCGGGCTTTCCTCCTTGTTACTACTATTAGTAGTCACCTGGTGTGTCTCCGCCATGTTCCTCTCCCACTGCGATGAAAGAGACAGGGTGGGGAATCTTCGAGAAAGAACGTCAGGGGCAGGCGACGCGGGCAGAGTTTCACACATGCGCAGTCTATATCAAGCTAACATGCATTTGTCGTACGTCCGATCTGTGTGTGTGTGCAGGAAGGACGAACGGAAGTGGCGAGCGTCCTAATTGAAGGTAACATTTGAACTTGGCCCATACTGTTTCAAGATTTAGGCCTATATTGGGATAATGAGAGTTTAGGCTGACATTAGTGTTTTTGCTTTGTGTATTGTCTTACAGCAAAGATGAATCACTTTAAGGACCCAGAATGTATGGCCAGTTTTATAGACAGATACAGGGAGATGGGGAATTTGTGGGAGGTGAAACACAGCTTATATTATAATAAACAAGCTAGGAGGTCATTGCTGGAGAAACTTCTGGAATTTGTGAAGACTTGGGTCCCCAATGCAAACATGAAGTTTTTGGAAAATAAAATTGGGATCTTGAGGAACATGTATAAGAAGGAGCATAATAAGATCCAGAAATCACTCCGATCAGGAGCATCAGCAGAGAATGTTTATGTCCCCAGGCTGTGGTACTTCAACAAACTGCGGTATTTGGATGACCAGACTGAAGCCAGGGAATCTCTTTCGACCCTTCCCTGCAGCCTTCCCTCCACCTTTCCCTCAACCCCAGCAGAGGCTGACGAGGAACAACCTGGGCCTTCCATTCTGGAAGAAGTAGATGCGCCCAGCTAGAGTCAGGTATATTCTTTTTTAGACATATTTATTGTCCTAAGATTAATGATGTTAACTAGATGTTAGAATTGCTTACAAATCAATGATTTTATACAAAAATTATGTATACATATCACTAGACAGTAGTGGCCAAAAATGTTGGTGACCAGCTTGAAAAATGCTCGGGTCAGAATGATAGTCTTTTCTATTTATTAACATTCAAACATTCAATGTCATGAGCTGAAAATTGTGTGTGATAGATGAAGCAAAAACTACAACCATGTCCCTTTTTTATACACAGGATGAGCTCAGCCAGGAGGAGGGTCTGGAAAGCGTCAGCCAGGAGGAGGCCATGCCCAGTGGCAGCCAGGAGGAGGCCGTGCCCAGTGGCAGCCAGGAGGTGGCTGGGCCCAGTAGGAGCCTCACCCAATCCCAGGTGCCTCCCCTCTGCCTTACCACCAAAAGGCCCAGCAAGGGGACATTGATGGAGGAGGCAGCACTGGGCCTCATTAGGGAAGCCAGCGATTTCCTCAGGAGCTCCCCAATGCTGAAGAGGCATATGGCTGCTATCTAGCCACCAGGTTGCTGGAATTAGAGAAGGGCCAACGCCTCCTCCGTGAGAGAATTTTTTTTGATGCCCTTCAGAAGGGTTGAGGGGCCAGCTGACTGAGAACAGCAACATATATGAGCAAGCCCATCCTCCTCCTCCTCCTCCTGCCACAAGTCCACCACCAGAGCCACAGCCTCCAAGGAAGGCTGCAGGGAAGCATGGAGGGAAGTCTGCAGGGAAGACAAGAAAGTGATGGCCTGGGTTCAGTCTGATCTGACAGAAGACGCAGGCTGGTGTAGTACAGCCTGGGGACAGATATGTCATCTGCTGCTGGTCCTGATCTCTGGGATTCCTGGACCAAATTGTTTTCCAATTTTCTTTTCCACAGACTTGATGTGTGCCCTGGGGGCCAAAAGGCTTTGCAAATTCCAAAAGTTTCTCCAGCGTTGACTTCCTCTTTATTTTGGTACCCAGAATAAATGGATATTTTATTTTCAATAAATACTTTCCTATGTGTTTTTCTTCAAAAAGGACAATTTGTTTGTGAGTAGGCAGGTACATTTCAAAAAGACAATGTCAAATTAACAAGGGACACCAACCTCCTTTAGGTTAATAAAAAATACAAGATAATAATGTTATTGTGGTAGCTTGACACACAAAAAAAAACAAATTATATGGAGATCACTAGAAAATATTTTTTAAGTAATCGTAAAAAATAATTGTAAACATTATTATGGAGATCGGGCTTTTAAAAAATAGAATATTATTCATGAGATGAGGATAAATAATGAAGAAATAAGTTTGTGAGAACTCTGTGTGAATATGAGCAGCAAAACAACTTCATTCTTCTAGCATTATAAAGAAGAAAAGAATGCGCTGCATTAAAAGATCACAGAATTATCAGCATCAGGAATGTGCTAGCTCCAATACGAACGCTAGTTTTATCACACCGAGCGCTTCCGTCTCATACTTGCTTCAGAGCATAAGTTGTTTTTGGTCCGTCAGAACAGCATACAGACAAGCGGTTTTCACAATAGGAATTGGTTCCAACGGAAATATTTAGAACATGTTCCATTTCTAGGTCCGTCAGAATTTTCGAAAATAAAAGTCAGATGAGGCATACACATGATCGGAATATACGATGAAAAGCTTCCTTTAGACTTTTTTTGGCAGACATTCCGCTCGTGTGTACGCGGCATAAGAGGAGCTCTGGCATGTGCTTCCTCTGGCCGTTGAAACTGAGTAGAAATGTAAGGGTCTGATATATATATATATGTGTATATATATATATATATATATATATATATATATATATATATATATATATATATATATATATATATATGTGTATATATATATATATATATATATATATATATATATATATATATATATATGTGTGTATGTATATATATACATATATATATACATACACAGTATCTCACAAAAGTGAGTACACCCCTCACATTTTTGTAAATATTTTGTTATATCTTTTCATATGACAACACTGAAGAAATGACACTTTGCTACAATGTAAAGTAGTGAGTGTACAGCTTGTAAAACAGTGTAAATTTGCTGCCCCCTCAAAATAACTCAACACACAGCCACACAGCCATGGTGCGATAAACTGCATCTTGTGTAATTTTTAATTTTGGTGCGATTTTTGCATTTTTCTGATTTTTGGTGCGATTTTTTTTTTTTTTTGCATGTTTTTTCTTTTGCATCTTGGGTTTATATACACCTTGATTTTATGATTGGTACACTATATGTATACACGTATATGTTTTTGTATATGGTGCGATAATTACATTTTGGTGCGATTTTGGTGCTTTTATTTTTTTTTTTATAACTTTTTGTTTTTTGGTGCGATTCTTTGCATTTTTATTTGGATTTTGTTCACTCACATTCTGTATTTTGGGCTTGGACACTATACGCACTGTTACAAGCAGAGGATCACTATACTATCATGATATTCATGTCTGGATGTTTTATACACTAATTTGTAAGCCATTACATTTTTGGTGATAACTTTAAGTACTCACCTACTGCGGTAGGTGAGGTGTGATAGATATTACACTATCACCTTTATGGAAACTGTTTTGTTATAATTTATTCCACAATAACACTGTGTCTTGTAATACTTAGTCACTATAGAGTGATTTGGTAGAGCACCATTTGACATATAGGTAGCGCCACTCACCCCTTCACATCTTCTTTCTTTTTATATTTTAGAGCCCTCTTACGGAGTTTTTTTTGGGGAGGCTGCAACCTTTACACACGTCCTAAGCGCAGACTTTCCTAATTAATTTATTTACACAGCCATTAATGTCTAAACCGCTGGCAACAAAAGTGAGTACACCTCTAAGTGAAAATGTCCAAATTGGGTCCGATTAGCCATTTTCCCTCCCCGGTGTCATGTGACTCGATAGTGTTACAAGGTATCAGGTATGACTGGGGAGAAGGTGTGTTAAATTAAGTGTTATCGCTCTCACTCTCTCATACTGGTCACTGGAAGTTCAACATGGCACCTCATGGCAAACAACTAGCTGAGGATCTGAAAAAAAGAATGGTTGCTCTACATAAAGATGGCCTAGGTTATAAGAAGATTGCCAAGACCCTGAAACTGAGCTGCAGCACGGTGGCCAAGACCATACATATAACAGGACAGGTTCCACTCAAAACAGGCCTCGCCATGGTTGACCAAAGAAGTTAAGTACCGGTGCTCAGCGTCATATCCAGAGGTTGTCTTTGGGAAATAGACGTATGAGTGCTGCCAGCATTGCTGCAGAGGTTGAAGGGGTGGGGGGTCAGCCTGTCAGTGCTCAGACCATATGCCGCACATTACATCAAATTGGTTTGCATGGCTGTCGGCCCAGAAAGAAACCTTTTCTAAAGATGATGCACAAGAAAGCCCGCAAACAGTTTGCTGAAGACAAGCAGACTAAGGACATGGATCACTGGAAACATGTCCTGTGGTCTGATGAGACCAAGATTAACTTATTTGGTTTAGATGGTATCAAGCGTGTGTGGCGGCAACCAGGTGAGGAGTACAAAGACAAGTGTGTCTTGCCTACAGAGCATGGTGGTGGGAGTGTCATCATGGTCTGGGGCTGCATGAGTGCTGCTGGCACTGGGGAGCTACAGTTCATTGAGGGAACCATAAATGCCAACATGTACCGTGACATACTGAAGCAGAGCATGATCCCCTCCCTTCGGAGACTGGGCCGCAGGGAAGTATTCCAACATGATAACAACCCCAAACACACCTCCAAGATGACCACTGCCTTGCTAAAGAAGCTGAGGGTAAAGGTGATGGATCGGCCAAGCATTTCTCTAGACCTAAACCCTATTGAGCATCTGTGGGGCATCCTCAAATAGAAAGTGGAGGAGCACAAGGTCTCTAACATCCACCAGCTCCATGATGTCGTCATGGAAGAGTGGAAGAGGACTCCAGTGGTCACCTGTGAAGCTCTGGTGAACTCCATGCCCAAGAGGGTTAAAGGCAGTGCTGGAAAATAATAATGGCCACACAAAATATTGACACTTTGGGCCCAATTTGGACATTTTTACTTAGGGGTGTACTCACTTTTTTTGCCAACGGTTTAGACATTAATGGCTGTGTGTTGAGTTATTTTGAGGGGACAGCAAATTTACACTGTTATACAAGCTGTACACTCACTACTTTACATTGTAGCAAAATGTCATTTCTTCAGTGTTTTCACATGAAAAGATAGAATAAAATAATTACGGGGGCGTGGCCTAGCACCGGACCAAGATGGCTGCTTAAACAGCATGCTCCGACATCCAGGGCTGACACACTAGCTTCCATTAGCGGGACAGCTTCAGCTTCGGCAAACAGGTGGGGAGATGGCTGAGAGAAGCAGCTCAGCCACCCAATCCCAGGTGGACCTCTCCACGCAGCTCAGCCGGACTATTCCGGCGATATTCCGCTCCCAACAAGCAGATTCGCAGGACTCTACCTAGGCCTCCAGCCACGCTGCTGCCACTCAGATTAGTCTGCCCAACGCATCTGAGCTCGGAAAACACCCAAACACCGCCAGCTCCGTCCCACAGCCGTCCCCGTTCCTCAGTTTGGCAGATCTGCAACTAGTGGCAATGGACATAAAAAGCACACTATCCGCCGCAATATCTGATCTAAAAGCTGACATCAGGGCTGTGGCATGTGAAGAGATGGTGGAGTCAGCGGCCATGGCACATGGAGCAGCGATAAAACAGGTACAGAAAGTTACTGACACACATGCCCAGCATCTCATTGAAATGCATCGCCACATTGAGGATCTCAAAAATAGGGGCCGGAGACGCAACCTGAGATTTAGGGGGATCCCTGAAACAATAGATGGCCCCCAGTTACAACCAGCGGTGTGGGCAATATGTAATACACTTCTTGGCAGGCCCCCAGATGTGCCCATAGAGATGGAAAGGTGCCACAGGGCCCTTAGGCCTAGAGGACGTCAAGGAGAGCCACCGAGAGACACAGTTTGCTGCCTGGTTAGCTTCACACAGAAGGAAGAGATATTGCGATTAGCTCGCAATTAGGGATGAGCTTCGAGTTCGAGGCAAACTCATGTTCGTCTTTAACATCGGCTGTTCGCTGAACAGCGAACGATTTGGGGTGTTCGCGGCAATTTCGAAAGCCGCGGAACATCCTTTAAAAGTCTATGGGAGAAATCAAAAGTGCTAATTTTAAAGGCTTATATGCATGGTATTGTCATAAAAAGTGTTTGGGGACCTGGGTCCTGCCCCAGGGGACATGGATCAATGCAAAAAAAAGTTTTAAAAACGGCCGTTTTTTCGGGAGCAGTGATTTTAATAATGCTTAAAGTTAAACAATAAAAGTGTAATATTCCTTTAAATTTTGTACCTGGGGGGTGTCTATAGTATGTCTGTAAAGGGGCGCATGTTTCCTGTGTTTAGAACAGTCTGACAGAAAAATTACATTTCAAAGGAAAAAAAGTCATTTAAAACTACTTGCGGCTATTAATGAATTGCTGGTCTGACAATACACATAAAAGTTCATTGATAAAAACGGCATGGGAATTCCCCACAGGGGAACCCCGAACCAAAGTTTAAAAACAAAAATGACGTGGGGGGTCCCCCTAAATTCCATACCAGACCCTTCAGGTCTGGTATGGATATTAAGGGGAACCCCGCGCCAAATTTTTTTTTAAAAATGGCGTGGGGTCCCCCCAAAAATCCATACCAGACCCTTATCCAAGCATGCAACCTTGCAGGCCACAGGAAAAGAGGGGGGGGACGAGAGAGCGGCCCCCTCCTGAACCGTACCAGGCCACATGCCCTCAACATTGGGAGGGTGCTTTGGGGTAGCCCCCCAAAACACCTTGTCCCCATGTGGTTGTGGGGGTCTGCGGGTGGGGGGCTTATCGGAATCTGGAAGCCCCCTTTAACAAGGGGACCCACAGATCCCGGCCCTCCTCCCTGTGTGAAATGGTAAGGGGGTACTTTAGCCCTACCATTTCACAAAAAAACTGTCAAAAATGTTTAAAATGACAAGAGACAGTTTTTGACAATTCCTTTATTTAAATGCTTCTTCTTTCTTCTATCTTCCTTCGGTTTTTTCCTTCATCTTCTTCTGGTTCTTCCTCCGGTGTTCTCATCCGGCATCTTCCTCCGCAGTGTCTACTTCCCTTCTTCTCCTCGGACCGCTCCGCATCCATGATGGCATGATGGGAGGCTCCCGCTGTGTGACGCTTCTCCTCTTTTGACGGTTCTTAACCACTTTAGCCCCGGAAGGATTTACCCCCTTCCTGACCAGAGCACTTTTTACAATTTGGCACTGCGTCGCTTTAACTGCTAATTGCGCGGTTATGCATTGCTGTACCCAAACAAAATTTGCGTCCTTTTCTTCCCACAAATAGAGCTTTCTTTTGATGGTATTTGATCACCTCTGCGTTTTTTTTTTTTTGCGCTATAAACGGAAAAAGACCGCAAATTTTGAAAAAAAATATTTTCTACTTTTTGTTATAAAAAAAATCCAATAAACTCAATTTTAGTCATATATTTAGGCCAAAATGTATTTGGCCACATGTCTTTGGTAAAAAAAAAATGTCAATAAGCGTATATTTATTGGTTTGCGCAAAAGTTATAGCGTCTACAAACTAGGGTACATTTTCTGGAATTTACACAGCTTTTAGTTTATGACCGACTATGTCATTTCTTGAGGTGCTAAAATGGCAGGGCAGTACAAAAAACCCCGAAATGACCCCATTTTGGAAAGTAGACACCCCAAGGAAATTGTTGAGAGGCATGTTGAGCCCATTGAATATTAATTTTTTTGTCCCAAGTGATTGAATAATGACAAAAAAAAAAAAAAAAATAACATTTACAAAAAGTTGTCACTAAATGATATATTGCTCACACAGGCCATGGGCATATGTGGAATTGCACCCCAAAATACATTCAGCTGCTTCTCCTGAGTACAGGGATACCACATGTATGGGACTTTTTGGGAGCCTAGCCGCGTACGGGGCCCCGAAATCCAATCATCGCCTTCAGGATTTCTAAGGGCGTAAATTTTTTATTTTACTCCTCACTACCTATCACAGTTTTGAAGGCCATAAAATGCCCAGATGGCACAAACCCCCCCCCCCCAAATGACCCCATTTTGGAAAGTAGACACCCCAAGCTATTTGTTGAGAGGCATGTTGAGTCCATGGAATATTTTATATTTTGACACAAGTTGCGGCGGGAAAGTAAAATTTTTTTTTTTTTTGCACAAAGTTGTCACCAAATGAGATATTGCTCACACGGGCCATGGGCATATGTGGAATTGCACCCCAAAATACATTTAGCTACTTCTCCTGAGTATGGGGATACCACATGTGTGGGACTTTTTGGGAGCCTAGCCGCGTACGGGGCCCCGAAAACCAATAACCGCCTTCAGGATTTCTAAGGGCGGAAATTTTTGATTTCACTCCTCACTGCCTATCACAGTTTCGGAGGCCATGGAATGCCCAGATGGCACAAAACCCCCCCCCCCCCAAATGACCCCATTTTGGAAAGTAGACACCCCAAGCTATTTGCCGAGAGGCATGGTGAGTATATTGCAGCTCTCATTTGTTTTTGAAAATGAAGAAAGACAAGAAAACATTTTTTTTTTTCTTTTTTCAATTTTCAAAACTTTGTGACAAAAAGTGAGGTCTGCAAAATACTCACTATACCTCTCAGAAAATAGCTTGGGGTGTCTACTTTCCAACATGGGGTCATTTGGGGGGGTTTGAACTGTCCTGGCATTTTATGCACAACATTTAGAAGCTTATGTCACACATAACCCAATCTTCTAAGACAAAGCTTTTTCTGACACTATTTGTTTACATGAAAAAATATTTTTTTTTGCAAGAAAATTACTTTGAACCCCCAAACTTTATATATTTTTTTTAAAGCAAAGGCCCTACAGATTAAAATGGTGGGTGTTTCATTTTTTTTTCACACAATATTTGTGCAGCGAGTTTTCAAACGCATTTTTTGGGGGAAAAAAACAGACTTTTTTAATTTTAATGCACTAAAACACACTATATTGCCCAAATGTTTGATGAAATAAAAAAGATGATCTTAGGCCGAATCCATGGATACCAAACTTGACATGCTTTAAAATTGCGCACAAACATGCAGTGGCGAAACTACATACATTTTTAAAAGGCTTTAAAAGCCTTTACAGGTTACCACTTTAGATTTACAGAGAAGGTCTACTGCTAAAATTACTGCCCTCGATCTGACCTTCGCGGTGATACCTCACATGCATGGTGCAATTGCTGTTTACATTTGACACCAGACCAAGGCTTGTGTTCACTTTTGCGCGAGAGCCGGGGGGGGACAGGGGTGCTTTTTTTTTTTTCTTTATTATTTTTTTTTGCTTTTTTATCTTATTTTTAAACTGTTCCTTTCATTTTTTTTAATCATTTTTATTGTTATGCCAGGGAATGTAAATATCCCCTATGATAGCAATAGGTAGTGACAGGTACTCTTTTTTTTTAAAAATGGGGTCTATTAGACCCTAGATCTCTCCTCTGCCCTCAAAGCATCTGGCCACACAAAGATCGGTGTGATAAAATGCTTTCCCAATGGCGCTGTTTACATCCGGCGCAATCTAAGTCATGAAATGCTCGTAGCTTCCGGTTTCTTAGGCCATAGAGATGATTGGAGCCATTCTGGTCTCTGATCAGCTCTATGGTCAGCTGGCCGAATCACCGGCTGCATTCTCAAGTTCCCTGTTGGGACAGGAGAGCCAGAGAAAAACATGGAAGACGGTGGGGGGGACAGACATTCCCTTCCACTGCTTGTAAAAGCAGTCTAGAGGCTAATTAGCCGCTAGGATTGCTTTTACATGAAAGCCGACCGCTGGCTGAAAAGAATGATACCAAGATGATACCTAAACCTGCAGGCATCATTCTGGTATAACCATTCAAAGTCGTGAATGGCATACCTGAAAACAAAAAAATGGTTAACAATAAAACACAGTAAACGGTAAAGTATAAAAAATTACATACCTGAAAAGTAAACATGATAAAATATGACAACAATAAAACATTGCAGAATAGAATACAGTAAAAAAGAGCAGAACAATAGAGAGAGAATAGAGCGAGAGAGAACAATAAAACGACAACTATTTTTGTTTTTTTTATTTTATATATATATATATATATATATATATATATATTTTTTTTTTACACTTTTTTTGTAACTTTTACAACTTTAACCGGTTCTAGGTTCGGGTCTCTCAAAATGCGATGGCACCTTGGGAGACCCTGTGAAAGTGTGCCTAGTCTGTGCAGTGCTCTACCCTACGCTAATAACTAGTGCATGGTAGCGTTCAAAACATTCACCAATGCAAAGACCAGGATTGTCAGGACAGGAGGGAAAATAATAGCGGGTGTCACGCCTATATCCGCGCTTGCTGCAGACACGACATCTTTTTTGGGGGGGGTTCGTCGGGTAGGGGTAGTCGAGAGGACATAAAGAAAATGCCTCTCATGCAGCTGACTAAATTTGGTTGGGGATGTGAAAGGGGCAAGTACGGGTGCTGCAGAAGTGGTGGGTTCCCAATTAGGATTGGCGAAGAAAGCAGGAAGGGCACTATGGGCACGACGGGCCTGTGTTTGTCGTCTTCTTGGTGGCAGCGGGACACTACTTGTGCTTGCCACCTCACCAGCTCGAACTGCACTTATGGGACTCGCCACGTCACCAAGTGTTACTGAAGTGCTGGTTTGACTATGACCGGGGTGTACTAGGCCGCCTGCCAGTTCACCAAAACGCTACCAAAAAAACTGTTAGCGATCGCAGGGATCAGGCCTGACTCTGCGAATGCTGCAGTTATGCGTTTAGTGTTTTTTAAGTGTCAGTGATCGATCGATACTGCACTTGGGTGGGCTGGGCCGGGCAGAGGGACAAAATGCAGGTGCTAGCAGGTATCTGGGCTGATCCCGCTAACACTGCGTTTTTGGGAACCCTAAACTGCTGGGGACGCTAGTATAGATCTGATCAGATCAGCTATTGATCCGTTCAGATACTATACCACTAAGGGAGGTGTACGGTGCGTGCGTGGGTGTTAGCGCTACTAGCACTAACCTAACGCTGCCTGGGGCTGGTGCTTGTCAGTTCACCAAAACGCTACCAAAAAAACTGTTAGCAATCGCAGGGATCAGGCCTGACTCTGCGAATGCTGCAGTTATGCGTTTAGTGTTTTGTAAGTGTCAGTGATCGATCGATACTGCACTTGGGTGGGCTGGGCCGGGCAGAGGGGCAAAATGCAGGTGCTAGCAGGTATCTGGGCTGATCTCGCTAACACTGCGTTTTTGGGAACCCTAAACTGCTGGGGCCGCTAGTATAGATCTGATCGGATCAGATATTGATCTGTTCAGATACTATACCACTAAGGGAGGTGTATGGTGAGTGCATGGGTGTTAGCGGTACTGGCACTAACGTGACGCTGCCTGGGGCTGGTGCTTGCCAGTTCACCAAAACTCTACCAAAAAAACTGTTAGCAATCGCAGGGATCAGGCCTGACTCTGCGAACGCTGCAGTTATGCGTTTAGTGTTTTGTAAGTGACAGTGATCGATCGATACTGCACTTGGGTGGGCTGGGCTGGGCCGGGCGGAGGGGCAAAATGCAGTTGCTAGCAGGTATCTGGGCTGATCCCGCTAACACTGCGTTTTTGGGAACCCTAAACTGCTGGGGAAACTAGTATAGATCTGATCGGATCAGATATTGATCCGTTCAGATACTATACCACTAAGGGAGGCCTATGCTGCGTGCGTGGGTGTTAGCGGTATTGGCGCTAATCTGACGCTGCCTGGGGCGACGCATATCACCGCCAGGTGATCAGGGGGCTAAACCTTTATTCGGTAATAAACGGCGGGTGCCCTGACACTATAAAAAATAAACTAACTAACCAGCGTCACCCGTAACAGTTATACGGTGATCACTGGTGAAAGGGTTAACTAGGGGGCAATCAAGGGGTTAAAACATTTTTTAAATAGTATATGGGGGTCCCTGACGCTATAAAACGCTGACGGCGAACCTAAATATTTACCTCCCTAACTAGCGTCACCAGTGACACTAATACAGCGATCAGAAAAACTATCGCTTAGCGACACTGGCGACGGGGGGTGATCAAGGGGTTAAAACTTTATTGGGGGGGTTAGGGGGGTACCCTAGACCTAAAGGGGGCTAACACTAACTGCCCTACCACACTAACTGTCACAAACTGACACCAATGCAGTTCTATAGGACCCCCCGCCCGCGGCAAGCAATCACGTACCAGGTACGTGATTTTGCCTGCCCGTGCCATTCTGCAGCAGTATATCTGCGTTAGGCAGTCGGCAACTGGTTAAATAACAGGGGGCGGGGCCACACAGGGACTTGACAGGGACTTCCCTGTGGCATTCCTCGTGATGTCAAAGGGGGGCGGGGTCACTCCGTCAAGTTCCTGGCCTGCATGCTATTGCCTCATGACGATCATCCTCCTCTCATTTGGTTTCCTAACACCTTTGCAACCAGGAAACCTTTTACCATGAGCTGTTTTTACGACTCTGGACCTCGACGCACAATAATTATACTTTTTTTCCTCCCTTTTTTCTTTTTTGGACTAGGAATGAAACCTATTAATTCATAAAGAAGCGCTGTTCATGCTTTCTGTTCTAATTGAGCATATTTTATTACTGATTAGGAATGTTATACTAGCAGCTGTTACTGCAAACAACTTATTTCTATTTGAGCACTGGGTCCCGGATTACGTAATATTTCTGACATTTATTCTAGAAATGAAACCTGTACTATTCTGAGTGAGCTCCCTTCTGACCCTCATGGCTCATGCTTGCTGATGCTGTTCTGTATGTTACCGTTTTTTTTTATCTGACTTGTTAGCCCTGGTTTGTCGATACTATCTATTAGTCCTGTGCTAGACTTCTATCCCACCTCAGAGTGGCTGGTTCCCCTTTGAAAATCTCCGGCTCTCCATCCCCTTATCCCAATATTACCCTTTCCTGGTCCATCTAGGTGGAAGAACAGGCCAGTCTCCACCTCCGGAAGTTTCTCTACGAGGTTTTACTCCTCGCTCCTTATAAAGGACCCCCCCCCCCCCTTTTTTTTTCCATTTTTTTTCCCTCTCTTTTTTTCTTCCCTTTTTCTCTTCCACCCTTCCTTGTCTCTTTCTCTTTAGCCCTTCTTCTCTTCTCTTCTTGCCCTTCCTTCTCCTACTCCCCCACTGCCCTCTCCAGCACATAACGGCTTTGGTTGTCCGCTAATAAGCTCTCCCCAACGCGCTCATGCCGCAAAACATACCATGTCGCTTAATTTGACACGGTCAGTTCCCCTCTCTCTTAAAGTATATTCTCTGAACGCTAATGGAATAAACATACCTGAAAAATGCAGCAGCATCCTGGCAGAAGCACACCGACTTAGAGCACAAATTCTTTTTATTCAAGAAACGCACTTTAAATCGGACTCTACACCACGCTTCCATAATGCTTACTTTCCCAAAGCTTACCATGCCACCTGTCCTAACTCCAAGACTAAAGGAGTATCCATTCTACTCTCTAATGGGTTAACCTTAGACATTGAGGACCAACTGATAGACCCGGAGGGAAGATTTATTTTCTTGAAGGACCTATGGAGAAACAGGATGGTAACATTAGCTAACATGTACTGCCCCAACTCTAGACAAATGACATTTCTGCGGGAGGTTCTTCCGAAACTTACGCTCTTTCAATCAGGACTTCTAATTGTGAGGGGTGATCTCAACGTACCTCTTGACCCGCTCTTGGGAACTTCCACTGGCACCTCCTCCCTCCCCTACTCTGCCCTTCTCCAAATCAAGCTCCAGCTTGCATCCCTAACATTACACGACTCCTGGAGGACCTTGTACCCCCGAGACAAAGACTATACCTTTTTCTCGTCAGCACACAACAGGTACTCGAGGCTGGACTACCTATTTATATCAAATGCAGACTTACCTTATCTTCACAATGCATCGATCGAGAGCATGAGCTGTCTGACCATCACCCCATCACAATTACCCTACAATTCCCTGATAGTATCACCTCCACCAAACTTTGGAAATTAAATGCGTCCCTTCTTGCAGACCCGGGGGGCCTAGCAGAGCTTAAACAAGAGATAGCAGCATACTTCAGGCGCAATAATACGCCAGATGTCTCTCCCATGAAACAATGGGAGGCCCATAAATGTGTTATCAGAGGCCGGTTACTTTTGGCCTCAGCCAGAAAAAAAAAGGAGCGTCAAGCCTTCCTACTAGCGCTGCACACTAAAATACGTAAATTAGAGGCTCCGCACAAATACACATTAGCACTTAAAACATCACAAGAATTGGCGGAAAAGCGAACTCTTACTAGAAGAACTTTTCAAAACAGCACGCAGGCGCAATGTCTTATCCCAAAAACTCTTCTTTGAGCAGGGTAACAAACCAGGCAGGTTATTGGCCAGAGCCACTCAGCAGCGTAAACTGGCTTCCACAGTCCATCGAATTGTAGACTGCACGGATAGGATACACACTAAAAATGAGGACATAGCACAGCAGTTCCACTGTTTCTACAGCAAACTATATAACTTACGTCCAGGAGACACAAAGCCTGATGCGTTCTCGAAATGCCAGGAATTAATTTGAGATTTTCTAAGTCAACATAGCCCCACGGCTCTGTCATTGGATGACTCTCTGGCTTTAGAAGCTCCCTTATCTTTGGAAGAATTCCTAGCAGCACTTAAAACTACAAAACCAGGCAAGAGCCCAGGCCCAGACTGTTTTACGGCCCTATATTATAAAACCTTCGCAGACGTGCTAGCGCCGAGCTTCCTTAAAGCATTCAATTCACTCTCCACCGACTCTTGTAGCTCAGATAGATTTCTCGAAGCCTATGTATCTGTCATTCCAAAAGAAGGGAAGGATCCTACCAACATAGCCAGCTATCGTCCAATCTCCCTGCTTAACGTGGACGTCAAGCTCTTTGCCAAAATTTTGGCAACTCGCCTGTCTCAACACGTTGCAGCCTGGGTGGGCCTGGACCAGGTAGGGTTTGTTCCTGCAAGAGAGGCCAGGGACAACACCATTAAGGCCCTGAACCAGCACAACTGGCTTACTACCTCCCGACAGGAGGGCTCTTTCCTTGCAATGGATGCGGAGAAGGCGTTCGACAGGGTGGCTTGCGACTATATGGAAGCAGTCTTGACCTTGCTGGGGCTTAGGCCCCGCATGCGGGCCTTCATCTTTTCATTATATGTTAACTCTAAAGCTAAGGTAAAGGTGAATGACCATCTGTTGAACGCCTTCTTCATCCACAATGGAACTAGACTGGGATGCCCCCTCTCTCCCCTGCTGTACATACTTACGCTAGAACCCCTTCTTCGCTGCATTCAAGCCAACTCAGATGTTAAAGGCATAAGGATTCAAGACCGAGAATTTAAGGTTGCAGCCTTTGTGGGTGACATACTATTGTTTCTGTTCTCACCACTTACGTCCTTACTCAATCTTCTGCAAACTTTGGAGCATTTCAAACTAATAGCCAACCTAAAAATCAATTACTCCAAATCATTCGTGTTGAATGTATCCCTACCCACGATGCTGGCCAAGCATTGTCAACATAATTTTCCTTTTCAATGGAAAACGGGAGCCATAACCTATCTGGGTATCCAACTCCCTACTGATCTAGTGGAGCTCTACAGCAGAAACTTCCAAATGGAACAGAATATTAATCATGATCTCCAAAAATTGGATAAATCCACCATTTCCTGGTTTGGGCATGCGTCTATCATTAAAATGACAATCCGCCCCAGGCTACTTTACAAACTTCAAGCACTACTTATACGCTTATCGCCTTCCTTTTTTGAACTGTACAAGTCCATATGTAGAACCTTCCTCTGGTGTAATAAGCCCCCACGGATAAGCTGAAAGAAGCTGGTGCTTCCTAAGGCATGCGGAGGAATAGGCCTTCCTGACCTGCAATGCTACTATCGGGCGGTACACTTAGTGCGAATTGTCGACTGGAAGGTGCATAGCAAATGTAAAGATTGGTGACTTTAGAATACCTAATAGCGAACTCTGACTTATGCCACACCCCCTGGCTCTCAAAGGCACATATATCTCCAGTTGCTTTAACCCACCCTCTAATTGTTACCTCCCTTCAAGAGTTTGATAGGGCTTGCGCTGCCTACGCAGTTTTGGCTAAATCGTGCCCTATCACTTCGGTAAGAAACAACCCGGATTTCCCCCCAGGCATATCTGGAGCCTTTTTGAAATCCGAATGGCCGCAAACTGAAATGTTAGCCAAACATTTTTTTCGCAGGGACCGCTTTATGTGGCAAGCTGAACTTGCTGAGCTGAGCGCTCTGACACAGGCTCATTCCCATTCTGGTCCTATATCCAGCTTAAACATTTCCTAGATGACCCAGCCCTCAAAAAGGGTTTCCCAAAGACCCCTACAGTTTTAGAGTCACTCTGTTCTCGCTCGACCCCCCAAAGTCATGTCATATCCATGCTATATGCCTCCCTATTCGGGGAGTCCTCTGCACTTCTAAGCTCAGAATGCTCCTATTGGAATTCTGTCTTAGATGCTGAGATAGAAGAGGAGAGCTGGGACCGCATACATCTATACATTCACAAAGGGTCCCTGAATGTTTCTGTGCAGGAAAATGGTTACAAATTAAAAACCCGCTGGTACAAGACCCCCTGACCTGGTCCATACATTTTTCCAGTCAGTCTCTGATCAATGCTGATGCCGTGGCAAGGAATCAGGTACATTTTTACATATTTGGTGGGATTGCCAGATGCTCCAACCCTTCTGGCGTAAAGTACACAATTTAACAACAACGGTATCCTCGCTGCTGCTTGAATTTTGCCCAGCACAATATCTCCTACATTTAACAAAAATTTCTAAAAGGAGGTACTTTAAGTCGGTTGCAATGCACATGAGATGGAGGAACTGATCTACACTGCTTCAGATAATATCTCTAAATTCACTGCTACTTGGGAAGCCTGGACAACCTTTAAAAGCTCTCAATCATACCAAGACCTGCTGGGTAACGCGAAATAATACCAAACTGGAGCCATATTATCCCCGGACTTTGTATGCAGAATCAAGCTCACACTAATGTCGTCAAGCACCGTAGGGCTTTAATCACCGGATGCTGGAAAGGGCAGTTGGTGACTCATGCACCCCCTCTCCTCATTAAGATTTGTCCTCTCCTTACCCTTCTCCCCCTTCCCTGCCTACTCTCGTCCCCCCCTTGTCTGCTCCTCTCTTTTATTCATCCGCCCCCTTTTTTTTTCTCTTCTCTTCTTCTTTCCTCTCTTTCTCCTTATTATTATATGCTCCATCTCCCAGGAAATGCTCAATTACTACATGACCATCTATGATTCAGCTTACTGTATAGAGATGTTTAAATATATTCTATTTCTTTTATGTTCTGTTACAATCTAACTGTATATCTTCCTGCCTGGACTTACAGAATCATTTTTGTTTGCTGATGTTATCTGCAAATCCTTTCAATAAAGGCTTTATGGAGGAAAAAATAATTACAAAAATGTGAGGGGTGTACTCACTTCTGTGGAATACTGTATATGTATATATATATATATATATATATATATATACTGCCACTTTAAAAATGTATAATATGTTTGTTTTGTTTTTTTTCCTTCTTAGATGGCTTGTTTCCCTGAGAAACTAAACTAAGGAATGCCTGTGAGACACGGACTACTGATAAGGACTCAAAGGCCACTCAAAATAGTCTTTTGTACCAAAACCAGTCTGAACTGACCAGATGCTGCTGAAATCTCTTTTTTTGCCAGTCACATGATGTAACCACCTACTTAACTGTTCCCTTGCTGTTAAGATATGAATGCTGATTGGACTAAACTATATGGTCACACCTATAACACGCATAGACCTTATGAATATTCATAAGTATATATTGTTAAACTTGATGTTTGTAAGTCAGAGACACTTCCTTCTTCATTCCACCCGGTAGAGCTGGAAGTGGGTGTGTTTTGTGTCTCTACACTGTCGTGTATGAATAAAGCACCTAATATTCTTTTACAAAGATTTGGGCTCACTGTCTGATCTGAAGGTCTTTTTTTTAAGACTCCCTAACCTGACTTAACAGAATGGTGCCTGCAACTCGGATATAGTCCAGTGGGCTCCCGGCTAGAGAGACATGAAACTCGCATAGAGCAGACAAGTGGTCACGGTAAGAAACTGTTATTCTTACTTATTCTGCTCTCCATGGCGATTAATTAGTCTGTGTCTGGGGTCCATTGGCTGAGGGAATCTTATGCTGTTGATGAGATGGTGAGATTAAGGTAAAATTAAGTTTAAACTAGAGTGATGTTGATGTTACACAGTTTGACCCAAATAACTCCTATACTTTACCTGTTGCAGAAATAATAAAGTCAATAATAATTATCATTGTTGATGTTTTGTTTCTGTGCTTGGGGTGTCAATAGATTTATGAGAATTGTGAGAAGGTCTGACCAGAGGACTGTAGCAGTGAGCCTGTGTGGTGAGTAATGCCTATGTGGCAAGTGTACAGGCCTGTGTGGCCAAGTGTAATAAAGTGCCATTTTATGGCTACTGTGTGTGGCCCAGGGGAAGAAAAACATGTTTTGGTTGATGACCCACAAATTGTTCGAGACTCAAAGTAAGGACTTTAGATTGGGAGCATGGCTCTCCCATGGACCTCTCGAAGAAATCTCGATGTCTGGAGAGGTGGAAGAAGTGGCACAGGTAAGTCCTATGACAGACATGACAGACAAATGTGGACAGTGGTTAAAAAATTACACCAAGACTATTATAGGTTGGACCAAAACAGAACAGATTCAATACCAGCAGAGGGAATTATGATCAACTTGGGTTTGTGTATGTTAATTATTATGGCAGATTGACAGAGTTGGATGAGAGGATTAAATGTGTACAATATTGGATTTTTGAAAGTATGCAACGTGATGAAGTTGCTGTGAAACATCTGAAGTTTCTGAACCCAGTTTCACAGCAACAATAAACACCAGTCATATATGTTGGATTTTTTTTGCACAGAAATGTCGCTTTGAATTGCAGGTTTTGCACAGGATTGTGTTTATTTTTCGTTTGAACAGAACAATATGTATTATATATAAGCGGTTAGGAAGTTTACACAGTAGGTTTTTTTGTGGATTTTTGTGAATATACAAATATTTATTTTATTGTCACTTTTTGCACTAAATGCACCCATGACACACACCCCTCAAGTATTTAGAGGTTGTAGATCATCTCAATCATGACCTTAGCTACTGATTTTGCAAAGGAAGAAGAAGCCTGTAAAAGATTGAAGGAAAAGAAGATAACTACAGAAAGTAAAAGAACTGATTAAGAAATTGCAAGAATCTGCACCTGATGATTGGAATAAAATCAGGACCAACATGGTCTCTTGTGCAAGGAAAATGGAATATGTGTCCAACCTGAAACAGAGAAGATGATCATGCAACTAGCCCATGGCCCAGGTCACAAAGGCCCTAAGGCAATGGAGGGAAACGTAAACAAGGCTGGTTCTTTTTATCAGTGGTCCAGAAATGCATGTCAAGACTAGGGATGAGCTCGATGTTCAGGTGGAACATAAGTTCGACCCGAACATTGGGTGTTTGCCAGTTCGCCGAAGAACGAACTTTATGGGCATTCGCGGGAAATTTGACCGCCCTCGGAATGCCCCATAATGCACTGCGAGGTCGCAGTGCATTGCTGTATGATGATTGGCCAAAGCATGCACCTGACCTGCATGTTTTGGCCAATCCCAGCTCCCTCTGCTAAGAGAGCCATAATCAGCCAAAGGCAGGGTGCCTTTGGCCAATCATGGCTCAGGGGGACTAAGATAGTGTGATTTAGATTAAGCAGGCAGATTATTCAGTTAGTGGCAGTGTATTTGAGATATATATATATATATATATACACACACACACACACACACACAGGCAGTCTAGTATATATATATATATATATATATATATATATATATATATATATATATATATATATATATATATATATATATATATATATATATATATATATATATATATATATATATATATATATTCTGCAGCATCCAGTGTAGCCTATATTTACAGTGCATTCTATGGTGTACCATTTCTAACCACTTCAGCCCGGACCATTTGGCTGCCTAAAGACCAGAGGACTTTTTACAATTTGGTACTGCGTTGCTTTAACTGGTAATTGCGTGGTCATGCAATGTTGTACCCAGACAAAATTTGTGTCCTTTTTTTCCCACAAATAGAGCTTTTTTATGGTAATCTTTTTATTGGAAAAATCCAATAAACTCAATTTTAGTCAGATATTTAGGCCAAAATGTATTCAGCCACATGTCTTTGGTAAAAAAAAAAATGTCAATAAGCGTATATTTATTGGTTTGCGCAAAAGTTATAGCGTCTACAAACTAGGGTGCATTTTCTGCAATTTACTCAGCTTTTAGTTTATGACTGCCTATCTCATTTCTTGAGGTGCTAAAATGGCAGGAAAGTACAAACCGCCCCCAAATGACCCCATTTTGGAAAGCAGACACCCAAAAGAAATTGCTGAGAGGCATGTTGAGCCTATTGAATATTTAATTTTTTTGTCCCAAGTGATTGAAAAATGACAAAAAAAAAATGTTTTACAAAAAGTTGTCACTAAATGATGATATATTGCTCACACATGCCATGGTTATATGTGGAATTACACCCAAAAATACATATTGCTGCTTCCTCTGAGCACGGGGATACCACACGTGTGACACTTTTTGGGAGCCTAGCCGCGTACGGGACACCGAAAACTAAGCACCGCCTTCAGGATTTCTAAGGGCGTAAATTTTTGATTTCACTCCTCACTACCTATCACAGTTTCGAAGGCCATAAAATGCCAAGATAGCACAGAACCCCCCCCCCAAATGACCCCATTTTGGAAAGTAGACACCTCAAGCTATTTGCTGAGAGGCATGGTGAGTATTTTGCAGCTCTCATTTGTTTTTGAAAATGAAGAAAGAAAAGAAAAATGTATTTTTTTTTTCAATTTTTAAAACTTTGTGACAAAAAGCAAGATCTGCAAAATACTCACCATACCTCTCAGCAAATAGGTTGGGGTGTCTACTTTCCAAAATGCGGTCATTTGGGGGGGGGGTTGTGCTATCTTGACATTTCATGGCCTCCGTAACTGATAGGTAGTGAGGAAGTGAAATCACCATTTTACGCCCTAATGCCGCCTACACATGGTCAGAATTTCGACCCGCAAAAGACCGATGAGATTTTTCCGTCAGAAAATGTGACTGTGTGTATGCTCCATCAGTCTTTTGCTGGCGAAATTCCAGCCAGCAAAAGATTGAGAGCATGCTCTCAATTTTTCGGTCGGGAAAAGTTCCTATCCAAAAATGCGATCGTCTGTGGCAATTCCGACGTGCAAAATCCCTACGCATGCTCGGAAACAATTCGACGCATGTTCGGAAGCATTGAACGTCATTTTCTCGGCTCGTCGTAGTGTTGTACGTCACCGCATTCTTGACGGTCGTAATTTCAGCAAACTTTTGCGTGACCATGTGTTTGCAAGGCAAGTGGAATCCCGTCGGAAAATCCGTCTTTTTTCAACGAGAAAACCAATCGTGTGTACGTAGTATTAGTGTCAGAAACCATGAACCAGACCAAGACAGAAGTACAGTAAAATCACACTTGTTTATTAATAAAAATAAAAAGCTAAAATAGAGTAAGAGTAGTCAAAGCAAAGCCAGAGTCCAGTAACCGGATTGGGTAGTCAGTCAAGCCATAGTTCAGTAACCAGATCGGGTAATCAGCCAAGCCAGAGTTCAGTGACCAGATCGGGTAATCAGCCAGGCCAGAAGTCAGGTATCCTTGTGATGTGACCAAGGCGAAGGCAGGAATGAAGTGAGCTGGAGAACTTTAAGTAGGCGGGACTGACAAGCAGGTCCACAACAGCTGGTTAACTTTGGAGAGAGATGAGAGCTGGCAATTAGCCGACAGCTGAGTGTCCAGCTCAGAGAAAGAAGGGCTGAGCCAGCCCTGACAGTACCCCCTCCTCAATGCCTCCCCCACCGGGTTTGAGGGGAAAACATCTATGAAAATCAGGGAGGAGGGCAGGAGCATGTACGTCCGAGGATTAGACCCAGGAGCGTCTGCGGTCAGCATGGAGTCTGTACCTAACATTAGCATGATGCAAAGCCTCCTGGACGTGTGCCCAAGTGGAACGAAGACCACGGAGATGCTCCTCTAGTGGAGGAATACTCTGCGGAACAAATGAGTCAGGCAACATGGAAGGCTGGAAACCATAAATTCACCATAAACATAGACAATCAGGAAGCAGAATTCAAGGCACTGTTGTGAGCAAACTCTGCCCATGGTAATAGGTTTGACCAGTTGTTGTAATGGGCAGAAATATAGCAATGTAGGAAGGATTAGCAAGGACTGATTGGCTCATTGTGCAGCCCCATTAGACTGTGGGTGATACGCACAGGAGAAAGCAAGCTAAATTCCCAGCTGTGCACAAAAGGCTCGCCAGAACCGGGACACAAACTGACTACCCCTGTCCGAGACAATCACCTTGGGTAGCCCATGTAAGTAAAAGATCTCCCGAGCAAAAATGGAAACCAGTTCCTTCGATGTGGGCAACTTCTTAAGTGGAATACAATGACACATCTTTGAGAACCCGGTCAACCACCATAAGGATAACTGTGCTGCCTTGGGAGTTGGGAAACTCCACAATGAAACCCATAGACAGGTGGTTCCAGGGTCTCTCTATATTGGGTATGGGTTGTAGGAGGACAACTGGAAGGTGTTGTGGAGTCTTACTCTGAGCACACATGGAACAGGCAGCTACAAAGGCAGTTACATCAGCACGTAGCCTAGGCCACCAGAATTTTTGGGAAATGGCCAAAACGAGTTGATTCTTACCAGGGTGGCCAGCTGCCTTGGGAGAATGGTAAGTCTGGAACACGGCAGTACGGAGAGACTCTGGGACAAAGCAGCAGTCACAAGGTCTCTCAGGAGGAGCATGGACCTGAGCAGCAAGAATTTTGTCACCCAAAGGAAAAGTAAGACTGGTGCGAACCGCAGCCATAATACGATCAGGAATCATAGGAACTGGAACCGACTCCAACTTGGAAGTGGAGGAAAATTGTTGTGACAAGGCGACAGCCCTTACATTCTTAGTACTGGGTAAGAATGAGACAATGTATTTTAAACTTGACAAGAAAAGAGTCCTTCCGGAAGAGAGGCATTTAGCCTCAGACAAAAATGTGAGATTCTTATGGTCAGTAAGAATGAGAACCGACACAGTGGTACCTTCGAAGAGATGTCTCCATTCTTTCAGGGCTAAAATGATTGCCAACAGCTCTCTGTCACCAATCTCGTAATTGCACTCGGCAGGTGACAATTTCTTGGAAAAGTAGCCACAAGGATGCATAGCACTCTCAGGAGGTAGGACGTTGAGACAAAAGGGTGCCAACACCAGTTTCAGAAGCATCAACCTCAAAGACAAAAGGTAACGTAGGATGTGCCAACACAGGAGCAGAAACAAAGGCAGCCTTGAGACTTTCAAAGGCCTTAATGGACTCCGGAGACCAACTCTGTGGGTTACCGTTCTTTCTGGTCATATCAGTCAGGGGCTTGACCAGAGATGAGAAGTTACAAATAAACTTCCGATAATAGTTGGCAAAACTCAGGAAACGCTGCAGAGGACGTAACCCCACAGGTTGAGGCCACTGTAGGACTGCCGAAAGTTTCTCTGGGTCCATTGAAAAACCAGCAGTGGAAATGACATGCCCAGGAATTTAACCTGTTCCTGATGGAACTCACACTTCTCCAGTTTACAATAGAGATGGTTCTCTCAATTTCTGAAGCACACAACAGACATTTGTGTGGTGGCTCTCCGGGGACTTGGAAAATATGAGGATATCATCGAGATAAACCACCATACATAACTGCAACAAATCTCAGAGGACATTGTTAATAAATTCCTGGAAAACTGCCGGGGCGTTACAAAGGCCAAAAGGCATTACGAGATACTCATAATGGCCTGTTCTGGTATTAAATGCAGTTTTCCACTAGTCGCCCTCCTTAATCCTCACAAGATTGTAAGCCCCTCTCAGATCAAGCTTAGTGAAAACCGTTGCTCCCTTGAGGCAGTTAAACAACTCTGTAATCAGCGGGATCGGGTAGGCATTCTTAATCGTGAAACGATTGAGACGCCTATAATCAATGCAAGGTCTCAGTTCACCACTCCTCTTCTTCACAAAGAAGAAACCAGCACCAGGAGGAGACAAGGATTTGTGGATGAAACACCGAGAAAGTGCATCTGCAACATACTCCACCATGACTTTATCCTCCAAGACCAACAAAGGGTAAACCCGGCCACGAGGGGGAGTGGCACAGGTTGAAGGCCAATTGCGCAATCATATGGCCGCTGTGGAGGCAAACGAATGGCTTGACCTTTTTCAAAGACATCACTCCTCTGGCAGGGAGGAGAGTGAAGAGGTACACAGGACACAGGTACACAGGACCTTGGCTACCCTCCGAAAGCATGTTTCACTGCATTATGGTGATCAGGAGAGAACCTCAGCATGGAGCCAATCAAAAGAGGGGTTGTGCCTCTGTAACCAAGGATAACCAATAACCTGCGGAAACTTAGGAGAGTAAATCACTTGGAATTGGATTATCTCATAGTTATCTCAATGGCAAGTGGAGTGTCACACAGCTGCAATGGAATCAAGTGCTTTGATACAAAGGCAGCATCAATGAACAGTCCTGCAGCCCCAGAGTCGATTAGAGCCTGTATCTCGATAGATGACTGAGCACAAGAAAGGATGACTGAAACCAGGGGCTTATCCTTCTGGATAACTGGGGATGACACAACACCACCTAAGGTCTGTCCATGACAGGACCTCAAGGTTCGGGTGTTCCCAGGATGGGTAGGACAAGACTTCAAAAAGTGACCTGCCTGGCCACAATAAAGGCACAATCTCTCCCTCCTCCTAAAGGCTCTCTCATCCGCAGAGAGACGCGTGAAGCCCAAGTGCATGGGTTCATCTTCACTGACCGACTTGGTACCAGGAGGCATGGGAGGTGAGGGAGGCATGGGTGGAACTGCAAAGCTTGGAGGCAAACGTACAGGAGGCTTCCACAAGCGCTCCTTAAAAGAAAGTCTTTCTCTGAGTCTGGAGTCAATGAGGATGGCAAACGAGATCAAGTTCTCCAGCTCAGTGGGTATATCTCAGGCTGCTATCTCATCCTTGATGGAATCCAAGAGACCATGAGAAAAAGCAGCCATGAGGGCCTCATTGTTCCAAGCAACCTCTGCTGCCAGAGTATGGAACTCAATGACATAGTTGGCAACAGTTCTCGTACTCTGTTTGATGGACATGAGGCACTTGGCAGCAGAAGAGGAGTGTGCGGGAATGTCAAATACCCTTTTAAAGGAGGTCACAAACTCAGGGTAACTCAAGACAACAGGTTTTTGCATCTCAAATAGAGGGTTAGCCCAGGCCAAGGCTCTCTCAGAAGCAAAGATATCACGAACCCTACTTTGCTTCTGTCCGTGGGAAATGCCTGGGGCAGCATCTCAAAGTATATCTCAACTTGGTTGAGAAACCCTCTGTATTGAACTGGATTGCCCCCAAATCGCTGGGGAAGTGGGGCGGAACCAGACATACCTCTTATAGAAGTAATACTCAAAGCGGGTGCCTGCACAGAGACTGGCGCAGCAGCAGGGATGGCCTGCAACTCAGGTTGTACCGGAGCAGCCACAGTGGGGGATTCCAAGTGAGCCGTGCGAATCAGGAGCGTTTGTAATGCCATGGCAAACTGATCCATGTGGTGATCTTGCTCATCCAAGCTGGATAAAATATTACGAACAAGTGGATTGACTGTATCTTCTGAATTCATGGCCTTCGCCTACTGTCAGAAACCATGAACCAGACCGAGACAGAAGTACAGTAAAATCAAATTTTTTTTGTTTATTAATAAGAATAAAAAGGTATATAGAGTAAGCGTAGTCAATGCAAAGCTAGAGTCCAGTAACCGGATCGGGTAGTCAGCCAAGCCATTGTTCAGTAACCAGATCGGGTAATCAGCCAGGCCAGAAGTCAGGGATCCAAGTAGAGGAACAGCAAGCAGGATAAGGAGCCAGAAGGGATGTCAGCAAAGACAGACTTTAAACAGGAATGCAGGAGATGGTTTCTTGTGATGTGACCAAGGCGAAGGCAGGAATGAAGTGAGCTGGAGATCTTTAAGTAGGTGGGACTGAGGAGCAGATCGACAATAGCTGGTTAACTGTGCAGAGAGATAAGAGCTGGCAATTAGCTGACAGCTGAGCGGCCAGCTCAGAGAAGGAAGGGCTGAGCCAGCCCTGACACTTAGAAAGCCTGAAGGCGGTGATTGGTTTTTGGGGTCCTGTACGCGGATAGGCTCCCAAAAAGTCTCACACATGTGGTATCCCCGTACTTAGGAGAAACAGCAGAATGTATTTTGGGGTGTATTTGCCCATGGCATGTTTGAGCAATATATCATTTAGTGACAACTCTGTGCAAAAAAAAAATATATCTTTTTCCCGCAAATTGTGTCAAAATATAAAATATTCCATGTACTTGACATGCCTCTCAGCAAATAGCTTGGGATGTCTACTTTACATACTTTACAAAATGGGGTCATTTGGGGGGGGGGGGGTTGAACTGTCCTGGCATTTTATGCACAACATTTAGAAGCTTATGTCACACATCACCCATTCTTCTAACCACTTGAAGACAAAGCTCTTTCTGACACTTTTTGTTTACATGAAAAAATTTTTTTTTTTGCAAGAAAATTACTTTGAACCTCCAAACATTATATATTTTTTTAAAGCAAATGCCCTACAGATTAAAATGGTGGTGTTGCCTTTTTTTTTAACACAATATTTGTGCAGCGATTTTTCAAACATTTTTTTTAAATTTGAATGCACTAAAACACACTATATTGCCCAAATGTTTGATAAAATAAAAAAGATGATCTTAGGCCGAGTACATGGATACCAAAAACGACATGCTTTAAAATTGGCAACAAACGTGCAGCAGCAACAAACTATATACATTTTTAAAAGCGTTTAAAAGCCTTTACGGGTTACCACTTTAGATTTACAGAGGAGGTCTACTGCTAAAATTACTGCCCTCGATCTGACCTTCACGGTGATACCTCACATGCATGGTGCAATTGCTTGTAGCGCTTGCGTTCACTTTTGCGTGAGAGCAATGGCACTGTTTATATCTGGCGAAATCTAAGTCATTAAATGCTTGTAGCTTCTGGTTTCTTTGGCCATAGAGATGATTGAAGCCATTCTGGTCTCTGATCAGCTCTATGGTTAGCTGGTGGAACCACCGGCTGCATTCTCAGGTTCCCTGTTGGGACAGGAGAGCCAGAGAAAATCATGGAAGATGGTGGGAGGGGGGGATGTTCCCTCCCACTGCTTGTAAAAGCAGTCTAGAGGCTAATTAGCCACTAGGATTGCTTTTACATGAAAGCTGACCACTGGCTGAAAAGAATGATACCAAGATGATACCTAAACCCGCAGGAATCATTCTGGTATTAGCACTCAAAGTCCAGCAACATACCAGTACGTTGCTGGTCCTTGTTGGGCATATATTGTAATCTTTTTTTTCATGCAGCCTGTGGGCTGAACGAAAAAAAGAGATTGATTGGTGGGTATGCCCACCATTAGAATACCTCCCTTCATCCACCCACTTCTAATGATGGGCATACATGCACCATTTTGTTTTTAACTGTGGTGGTGAAATCACCCCCTACAGCACTGGAGTCACGGCTTTATGTATGGTGGGAGCAAATGCTGTTGCTGTCAAGATAAATAAATCAGCGCTGCAACTGAATGGCATACCAGCAAGACATACCATACCTGCAAAGCAAATACAAAAAAATAGTAAAAAAATCAAACATTTTTTAATGCAATCTGTGCCTAAAAGCTATATATATGCTGAAGCATGGGGGCATCTGCCTCAAAAGTTACGACCAAATCACTCCTCCACCCCTGCTGCGGCATATAAGCTCTTTTTTTAACTGTGGTGGTGAAATCATGAGAGAGAGAGAGAGATAGAGATAGAGAGAGGGAAGGGGGAGAGAGAGACAGAAAAGAGATAGAGAGAGAGAGAAAAAAAAAGAGAAAGAGAGAGAAAGAGAAAAAGAGAGAGAGAGAGAGACATGCCTATATCCACGCTTGCTACAGACATGACATCTTCTTTGGGGTGCTTGTTGCGATTAGATCACATGGTGCAACATGCGCCAATCTGATGATCAAACAAGCGACTAAAAAGTTGCACACTCGTGTAATAATTTTCCACATACAAATGGTACCCCTTTCTGAATAAACCCTCTGAATAAGGGTGACACCAAGTCCCACACAATCTGGCCAGTGCTCCCTATGTAATCTTGGGAGTTCGTCAACTCTACATGACTATCTCATCCCTCGTAAACCTTAAAACTATATGTATAGCCTATGACCCTGTCACAGAGCTTACACATCTTGACCTCGTATCTGGCACGCTTGCTAGGAAGATACTGTTTGAAAGACAATTTAATCAGGGACTCATCAACGCAGACAACTTGATCGTGAGTAAACAAAAATGCAAAACATTGGTTGAAGTGGTTTATGAGGGGCCGAATTTTGTAGAGCCGATCGTATCCAGGGTCTCCACAAGGATGACAGAGTTCATTGTCGTTGAAGTGCATGAACCGCAAGATCTGCTCGTATCGTGCCCTGGCCATGGAAGCAGAGAACACGGGTGTATGGTGAATTGGGTCAGTGGACCAATATGACCGCAACTCACTCTTTTTAGTTACGCCCATGAGGAGGGATAGGCCCAGAAAGGTCTTAAATTCGGAAACCGTAAATGGTTTCAATCTCTGGCAAAGGAGGACAACTGGGTATTAGCGGCAATGAATTGACCAGCATACAAATGACTTTGTAAAAAATTACTTTCCATGAAAAACAGCGAATAAAAATCAAGTGACGTAAAATCAACTGTTTCCACCTGAATTCCGGGTTAACCATTTAATGGGGGAAGTACGGGTGCTGCAGAAGTGGTGGGATCCCAATTTGGATTGGCAAATTCTGCAGGAGGGACACTTCCTGCAGAATTTGCCAATTAGAATGGATATCACCCGCCGGGCGATCCAGGGGTTAAACCTTTATTGGGTAATAAATGGCGGCTGCCCTGACTCTATAAAAAAAACAAACCAACTAACCAGTGTTACCCGTAACACTTATACGGTGATCACTGGTGACAGGGGGTGAAAGGGTTAACTAGGGGGCAATCAGGGGATTAAAACCTTTATTATGTAATACATGGGGATACCTGACGCTATAAAATCTGACGGTGAACCTAAATAACTACCAGGTTAACCAGCGGTACCCGCGACACTAATACGATGATCAGAAAAAAGATCGCTTAGTGACACTGGCGACAGGGGGTGAAAGGGTTAACTTTGGGCGATCAAGGGGTTAAACCTTTATTAGGTGGGGTTAGGGGGGTACCCTAGACCTAAAGGGGCCTACCACTAACAGCCCTAACACTTATAACAGTCACAAAATGACACCAATGCAGTGATCAGTAAAAAAATGAAAACTGCTATTGGTGTCACTGTGACAGGGGGTGCAGGGGGGGGTGATCAGAGGATGATTTGTGTGCCTATGTGTACTGGTGTTAGTGTGCTGTTGGTGTAACTCACTCTGATGTCTTCTCTCCTCGGGCGCTGGAACGAAAAGGCTTCACGAGGAGAGATGACATCACTTCCTCTGCTTCTGTTTACAGTTTCAGAAGCAGAGGAAGCTTCTCATTCGTCAGGATCGATTGTGAGGGAGAGGCCATGAATCAGTGGCCTCCCCCTCAGGTCGGATCGCTCCTGGATCGATGCCGACCAAAGTTTGGGGGATAATTGCTCCATGGGACCAAGTGCATAAACCATTTAAACTTTAAACAAAAAGGCTTTTATTTGTAAGCAAATCAAAAATAAAGCTTAATTCAGCACACAGCACAAAACATATAAAACAAAGTCCGCTTATTTTCAGTATAAAATAAAGTCCACTTATCTTCAGCACAAAGATAATTAAAGAAAAGGCATGTACAGTTTGTGGCCGGGTCTTCACCCCAGAGTTTTTAAGAGTCTTTGTTGAATCTTTATCAGCTTCTAACAGATACACAGCTCATCACGACAGGTGTAGTCACCTACTCCTCCTCACCACCACCTCTCACTACTTCCTGTCTTTTATGAGCTGTTTCATGGAGGCCTTTAACTCCCTGTGTGCTGAATCCCATACTTACCAACTGTCCCAGATTTCCCGGGACATTCCCGGGATTTAGACTCTTTTCCCGATTTTATTGTTTCCCGGGAAATGTCCCGAGAAATCGGGTTTTTCACGAATTTTCACCACCGCTTTAAGAAGACCAGGAACACGGCTGGGGGCTAGACGGAGCTCCTGCGTCACCGCCCACCCTCCGCCTCGCCCCGCCTACCCCCGCCCTGCTGCTGGTCTGTTATTGAAAGGGGCGGGGGTTCTATTGTAACCATGCGGCCGGCGGAGGGAGACACTATTTTGTATACCCCCTCCTACTAGGACACCTGAGGTAAGGGAGGACACCTGATGTAAGGGGGGCTCCACTGGGGACACCTGATGTAAGGGGGGCTCCGCTGGGGACACCTGATGTAAGGGGGGCACCGCTGGGGACATCTGATGTAAGGGGGGCTCCGCTGGGGACACCTGATGTAAGGGGGGGCTCCGCTGGGGACATCTGATGTAAGGGTGACACAGCTGGGGAGACCTGATGTAAGGGGGGGGCTCCGCGGGGGACATCTGATGTAAGGGGGGCTCTGCTGGGGACATCTGATGTAAGGGGGGCTCCCCTGAGGACACCTAATGTAAGGGGGGCTCCGCTGGGAACACCTTATGTAAGGGGGGCTCCGCTGGGGACACCCGATGTAAGGGGGGCTCCGCTGGGGATATCTGATGTAAGAGGGGGCACCACTGGGGACACCTGATGTAAGGGGGGCTCCGCTGGGGACATCTGATGTAAGGGGGGGCACCGCTGGGGACACCTGATGTAAGGGGGGCTCCGCTGGGGACACCTGATGTAAGGGGGGCACCGCTGGGGACACCTGATGTAAGGGGGGCTCTGCTGGGGACACCTGATGTAAGGGGGGCAGCACTGGCGACACCTGATGTAAGGGGGCTCCGCTGGGGAACCTGATGTAAGGGGAGGCACCGCTGGGGACACCTTATGTAAGGGGAGGCACCGCTGGGGACACCTGATGTAAGGGGGGGCTCCGCAGGGGACACCTGATATAAGTGGGGCACTGCTGGGGACATCTGATGTAAGGGGGCTCCGCTGGGGACATCTGATGTAAGGGGGGCACCGCTGGGGACATCTGATATAAGGGGGGCTCCGCTCTGGACACCTGATGTAAGGGGGGGTCCGCTCAGGACACCTGATGTAAGGGGGGCTCTGCTGGGGACATCTGATGTAAGAGGGGGCTCCACTGGGGACATCTGATGTAAGGGGGGGCTCCACTGGGGACATCTGATGTAAGGGAGGCTCCGCTGGGGGCACCTGATGCAAGGACGGACTCTGCTAGGGGCACCTGATTCAAGAATGGACTCTGCTGGGACACCTGATGCAAGGACAGACTCTGCTGGGGGCACCTGATGCAAGGACGGATGGCTGGTGGCAGGTGACACGCTAAGGGATCCCACTAATTCGGCATTATGGTGATTGAATGATTTAATTTTCTTTTAAAATATTTTATTATTTTGAGTTAAATATAGTTCAGGTTTACAAAGAAATATAATAGCATTCTTGTATATATAAGGTAACAGGCAATTGTAATGTAATGCACTTCAATCATCCTGACACCATAACAGCCAGGGGATGATTAAAGTGCTAACACCAGGTGTTTGGAGTATCTTTATCTGCTGATTGTTAAACTTTCTAGAATACACATATTTCCATTGTTGTGTAGGATCTGGGGCTGCTGTCCCTCCATCCCTCTCCCCCCCCCCCTTTCCCTCTCCATCTCTCATTCAACTCAGACTCTAACCACACCCCCTTTGCATAAGCCCTGCCTATTTTTTGCAGCGAAGCGCGCCACATTTTTACTTTCCCACTATGCCATGCCCACAAACGCATGTCCTGCCCCCTAATTATAACAAGAATCCACCTACAGCCGAAAAAGCATCCGTACATTTTTTTTTACAATGTTGGCAACTATGGAATCCCTGTGGTCAGGGGTGGAGGCTCTTTCCCACTCGTATATAACTTGTGCTATATAGCACCCATTCAGGACCCAACCTTGGGGTCCTGTACAATATATATATATATTTTACACATATACATATACACACTCTGCAGCATCTACATCTACAGTGCATTCAGTGGTTTCTAATCTACTTCTGGTGGTGTATTTGATATATATACAGAAAATCTAGTGTGTGTGTGTATATATATATATATATATATATATATATATATATATATACTCAGAGTCAATCTGTGGATAGTGTAGAAAAGGAACAAAGAGCAACAGAGAACATAGACCTGAAGTGTGCCTGGGTCACGTGGTCAGTATGCCTAAAAGGGGGCATACCCAAGTATGAAATTAAATAAAATGAAAAAAAGAAAGGGAATGGGTGGGTGGGACACGAGATCCTACGACCACAGGGAAGGAGGCAAAGGAGGGCAGGCTTTATGCAGCCTGACTCCTCCTACAATTACAGGCTGACCTGCGGTCAGCCTTATACTTGTACTATATATATATATACATATATACTCGGAGTCAATCTGTGGATAGTGTAGAAAAGAAACAAAAATCAACAGAGAACATAGACCTGAAGTGTGCCTGGGTCACGTGGTCAGTATGAATGGGAAGAGAGCGGAATGCCAGTGGATGCCCAGGAGAGTCCAGATGGAGGTGGCCCCCTGCCCGTGGACCCCCTTGACCAAACCTGTATCCTGCTGCTGAAAGTGAGGACACTCAGAGCCCCCCTCGCAGCCACACATCTTCTTAGCCGAGACGAAAAACCCGTAAGTGACGTCAGACAGATCGCACTGGAAGTGACGCACACTACACAAGATCCTACGACCACAGGGAAGGAGGAAAAGGAGGGCAGGGTTTATGCAGCCTGACTCATCCTACAATTACAGGCTGACCCCTTGTGACAACGTTGTCCCATTTTAATTGGTTTGTGTTAACCGTCAGTCACTATTGCTGGTTTTTTTCACTTTTTTCTGTATTTAAATTGGTATACTATTTGGTAATCAATAAAGCTGATTTGTATCAATATTAGTGTTCCTTGCTGACCCTCTTTTTGAGAACTCTTTCTCTTATGTTTTTGTTATATGATTCATAGGGCACCTTGGAACTGCATGCAGACTTTTGCTTGCATGAATTTTTGATACTTATCTGTTAAACAACCATCTATATAATTAACCTATCGGTTGATCCAGGCAATAATCCCCTATTTTTTGCTTAGTATTTGGGACGTCTTTTGTCCTTTCTTTGCCTTGAGGATCCCACCATTATTGTACTAACACTAGTGTTTCAGCAGACTGACTGACGGTCTAATAGCACCAACCGTGCATACAAGCACATACATGGCATATATGATTGATCGAGAACTGGATGACGAAATTAATACGGCCTTTTCCACAGATGGAAAGAGTGAAGAAAATGGGGAATTAACACGTAAGCTTTTTAAAAATCATAAAAAGCTTATGATTAAATTTTTAAACCGTAAATGGGATATTTCCTCCTTAAAATCACATATTTCTCACAATATTATTCCTAGAGGTCTAAGAGAGAGAATTATCCCTGCAGAACATCTCCATACCCCCAGTTTTTTGGAGGTGTGGAAAGAGGAATGTTTAAATAGAGGCTTAGCCTTAATGAAGATTATAGTTCTGGAAGAAGAAAGACAACTTGAGGAAATCAAAGGAGAATTAGAAATAAGTGCAAAAGCCCTGGAACCTCATAAAGGCGAACCCGATTTTGAGAAAAATAACGACTTTATTAAAAAAGAAATAGAAAGAATACAAAAAAATCTCAAATACACGAAGCAGGAAAAATTCAGACAAAATCTCAGTGATTTTGAGGGTGGGGATATATTTAACCCTACCTTATCAAATAGAAGTAGATCCTCCTCAAGAAATTCCAGATACTCACAACGCAGTAGTAGGAATAGAATTGGTTCCTCCTCAGATAGTGACCTTGATAAGGATATTCCTATTAAATCTGTCACTTTTTTAGAGGAACCTCAGGGCAACTCAGTAGTAGATTGCCCAAAACAACTAACAGACAAGAATCATCTCAGGGAAATAGGAAACGTAAACGTAGAGGGAAGAGGAAAGGATCGAAACATAACTCAGCATCGACGCAGTGGGCGACTAAGGAGCCAGAAAAGACGCTAAACGGAATCTCTAGCTCAACCTCTATGGATATGAGCATTATTAATCTATCTGATTTTCAAATGGATTCCAATCATGTAAAACTCCTTCAAAAAGGACTATCCTTCTCCCCCACTGCGCCCATGAATGAATTCGAAGTGTTCAAGGATATAAATTTATTCCTTAGAAAGGTTCTCTTTAGATTGTGGCACCAAAATGATTCCAATAATAAATCTATCCCCAATCCCAATTTTGACAAGGATGAAAATGAGGCTATCAATAATTTAATTTCTTTATTAGAGGAAAACGCTGATAGCGACTCTGAAACCGAAAATAGCTACCCAATCAGGAGGAAATCCAATCTGAGGATCAAGTCCACAAAAATGCCAGCCTTATCTAAGCACAAATGGCTTCAACTATTCCTAGATCAGGTTAAACTCGATCTTGGTAAGATCAACTGGGAATGGTTGGGATCAAGTAATTTAACCAGCTCTGAGAGAAAAGCATTAAAAGAACTACAGGAGGCCAAAAACTTGGTGATAAAGAGAAGTGATAAGGGTGGAAATGTGGTCCTACTTAGTGAAAAACTCTATGAGGATGAAGTTTTCAGACTACTAAATGATACATCTACTTATAAAAAACTAGCTTGTACCCCATTTCCAGCCCTGATCGACACTCTTAACACCAAGTTAAAACTAGCTATGGAAGCCAATTTACTCACTAAAAAGGAATACCTTTATCTCCGAGCTGATAACATCACTATCCCAACCTTCTACATAATCCCTAAGTTACATAAATCACTCACAAACCCTCCTGGAAGACCAATTGTTTCAGCTATCAATGGTCCTCTTGAGAGAACAGGCAAATTTGTGGACTCGATGATCAAAGATTTGGTAACAAAACTACGGTCTTTTGTCCGTGATAGCAGAGACATACTTTCTATACTATCCAATTTCTCCTTGTCATCAAATGCCCTTCTGGTGGGAATAGATGTCGAAAGCTTATATACATCGATTCCCCACCACTGGGGTATCCAAGCTTCAAAAACCTTTTTAGACATCCATTTCCCCCTATTGGGAGCCCACAATGAGTTCATTATTGATACATTAGAATTCATGCTAAACAACAATTTCTTTCAATTTCTTGGAAGATTCTACCAACAGGTGAGAGGCACCAGTATGGGTGCCCCTTGGGCCCCTTCATATGCATGTCTCCACCTCGGTCTTTGGGAGGAGGAGGAAGTTTACAAGTCCTCGATGTACCTTGACCACTGTACTTTGTGGTCAAGGTACATCGATGATATACTCATGGTTTGGGAGGGCACAGCGGAACAACTTGAGGAATTTATGTCCCAACTCAATAATAACGACAGGAACATCCATTTAACCTATTCCTACTCTGCTGATGCCCTTTCCTTCCTTGACTTAAAAATCACCAGATGCGGAAATAGGTTGGCGACTAGTACGTTCCGTAAGGAAACAGCAGCCAACACCCTCCTCCTGGCACAGAGCCATCATCCAAAGTCCCTAATAAAAGGGATACCAACGGGACAATTCTTAAGAATCAGGAGAAATTGTTCAGAGGATGAACAATTTCTATCTGAAGCACATGAGATGTACAACAGGTTCAGAAAAAGAGGATACTCACACAACTGCCTTAAAAAAGCTAAAAAAAATGCATTAGAAAGAAAACGTGAGGATCTCCTAATTACACAGAAAAACACTCAAGAACCTGAAAAATTAGAAAATGATTTTCCGAGAATCATCACTAGGTTTGGTGCACAATGGACAAAAGTCCAAGAGATCCTCAACAAACATTGGCACATCCTTAAATCAGCACCTTTAATTACAGATCTAATTAGCCCCAAACCACTACTTACAGCTAAAAGGGCACAGAATTTGGGTGATTTCTTGGTCCACTCAGAATACACCAGAACCATCAATAAAAACTGGCTCACTGAAAGAAGACCTCCCCCTGGCATGCATGCATGCGGACATTGCAACATATGCAAATACGTGGACCACACTGATGAGTTCGCCAATCCGAGAGGAGGTAGGCATTATCAAATTAAACAATTTATAAATTGCTCAACGACACGTGTCATATACATGCTCACGTGCCCTTGTAATAAGAACTATATAGGAAAGACTAAACGCCAACTCCGAATCCGGATTGGTGAACACATCAGTGGAATTAGGAACAAAAAAAAGAACAAAGAAGACGATCGACCTATCCCAGTACATTTTGCCAAATTTCATGACAGCAATCCAAAGGGCCTCAAAATTAAGGGGATCTATGTGCTGAATCTACCCCCCAGAAGAGGGGATTTTGACAATATTCTCCTTCAGAAGGAAAAAATGTGGACGTACTATTTAGACTCCTTAGCCCCCAAGGGGTTAAACACAGAATGTAGCTTTCAACCTTTCCTAGAACAATGATACCCTATCTGTAAAATCCTAGAATTAATTTTCAATATAGCTATTACCATAAATGTTCAACCTCTTCACTCTTTCCATGGCCAATCGTTTTAAGTCACTTTATTTTTACCTCCTTCAATCGATGCTCCCACCTGTTTTATTGGTGTACTTGATATGCACGTCTTTTTCCCTTTGCTGAATGTCTCTCATATGAGTGGTCCGGATGGTGACATCTAGTGGATAAAAATAGGAACTGCATCCCTTAAATGGCTATTTAAACCCTTCACCACTGACCCCTCCTCGCTCTGAGGAAACCAGCGTCCATTGGCTGGTGAAACGCGTCAGCGGTGTGACGTCAGCACGTCATTGGGAGCCGCGCGCTATTCGATCTGGCAATTCGACCTGACAACTCGACCCGCACTATTCGATCCGGCCTATTCCTGCACAACTCAACAGCTGATGTCTGTCTCCCTCATCAACATCTCTTCATACTGAGACACCTGCCTTACGGCGGCTTTATCATCAAACGGTTCCTTCATCTTGGCACCTATCCGCTTATGACAGCGGCACCTATCCATGTAAAGACTCAGGAACTGCGGACTGAGGACTTATTGCAAACCTGACGACAGAGCTACTGAGGCTGGTGAGATCCTTCCATTTCATTCAGCGTCTTTACAAAAGTATGTCAGTATTGTTTGCACCTCCTATACCTGTCTTCATGGACATATATTTTGCTGCTTGAACTGCACAATTTATATCTACTTGCTGGAACCGGGATATGATTTGATTTGCCATCCAAACAGCTGTTATACATACAATGCGTGTGCACTAACTGGGCATTGCTTATTCCTCAGCAGATCGATCTATCTAAATTGAATTATTATATACCTCATCAATTGCCAGATTGTCCATCCACCCACATTTTTGCTATTGATATATGACCTGCCCCCACCACACAGGACTTTCAACAATAGGTTTTTGCCAACCGCTACATATATCTGGTACCTTAATAGGGCAGCTATACTTTATCTGAATTATATCATTTAGCTCATTATACCTTATTCATTATTTAGAGATATGTATGATGTGTATGAGTGGATGTGAAGCCGCGGCTCCCACATGTTTTTAATCACCCCTTGTGACAACGTTGTCCCATTTTAATTGGTTTGTGTTAACCGTCAGTCACTATTGCTGGTTTTTTTCACATTTTTTTTCACTTTTTTCTGTATTTAAATTGGTATACTATTTGGTAATCAATAAAGCTGATTTGTATCAATATTAGTGTTCCTTGCTGACCCTCTTTTTGAGAACTCTTTCTCTTATGTTTTTGTTATATGATTCATAGGGCACCTTGGAACTGCATGCAGACTTTTGCTTGCATGAATTTTTGATACTTATCTGTTAAACAACCATCTATATAATTAACCTATCGGTTGATCCAGGCAATAATCCCCTATTTTTAGCCTTACACATATATATATATATACTCAGCAGCATCCAGTGTAGCTTATAGCTACGGTGCATTCCGTGGTGTACTGTTTCTACTACTTTTCTGGTGGTGTAGACAGTACACAATACAGTGCAGGCCATAGCGAAGTTGCTACTACTTTTCTTGTGGTGTACATACAGTGTACATACAGTGCAGCCGTAGTACAGTTGCTACTACTTTTCTGGTAGTGTACACAATACAGTGCAGCCTTAGTGCAGTTGCTACTACACTTCTGGTGGTATACACAGTACACAATACAGTGCAGCCGTTGTGCAGTTGCTACTACACTTCTGGTGGTGTACACAGTACACAATACAGTGCAGCCGTAGTGCAGTTGCTACTACTTTTCTGGTGATGTACATAGTACACAGTACAGTGCAGCCATAGTACAGTTGATACAACTTTTAAGTTGGTGTACACAGTACACAATACAGTGCAGGGTGCTGTTGCAAAACAAAATCCACATCATGTCCGGAAGGCCACCAAGGAGAGGCAAACATTCACAGGCCACTAAAAGGGGGCAAGCAGGCTCTGTATCTACAATCAACAGTGCTGGTCGTGGACATGGTGCATCCTCTGCAGGTGACCTTGGCGCACGCTTGTCCTTTTTTTCTGCTGCTGGGGCAGGGGCAGGGGCAGAAAAATTGGGCCTTTGGTGGTGGTGGTGCCACATCACTGTAACCCCTCACAGATACTCTTGTTGGGCACAGAAACTGGCCCTGCTGTGAAATATTAGATCAAAAATTGTAATTACATGCCCCTGTTAAACAGGGACAGAAAAATTAGGCCTTAGGCAGTAGTGGTGGTGCCCTAAACCAAAAATATTGTTGGAAGCTAGCATCATCAAGATTGAGGAGGAATAGGATAGTCACTCAGCATAGGCAGTCTTCAAGGGATCCCACGTCCATAGAAAAATCAATCAGTTACATCAGCATCAGGTGCTTGATCACTGCTAATCCAAGACTGGTTCATTTTCATGAATGTGAGCCTATCAATGAAGTCTGTGGACAGGTGCACTCTATGATCCATTACAAACCCTCCAGCCGCACTGAATGTGCATTCAGAAAGAACGCTGAATGAATATTGAGCTAGTTCTATCCTCAAGACCCAGTAACCCAGTGGATGCACTTTTGGAAAGGTCTCCAAGTCTGCTCTTGCCCCTAGATATTCCTGCACTATGTAATGCAGACACTGGCAATGGTTGCTTGAACCGATCAGACCTTGGCGCCGAGGACCTGAAAAATTGTCTAAAGGCATCGGTCAGCCGGCCACCTTCTCCACCGCTGTTCCTCTGACTGAACGAAGCCTCAGCAACATGTTCTGGGTTACATTTCAGGGTCTGGAAATGCATTGCACAAACCTTTCTTCAAGGCCTCCTGAAGATGTTTCAAGGCAGGATGAGTTCTGCAACCTTACCCTTGTAATGTGGATCAAGAAGGGTTGCCAGGCAGTAATGATCCCTCTCATTGATACCACAAATCCTAGGGTCCTTTCCCAGGCTTTGCAGAATCAGGGAGGCCATGCAGCTTAAGTTTGCAGAGGCATTCCATTCTGAGTCCTCTGTGTCACTAAGGGTCACGTGATCCGTAACAACCTCCTCCAAGCCACGTACAACTCCATGGGTTTCTGGGGACTGAAAACCATCCCTTGAAGACTGCTGCTGAGTGTTATCCTCCACGTCCACGCTGACACAATCCTCCTCCTCCTCTTCTTCCTGTGTGTCTGTGCGTGTGCTCCAACAGGAAGACAACAGGGACAGTATCACTGATGCATGCATTGTTGCTGCTCACCATCCTCGTGGCCTCTTCAAATAGTGACAGGACAGTGCATGCATCCTTGATCAGTGGCCACTGGTGTGGCGAAAAGAAGCCAAGCTCCCCTGACCCTGTCCTGGTGCCATACTCACACAGGTACTCATTGATGGCCTTCTGCTGCATGTGCAGCCGCTGCAGCATTGCCACCGTTGAGTTACACCTGGTGGGCATGTCACAAATGAGGCTGTTGGTGGGCAGGTTGCATTCCCTTTGAATGTCAGCCAGCCGAGCACTGGTATTGTATGACCGGTAGAAATTACCCCAGAATTTTCTGGCCTGCCTCAGGAGATCTTGTAAGCCTGGGTACCTGCTCAAGAATGCTGCACCACCAAATTCAGGATGTGTGCCAAACATGGGACATGGGTCAAGTGTCCCTGTCGGAGGACAGAGAGAAGGTTGGTGCCATTGTCGCATACAACCATTTCTGGCTGAAGCTGGAATGGCATCAACCACGTCTGAGCCTGCCCCTGCAGAGCTGACAGAATCTCTGCCCTATTGTGGCTCCTGTCCCCAAGCAGACCAACTCAAGCACCGCATAGCATCTTTTTGCCTGAGTGCTTGTGTAGTCCATTGAACGCTTACGGAGCACTGCTGGTTCAGAGGACAAATCTGCAGAAGAGGCCATAGAGGAAGAAGAAAAGGAGGGGGGGGAGAGCTGTGGGGCAGAATCACCACTAGCATTTTAGAGGCATGGTGGCGGAACAAGCTCCAACAACAATGAATCCTGTCCTGCATCCTTCCCAGCTGCCAGCAGAGTTAACCAGTGCACCATGAAGGAAAGGTAACGTCCCTGCCCATGCCTGCTGGACTATGAGTCAGTGGTAATATGCACCTTACTGCTGACCGCCCTATCCAATGAAGCCAAAACATTGCCTTCCACATGCCGGTAGAGAGCCGGAATGGCCTTCCATATAAAGAAATGGTATTTTGGAACCTGCCACTGAGGTACAGCAAATTCCACAAATTCACGAAAAGGGGCAGAGTCTACCAGCTGAAAAGGCAGCAGTTACAGTGCTAGCAATTTGGCCAAGCTTGCATTTAGACGCTGATGGCTGGGATCGAATTTCTTTTTACGGTCCAGCAACTGGGGTAGGGAAATTTGCCTGCTAAAATCAGATGGTGGTGTACTACTAGCATATTGGCTGCAAGTACTTGGGACACCTATTCCTGTACCTTCATTCCTCTCAGTGCAGGTTTTTGAGAGGACTGGAGGTATAGTAGGGTTGGAGATCCCAGATGAAGAGCAAGGAGAAGTCCGCCTTTTTCTTTGATGTGGGTCTTTCAAGTGCTGTTGCCAATGGACTGCATGGCGGGTCTTCATATGTCTGTTCAAGCATGTGGTGCACAAGCAGCTGCTGTTCTGGCCACGCTTGATCCGCTTCAGAAATAGGTTGCAAACAGCAACGGTGCGATCTGCTGCACACGTGTAGAAAAAGGCCCACACTAAGGAACTTTTAAAAGTCAGCTCTGCTGTGTGATGCAATAGTGTGGCTGCCCTTAAGCTGCCCCCTAGAGGACATCCTGCCTCGTTGGAGTTGTGCCTCTTCCTCCTCTCTTCTCTCGGGCACCCAAGTATAGTCAGTGACCTCATCATCCCCTCCCTCCTTGTCACTGGAGCAAACTTGGCAGTATGCTGCAGCTGGGGGAACATGACTGCCAGTTTCTTGTCCTTCTTGGGCAACCCCTCTCTCTAGGTTCACGTTACTCCCTTCTTCAACCTGGGAACCAACATCAGAGCCTTCAAATCACTGCGCATCCTCCTTTAGCATGTACCCCACACTGTGATCGAATAATTCTGGGGACTCCTCCATGCATGATGGTGAGGCTAGGGAAGGAGTGACTGTTGACAATGAGCCAGTGGAATAGGTCGCTTTGGCAGCTGCGTTGTTCTTGACTATCCCTGCTTGCTTGTGACCCTGACCTATGGCGTGTTCTATGTTTATCCTTGTCTGCTAGTCGCCCCAACCTTTTGCTTATTCCCTTACTATCTCTGTCATCCTGTAGCCTATTGTGGGCGTGAGCTGGGAGACCACGGGGGTTGCGACCTGGAGCCAGTTGCAGCTCAGTCCATCCTCACCACTAGAGGCTCTGGTGAACACCTGCTGGCTCTTAGACTCCGTGCCCTGGGGAATCTTACGCTCTAGCCCCTGTGGGATCCGTGTTGGTGTTCCAGCGGACCTACCTTCTTTAACCACCTAGAATCCCATCCGCAGCAGTCAGCCGTAGAATGCACTACCTTTGTGGTGCACTCCTGACCCCAACGGTGTGCATCTGTCACCTGGCCTCAGGTGACCTGACAGAAGCCTCAGCAACACGTTGCCCAGCACCAGGAAATTGTAACCTCACAGGGTCTGGAAATGCATTGCAAAAACCTTTCTTCAATCCCTCCTGAAGATGTTTCATCCTCTGCTCCCTCTGCAAAGGCAGGATGAGTTCTGCAACCTTACCCTTGTAACGTGGTTTAAGAAGGGTTGCCAGCCAGTAATGATTCCTTCTCTTTGATACCACAAATCCTAGGGTCCTTACGCTGCATGGCCTCCCTGATTCTGCAAAGCCTGCGAAAGTTTGCAGAGGCATTCGATTCTGAGTCCTCTGGGTCACTAAAGATCACATGATCTGTAACAACCTCCTCCCAGCCACGTACAACTCCTTGGGTTTCTGGGGACTGAAAACCATCCCTTGAAGACTGCTGCTGAGTGTTATCCTCCACATCCATGCTGACACAGTCCTCCTCCTCCTCCTCCTCTTCAGTGTGTTTGGCAGGCCTGCAGGAATAATATCTGGATAAATGGGGCCTTGAGAGGTAAGGAGGTCCTCCTCTTCCTCACACTGTTCTGCCTCAAGTGCCCTGTCCATTATTCCATGAAGCGTGTGCTCCAACAGGAAGACAAGAGGAACAGTATCACTGATGCATGCATTGTCACTGCTCATCATCCTCATGGCCTCATCAAATGGCGACAAGACAGTGCATGCGTCCTTGATCAGTAGCCACTGACGAAAAGAAGCCAAGCTCCCCTGACCCTGTACTGGTGCCATACTCACACAGATACTCATTGATGGCCCTCTGCTGCATGTACAGCCGCTGCAGCATTGCCAACCTTGATTTCCACCTGGTGGACATTTCACAAATGAGGCAGTTGGTGGGCAGGTTGCATTCCCTTTGAATGTCAGCCATCTGAGCACTGGCATTGTAAGACCGTTGGAAATGACCACAGACTTTTCTGGCCTGCCTCAGGAGATCTTGTAAGCCTGGGTACCTGCTCAAGAACCGCTGCACCACCAAATTCAGGATGTGTGCTAAACATGGAACATGGGTCAAGTGTCCCTGTCAGAGGGCGGAGAGAAGGTCGGTGCCATTGTCGCATACAACCATTCCTGGCTGAAGCTGGCGTGGCGTCAACCACCTCTGAGCCTGCCCCTGCAGAGCTGACAGAATCTCTGCCCCAGTGTGGCTCCTGTCCCCTAAGCAGTGGTTTAACCTTAACCTCCCTGGCGGTATTCCCGAGTCTGGCTCGGGTTGGATTTTTCCATACCAAAAGCGGTAACCCCGAGCCAGACTCGGGCTTGCATCGCAGGATCCAGGAAGAGCATACTTACCTTGTCCCCTGGATCCTGCGATGTCTCCCCGCTGTGATCGGCGAGCCGCCGTGTCTCGCTCGATTCACAGTGCCGAGCTCCGTTCCCTGCGAGCGGTGCGATGCACGGGGACGGAGTTCGGCGGTAAATTCAAAAGTGAAACACATAGTATAGATACAGCATACTGTAATCTTACAGATTACAGTACTGTATCAAATAACTACACATCCCCCTTGGTCCCTAGTGGTCTGCCCAGTGTCCTGCATGCAGTTTTATATATATAAAACTGTTCTTTCTGCCAGGAAACTGGAGATTGTCCATAGCAACCAAAACTGTCTCTTTACATCAAAAGTGCTTTTAGACCAGCTAGAAAAAAGCGATAATAAATTAGAATCACTCGCAGAATTGATCGATAGTGATTTGTGGGGAAATCCGTCACCAAACACTAAAAGTAACAAAAGCGACAATTCTGCAACTGAGCAAATTTCAGTGTTTTTGATTTGATTACATTATTATATAATTTTTATTATTATTATATTATTATTTGTTATAATTATTTATAGTTATTTATTATATTATAATTTTTTATTTCGTTTTTCAAACTTTATCATACCCGGGATGTCTACTAGACTCTTGTTTGGACAGATTTAAGTGAACTATTCCTAAGAATTACAGGCCTACAATATAAAACGCCAAATTTCGGTGCAAAATAATTGTACCGCTTTCAGCACCTAAAATCAGAAATAATCATACCGCCAGGGAGGTTAAACTATGTAGAGGGTTATTTACTGTAAGAGCGGCAAGGAGGTGGAATTCCCTTCCACAGGCGGTGGTCTCAGCGGGGGGCATCGATAGTTTCAAGAAACTATTAGATAAGCACCTGAACGGCCGCAACATATATACAATGTAATACCAACATATAATCACACACATAGGTTGGACTTGTGTCTTTTTTCAACCTCACCTACTATGTAACTATGTAACTCATGCACAGCATGGCATCTTTTTGCCTGAGTGCTTGCGTAGCCCCTTGAATGCTTACAAAGCACTGCTGGTTCAGAGAATAAATCTGCAGAAGAGGCCATAGAGGAAAAAGAAGAGGAGGGGTGGAGGAGAGAGCTGTAGCAGAATCACCTCTAGCATTTTGGAGGCGTGGAGACGGAACAAGCTCCAACAATACTGAACCCTGTCCTGCATCCTTCCCAGCTGCCAGCAGAGTTATTCAGTGCACCGTGAAGGAAAGGTAACATCCCTACCCATGCCTGCAAGACCATGAGTCTGCGGTAATATACACCTTACTGCTGACCTCCCTGTCCAACAAGACAAAAACATTGCCTTCCACATGCTGGTAGAGAGCTGGAATGGCCTTCCATGAATGGCGTTTTGGAACCTGCAACTGAGGTACAGCACATTCCACAAATTCACGAAAGGGGGCAGAGTCTACCAGCTGAAAAGGCAGTAGTTGCAGTGCTAGCAATTTGGCCAAGCTGGCATTCAAGCTAGCATTCAGACTGAGCATGTGGATGGCTGGGACCAAATTTCTTTTTAAGGTTTAGAAACTGGGGTAGGGAAATTTGCCTGCTAAAATCAGATGGTGGTGTACTGCTAGCAGATTGGCTGCAAGTACTTGGGACACATATTGCTATACCTTCATTCCTCTCGGTGCAGGTTTTCGAGAGGACTGGCGTAGGGTTGGAGATCCCAGATGAGGAGCAAGGAGAAGTCCGCCTTTTTCTTTAAAGTGGGTCTTTCAAGTGCTGTTGCCTACGGATATTGTAATTATGAATATATATAATTTATATTTAATTTATTATATTTAATTAATATATTTAATTTAGCTTTTATCTGTGTAGGGCAGGACATATCTTCACAGAAATCTCTGGTAGACCAGACAAGTCGGTGCCTAGGCTTGTGTATACAAACAATTAGATCAAAACCTCATTGTTTTACACATACTCACTTCAAAGGAGTCCTTGCTGGGATATGCAATGAAGAGAGGCCAACCCGTAATTAACTTCCTGGGAAAATTCAAGTTAAGCTCCTGCTCAGAATAGTCACAAGGATTTGCATTAAAGGGGGCTGACTTATGCAAAGTATAGGGATTAGAGACGTAGCCGGTCCAAATCCAGGAATAGGGAAGCTCACCAATCAGAGCCACGCTATGCCAACCAATGAGGCATCAGCATGTAATGATATACACAGACTAGATGGGAGGGAAACACCCACTTTTATGGGAGAGCAACCATCAGAATGGAACCTTGGTGCAAAGGTTAATTATGGGAAAGGTCTGCATTTTACTTGTAACTAAACATGTGTCACGGTCTGGAGTCAGGCTCAGAGGCCAGTAGCTATAGCAGCAGAGCAGGTATTCACACAGGTCACCATGGCTGATGACACGGGTTCACCTGAGGTGTGGGGTCTAAGCACTAACCGGTATTCACCAGAGCTCCTGATGGTGGAGATGGGCTTTGCTGTGTGTTAGTGCCAGGTCGCTGACCTCAGGATAGCCCCACCAGGAGGTGAGCAAGCGGAGGTCCAGTAGCAGATATAGCAGGTAGGAATCAAGCAGAAGTGTAGTCGAGAAACAAGCCAAAAGTCGGTAACAAATAGTTGCAGGTGGAGGAGGAGGATGAATTCTTCCAGAAAAAGTATTTTCATGAAACGGTTTGAGTAGCGATATGTGAAAAACAGGGTGAATCTTCATATTGTCATGAAGTTTTAGGCGAAAAGTGACCGGGGTTGATTTGAGCAGAAATCTCAGAAGGTCCCATAAACTTTTGACCCAACTTAGCACATGGAACTTGAACTTTTAAATTTTTGGTAGATAACCAAACTTTCACACCTACGTGAAAGGTGGGAATAGACCTACGATGTCTGTCAGCGGCCTTCTTGTTATATTCCCGCGCCTCCTTCAATGTATCAGTCAATTTCTCCTGGATCTCATGTAATGAAGTTAGTCTGTTGGTAACAGCAGGAATTGTAGTTGAGATAGGGAGATCAGGAATAAAAATTGGATGATACCCAGTGTTTAAGAAAAATGGGCTTTGGGAAGTGGAGCTATGTTTAGAGTTATTATAATCAAACTCTGCCGTAGGAAGGTAGCCCACCCAGACATCCTGAAGATAACTCACGAAACATCAAAGGTATTGCTCTAGAGTTTGATTAGTCCTCTTGGTCTGACCATTAGACTGCGGATGAAAAGCCGAGGAATAATTGTTACATGCATGGCTGAGCAAAAACTTCTCCAAAATTTAGAGGTAAACTGTACCCCTCTGTCAGACACCACATCATCAGGAATTCCATGAAGCTTAAAAACTTCTCTAACCATTTCCTCAGCAGTATGTTCGGCGGAGGGTACCCCCTTAACTGGAATAAAATGAGCCATCTTAGTGAGGTGGTCAACGACTACCAGAATGGTGGTCATCCCTTTTGAAAGAGGAAGGTCGACCAAAGTCCATAGAAATTGACCCCCATGGTCTTGATTTAACAGGTAGTGGTAGAAGTAACCCCAGAGGAGAAGATCGGGGTGTCTTATTGTGAGCACAGGTTAGACATGAAACCACATAGCTCTTTACATCTTTCTTGTACCCAGGCCACCAAAAGGAACGTGATAAGAGTTCTTCTGTCTTAGAAACCCCAAAATGACCAGCAAGTTTAGAGTCGTGTACCAACCTGAGGGCTTCTACCAGAACTGATTCAGGTACATAGAGGCAATGCGCTTGAGTCCAAAAACCATTATTGTACTTGAGGTTAATGTCCTTAGGAGGATTATTAAGAAGTGGGTCATCCTCATACTCCTCCTTGAGAAGATTAAGAAATGTCTTCGAACTCGTGGCCCCTAGAAAGTTCTTTTGAGGCAGGATTGTACATTCAGAGTTGCTTTCCTGGAGAGACCCAGACAACATCCGTGATAGGGCATCAGCCTTACCATTCCTTGACCCAGGGCGGTATGAGATAACAAAATTGAACCTGGAGAAGAAAAGGGTCCAACGTGCTTGTCTAGATGACAAACTTTTAGCAGACCTAATAAATTCAAATTTTTTATTATCGGTGAGAACGGTTACAGGGAGCTTAACCTCTTCCAGCAGATGCCTCCACTCAAAAAATGCTTCCTTAATTGCCAGCAGCTCCTTGTTTCCAATGTCATAATTCTTCTCGGCTGAAAACATCAGTCCAGAAAAAATAAGCACAAGGATGAAGCTGCATTTTTTATCCAATTTGCTGAGAAAGGATAGCTCCCACAGCAGAATTAGAAGCATCAACTTCTACTATGAAAGGTAATTCTGGATCTGGATGTACCAGTATTGGTGCAGAAGTGAAGAGAGTTTTCAGTTTACTAAAGGCATCCTATGCCTCATGTGACCACAAAAAGGGCATCCCTTTCTTTGTCAGCTATGTTATTGGAGCAATTATCCTAGAGAAATTCCTTATACATCATCTGTAAAAGTTAGCAAATCCAACAAATCGCTGTATCTCTTTAACATTCCTAGGGACAGACCAATCCACCACTGCTTTGATCTTATCAGGATCCATGCTTACCCCTTCAGAAGAGATTATGTATCCCAAGAACTGGATCTAAGTTTGTTCAAACTCGCATTTCTCTAGTCTGATGTAAAGTTGATTCCGCCTTAATCTCTCAAAAACAATACAGAAATGCTTGCGGTGTTCTCCCAAAGTATCAGAGAAAATGAGAATGTCATCCAAATATGCCATTACAAACTGATCAAGCAAATCTCGAAAAGCATCATTAATAAAGTGTTGAAAAGTTGCAGGAGCGTTGCAAAACCCAAAGGGCATGACCAAAGACTCAAAATGTCCATATCTGGTTCTGAAAGCAGTTTTCCATTCATCTCCGGGACGAATGCGGACAAGGTTGTATGCCCCCCGTAAATCTAATTTGGAAAAGAGCTTGGCGGAGCGGAGTCTCTCAAGCATTTATGGAATCAGTGGGAGTGGATAACGATTCTTAATTGTGATCCTATTTAAATCTCTGTAGTCAATACATGGATGCAGGGTGGAGTCCTTTTTTGCCAAAAAGAATAAGGCTGCCCCAGCAGGAGAGGTTGAGTGTCTGATAAAACCCTTCTCTAGATTATCATTAATCCACTCCTTGAGCACTTTCAGTTCAGGTTCTGATCTGATAAAGAATAAAGGCGACCAAATGGTATTTCTGCCCCTGGAAGCAATTCAATGGGACAATCATAAGAGCGATGAGGAGGCAGCTGATCTGCTTTCTTTTTATTACAAAACGTCCCGAAAAGATATTGTGGAGGTAGCTTGTCATATGACTGGATAGTTGCCAAAACTGCTTGTAAATCTTGGGTTAGTGGAGGGCTAATTTGATAAGATTCTTTGCAATGTTTTTTGCAATGGTCAGATGTAAAGCTTAAAGCACGTGTCTCCCAGTTGATGGAGGGATTATGGATAGAGAACCAAGGAATGCCCAGGATAATAGGGAACTTGGATGATGTGATCAACTCAAAGCTGATAGTCCTGATGGTCAGTCTCAATTAGGAGTTTAAGCGGGATTGTCTCGTGGGTAACAGGTCCTGAAGACAAAGGTGAGCCATCCACAGTTTCCATATCAGTAGGGGCGAGTTTATTTCTTAATTGAATGTTATTACTTTGGGCAAATTCGATGTCCATGAAGATTCCCCCGGCCCCTGAGTCCAGCATAGCAGAGTAGGGTATTTCATTGCTTTCAACAATAAGACTTATAGGGATGACAAAATGAGTTGATAAAGAATTAACTTTATTTGCTCCCTGAATCAAAGGAGAGACGGACTAAGAAATTGAATTTATTTGTTCAGATACTGTAACATCCATTGTTGTAATTGTTCTTTTAAATTTATTGGGACAATTAAATGCGTAATAAGTTCTCTGAATGTCGTCTTTCTTTCTCCTGAGTAGTAATAGATCTTTTAATAGCATCCACCTGCATAGGTTCAGGAGTGTCAGAATCAGGAAAAACTCTTGGACCCTTAGGAGGATACTGAGTAGTAGAAAAACGCATGCCACCATTACTGCCTAGGATTCCCAGTCTCTCCTTTCTCCTTTCAGTAAGTCTCTGATCAATTTGAATACGTAATTTAATAAAAGCCTTGAGGTCGTTAGGACTTTCTACTCTGGCAAGCTCATCTTTTGCTCGTTCCGAGAGTCCTTGACGGAACTGACTCAGAATTCAGTTGTGTACTCTGCAACAGAGTGTCTACCCTGCCGTAAATTGTGCAATTTTGCCTCAGCAGTAGCGTAGCGGTTAGGATCATCGAAAACTTGGTTCATCGCAGTCACAAAAGAATCTAAATCATCCAGGACGACATCATCTTTCTCCACATAAGAGGAGGCCCAGGCTAAGGCTTCCGCAGTCAGGAGGTTGATAATAAACAGCACCTTTTTCCTGTCAGAAGTAAATGCAGCAGGTTGCATCTGAAAGTATATACGACATTGATTAAGGAACCCTCTATAATGGCGGCGGTCACTGTTAAACTTGAGTGGTAGGGGCATTGGTGCATTAGTATCTACGGCAGTAGTACCTCGGGCATGAAAGTCCCACAATTGTTTATGCAGATCAAGGACTTCCTCTTGTAGACCTTTCATTTCAATTTGTAACTCAGAAAATTTTTCCTGGTAGTTAACACCAAACGTCTGCAACTCAGCAATTTGCACCCTGAGAGGAGCCACAGCAGATGCTATAATGGCCTCCATGTTTTGGGCCAGAATATTCTGTCACGGTCTGGAGTCAGGCTCAGAGGCCAGTAGCTATAGCAGCAGAGCAGATATTCACACAGGTTACCCTGGCTGATGACACGGGTTCAACTGAGGTGTGGGGTCTAAGCACTAACTGGTATTCACCAGAGCTCCTGATGGTGGAGATGGGCATTGCTGAGTGTTAGTGCTAGGTAGTGGTCCTCAGGATAGCCCCAGCAGGAGGTGATCAAGCCGGGGTCCGGTAGCAGATATAGCAGGTAGGGATCAAGCAGAAGCGTAGTCGAGAAACAAGCCAAAAGTCAGTAACAAATAGTTGTAGGTTGGGATTCAGCAGAAGCGTAGTCAAGGAACGAGCCAAATGTCGGTAACGAATGGTAGTGAAGATACGGTCAACAGCAGGAGAGACGGGAGCAAGATATTGGCTGGTACAGGCACAATATTCTGGCAACCAGGAAGTGCAGAGACATGGCTTAAATCAGGAAGTTCATGGGCGGAGCAAAGGGTTCAACGTTCAAGGCAAACAAGATTCAAGACAAGATCATTTAAGGAATTGTCTAAGGAACTGTCCAAGGAGCAGTCCAGCATTCCAGGTAGCTCAGCAAGCAGAGTCACGGCCAGGTCCTAACAATATGTTTGCAGATTAATGTTTTCAGGAATATACTCTATTCCTTCATGTAATTCTCTTATTTTAACCTAATATTTTCTTCCTTGGTGTAGACTATAGATAGATGGTTGTGCATTAAGTAGACTTTCAACTACTCACCAATAAATGTTGTTATTGTGTTAAAGCTTTCACTCATGGTCAAAGAACTCTCATTTAATCCAAATCATATCTGAGATATATTAAATCTCAAATATAGTATACCGGAGGTCGTCATACAGTGGGGATGGAAAGTATTCAGACCCCCTTAAATTTTTCACTCTTTGTTATATTGCAGCCATTTGCTAAAATCATTTAAGTTCTTTTTTTTTCCTCATTAATGTACACACAGCACCCCATATTGACAGAAAAACACAGAATTGTTGACATTTTTGCAGATTTATTAAAAAAGAAAAACTGAAATATCACATGGTCCTAAGTATTCAGACCCTTTGCTCAGTATTTAGTAGAAGCACCCTTTTGATCTAATACAGCCATGAGTCTTTTTGGGATAGATGCAACAAGTTTTTCACACCTGAATTTGGGGATCCTCTGCTATTCCTCCTTGCAGATCCTCTCCAGTTCTGTCAGGTCTGATGGTAAACGTTGGTGGACAGCCATTTTTAGGTCTCTCCAGAGATGCTCAATTGGGTTTAAGTCAGGGCTCTGGCTGGGCCATTCAAGAACAGTCACAAAGTTGTTGTGAAGCCACTTTTGTTATTTTAGCTGTGTGCTTAGGGTCATTGTCTTGTTGGAAGGTAAACCTTGGGCCCAGTCTGAGGTCCTGAGCACTCTGGAGAAGATTTTTGTCCAGGATATCCCTGTACTTGGCTGCATTCATCTTTCCTTTGATTGCAACCAGTCCTGTCCCTGCAGCTGAAAAATGCCCCCACAGCATGATGCTGCCACCACCATGTTTCACTGTTGGGACTGTATTGGACAGGTGATGAGCAGTGCCTGGTTTTCTCCACACATACTGCTTGGAATTAAGGCCAAAAAGTTCTATCTTGGTCTCATCAGATCAAATAATCTTATTTCTCACCATCTTGGAGTCCTTCAGGTGTTTTTTTAGCAAACTCCATGCAGGCTTTCATGTGTCTTGCACTGAGGAGAGGTTTCCGTCAGGCCACTCTGCCATAAAGCCCCGACTGGTGGAGGGCTGCAGTGAGGGTTGACTTTCTACAACTTTCTCCCATCTCCAGACTGCATCTCTGGAGCTCAGCCACAGTGATCTTTGGGTTCTTCTTTACCTCTCTCACCAAGGCTATTCTCCCCCCGATAGCTCAGTTTGACCGGACGGCCAGCTCTAGGAAGGGTTCTGGTTGTCCCAAATGTCTTCCATTTAAGGATTATGGAGGCCACTGTGCTCTTAGGAACCTTAAGTGCAGCAGAATTTTTTTGTAACCTTGGCCAGATCTGTGCCTTGCCACAATTCTGTCTCTGAGCTCTTCAGACAATTCCTTTGACCTCATGATTCTCATTTGCTCTGACATGCACTGTGAGCTGTAAGGTCTTATATAGACAGGTGTGTGGCTTTCATAATCAAGTTCAATCAGTATAATCAAACACAGCTGGACTCAAATGAAGGTGTAGAACCATCTCAAGGATGATCAGAAGAAATGGACAGCACCTGAGTTAAATATATGAGTGTCACAGCAAAGGATCTGAATACTTTTTTAATAAATCTGCAAAAAATGTCAAAAATTCTGTGTTTTTCTGTCAATATGGGGTGCTGTGTGTATATTGAGGAAAAACATGAACTTAAATGATTTTAACAAATGGCTGCAATATAACAAAGAGTGAAAAATTTAAGGGGGTCTGAATACTTTCCATCCCCACTGTATGTCTGGTCAAGCATGTGGTGCCCAAGCGGCTGCTGTTGTGGCCATGCTTGATCTGCTTCAGACATAATGGTGCGATCTGCTGCCCATGTGTCCAAAAAGGCCCACACCAAGGAACTTTTCAAAATCAGCAGGGAGTCAGCAGCGCCCTGCACCTGCGGAGCTCTGCGGTGTGATGCATTAGGAAGGCTTCCCTTAAGCTGCCCCCTAGAGGACATCCTGGCTCGTTGGAGTTGTGCCTCCTCCTCTATTCTATCAGGCACCCAAGCAGAGTCAGTGACCTCATCATCCCCTCCCTCCTCGTCACTGGAGCAAACTTGGCACTATGCTGCAGCTGGGGGAACATGACTGCCAGTTTCTTGTCCTTCTTGGGCACCCCCTCTCTCTAGGCTCACATTACTCCCTTCCTCAACCTGGGAACCAACATCAGAGATTTCAAATAAAGGAAAGTAAATGATCGCGCTTAGGGGTCCGTCTAGGTATGCTGCCTCCCCAAATATAGCTCCCCTAAGGGGTCTATAAACACAAATAATACCAAAAAAAGGGGGGGTGGTGGCACTTCCTAGTTTGAGTAAGGGTACCAGATGATGGTATAACTAAACTTAACGGTGATAAAAAAAATTATATAAAAATATTACTCAGTGAGCTGTCAGTACGTGACTGGTAAGTAGGCTGTTATTCACTTAAGCGAGATGATCCTGCCAAAAACATGGCTCATCTTCACTCAGTAGGCGTTTTCCACTAGTAAATATACCCTAATGTGTAAATCTCTAGGTACATACTAGGTTACTATAGCTCCAAATTACCAATCCTATATAATAGTGAAAACATAGGTGAATGTGTAAAATGATGCACACTTGTATAAACCTTGTTAAAGCACATAAACCTCAATTGGAAACCATATAAAAAATATACAATAAAAGAATATATATATATATATATAACTATATACTATATGCTTAGTGGTAGTCCAAAAATATATGTAAAGACCCCACTCAGGGTTAAGAACCCAATTAGTGAATACGAGTGTTCCAACAGGTCTTGGTGCACCTGTGTATAACTAATAGTCCGTCAGGTAGATTAAATCTTCATTCTTATAGGGCGTACACACGGTCGGACTTTGTTCAGACATTCCGACAACAAAATCCTAGGATTTTTTCCGACGGATGTTGGCTCAAACTTGTCTTGCATACACACGGTCACACAAAGTTGTCGGAAAATCCGATAGTTCTAAACGCGGTGACGTAAAACATGTACGTCGGGACTATAAACGGGGCAGTGGCCAATAGCTTTGATCTCTTTATTTATTCTGAGCATGCGTGGCACTTTGTCCGTTGGATTTGTGTACACACGATCGGAATTTCCGACAACGGATTTTGTTGTCGGAAAATTTTATCTCCTGCTCTCCAACTTTGTGTGTCGGAAAATCCGATGGAAAATGTCCGATGGAGCCCACACACGGTCGGAATTTCCGACAACACGCTCCGATCGGACATTGTCCATCGGAAAATCTGACCGTGTGTACGGGGCAATAGTGATTGACATAAAAACGGTGACTGAGTGTTCAGAAATTCCACTTGTGACTTTGTGCTCCCCCTCAAGCATCCCCACTCACCAGATCCCCTCACCCCCACGGAGGTAATGCGCTTATCTTTAGGCCCACCACGGTTGCTCCACCAGTCTCGTCCAAAGATCTGGGATATTCCACCTTCCTGTAGATGTTACCTGATGTATCTCTGTGGTTGGCTCCTCCTCTGCTGTAACTTCCAGCGATGTCTCCTCTCTACTACCTCCCCCGTGAGGATGACGACAGCTTTGTTATCCACTCCACCAACTCTTCTGCATGTTCTGGCTCAATAACATGGCCAGCAGCAGAAAAAAAGTGTGGCCCACGGCCACCAGCAGAGGATGCACCGTGTCCATGACCAGCACTGTTTACTGTAGACACAGAGCCTTCTTGCCCTCTTTTAGTGGCCTGTGAGCATCTGCCTCTTCTTGGTGGCCTTCTGGACATGATGTATATTTTGTTTTGCAACACCACACTACACTGTATGGTGTACACCACCAGAAAAGTAGTAGCAACTGCACTATATTGTAATTACAATTTTTGATCTAATTTCACAGCAGGGCCCGTTCCTGTACTCAACAAGAGTATTTATGAGGCTTTACAGTGTTGTGCCACCACCACCGCCTAAGGCCCAATTTTTCTTCCCCTGTTTAACAGGGGTGCATAATTGAAATTTTTTATCTAATATTTCACAGCAGGACCTGTTCCTGCTCTCAAAAAAAGTATCAGTGAGGCTTTACAGTGTTGTGCCACCACCACCCCCTAAGGCCCAATTTTTCTGCGACTGTTTAAAAGGGGCATGTAATTACAATTCTTGATATAATATTTCACAGCAGGGCCTGTTCCAGCGCCAACTAAGAGTAACTGTGATGGCTTACAGTGTTCTGGTACCACCAACACCTAAGGCTAAATTATCCGCAGAGTGTATAGGGCAGGCCGTATAGTATATACAGGTGGTCCCCTATTTTCAAACATCCGACTTACAAATGACTCCTACTTACAAACGGAGGGAGACAACAGGAAGTGAGAGGAAATCTACCCCTAGGAAGGGAAATTCTCTCCTGTAAGAGTTAATATGGGAAAATGCTGTCTCCACTGATGCTTTATCACCAATCCTTGTTTCCCTAATAAGCCAAAATTTTCAAAATCCAATTGTCATTGGGACAGAAAGTGAGGTGAAATCTTCTGAACAGGGGCACAGACAGCAAAAAAAAAAATGTTACAGGGGTGATAACCCTGCCCTATATTATCCAAAAAGCTTAAAAATAGATTTTTGGGCTGGAGCTACACTTAAAAAATGTACCTGTTCCAAATTACAAACAGATTCAACTTAACAACAAATCTACAGTCCCTATCTGGTTTGTAACCCAGTTTCCGCCTGTATACTGCTGTTCAGAATATATAGGGCCTGGGGGCCCCACGCCTTTTTTATTAGGGTGTTGGGGTTCCCCTTAACCACTTGCCGACCATCTCACGCAGATATACTGCGTCAGAATGGCACGGGCAGACAAAGTAACGTATGGGTACGTTACTCGCCTCCCCCCGGTGCCCGAGACGGTCGGCATCACTTCAGGAGCGATCCGTGCTGAGGGGGAGGCCACCAATTCATGGCCACCCCCTCACGATCGCTCCTGGCGAATGGAATGCTTTCTCTGCTTCTGTAGTCTAAACAGAAGCAGAGGAAGTGATGTCATCGCTCCTCGTGAAGCCTTTTCGTTCCGGCTTCTGAGGAGAGAAGACATCAAGTAAGTTTGCACCAAAACTTCACGAACAGTAGAACACGCATCCACCCTAATTACCCCCCAATCACCCCCGATCACTCCCCCTGCACCCCCTGTCACAGTGACACCAATAGCAGTTTTTATTTTTTTACTGATTGCTGCATTGGTGTCATTTGTGACTGTTATTAGTGGTAGGGCAGTTAGCGGTAGGCCCCTTTAGGTCTAGGGTACCCCCTACCCCCCATAATAAAGATTTAACCCCTTGATTACCCCCCCAGTTAACCCCTGTTGCTAAGCGATCTTTTTTCTGATCGCCGTATTAGTGTCACAGGTGACTCTAGGTAGCCAGGTAAGTATTTAGGTTCACCGTCAGCTTTTATAGCGTCAGGTACCCCCATATACTATCTAATAAAGGTTTTAACCCCCTGATTGCCCCCTAGTTAACCCTTTCACCAGTGATCACTGTATAACTGTTACGGGTGATAACAGAGATAGTTACCACCGCTCTAGGCTGTTCAGGTTCAAATCTCCTGTCCTCCATTTGTGAAAAGGTGAGAGCTCCAGGTGCTGGCAATTGCTGATACAATTGTATACATGCAGGAAAAAGATCTGGACAGCCGCACTCCGGAATTGGCAAATAAAATCTTCTTTATTCAAAACGTGGCATAAAATTAGTACATGACACCGCTGGAGCAATACAGCTAAGCCGCTAACGCGTTTCACGCTCTTGCAGAGCGCTTACTCATAGCTCATGAGTAAGCGCTCCGCAAGAGCGTGAAGCGCGTTGGCGGCTTAGCTGTATTGCTCCAGTGGTGTCATGTACTAATTTTATGGCACGTTTTGAATATAGAAGATTTTATTTGCCAATTCTGGAGTGCGGCTGTCCAGATCTTTTTCCTGCACGTATACAATTGTTACGGGTGATAGTTTGTTTGGTGGTTAGTTTGTTTTTTTATAGTGTCAGGGCATCTCCTGTTTATTACCTAATAAAGGTTTAACCCCCTGATCGCCTGGCGGGTGATATCAGTTAGGTATTAGGGTCAGATAGGGTCTGCATTGCCCCAGGCAGTGTCAGGTTAGTGCCAGTACCGCTAACACTCACGCATGCAGCATACAGCTCCCTTAGTGGTATAGTATCTGAATGGATCAATATCTGATCTGATCAGATCTATACTAGCGTCCACAGCAGTTTAGGGTTCCCAAAAATGCAATGTTAGAAAAATGTTAGCGGGATCAGCCCAGATACCTGCTAGCACCTGCATTTTGCCCCTCCGCCCAGCCTAGCCCACCCAAGTGCAGTATCGATCGATCACTGTCACTTACAAAACATTAAACACACATAACTGCAGCGTTCACAGAGTCAGGCCTGATCCCTGCGATCGCTAACAGTTTTTTTGGTAGCGTTTGTTACACTACTCACTACTGTACCAGTAAATTTAGAGCCCAAAATGGCAAATTGAAGGTACAGTAGTAAAGAGGCCTACACGTTTCTGAGCATGACAGATAGTGAAGACGAAGTTACTCATCTGTCAGATTCAGGCTCAGAATACGATCCTGTAGACGACAGTGGCTCCATGACAGATAGCTCTGACGACAGAGTTGTGGTCCCTGTCATGGTCAGGCGTACCAGACCCTGATCTTCTTCTGCTGTTGATGTGCAAGATCCGCAGGGCTCTCATATGGAGCAGAGAAGTACTAGTGCCGCTATTCCTTCTTGTAAACTGGCAAGCACCAGTGGCCTAGTACACCCTGGTCATAATCAAATCAGCACTGCAGTAACACTTGGTGACGTGGTAAGTCCCATAAGTGCAGTTCAAGCTGGTGAGGTGGCAAGCACAAGTAGTGTCCCGCTGCCACCAAGAAGAAAACATAAAAACAGAAGAAAACAAACACAGGCCCGTCAAGCCCATAGTGCCCTTCCTGCTGCATTCGCCAATCCTAATTGGGAACCCACCACTTCTGCAGCACCCATACTTCCCCCATTCACTGGCCAACCCGGCATTCAGGTGGAAACAGTTGATTTTACGTCACTTTATTTTTATTTGCTGTTTTTCACTGAAAATTTCTATAGATCTATTGTGTACCAAAGCAATTTGTATGCTGGTCAATACATTGCTGCTATTCCCCAGTCCTCCCTTGCCAGAGATTGGAAACCAATTACAGTTTCTGAATTTAAGATCTTTCTGTGCCTATCCCTCGACATGGGCATAACTAAAAAGAGTGAGTTGCGGTCATATTGGTCCACTGACCCAATTCACCATATGCCCGTGTTTTCTGCCTCCATGACCAGGGCACGATACGAGCAGATCTTGCGGTTCATGCATTTTAACAGCAATGAACTCTGTTGTCCTCGTGGAGACCCTGGATACGATCGGTTCTACAAAATTCGGCCCCTCGTAAACCACTTCAACCAACGTTTTGCAGAGTTGTTTACTCCCTATCAAGTTGTCTGCGTTGATGAGTCCCTGATTACGTTTTCTGGCCGCTTGTCTTTCAAACACTATCTTCCCAGCAAGCGTGCCAGATACGGGGTCAAGATGTATAAGCTCTGTGACAGTGCCACAGGCTTTACATGTAGTTTTATAGTTTAAGAGGGAAAAGATAGCCACGTATAACCGCCGAACAGCCCAGAATACATAGGGAGCTCTGGCAAGATTGTATGGGATTTGCTTTGCAGGTATGGTATGTCTTACTGTTATACTGTAATGTTACTTTGCTTTATTGTTAACCATCATTTGCTTAGCAGGTACGCCATTCAGTTGCAGCGCAGATTTATTCATCTTGACAGCAACAGCGTTTGCTCCCACGATACATAAAGCCGTGACTCCAGCACTGTAGGAGGTGATTTCACCACCACAGTTAAAAACAAAATGGTGCACGTATGCCCATCATTAGAGGTGGGTGTACGAAGGGAGGTATTCTAATGGTGGGCATACCCACCAATCAATCTCTTTTTCGTTCAGCCCACAGGCTGCATGAAAAAAAAAGATCACAATATATGCCCAACAAGGACCAGCAACGTACTGGTATGTTGCTGGACTTTGAGTGGTTATACCAGAATGATGCCTGCCGGTTTAGGTATCATCTTGGTATCATTCTTTTCAGCCAGTGGTCGGCTTTCATGTAAAAGCAATCCTAGTGGCTAATTAGCCTCTAGACTTCTTTTACAAGCAGTGGGACAGAATGCCCCCCCCCACCGTCTTCAATGGTTTTCTCTGTCCCAACAGGGAACCTGAGAATGCAGCCGGTGGTTCCACTAGCTGACCATAGAGCTGATAAAAGACCAAAACGGCTCCAATCATCTCTATGGCCTAAGAAACTGGAAGCTACGAGCATTTCATGACTTAGATTTCGCCGCAAGTAAACAGCGCCATTAGGAAATTGGGAAAGCATTTTATCACACCGATCTTGGTGTGGTCAGATGCTTTGAGGGCAGAGGAGAGATATAGGGTCTAATAGACCCCAATTTTTTCAAAAAAGAGTACCGGTCACTACCTATTGCAATCATAGGGGATATTTACATTCCCTGAGATAACAATAAAAATGATTAAAAAAAATTGAAAAAAAATGAAAGGAATAGTTTAAAAATAAGATAAAAAAGCAAACAAAATAAAAAAAAAGGAAAGTAGACACCCCAAGCTATTTGCTGAGAGGTATGGTGAATATTTTGCAGACCTCGCTTTTTGTCACAGTTTTGAAAACCGTAAGAAGAAAAAAAATACATTTTTCTTTTCTTTCTTCATTTTCAAAAACAAATGAGAGCTGCAAAATACTCACCATGCCTCTCAGCAAATAACTAGTCATAGTAGTCATTTGGGGGGGGGGGGTTTGTGCTATCTTGGCATTTTATGGCCTTTCAAAACTTTGATAGGTAGTGAGTGAAATAAAAAATTTATGGCCTTAGAAATCCTGAAGGCAGTGATTGGATTTCAGGGCCCCGTACGCAGCTAGACTCTCAAAAAGTCCCACACATGTGGTATCCCCATACTCAGGAGAAGCAGCAGAATGTATTTTAGGGTGTAATTCCACATATGCCCATGGCATGTTTGAGCAATATATCATTTAGTGACAACTTTGTGCAAAAAAAAAAAAAAAAAAAAAAGTTTGTCATTTTCCCGCAACTTGTGGTAAAATATAAAATATTCTATGGATTCAACATGCCTCTCAGCAAATAGCTTGGGGTGTCTACTTTCCAAAATGGGGTCATTTGGGGGGGTTGTCATCTTGGCATTTTATGGACTTCAAAACTGTGATAGGTAGTGAGGAGTGAAATCAATAATTTACGCCCTTAGAAATTCTCAAGGCGGTGCTTGGTTTTCGGGGCCCCATACGCGGCTAGGCTCCCAAAAAGCCCCACACATGTGGTATCCCCATACTCAGGAGATGCAGTAGAATGTATTTTGGGGTGTAATTCCACATATGTCCATGGCATGTTTGAGCAATATATCATTTAATGACAACTTTGTGCAAAAAAAAAAAGTTTGTCATTTTCCCGCAACTTGTGGCAAAATATAAAATATTCCATGCACTCAACATGCCTCTCAGCAAATAACTTGGGGTGTCTACTTTCCAAAAGTTGTCACTTAATGATATATTGCTCACACATGCCATGGTTATATGTGGAATTGCACCCCAAAATACATTTTGCTGCTTCTCCTGAGTGCGGGGATATTCTCTTTCTGTAGTGCCTCCTGTCCCTGGCTTTCTCCAGGACATCCTTACATTGCCTTAGATCTAGGGTTGCCACCTTTTCTTTGAGCCAAACCCGAACACTTCAGTGGGACTTGGCATTTTTTTGTAGCATATACTATGAGATTGTAAAATACCTGGGACACCTCTGTGTGCCCTAGGGGAGTAGTAATGCGGCACGCGCAGTGGTGAACAGTGGGTGTAGCCAATTGCATATAGTGCAGGTGTGTGTAATGTGCAATATAGTGTATAAAGTGCAGGCGTGTGTAATGTACAATATAGTGCAGGTGTGTGTAATGTACAATATAGTGTATATAGTGCAGGTGTGTGTAATGTACAATATAGTGTATATTGTGTAGGCGTGTGTAATGTACAATATAGTGCAGGCATGTGTAATGTACAATATAGTGTATATTTAGTGTGTAATGTACAATATAGCATATATAGTGCAGCAGTGTGTAATATACAATATAGTGTATATGTAGTGTGTAATGTTTGGTGGGGAGCCTCCCAGTGTAATTTTGGGGGATGGGGGGAGGTCTTCTGCTGTAGTATGGGGGGGACAGGGGAGAGGAGGGGGGCTGACAGAGAAGGGGCTGACAGAGAAGAGGGGGGGGTGACAGAAAGGAGGGGGGGCTGACAGAGAGGAAGGGGGCTGACAGAGAGGAAGGGGGCTGACAGAGAGGAAAGGGGCTGACAGAGAGGAAGGGGGCTGACAGAGAGGAAGGGGGCTGACAGAGAGGAAAGGGGCTGACAGAGAGGAATGGGGCTGACAGAGAGGAATGGGGCTGACAGAGGCGGGTGGCTGCTATCATACCATTGGGTTACCGCTGTGCAGAGGAGGTCTTGGGCTCCCTAATCACCTCAAAATCTTGTCTCCCCAGCTGTGGTGGAGCAGGAAGAGGGCGAGGCTCCATGAGGTGAGGAGGCGCTCTTACACAGACAAGTGTAGGAGAGGAGCAGATAGGTGCACAGCCGCCACCTGCCACATAGTAAACAGAGCTACGGGGCGGAGGATGGGACAAGCCGGAACAGAGGCGCTGCATATATGTTGTGAGTGCCCGGGTTTCTGTCCCCTGGAAAACCTAGAAACCCGGGCACAAGTTGCCAAACCCGTACTGTCCGGGTCAATCCCGTACGCTTGACAACCCTACTTAGATCTCCTACTACAGGAGAGCCAAAGGACCCTCAGGCCATCCAATAGTCCAATAGTCCCTGTTAATGCTAACAGTGCAGCCAGAGAATGTTAACCCCTTTACCCCCAGAGCTCAGTTCCCTCTCCTCAGCAGCTGTCATGATCTTGTCACCAAAGCGGAGATCACCATATTTCTAGCACCTTCTGGCACAAAATGACTTATCTAAGGTCACCAAGACCCCCAGACATGATCTACACTGACAGAAAAGCCTAATTGGGTTGAGCACTAGCTGGACTCAAAGTATTATCAATCTCAGTACTCAGGGTAGCAAAGGCCATCCAAAGGGTCATAGCCTCACAGGGAGTAGTAAAATAATTACAAATTTTAAAAATGATTGTATGTCAGGGGTATGCAAACCCTGGCACTGGTGCCGCAAGCGGCACATGAAGCCTCTTTTGCCGCCCTCCCCATCAGCAGAGCAGCGCAGGGAAGTGTCAGTGAGACACTAATGCATTCCAATTTCAGAGTTCCCCATTCCGCACCTGTATTGAGGGGGAGACACTGTGCCCCCACACAATGTAAGGATGGGAAACATTTTTTGGTTCTCCAACTTTGCTGTAGCTGCGATCCTCAGCTTTTATGATGGAGAAGAGATTGGGTGCAGTTCTGCTGGGGGGGGCAGTCCCTGTTTTCAGGAGGAGGAGGACTGTCATTGGCCACTGCTAAAGCCAATCACAGAGTCCTGCTAGCCCCGCCCACTATCTGAAGGAAGATGACTAGCTTGGTTGCCTCTACCAATCTCAGAAAGATGGGATTTCACTGTGATTGTGCCAGAAACCATGAATCAGACTGAGACAGCAGTACAGTTAAATCTCACTTGTTTAATTAATTAATGATAAAAAAGGTAAACAGAGTAAATGTAGTCAAAACATAGCCAGAGTTCAGGAACCGGAACGGATAGTCAGACAAGCCAAAACGTCAGGGAGCCAGAGATGAGCGTAGTAGAACAGCAAGCAGGATCTGGAGCCAGAAGGAATGTAAGCCATGCAAGTCTTTAACAGGAACACAGGAGAGCGTCTCTAGAGATGTGACCAAGGCGAAGGCAGAGATCATCTGGGCTGGACGGCTTAAGTAGGCAGGACTGACGAGCAGGATATCATCAACCGGTGAGTCATTGTGGAGAGATAGGAGCTCAGAGAAGGAAGGGATGAGCCCAGCCCTGACAGATTGAGAAAACCACAATCAGGGGACAGTTTGTGGAATTACTGTTGAGCTTCTGGGAACTTTGTTGAAATTATTCCTGAACCTTTGCGTCACTTACTACTGAACCCCTGAACTCTGTGTCTCTTTAAGCCAGAGCCAGTATTCAGTGCAATAAAAATCACACCCAACTTTTCCTGTGGCGCAGAACACTACACTTTCTCAGCTGTAGGGGGCCCAACTTATGATCACACAGGCCCACTGCTTTCAGAAAATGCCCCTGACCTGAGCTCATAGTTGTGCATCCATTCCAGATGCTTGTATGTGATATCACATACATCACATACAAGCACGTGGGCTGGATGCGAGAGTTGGATCAGCAGGATGAGTGTGCCAGGACAGGTAGATGTGTCTCCTCTCTGCTTCCTCTCACCACTCTGCAAATCACGCATATCATAGATGAGAAGAGGGTACAGCGGTGGGACAGATGAGCAGGGGGTTCAGTGTTGGGTCAGATGAGCAGGGGGGTTCAGTGTTGGGCCAGATGAGCAGGGGGGCTCAGTGATGGGCCAGATGAGCAGGGGGGTCCAGTGATGGGCCAGATGAGCAGGGGGTTACAGTGGTGTAACAGAAAAGCAGGGGGGTAGAGCAGTAGGGCAGATGTGCAGGGAGGTACAGTGGTGGAAGAGATGAGAAGGGGGTTCAGCAGTGGGACAGATCAGCAGGGGGTTCAGTGTTGGGCCAGATGAGCATGGGGGTTCAGTGTTGGGCCAGATAAGCAGGGGGCTCAGTGATGGGCCAGATGAGCAGGGGGGTCCAGTGATGGGCCAGATGAGCAGGGGGTTACAGTGGTGTAACAGAAAAGCAGGGGGGTAGAGCAGTGGGGCAGATGTGAAAGGTGGTGTATTGGTGGGACAGAAGAGCAGGGGATTACAGTGTTGGGGCAGGAGAGCGGGGGAACAGAGGTGGGGCAGAAGAGCATGGGGGTACAGAGGTGAGACAGATGTGCAGGAGGTACATTGGTGGGGCAGATGAGCAGATGGGTTCAGTGTTAGGACAGATGAGAAGATTATTCAGTAGTGAGACAGAAAAGCATGGGGATACGGCAGTGGAGCAGATGTGCAGGGAGGTACAGTCGTGAGGCAGATGAGAAAAGGGGGTACATTGATGGGACAGAAGAGCAAGGGGCTACAGTGGTAAGCATGGGCGTCCGCATAACTTTTTTCAGGTGGGGCCTCATTTAAGGGTCACCCATGCACCGCCCCTTTTTGACAATGTCATGATCACATTATCATGGTCAGAGACTGCAGACGTCCTGTCCCTATGATAAGTAATGGATAATGGCCAACAGGCCCGTTTACCAGACCCAGCAAAACTACGGCAGTGATCCTTCCGGCTGGACGATCGCTCACTCTGGGTTCCCCGGGGGTGACTCTGGTCAGTAGTGTAGCATGTCTGTACCCTGGTAGTGGCTCAGTCTTTCTCTCTGTGGTGACAATGGGCAGCGTGATTCTCTCTCTGGTGGCGCTGGGCAGCGTGACTCTCTCTCTGGCTTCCACCTAGCACACTCCTCGTTCTTTGTCCTGTAGCACTCACCTTTTTTCCAGGCTGCAGTCTCTCAATCTCTCTCATGATCGAGCTGTAGCCTCCTCCCTGTGGAAAATGGGGCTGCCAATCTTTGGGACTACATGTCCCATGATGCTCTCCTCTCCTAGTCTCCTTTGATTGGCCCTCAGTTATGGCCAATAGGGAAGGAACGGAGTGGGCAGGAATCTGGGTGGGAAACCTGGGGTGAGCCGCCGTCTCTTCTCCCTGACTGGAGAAAGGGGGGGCTAGCAGGGGAAACCTCTGATAGCCCGCAGCTCGCCTTTCTCCTGTCACAGCACCGCCAAGTTCTCTGCTGGACTGAGCAGGAAAAAGAGCTCAAAGTCACACTACACTGATGGGGGGGCTTGACAGCACCTTGATGGTGTCACCCCACTGGCAGGTGACAGCCGGGTGCGGGCTACCTGCACCCCGATTACGATGCAACTGTACTAAATTTAAAATCCAGTCCCTGATTCCGGGGGGGGCACCTGACCCCCCTTGCCCCTACCTGCGGACGCCCATGGTGGTGGGGCAGATGTGCAGGAGGTAAAGTGGTGGGAGGGATGAGAAGGGGGTTCAGCAGTTGGACAGAAGAGCAGGGTGGTACAGTGGTGGGACAGATAAGCAGGGGGGTACAGTCATGGGGCAGATGAGCAGGGGGTTACAGTGGTGGGACAGATGAGCGGGGGGGGTTCAGTGTTGGGCCAAATGAGAAGGGGGTACAGTGGTGGGAAAGATGAGCAGGGGGGGTCAGTGTTGGGGCATAGGATAAAGGAGGTACATTGTTGGGACGGATGAGCAGGGGGTTACAGCGGTGGGGTAGAGGAGCAGGGGGTACAGAGGTGGGGCAGATGTGTAGAGGAGAAAGGAGGTACATCGGTGGAACACATAAGCAGGGGGTTACAGTGGTGGGGCAGAAGAGCAGGGGTACAGTGGTGGGGCAGATGAGAAAGGGGGTTATAGTGGTGGCGCAGATGAGCAGATAAGTTCAGTGTTAGGATGAGAAGATGGTTCAGTGGTGAGATAGAAGAGCATGGGGGTGCAGCGATGGAGCAGATGTGCAGGAAAGTTCAGTGGTGGGGCAGATGAGAAAGGGGGAACATTGGTGGGGCAGATGAGCAGGGTGGTACAATGGTGGGACAGAAGAGCAGGGTAGTAAAGTGGTGGGACAGAAGAGCAGGGTGGGACAGGGGTGGGACAGAAGAGCAGGGTGGGACAGAAGAGCAGGGTGGGACAGAAGAGCAGGATGGGACAGAAGAGCAGGGTGGGACAGTGGTGGGACAGAAGAGCAGGGTGGTACAGTGGTGGGACAGAAGAGCAGGGTGGTACAGTGGTGGGACAGAAGAGCAGGGTGGGACAGTGGTGGGACAGAAGAGCAGGGTGGGACAGTGGTGGGACAGAAGAGCAGGGTGGGACAGTGGTGGGACAGAAGAGCAGGGTGGGACAGTGGTGGGACAGATGAGCAGGGTGGTACAGTGGTGGGGCAAATGTGCAGGGGGTTACAGTGGTGGGGCAGATGTGCAGGGGGTTACAGTGGTGGGGCAAATGAGAAAGTGGGTACATTGGTGGAGCAGATGAGAAAGGGGGTACATTGGTGGGGCAGACGAGCAGGGTGGTACATTGGTGGGGCAGATGAGCAGGGGGTTACAGTGGTGGGGCAGATGAGCAGGGGGTTACAGTGGTGGGGCAGATGTGCAGGGTAGTACAGTGGTGAGGCAGATGTGCAGGGTAGAACAGTGGTGGGGCAGATGAGAAAGGGGGTACATTGGTGGGGCAGATGAGAAAGGGGGTACAGTGGTGAGGCAGATGAGAAAGGGGGTACAGTGGTGAGGCAGATGAGCAGGGGGTTACAGTGGTGGGCCAGATGTGCAGGGGGTTAATGTGGTGAGGCAGATAAGCAGGGGGGTACAGTGGTCGAGCAGATGAGCAGGGGGTACAGTAGTGAAACAGATTAGCAGGGGGGACAGTGATCTGGAATTGGGGCTGATCTGAGGCGTGAGAGTGCACGATGTTAATTACTCACTACTAAAGTAGTTTACAGCATTTACTTTATAAAAAAATCCTTTTCGTGATTGAGAGTGTGAAGTTTAATTTCTTTGAAAACATTTTTCGGCACACTGTGCTCAAAAGGTTGCCTACCCCTGTCCTATGTGCTGAGGTTTATTGTGTATGTTAAATTTAAATTTGTTCCACTGTGTAAAAGATTTATTTTGTTACTACAAGGCCTGTGGTAAACGTGTATACACACACACCTTAAGAGGAGTTCCACCCAGGGGGGCCATTAAAAAAAAAAAAAATTAAAAGTCAGCAGCTACAAATACTGCAGCTGCTGACTTTTAATTGGACACTCACCTGTCCCTGGGTCCAGCGGTGCGGGGGATCGAAGCCCCGCTCGTCCCCCCCCTCCGCTCGTCGGCGCCGGCATTTCAACTGTGGGCGCCGGGCTGTGGCTTCACAGCCTGGCACCCACTGCGCATGCGCGAGCGGCGCCGAGCGCCGTGATTGGCCGCTTAATCACCTGGGACCTGCAATGGGTCCCAGATGATTGACAGGAGGGAGGGAGAAGAGCCGAGCCCTTCCTGTGCCAGGGGGAAGTGATGTCACCAGCCCAGGCAGACGAAGGGGCAGACTACGAGGGACCACCTAGCAACAAGCATTTAGAGGTAAGTAAAAAAAAAAAAAATAATATCCAAATGTTTTTTTGTTTTTTTTTTTAGAATTATTTAGATATGTTTGTTTTTTTGGGTGGAACCCCATTTTAGCTCAGACTCCAAGGTAATTTAGCCATGCCCACTATTTTGCTGCAGCACGCTATACGTACCGCAAGTCCTAAACTCTCCCTGATGCATCCATTTTTCTCAAGTGCTAAAGCTGAGCGTTATGGTGGGGTGTCTGGAAGTTTGTGGAGACACTGGCAGGCAGTAGAGGGATTAAAGTGTATGGGGTGTTAAAGTGTGTGGGCAGACACAGGAGCAAAGGCCGTTAGGCAATGGCGGCCCTGTTTGGCATTCTCAAATTTCTTACAAACATTTTTTGGCACACTAGGCTTGAAAGGTTTTCTAACCCTGATAAAAAGACATACAAAACCACAGTTTCAAAAGTCTACATTTATATTCAAACAACTAAAAACATAAAATGACCCAAAACCATTACATTCTCATTCTAACCTACTTGAAGCAATATTAAAGTCTTGTTTTTTTTTTTTTTTTTTTTAAATAACAAACATGTTATACTTACCTGCTCTGTTCAGTGGTTTTGCACAGAGCAGCCTGGATCCTCCTTTTCTCGGGTCCTACACCGATGCTCCAGGCCCCTCCCTTTTGCTGGGTGCCCTCACAGCAAGCAGCTTACTGTGGGGGCACCCAAGCAGGCGTGTTCCCGAGCCATGGCTCTGTGTGCCCATTCACACACAGAGTCAGGGCTCAGCCCCGCCCCCTCCATCTCCTGAGGTGCCCAATGCTGCCAAAAGCCAATCAAGAGTGCGAGAACCCGGAGAGCCAAAGCTCTTGTGGACATGGCTGGATCAAGAGGGGGCTCAGGTAAGTATTAGGGGGGCTGGGGGGGGGGGCTGCTGCACACAGAATGTTTTTACCTTCATGTATAGAATGCATGAAGGTAAAAAACCTTGTAGCTTTACAACCACTTTAACTACAATGTTAACATTTTGTATAATGAACACCTGTTACTACTTTAAATGCATAGTCCACAAAATGAAGATTATTCAATTTGGTTTGGCACTTCTTAATCTAAATGACATATGCAGGCTCTACTCAAATTCTTCAATTTATGTGAGTAAAGTTCGATAAAACATACAACCCATTCAGTCAGGAAACTGTTTCAGTCCCTGTAATTAGGTAAATGGAGCGTAATACAATTATTTGACATGACCTGCAGATAATAAGCAACTGGGTGATAATGATCAGGCCATGCAAGGTGTGGCTTTAGGGTACAAAAATAAACTCAGATGAGTAAAGTATCATATTTGCTCATTTCCACACTGCTGTATGATAATGATATGGAAATGATAAAAACAAGATCTCTAAAATTCAGAATCAGCAAAAATTTTTTAGAACTTTTGACCAAACACATTAACATCAGTCAAAGGTTATTTCTTTCGCAACTATGTTTTTTTTTTTTTCATTTCCTGGAAAGCTTATCATTCCTCTGTGAAAAGTTTGAATATTTATACATTAATATATTTTTACATATTTGGCTGACTTTACTGTTACGTTGCAGAATTTATTTAAGTTAAATTTTTACATTCCCCAACACGTGTAAGCAGAGTGGGACCGTCACAATCTGCCCCATCAGTTGTTTCACACACCCGTTTTAATTATTGTTGCCCGCTGAATAGAGATCCATTGTGGATTATTTTCAGAGGGTGTTTGACGTGTGACTGGGAGGCATTGGGGCTGATTTATGAACATGTTGGCGCATTTCCGTGAGCAGGAATAGTTATTGCGGCTTGGCGCATACTTAAAGAAATAGAAACCAGCTGGTGACTTGCACCGGATGCGCGGAATCGTTGCGCGCATGGGCGCAGACACATTCTTAAATACAGAACAGACATCGGGCACTTGCTCATTGTAATGCTGATCATGTTAATGAGCTTTTCCTTATCACATGGAGAATATTGCTTCCAGTTTTATTCAATTCATTAATTTCTTTTTGAAGCAACTCAATTATTCTAGAGATCTTCCTCCTATCAACAACTGTGCAGATATTCCCTGCACTTGGATGTGAAATGTCATAATTGTCAAAATGTAATTGTGTGCATTTTATGGTGATAATCTATAATCATTGTTGGACCTGAAACTTCCATGAAAACATCTTCTTAATACATGTCTGTGTATTATGCATTCTGGACAATTCATTTCCCCATACACTGTGCAATGTGATTAGATGACATATAAATCTTCTCATCTATCTGAGCAATTCATTTCCCCATACACTGTGCAATGTGATTGGATGACATATAAATCTTCTCATCTATCTGAGCAATTCATTTCCCCATACACTGTGCAATGTGATTGGATGACATATAAATCTTCTCATCTATCTGAGCAATTCATTTCCCCATACACTGTGCAATGTGATTGGATGACATATAAATCTTCTCATCTATCTGAGCAATTCTTTCCCCATACACTGTGCAATGTGTAAAGGGATTAATACCCAAAAAGAGAAAGCAGTTGTGTCTGGTGGTGTAGCTTATTAGTAACTCCTAATCAGAATGTGTCAGTACAAAGCCAGATGCAGTTCTGTGTGTTTTTTTCTGCTCTGAGGCTGGATTCACACCTATGCATTTTTAGTGCTTTTTGCATTTTGCAGATTTGCACTATAGAACATGTTCCATAGGAAACAATGTTAAATGGACTGTACTGCAAATCTGCAAAATACAAAAAGCACTAAAACTGCATAGGTGCGATTCAGCCTCAGGGCTAGTTCACACCAGATGCAGTTCCATGCAATTCAGTTTTTTCTGCATCAATACAGTCAGTTCCGGTCAGTTTCTGCACCAGAAACTGACTGCATGGTGTGAACTAGAGCCATTGGAATACATGGAAAACACTGTGCATGCATTTTTAGTACAGAAAAAAGCACAAGGAGCTGCGTCTGGTGTGAACTAGCACAAAAAATGCATGCAGTGTTTTTCATGTATTCCAATGGCTCTAGTTCACACCATGCAGTCAGTTTCTAGTCAGTTCCGGTGCAGAAAAAAAGCGCCCGGAACTGCATCTGGTGTGAATTGGCCCTCAGAACTTTAGTTCTTAGGCTCCATTCACACTAGTGCATTTTTTTATGCATTTTGCATTTTGCAGAAATGCACGGGAATTTTTTAACATGGGTTCCTATGGAACATGTTCACATCAATGCCTTTTTGTTTCTCTGCATTTTTGGAAAGGGTCAGGGACTTTTTTTCATGCAAAATGCAGCGTTTTGCATGTAATAGAATTCAATGGACAAGCATCAAAAACGCAAGTGCACCGTTTTTGCAGCGTTTTTGATGCGTTTTTGGTGCGTTTTTGATGCGTTTTTGCCGTTTTTTTTTTTTCTTTTAATTTTTTTTAAGACTGTAAAAAAAAACTAAAGAAAAAACTACAAAAAAAAGCAAAACGCAAATCGCAGCAAAAACGCCGCAAAAACGCTGCTCAAAAACGTGGCAAGCATGAAAAAAAACCCTCCAAAAACGCTCAAAAGCAACATGCATAGGTGTGAATCGAGCCTTAAAGAAACCAAAGGTAGTATTGTTGTAACCCCTTTTTTTGAAGAAGCGTGAAAAATATATTGTTCACAAAGAGGGGAGTATTTCCAGCATATTAACTGTGTGATCATGTGTGTCCATGGGTAGTCCCTCCCCCATGTATATTATCTGTGTGATCATGTGTGTGTGTCTATATATATATATATATATATATATATATATATATATATATATATATATATATATATATATATATATATATATATATATATATATATATATATATATATATATATATATATATATATATATATATATATATATATATATATATATATATATGATAATAAATCTATATAAAAAACACACACACACACACACAATACATTAAGGCCCGGTTCACACGTGTGCGATGCCAGACATCGCATGTAATTTGCAGCGCACTGACGTTCACATTACATGTGATGTCTGTGTGGTGCGATATCAGCCATACAGATAGTATGGCTGATATCGCACCGCATTCGGTCCAAACACTCACAGGACCCTTTTTTCTGAACCCACTGCGGGTTCCCACATCGCACCGACTCGCATGTCAGTTCACACTGCCATATGCGAATCGCTGGGGAGTGTCAATACATTGTTAACAACACCCCCAGTTCAGCTTGCATATCGCACTGCGAACTGACAGTTTGGACATGAATCGGATTGCATATGTGTGAACACACATGCAATCCGATTCTGGTGCGAACAGAAAAAAGGGTCCTGTGCGTGTTTGCACCAAATGCAGTGCGATATCAGCCATACTATCTGTATGGCTGATATCGCACTGCACAGACATCGCATGTAATGTGAACGGCAGTGTGCTGCGAATTACATGCGATGTCTGGCATCGCACAAGTGTAAACCGGGCCTTAAGAACCAAGCCTATTTCTATTTACAAGTTAAAATCTGTATTTTTTGGCTTGAAAATTAAATAGAACCCTCAATATATATATATATTTTTTTTTTAGCAGAGTACAATGGATATCATTGCAATAATTTTTTCACACTGAGGCGTTTTGCAGGCACTTAAAATAGCGCCTGCAAAGCGCCCTGAAAGAGCGGCTCCATTCACTCCAATATGAAAGTCCTGAGGGCTTTCAGACTGGAATCACAGCAGCGGCTGTTTCAGGGCGCTTTGCAAGCACTATTTTTAGCGCCTGCAAAACGACTCAGAGTGAAAGGGGTTTTCATGTACAATCTGTGGCATGTAAACTCCCCCTCAATGTAAACCCAAGATAACAAAAAAACAGGGAAAGTCTTTGGGGTTGATTTACTAAAGGTAAATCCACTTTGCACTACAAGTGCAGTTGGTGGAGATCCGAGGGGGACATGCAAGGATAATAAAAAACAGCATCTTTGCTTCTACATGATTGGATGATAAAATCACTACTGCTTCCCCTCAGATTTTCAGCGACTACACTTGTATTGCAGAGTGGATTTGCCTTTAATAAACCCCAAAATACCTAAGAATTTGGGGTGTACATAACAAAGTGCTAGAGTGCAATTTGCCTAATGGGGACGCTAGTTAGATTGACCTGTGTGTCCCCAAGGAAAGGCATTGGTAGGCTTTTCCTCTCTCTTCCTGTTTGGCTATGTGACAGGAAGTGAAGCCAATTTTAAGAAAAGGGACACAAAGCCCAACCTAAGAAAGACAAGCAGGGGTTCTAACACTCACTTGATTTCCCTGACATGCCCAAAAACGGAAAATTGTATACTCACCTTTCCGTAATTTTCCTTTCCTGGTGCATCTTAATGGCAGCATACATATGGGTTGTGACTCCGCCCCCACAACCTGATAGGACTGGTTAACTATAAATCAAAGACAGACCCGGCTCACAGCATTCTCTGTAACTCTCACCATTTGGGTGGGTATCTGTATGCTGCCATGAAGATGCACCAGGAAAGGAAAATTACGGAAAGGTGAGTATACAATTTTCCGTTTTCCTGGTGCATCATGGCAGCATACATATGGGGACTAACTCGCCATACGGGAGGGTGCAAGAAAAATTTTGTAATCGGTAGCGCAAGTATGCACCATGAATTTTTCCAAATTTTACTGTCGCGAGCTGGGTTCACCTATAAACGTGTAATGAAGGTGTCCTGGGAGGACCATATTGCTGACTTGCAAATAACCTCAGGAGACACTCAGCGCTGAGCTGTCCACAGAGCTGGCACTGCCCTAGTTAAATGTGCTCTTAAGACCTCCAAAACAGGGAGGCCTTAAAGAGTAGGCTCTTTTAATTGTCTTAACAATCTAGGAGGTGACTGAACGTGTTGATGCTGATTGACCCTTCCTTAAGCCATGCTGGAACCAAGTACATATTTCAGCTTTCCTGAATGAAAGGGTAGCTGCCAAGCAGGTCACCAGCGTTAGCTCAACCTACAGGGGATGTGGTTCCCACTCAACCAAGAAAGACAGGAAATTGACTTCCTGGTTAAATTGGAACGAGAAAGACACCCCATGGATAAAAGCAGTCTGGAGTTTTAGGACTTATCTGTTCTGTCCGGGTATAATGTTAAGTGAGGCTCCTTAAGTGCAAAGCGTGTAGTTCTGACATTCTTCTTCACAGAGGTTGTAGCAACCAGAAATACGGTCTTTAGGGTTTGCAGAGTGTAGTCAATTCTGTAGGATAGAAATGAGTCTTTTGATAGAAATGGGGACCATAAGCAAGTTCCACCTAGGGAACAATGGTTTCCCGGGAGGCCTATAACTTCATGCAAGCCTTTTAAGAATTGCATCACTAAGGGTTAAGGACTCCCTAAACCCCTAGAAGTGCAGACAAAGGTGAACTTCCAGCTTTAAACATATTTGAACCTAGGACCCTGTTCAGCCCCAGTTGTAAGAACTGTGGAATCTTGGCTGGTTTAGGTGATAAAGGACTCCAGGCTTTTGCTGTGTGAGATCTGCATCATTTTCCCATATTCTTAGGTATATCTTATTCATGAAGACCTCTCTGGTTTGACACAAGGCAAGCACTACCTGCACTGAGCATACTTGACTTGGTAGCCACTGCCTCTCAACTTCCATGCCGTCAAAAGTAGTCTCTTGGAGCTGGATGGCAAAACTGTCCATGAGAGAGCGAATCTGTCATCACTGGAAGGGGCAGTGGTGATTCAATGCTTAAGAGTAGGAGAGAGAGACACTAGAGCCTCCTAAACCAAAATGGTACATTTGCAATTATTGATACAGGAAGCTCCACTGACATCCTAAGAATTCTACCCTTCCACTGCTGCCTAGGCACAGTACAAATCTTGCTCCTCTTGCTAAAAGGAGTGAATGACAGAAGTGCTTTGCACACTACTCGGTTCAAGAAATTCAATACTATTCCGCATAAGCTAAACATCCCATGACCTTAAGCAGCCTGGTCTTTGAAATGAGTCCCCCAACCTTTCTAGCTGGGGTCTGATGTGATAATGTTCCATCTGAGAATAATTGGTCAGTTACGAAGAGCCAAGGATACTCCGGCACTGTTCTGCTGGAAGAGACTTCACTCCCAAAGTATCTCTGGCTTTCTCTATCAGAGGATGGAAATTCCCTTGTTTAAGTTCTACTGAATTTTTCTCATCGCTATTGCAGACCGTAAGACCTTTGTGAATGCCCTGGGAGAGATGTACAGACCGAAAGGGAGGAAATCAACTGGTAGAGAAATTAAGGATGAATTGGGACAGGTAGGTGTCTGATAAACCTACAGGAGAATCCAGTCTCCCAGATTTATAAATATAATTGATTGAAGGTTTTCCATCTTGCACGACTAACTTCCTGTGCTCCTTGTCATTTTTTTATTTTTACTAGGAACAGAGGTGAACCGAATCCTCATCTCCCATGGGTAACTGGAACCTTCGTGATTGCTCTTTTTTTTTTTTTCCTATCCAACTACAAACGGGAACAGAATTTTTTACTTTCCCATCAACTCTGGTAGCCTGGCTGACTGGAAGAGATTTAAAGGTGGACTTCCCACCTGTCAATGTTATATGATCAGTATGCTCATTGAATTATGCCCCTGCATGGGTGAGTTTGTCATGTTATACTTTTTCAATAAAAATTATTGTACCAGAAAGGCGGGCCTCCCTTAAACTTCCGCCAATGTCATGCCAATATAGCGGATATGGCCCACTGATCCTGAAGGTTTTCCCTCCAGGTGTGTGCGTAAAGCTTTGCACAGGCACCACCTGGATTAGTGCACCCTTAAAAGGGACTTACACTGTTCTCCTAAGACAGGATCCTTAAAGCTTTAAGGCTTCAATAATGAAGATTGGGTACTTCTCCGGTTCGTTTACTAATCTTTTTCCCGGTTCGTAGGATCTTGCCTCCTGGTGTCTACTTGGGAGTCGCCACCTGTATGCTGGACCTTTGAATTTTCTGTTTTTTGTCCGATGATATTCGCCCTGACCTGCTAATGGTCACCCTTGAGGTGGCTGTATCCTGTCTACTCCCAAATAGATTGGATCTGTGTTCTGGTGTCTTGCACCATTTTTTTTTTTTTTTTTTGGCGGGATCCACCAACCATGGCTTCAGCCATAATGCACTCCTTGCCGTGACCACGGGGAACACCACTCTTGAAAAACATCAATTAATGTCTGACACATCCACCACAGAGTATGCCGCCAATTTCAGCTCTTACAAAGCTGTTACCACCTTGTCTCTTCACTTCTTCCAGACGGGCTTATTTAAAGGGTTACACCACTTTTTTTTTTTTTTTTTTTTTCAGGGCTGCAGTTTTCTGTAAAATGCAATTATACATGACCATCTGGAGGTGCTCTGCACACGGAATGTGTACATAACACCCCCTAAACATAATTTCCCAGAAGTCTGCACCAAGATAAAAGTCAGATTCTTTGGCATCCACCACAATGAAAATTTCATTTTTGATAAGATACTCCCAAAAGGGAATCACGTCTAAAGGGATGTAGACCCTGCCACTTTCCTCAGTCCTACAGGTACAGCAGCTGGTTGACAATTATGAAACCACTCCCATTAAGACTCATTCAGCACATGGGCTGGTTATTGCTGGTGTGCCAGCACCTGCAGATGCTACAGTATGAATGAGCACTTCAGATCTAGATCTAATTTTTGGACTAGAGCCTCCTTGAATGTGCCATGTCTTGCCAGCTACATTCATGATGCATCCATCAGGAGAAGACTGCAGCAGGTTGACCTCTAGCTTTTTCAGGGAATACAGTTTTGACAGCCTGTTTATAACGCCATTTTTCTCTGACCCCTTCAATGCTTCCTGAATTAACTCTTCCAGTTGTTCAGTGAAGGAAATTAGTACTTTCTAACTTCAACCCAGGCAATTGCGTCCTTAGCTGTCCTTGCAAAAAAAAAGTCTCTATTGGGCAATCTTCAAAGGTTGTGCAAGCTTTCCTATTTGGACACCACCTACTGGTTCTGGTTGGAAGTGCTAGGCAATTTATGCACTGTAGCTTGTCAAGCAATGACTTTCCACCACAAATGCAGCAACCATTAGCGCTGGTAATCTGTGGTGTTCGTAAACGAGGAGCAAACAAAATGAGAGGTGAGAAGATGACATTGATCAATGTTACCTGTATGTCTGTTCTTTGAACGGTGACTTGTCTGGCTTTTAGCAGGGTCTCTTCGCCTTGAGGTCCTTGCAGGGCTGTATAGTGCTTGCTCCAGGCAGATTTGACATACTAGCTTAGCAGGCAAATGACCTTCCACCACAAATGCAGCGACTATTAGGGCTGGTAACTTGTGATGTTTGTAAACAGGGAGCAATGATAATGAGGGGTGAGTTGATGAGTTTAATCAACATTGCCTCGATGTCTGTTCTTAGATGGTGAATTTGTCTTGACCGTCAGAAGGCTCCCTCCATCTTGTAGTCCTTTTAGGACTATAGATATTGTGCTCTCTTTTTCTCAATCTTCACTACTTACCTAATCCCTATACCTTAAAAGCAATGGGTGGTCTGGCTGGACAGCGTTTCCCATAGAAACAGAGCAAAGCAGCAGACTGAAATGAAAAACAGCATAAGCTAAGTCTCCACTATTGCGACCTGAAAGTTGCAAGATTTTGCTGCAATTTGATGCAACTTGAAGCAATGCCTGTGTATTCTTAAGGTCTATGAATACAGATATGAACGGTACTCATTGGAAATCATGGGGTCCGGCTTGTCATGCAACTTTGCAGTAACAAGTCGCACTAGTGGAAACTGAGCCCAACACAGTGATCCCAGAGCAAGCATAGAAAAGGGCATAGGAAGAGCACAGGTAAAGGCCATAAAAAGCACAATGATCCTAGAGCAACACTGAGAAGGAGATAGGAAAAACACAGGTGAATGCCATAAAAAGGAAAAACATACCTGCAAACAATGACCACATAAGCATCCAGCATGCATGAGTAGAGAGCTCCACTATTTGTTGCCCAAAAATGCCATAAAACCATTTAGAACTCACATTTGCCATTAGCGATTATATCAGTGCTTAAGCATGTTCAGATCACCATCCTGGAAAAGCTCTAGCCAGGAAACACAGAGGGCGCATCACTTCCTGCCTCTCATGCTCAGAGTGTACTTGCACTGCTGCAGCCATCTCTTGTTAACACAGAGAAAAGAAGGAAAAAGCATATGGAAAGCAAAAGGAAACACTGTCACTTACATCAAAGCTTGTTTAAAGCTTTCTTTGAGAAGCCTGCACCACCAGAATGGGGCTTCAACCATCTAGCTCATTTAGAGGCTGTACAGGAAGGACTTCCACCCAGGAGAGGCTGAACCTGGCTGGGGCGACAAGCGGTAAGGGATACCTCGCGACTCCAGTCTTGATCAGGTGAGGAAAAAAAGGAGAATGCTGTGAGCCGGGTCTGTCTTTGATTTATAGTTAACCAGTCCTATCAGGTTGTGGGGGCGGAGTCACAACCCATATGTATGCTGCCATGATGCACCAGGAAATTAGAATAGGATTGTCTTGTGCTAGATTTTAGCTCAGTGCTCTAAATCAGTGCTTCTCAACCCTGTCCTCAAGTACCCCCAACAGGCCATGATTGCAGGTTTTCCTTCATCTTGCACAGGTGCTTTAAATTAGTCAATGGCTTGGTATTTGACAGCTATTTTAGCCAAGATAAAATTCCCAAAACATGTCCTGTCGGGGGGGTATTTGAGAACTGAGGCTAAGAACCACTGCCCTAAAATAAAAAATTGAATCCTTACCTCTCTAATTTCTTTCCTGGTGCCTATCCATGGCAGCATAAGTACAATCCATGCATATGCTACCATGAAGGCACCAGGAAAGTAACTTAGAGAAAGCACACATTTTTGGGATTTGCCATGCCAATCAGCCTAGTTAAGCTGCAGCTGGGAAATGTGTTGCATGAAAAAGTAACAAAAAACACAAAACATAAAAATTTGCTACAAATTTTATTGGTCAACAAAACAGGACTTGGAAAAGAGCAAGGAAATCAAAAAACACAGGTATGTTAATTTGAGACACTAGAATATGGTTAACATGAGTTAAAAGGAGTGCGCCCACAAATGGATAGCTATTAAGGATTTAAACATTAGTCAACATCTTGAGAACGTTTTTGCAAAATAATGCAGCACAGACAATTAAATCAAAGTGAACAACCTACAAACGACACACATTGACATCAAATATATTTCAAGGGAAAATATCACCCACCCAATAAAATAGAATAAACCAAAGTAAAAAGAAAAACCTGCTCGAAAACACATCCGTTTTGCAAAGTCATAAACAAAATACAAATAGAAAATACATGTGTTACAAACTCGATAAAGACACCCAAATGTACTCTCTTGCCGGCCCCCCCACACACACACAATCTTGCCTCTTTTCAGGGCAACATAAAGAATGCTATCTGCAAGCTTTATATAACATAGGTTTGTGTGTGCTAATGAGGCAATTGAAAACACATGGACAGTCCATGCAACACACAAAATGCAAGTTCACCCAATGTAGAGAGGACTTCAAAGTGGGTACACCTGTTAGAGATGTCCTTAAATTACTAACCCAAAAAACACACTCTCTGAGCATGCCCAGAAACATCCAAGTGCTGTTCACACACAAAAAAAAACTAAAGTCCCTGAGCATGCCCAGACCAACCCAAATGCAGCTAACACCAAATAAGCCACCCCCTGTCCAAAATTAAACACATCATCCAGCATGTCCTTAATTAAAGTTAAGAAAAAAGAAGGTTGAAAAAAGTACTGGACTGCATCAAAAACGCACCAAAAACGTATCATAAATGCACTGGATCACATCAAAAATGCACATGCATCTGGACTGCGTTTCTATGGAGTGAACTAGCCCTAAAGCTAGTAACTTGGGGGGGGGGCTTACTCTGCCTGTAAAGTGGTGCATCTGTAGCATGTATCCAAAATGCTGCTTCAAAGATGTACGGCTTTAGAGAAAACATCCAAATCTACATTGCAGCTGCAAGATTTTAACACAAAACTAAAAATAGCCTGCCACCCCAATACATACAAGGCCATTTGGGGCTGTAACGGCTTAAAATTAGAACCCCCACGTGAAAAATACCACCCCAAAATCTAAAAAGATTGTGCCCCTCCCACGCACTAACAAACCCCTAGTCAAACACACAGCAAGCCAGCCCATGAAAGGGGTTGGGTGCTTAGGGCTGGAAGGGCTCGGGCACCCCAAAAGGTACTATTTTGATGATCCTTTTACGCCTTATTTTTCCTTGGCAACATACTTTCTTACGTATTCATGGATTGGATTTATCTGTTAATTTCAATATGCTGATGAGTTTTGTATATGTAACATGAATTGATGCACATGTTGATATATAAGGTTACAAATAAATCTGCGCCAGAAAAATAATGTAAATGAAAAAAAGCTGCTATGCACTGTGCCAAGATACAAAAACACACAAGATAAAAAAAAATACAAATAGTGCAGCGCTACATAAATGACAAAATTCAATGAAGATCAAATAAATATGTGCACAGAAAAAAAGAAGTCCCAGAAATGAAACGTGAACAAAGCAGTCCCACAACCATAATGATAGGTAGGAGTTCTAAGGTAAGCCGGTGACACCTCACACTCTCATATCCTGCTTACCAGATGGTACTGTATGTGACCCCCTATTAGAGTGGTCAGTAAGCACTTGTATATATAACCAGGTCAACTGCCCCAATGATCAAAGTAGCCACCATCGAGTACACACACCGTAGGTCCAGAGTATTCCAATAGAGTAAGGTCCACTCCAGACAGGTCTGGGAGTTTGAAAGCAAAGAGATTGCCTCAATAGTGTGATATTGCTAAAACCATATATTTATTTAAAAGCACAACAGAGATACACTCACATTTCCACAAATATTATGAGCATATTCTGGCGTTGCAAACGCCGACAATCCACGATCTCCAGAAACAAAGATGGCTGACTCGCAACCGCGCATGCCTAGTGGTGTGTGTTCGTTCCACCCAACCGGTTTTGTCACAACTGACGTCATCAGGGGCACGCACACACACCTCACCACGCACTTAATATAGACATCATCCGAGGAAGGATCACGGTGATTGGTTAAAAATTCACCTTAACAAACCCAATAAATGTACACTGGGAGGACGATTTACTCATCACTGCCATCTTGTGGGAAGATATGAATTGACAGTGAATATAGATAAAAAAAGGCCCAAACTACATAAATTTCTCACTAAATTGGCCCAATGGGAATCAAATAACAGATCCTTTCTCAGTGTCATGTCATAAATATTAAGCAGATTATACAAATTCTTTGTCACATACCATGGGACTGTTTTTTTTCACCATGTTTCATATCTGGGACTCTTTGTTTCTGTTCACATATTTATTTGATCTTGGTTGAATTTTGTCCTTTATGTAGTGTTGCACTATTTGTAGTTTTGATATATTGATATACTGTATGTACAATTGATTGATATGGCACAACAAAACTTTATTTTACACAGTATAAATTTAATATGAAGCGCAGCAAACACCAGAAGGATCTTCACCCAATGCCTGGAGAGGTTGGGGTCTCTTATTTGCTAACTATGGCACCCATAAGCTTAGAATTGGAGCCACGTCCAGGTTGGGTATGTCTGTGAAGTTAGTTAAGAGCATTTGGAGAATCACAGCAAAACTTTTGTTACGTTAGGCTGCAGTGGGCAGAGTTTCCATGAGTTCCTTTAAATCCTCTTAGGTTTGGACCCTTGCACGGTTTGGTTGATGGGTCATTCATCCATTTAGTGATCAGCTTGCAGAGCTAAACTTCAAAGGAGCAGATTGCAGTTTAGTTTCTCTAGGATGTAATATGACTGCATTGGATGGGTGTACGAGGTTTGATGTGGAGGGAGTTGCTTCACATGTTTTCTATGCATGTTTTATGTGAAGGTTCTCTTGATATGTTATGTAGCCAGGAGCTGGCTAATGTTGCCTGCATTGTCAGGAGATACTGTGCAGCATTGCTGCTGTGAAGCTGTTCTCTCCTAGTGTTGTCATATCCTGAAGATAAAGTGACCGAGTTCTAAAAGTAAAGCAAAGCATCTTGGGGGGTGTAGTCCAGGGAGCCAAGATTTGCATTCAGCTGTACTATTTCATGGAGTGACACATATGTGAGAATCTGAGAGGGCTGCACACCCCAATTACAGTCTTTGAAAAGAAAAAAGTGGAAAGTTCCCCACTGGGCTTTTTAGCAGCAAATAGGAGTCAAATATTTTGTAAAAAATCACAGATTTTTTATTATTATTTCAAAGGATGGTTTGACACAAAACATATATAAAAAATTAATTAAAATATGAGCTCTGGTATATACAAGGCGAGACAAAATAGGCTAGGAAAGGTTGTACATCAAGGGTGATACATTGTTACACTTTAAATTGCACTATGCAATGTATGGAAATGCCCCAATGCATTTCGACCTCCAAGTTTATGGTCTTCTTCATTTACCCTTTCCGCCAGGAAGGCTCGCTTAACCAGAGACTTCTTTAAAAACCAGATAATCCTCTCAAGTGCGATCCCGGATCCACTGAGAGCCTGTCCATGCCCTCAACCCAAGGGGGCGACCCCGATCTGTGAGGCTTACAAGTGGTCACATGTTTAACGGCCCCCCCAATGGGGAATCAAATGGGCAGGAGCACCTGAAAATTGTAATTATACATAATTAGCATACCAAAGAGGTAAGGGTAGTTTTTTGTTTAGGACATTGTGAGAGGGGGAGAATCTAAATGAAAGGAATTCCCCTCCGTGTGCTGCCGGGGTTGTTTCAATGTTAACTTAGTATATAATCTAGATTTTTTCTCCATAGAGTGGTTGGAAAGTTTATATCCAATCCCTATATAAGAGAAACCATGTCACGCCGTAAATGGTATATCATTTTTTATTTGGTTGCAATGGTGAATTGTGCGTTGTTCCCACAATCATCTTAGTATTAGGCATACAACAGATGATCTGGGGATGTTATAAACAGTAAGGAGTGACACAATGATATTGTGTCAGCAAGATAAAGAGAGGAAATAGGTGCATGTGTGTGTGTGATTACCGCTTATGGCTGCCAAATGAGTGCAATCCATTAGAAAAGACGCATGTCATAAAAAAGGATGTAGTATGGAAAATATATGTGTGTTAAATCAAATATAAGTTGAGGGTGTGCATGTAAGCAATTCATGCCCAAATCACAAAACAGGCAAACACAAGTGAAAAATAAAAATAAATATAATAGGAATGTTGAAAAGGTGACAAAAATTTATAAGTGTATTGTATTCAATAAGGTTTACAAGGAATGAAACAAAATACGTTGTTTAATACTAATGCATCCAAACCAAAAGGGCGAGAGGATGCCAAGTGAAGGTGAGTGTTACAAAGAGTGCTATGGAGCAGGGATGAGCTTCGAGTTCGAGTCAAACTCATGTTCGACTCGAACATCGGCTGTGAGCCACTTCGCCGAACAGCGACCAATTTGGGGTGTTCGCGGCAAGTTCGAAAGCCGCGGAACACCCTTTAAAAGTCTATGGGGGAAATCAAAAGTGCTAATTTTAAAGGCTTATATGCATGGTATTGTCATAAAAAGTGTTTGGGGACCTGGGTCCTGCCCCAGGAGACATGTATCAATGCAAAAAGAATTTTTTAAAACGGCCGTTATTTCCGAACCAATAATTTAAAAAAAATTGGCGCGGGGTTCCCCTTAATATCCATACCAGACCTGAAGGGCCTGTTATGGAATTTAGGGGGATCCCCACGCCATTTTTTTAAAAATTTTGGTTCGGGGTTCCCCTGTGGGGAAATTCCATGCAGTTTTTATCAATGAACTTTTATGTGTATTGTCGGACCGACAATTCATTAATAGCAGCGAGTAGTTTTAAATGACTTTTTTTCCTTTGAAATGCCATTTTACTGTCAGACTGTTCCAAACACGGGAAACATGCGCCCCTTTACAGGCATACTATAGACACCCCCCAGGTACGAAATTTAAAGGAATATTACACTTTTATTGTTTCACTTTAAGCATTATTCAAAACACTGCTCCCGAAAAAACGGCCAAATTTAAAGATTCTTTTTGCATTGATACATGTCCTCTGGGGCAGGACCCAGGTCCCCAAACACTTTTTATGACAATAACTTGCATATAAGCCTTTAAAATTAGCACTTTTTTTTTTTTTTTCAAAAAGATTTTATTTAGATTTTCAAAGCGTACAAACAATATACAGACGTTTTTGTAAAATATTTTACATAGTTAATGGAGCTTAGGTACATACTCGTGTTTACCTGAAGGGATATACACTTATATACCAGGAAGGGATGGCTGGATAACAGATAACAAACAGATAATAACATTCCAATGTCGGATTAGTAATAGTAGATACCTGGATGGATCTGTTTATAGAAACCCTAACATTAGCTAGGTAATAACAGAAACGAAGGGAAATGTAACACAAAAAGGGGGGGGGTAGGGTAATAGGTAAAGCATAATGGGGGGGGGGGGGGACTGCAAGGTTGAAGCATAGAAAATTGTCCATGTACATATTGCTAAAACGGTTAGCTAGTGATAATCTAATGTTAAAGATAATCTAAAGATAATTTAATAAGGGCAGAGTCAGTGATCTGTGTTAAGGACTTTAGGTGGAGGGTGCCCTTTGGGAGGTGGAGGTCGCCTCTTTTGGGATTGGAGGATAAGAGTCGAAATATGAGAACGAGGATTGACTGAAGTTGGCTATTTCCTCCTGGGAGAGGGAGGAGAGCATGAAGGAATGCCATTTGGAGTAGAAGTTGGCTTTAGATTTTTGTTGTTTGAAATCCGTGTTTAGACGGTCTTTGATAAGGAGATGTAGAAGCTCTCGTTTGATGTGGGTGATGTTGGGGCTGAGAGGGGAGATCCAAAGTTTCAAAATGGTTCTTCTTGCAATTAGAAGACAAATCAGAGTCCATTCTTTGTGGGAGGGGGTGGCTTTTGAGATTCCCGTGTGACCTGTATTTGTAGTGGTATGGGACCAAGGTAACAGTTTAGGATCCCAATGGCCAAAGATGAGCAGTAGCGGGTCCTTTGGTAATTTTAACAGGGTTACTTCAAAGATGTAGGATAATACTTGGTCCCAGAAGGTAGAGATGTAGGAGCAATTCCAGAAGCGATGAGTCAGAGATGGCTTCGGTAGGCTTTGCTCTGATCTGATTTTGAAGATAAGAAAGGCATGTAAGCTCTGTGAACTATTTTCAGTTGAGTTTCTCTCCAGATTTAGTTTGGTGTTAGCTTATGCACGGTGTTGAGGCATTGTAGAATTTTTTCCACTAGGTTTGGGTCCGGGAAGTCTTTGCGCCAATTTTCGACAGATGAGGATGAGAGGGGAAGAGAGGACTTGTGTAAAAGAGGTTTGTATATGTCCGAGATTTTGTAGGAGTCATCCAGGATCATTTGGTCTATGATGTTAGGCTGAAACCTTTGGCTATCTTCTTTACACGCGTCCTTTAAAAAGCTGATGCATTGGCCATAATGGAAAGCATGTGTTATGGGTAGAGAGAAGGTTTCCGCTATGTTGGCAAAGGGTAATGGCCGTTCCGTCGTAATATTGCAGAGGGTGGAAAATTTTGTGAGGCCTTTTTGTTCCCAGATGGTGAAAGGTTTGTGTTCCAAACCTGGAGGGAAAACCGGATTCCCCTGAATTGGAAGGTGGCTTGACATGAAAGGAGAAACCTTGAGCAGCTTCCTGGCTTCTCTCCATGCTATTGCAGTATCTCTTAGTAGGAGATTATGTTGAAAAGGATGGGGAACTGACTTCCACCTGCAGTGTAGAAGTGCCACTAATGAATATGGGTGAGCCATGTCAGATTCCAAAGAAAAGTTGGTGTATCGGGAGGACTGTGTAATCCAATCTAGACTGGTTCTAAGTAGACATGCTAAATTATAGATTCTGATATGAGGGAGACTGATGCCCCCTTCGCGCCTGGGAAGATATAGTTTTTTAAAAGCTATACATGGTCTTTTGTTTTGCCATAGAAATTTTGATATCACTGAATTGAGAGATTTCACATCTTTGTGATGGAGAAGTAACAGTAAAGTTTGCAATGGGTATAATAACCTAGCAAAACTGACCATTTTTATCAAATGACATCTTCCCAAGAGCGAGAGGGGCAGATCCATCCAGGTAGTTAATTCTTGAGTTATTTTTGAAAACAGAGGAGGGTAGTTGAGGTGGTAGAGTGAGGAGGGGAGTTTCCTTATTTTAATTCCCAAATATGTAATATATGAATTTGCGTCAGGAAAGATAGAGTTCTGGGCCCAAGATGGTTTAGAGAGAGTGCCTATGGGGAGGATTTCGCTTTTGTTGTAGTTAATGCGGAAGCCTGTGCATAAACGGAATTAGTTGAAAACCTTTTTTATGGTGATCATATCTGATAGGGGGTCGGCTGAGAATATGAGAACGTCGTCCGCAAAGAGTGAGGTGCGTAAGTTGTGTGAACCAACTTTTATGCCGTGTAAGGGAGCTGTCAATGTTAGGTATCTGGAAAGTGGTTCTAGGGCGATATTGAAGAGGAGTGGGGATAGGGGGCAACCTTGGCGTGTACCCTTGTGAAGGCGGAATTCATCCGAGAGAAGGCCAGCTGCCACCAATTTTGCTGCCGGAGCGTTGTACATGGCGTTTATGAGATGGGGGAAGGGACCATTGAAGCCCATCGCTGACATGGTCATGGATAACCAGTCAAAGCTAACGTTATCGAAGGCTTTCTCCGCGTCTAATGTGATAATGGCATGGTCTATGTTTGGGTATTGGTTAGCGTGCTCCAAGGCCAGCATGACTTTGCAGATGTTGAGGGTGGCTGTTCTGCCTTTTACAAAGCCGGATTGGGCGGGGTGTACCAAAGAAGGGATGATATCTGCTAGTCGAGATTAAGAAGTGAGATGGGTCTGTAGGAACCCGGGTCCTGGGGGTCTTTCTTGGATAATAATTTAATAATGGCCTGATTCCCCAACTGTAGATATGTACCTCCTGACCAAATACCATTGTATACTTGGTGAAGAGTAGGTTCTAAGAGGGTTTGTAAGGTTTTGTAGAATTCACTAATGAATCCGTCAGGGCCAGGGGCCTTGGAGAGGGTTAGGTTACAGATGGTTGTAGATATTTCAGAAAGGGAGATAGGAGCATTAAGTGCCTCTAGTTGTGAAGGAGAAATTTTGGGCAGATTTATTTTCTTGAGGAAGGAGCAAGCTGTTTGTTTATCTATGGGATCTGGGGCGTAGAGCGTAGAGTAGAATTTAAGCATTACTTTATTAATTTGTTGTGGAGAGGAGTGGAGGTGACCCTTGGCGTCTCTGAATTGACCTTTGCAGAGTCTGGCTAGGAGTTTGCCTGCTTTATTCCCAAACTTGTGGTAGGTGGCGTCTAGATGGGCCTTTTTGGTGAGTTCAAGGGTGTTTGCCCAGGTTTCGAGGTCTCTTTTTGCTGCCTGCCATTTATTTCTGGTATCTGGGGAATCTTTAGTGTGTAAGGAGCGTTGTGCCTGGTGTAGGCGTGCGCTGGCTGCTTTATATTTAGTTAAGGTGTTACGTTTAAAAGAAGTTGCATAAGAAATGATTCGGCCCCTAAGGTATGCTTTGCCGGCGTCCCAGAAAAGGTTAGGGTCGTTCCGGTGAGGGGCGTTGGTCGAAGAGTATTCAGACCATGACTCGGACATAAACTGCTGGAAGTCTGTATTGTTGTGTAGGTAGGAGGGGAAACGCCATATGTTGGGGTGTGGGGGTAGATCTAGATTGTCGAGTGTTACCTCAATGGGGGCATGGTCAGAAATGATTATGTCGTGGATGTCAGCGCTGTGGAGCATGGGGAGGAGGTTGTCAGAGCCAAAAAAGTAATCTATCCTTGTGAAGACATTGTGTGGGTTGGAGTAGAAGGTAAATTCTCTGTCAGCTGGGTGAGAGAGGCGCCAAAGATCCTGGAGGTGGATGGCATCCATAGTGGTTGCAAAGTACGAAGGGGTGGAGGGGTCGGAGCTAGGTTTGGGGCGCTTAGTGGATGACTTGTCATCCGTCTGATGGGAAATATCATTAAAATCTCCGCCAACTAAATGGGGGAGATGGGTGTGCTAAGTAACCAAGTGGACAGTTCCGTGTAGGACTGTCTGCCTGGGCTGTTTGGAGCGTAGACATTTGTTATCACAAGTTCCTTGGAACCTAATTGAACATGTGCCGTGATGAAGCGTCCTTGCTTGTCAGTTTTCATAGACAGAACTGTACAGGGGAGGTTTTTGTGTATCAGCAGGAGTACACCAGCTTTGCGACCCACCGCGTCAGAGCCTAAGACAGTGCCTACCCAAAGCTTCTTCATGCAGTGAAAATCTGGGGTTAGTAAATGAGATTCTTGAATTAGGGCTATGTCAGTTTTGATTCGCTTGAGATGTCGGAGAATTTTCATTCTCTTGTGAGGGCATCTGGGACCTTTAACATTCCAGGAGACTACTTTCATATTGGGGGGGTCTTGAGAGGGATATGGGCCGGTGTATGAGATTTGTCACTGTGTAAGTGGTGTGAGAGAATCATAGCTATATTAGGAGGTATGGTGTTGGTGACCGGACGGTGCAGTGAAGTAGCGAGGTACTGAGATTTGCTTGAGCCCCGGGGTAAAGGAAGATGGGGGGGGGGGAATCAGAGAAAGTAACAAAACAAGCACATGTAAGAACTTCTCTTTTTTCCGCATGGAGTCACTGTGTAGGACAACTCCCATGACCGGACACCAGGGGTTGCTTCCCAAAAGAGCCCATGATAGGATAGCTGGTTCTTTTGTGGGCTCCTCCTCCAGACCGAGCATGTGGGGGAGGGTGAATTGAGCCATACACAGTGAGGCCAATAAGGATCGTAAAATGTACTAAAAGACATTTGTAACAGTAAGGTATTTTATAACTGAACAATAAAACCTAGCATCAATATAACAAAGCACATGACAGAATACCTTCCAAAACCTCTATTGAATTGTGGTATTTAGTGTGAATAAATGCTAGGTGAGAGGAGGAAGATAAGGCATCAATACATTGAGTAGTAAAATATTGAAAAGCGTGGGGGTGTAGGTGTATGAGCAAAGTCAAAGACCGAACCTGAAGTGGTGTCGTAAGAGCTGCCTCGATGGTTTTCGAATAATCATAACTGCGAGTCCTTGGTCAGCGAGGGGTGTTGCGATGCTGGTCCGGGTATGACGATCTGAAGCACTTGGGAGAGTCTTTGCGGGGGCTCCTTTGGTCCAGGGAGCGATTGATAGGGGCAGCTTTTGATGGGGTATGAGGGTGAGGGTTTGGATGTAGAGATCGTAGGTAGGCCTCCGCTTCAGAGGGATCTTGGAAGGATAGTTGATCGCCGTTCGGTGTCTTGAGGCGGAGGATAGCCGGGAAGGCCAGTGTGAATTTTATTTGTTGTTTAAAGAGATCTGTGCATACCTGCTGGAAGGCTTTGCGCTTTTTCGAGACCTCAATGGAGTAGCTGGTAAAGATCAGGACCCTTACGCCATCTACTTGGAGTGAGCGGGATTGCCTGAACTTTTGAAGGATGAGGGTCTTGTCAGAATAGTTCAGGTATTTAGCGATTATAGGTCAAGGGTTTTTGCGTTCTGCGTTGTAAGAACCCATACGGTACGCACGTTCCACTGTGCAAGATCCTGTAAGGCCCAGTGCTTCCGGAATGCGGTGTGAGCAGAATTCTGATAGAGCAGATGCTTGTAGGGATTCGGTTATCCCCACGAATCGCAGGTTGCTCCTTCTAGATCTGTTTTCCAAATCATCGAGTTTTTGGATAATATATTGGTTTGTCTTGTCTTGTCTTGTGCTTGTTCTGTGGCCTGGGCTTGGTACATCTCCTCTTCTACATTGGACAGGCGGTGTTCTAGCTCATTCAGCTTGGTGGAGTGTTCTCCCAGTTGGGCCTTTATTTGTTTCATCCCCGCATTTACAGCCTTTTCCACTGATGCTGAGATCATAGGGGACAGAAGGGCTGCAACAGCCTGAGCTATGCGCTCTGTATTCTGGTCCTCAGCATGTTGTGGGGTGGATGCTGGTAGGGAGAAGGCTTGGGAGAGGGAGACTTGAGGGAAGGAGACATGGTGAGGCTGTGACTGAGTAGAGGAGTCTTGTGGAGAGATATGAGTGGCTGTGATGCCGCTTACCTCCATTTCTGCCGCCTGTGTATCTGAGTGCGGCTGCGTGCAGGCCGAGACCGGGGCCTCAATTTGCGGCTGGGCCGGCAGCGCCGTCGGAGCGGTTTGCGTGCGGGAGCCGGTTTTCTCTACAAACTGGTCCATGGGCTGGCGGAGTATGTCTGGAGGTAGCCGAGGGTGGATGGGGTGGATGGGGCTCCTGGGTTGGTTTTACAGGCTGATATTTCGTCCGGTGTGCGGGAGCTGAGGAGCGGAGCAGCTACTCCATGCGGCGCCGAAACAGGAAGTTGTTTTCAAAATGAGCACTTTTGATTATTCATGTTCATGTCCCATAGACTTTAACGGTGTTCGCGTGTTCGAACAAATTTTTTGCCTGTTCGCAAGTTCTGCTGCGAACCGAATCGGGGGGTGTTCATCTCATCCCTACTATTGGGGTAACCATGTATTGCATAAACAAAAAGTAAAAGAAATTTAAAAAAACAATTAATACCTTATTGCGTTATTGAAGTAATTGTGTGTTCAGATCAGAAGAGTATAAATACTGCATCTGTGTTGAAGAGATTTGTAATAAACTAGTCAGTAATAGATTTTTTCAATAATGAAACCCAGCAGCACACTGATGTCCGTTCTTACCCATCCATCTTGCAAAGCATATATGTGTGCTCTCCCCGGGCATCGTCTGAGGACTGCCGGTGGGGGGCGTATCTTAAGTACCTTAGTAAGTAATTTGAAAATGGGTAACAGGTGTGTACTTCTGCCTCTGGAAGTTTCCCTCAGGAGGGGGCCAATGAGCCTCCTATGGCGGCCCTTCTGTGGACACCTAGGCTTTCTGGAAGGCTGGGCTGCCCTGGTTTCCTCCGCCGCCTCCGACATAATAACGTGACATGAGAGGTGGCATGCATGCGCGGCAGAGGGACCTCCGCTCATTGCGAGTCAGCCATACCATGCACGATATCACCCCTCCGCCAAGAGTATTGGATTGCATGTATCAAGTTGACATGGAAGTGGTAATCGCAAAACAGTACATCCTATGTTCAGTGCATGTTTACAGAAATACAATGTACCAAAGCTCATATTTCAGCTCTCATGTGTCAGAAGGCGGGGAAGGGGTATTTAACCACCCAAAAGAAGAACTATATCGTAGAGCGACACATATGTGAGAGTCTGAGAGAGCTGCACACCCCAAATACAGTCTTTGAAAAGGAAAAAGTGGAAAATTCCCGACGGGGCTTTTTAGCAGCAAATAGGAGTCAAATATTTTGTAAAAAATCACAGATTGTTTATTAATATTTCAAAGGATGGCTAGACACAAAACATATATAAAAAATTAATTAAAATATGAGATCTGGTATATACAAGGCGAGACAAAATAGGCTAGGAAAGGTTATACATCAAGGGTGATACATTGTTACACCTGAAATTGCACCTGAAATCCGATTTATGGAAATGCTCCAATGCATTTCGACCTCAAAGTTTATGGTCTTCTTCAGGGGGTCCTTACATTTCTATAAATACATCAAGAGGACAGATTTCAATATTCTAATTGTCATGTAATTTAATATCCAATACAGTCTTACTACATCAACATTGTTTTGTGTTTGATTTATGTAATCACAGTGTATTTACCCTTTCTGCCAGGAAAGCTTGCTTAACCAGAGAATTCTTTAAAAATCAAATAATCCTCTCAAGTGCAATCCCGGACCCACTGAGAGCCTGTCCATGCCCTCAGCCCAAAGGGGAGCGACCCCGATCTGTGAGGCTTACAAGTGGTCACATGTTCAACGGCCCCCCAACGGGGGCAGGAGAACCTGAAAATTGTAATTATACATAATTAGCATACCAAAGAGGTAAGGGTAGTTTTTTAGGACATTGTGAGAGGGGGAGAATCCTAATGAAAGGAGTCCCCCTCCGCGTGCTGCCGGGGTTGTTTCAATGTTAACTTAGTATATAATCTAGGTTTTTTTCTCCATAGAGGGGTTGGGAAGTTTATATCCAATCCCTTTTTTATTTGGTTGCGATGGTGAATTGTGCGTTGTTCCCACAATCATCTTAGTATTAGGCATACAACAGATGATCTGGGGATGTTATGAACAGTAAGGAGTGACACAATGATATTGTGTCAGCAAGATAAAGAGAGGAAATAGGTGCATGTGTGTGTGTGATTACCACTTATGGCGGCCAAATGAGTGTAATTCATTAGAAAAGATGCATGTCATAAAAAAAGGGTGTAGTATGGAAAATATATGTGTGTTAAATCAAATATAAGTTGAGGGTGTGCACGTAAGCAATTCATGCCCAAACCACAAAACAGGCAAACACAAGTGAAAAATAAATAAAATAGGAATGTTGAAAAGGTGACAGAAACTTACAAGTGTATTGTTTCTAATAAGGTTTACAATAAATGAGACAAAATACGTCGTTTAATACTAATGCATCCAAACCAAAAGGGCTAGAGGATGCCAAGTGAAGGTGAGTGTTACAAACAGTGCTATGGAGTAACCATGTATTGCATAAACAAAAAGTAAAAGAAATTAAAAATAAAATAATTAATACCTTATTCCGTTGTTGAAGTAATTGTGTGTTCAGATCAGAAGAGTATAAATACTGCATCTGTGTTGAAGAGATTTGTCATAAACTAGTCAGTAATAGATTTTTTTCAATAATGAAACCCAGCAGCACACTGATGTCCGTTCTTACCCATCCATCTTGCAAAACATATATGTGTGCTCTCCCCGGACGTCGTCTGACGACTGCCGGTGGGGGGCGTATCTATTTTTTGTTTACAAAAGTTTTATTTGGAAGTTTAGGAAAATATACAAAAAGTATAGTTATAAAAGATATATAACAACAATATACAGTAATGTTTATATATAGGGTATGATATCAGTTCAAAAGCGTAGAAGCAGCATTTGTCATACAATTATGCAGGTTTAAATTACACATCAAGGTCAGTTAGGTTAGATTCCAGTAAGACCATTTCTTTTTGTGGATGTGTATTGAATCATTGAGGGTATGGTATATCCATTCTGAAAGTTTAAGTGATTCCATTCTGGTGGTTACTTGTTGCCAAGGTAGATTGTTTGTTTTCCAATTATATGCAATCATCCAATTGATAGAACTGCATAGTGAGTGGAAAAGTCTCATACATGGTGTGGGAATATTTGGTATTTTTGCATACTACAGACATATTTGGGGGGTAGGTGTAATTTTTTGTTTGGAAGAGCATTCAATAAGGTCAATGGCTTTGAGCCAAATTTGTTTGAGATGGTCACATTCCCAGAATATGTGCAAAAGGGTGCCAGGCTCTAAGCATCCCCTAAAACAATTTGGGGAAATAGAGGGGTAATATGTATGGAGTTTAGAAGGGGTAAGGTACCATCTGGAGAATATTTTAATTGGGGTCTCTCTGAAAGAAATGGCTTTATTGCATTTACGGAGATTTTCAGACATGGAGGTCCACTCTTCTACACTGAGCGAGATCCCCATGTCCGATTCCCATTTGAGCATCTGTGTTGATTTATCTGGAAACTCAAAATTGTTGAGGTAATGGTATATTCTTGAAATGAGACCTCTGTCATTGGATAAAGAGATGCAGATTTGTTCAAATGTGGTGTTGGTGTAAGGTGTTGTGAGTGAGTAAAATTTAGCATAAAAGGATTTGATAAGATGGTAGTTATGGAGTTCAGAGGAAGGAAGGCCATGGGTAGATTGCAAAAAGGAAAATGGGGTAAACTCCCATTTTAATTGAAGAGATCTGAGGGTGGTTAAATTCTTAGTGATCCAAAAAGAAAAGGAGAGCCTATTACTATAGGCGTTAATGAATCTAGGGTCTCCCAAAAAGGAGGCTAAGGGGGGGGGGGGGGTATTTCCATAATTGAAAAAACTGAGCAACTATGATGTTATATTTAACAAGTCTATTGTAGGAAGTGATGTTGGACCATAATATTCCTTGTAGATGTAGTGGGATAATAGAAATGGATTCAAATTTTTTCCATGGGGTTTCTTGGGAGGGTGTGAACCATTGAGTGAGCTGGGTTAATCTGGCTGCTAGGTAATATAGCCAGATGTTGGGGAGAACGAAGCCTCCTGAGGATTGAGGTCTGTGCATAAGAGCGTAGCTGCATCTGGGTTTTTTCCCGCCCATATAAATTTGTTTATAATTCTTTGAATGGATGTCAATTTAGATTTTGGAACATTTATGGGTAGGGCTCGAAAGTAATGTAGGAGCTTAGGAAGGATTGTCATTTTGACAGCGCAAATTCTGCCTAGAAAAGATATGTGAAAAGAGGACCAGGAAGTGAAGAGGGAGGTGATCTGAGAGAATATTGGGATATAGTCAGATTTATACAAAAGGCTATGTACAGGGGTTATGTTAACTCCAAGATACCTAAATGATTTGGGACACCATATGAATGGGAAATTGTTTGATAATAAGTTTTGAGTGTTTTGGTTATAGTTAATTGGTAAGGCTGAGCATTTATTGATTTTAAGGCCTGAGATGGAATGGAAGGAGTTAAGTTCTTTAAGGAGAGAGGGGATTGATGTATGGGGTTCTGTGAGAAATATAAGAGCATCATCTGCATATAGACTAAGTTTGAATTTGCAATTTCCTTTAACATAACCTTTTATATCTATATGGTTTCTGATTTTTTGGGCTAATGGTTCGATTGCCAGGGCAAATAATAGAGGTGATAAGGGACAGCCTTGTCTGGTTCCTCTGCTAAGGGGAAAGAAGTCTGAATTATGACCGGGAATTCTGATTCTAGTGTGGGGAGCATGATATAATGCGTTGAATCCCTGCAGAAATGTATCCGAAATCCCATATTTAGGCAGTAAGTAGTTAAGGTAAGACCAGCTAACGCTATCAAAAGCCTTATGGATATCTAAGCTGAGAAGGCATAGTTGTCGAGAGTATAGATTTGCGTCTTGTACTATGTTTGTTACAAGTCTAATATTGTCAACAATCTGGCGATTAGGGATGAAGCCAGTTTGGTCAATGTGGATTAAATTTGTGATAACTGTTGCCAGTCTATCAGAAAGGAGTCTTCCGAAAATTTTTAGATCATTATTAAGAACCGATATGGGGCGGTAATTTTGGGAAAGAGAGTGGTCTTTGAGTGGTTTAGGAATAAGTGAGAGGTTGGCAAGGAGCATCTCGTCTGGGAAGTGACCGCCATTAAGAATATGGTTGAAGAGGGTCTTTAGGTGAGGGGTTAAAAGAGGAGCAAATTTTTTATAATATGAAGATGAGAAGCCATCAGGGCCAGGGGCAGTGGAGGTCTTAAGTGTTTTAATTATTTTGATTATCTCTGTTTCCGTACAGGGGGCATTAAGATGTTCTATTTGTTGTGGGTTAAGGTAGGGTAGTTGAATGTCATCTAGCCAAGACTTAGAGGTATTGTCAAGGGATGGTTGTGGGCTGGAGAGTAAGTCTTTGTAAAAGACGGAGAATATATTTAGTACATCGTGAGAATGAGTGATCAAATTACCAGAATGGTCTCTAAGTTTATAAGTATGTGGGGGTTTGTGTTCATGGTTGAGTTTTTTGGCGAACATAGTTGATGGAGAGTTACTATGTAATAGGAATTTAGCTTTTGAGAATCTAAGGGATTTTTCTGTATTAGCTGATAGGATAAGATCTAAAGCTCTGCGCTTGTCTTGAATCTGTTTTGTGAGATCTTGAGATGGGTTGTGCTGTATTTTATTGTATAAAAGATTTAAATCTCTGGTTAAACGTTTGATATTAATAAGTCTTTCTCTATTTTTGTTTGCAGTAAGGCTAATTAGTTGACCACGTAAAACGGCTTTATGGGCCACCCAAAGTGTTGTGGGGGGGGGTTTCGTCATTAGCATTTTCAGTAAAGTAGTTTACGATATGTGTTGTGATAGACTGTGTTATCGAGGGGTCGGATAAAATTTAGTAATTTAATCTCCAATTGTAAGTGGAGGGTGAAAGGCCTATGTGAGAAGTTTCAAATGAAGTGATATCAAGATCGGACCAAGGACAGGGATGGATATTAGCCTTGGAGGAGTTGGCTAGGAGTATTGGGGTACAGAATATGTAGTCTAGTCTAGTATATACATTGTGTGGATGTGAATAATGTGTGTATGATCTAATTCCAATATTATGGGCCCTCCAGGAGTCAATGAGTTGGAGTTTATTTATTGATCTATTCAGAGATTTGGAGAAGGCTTTGGAAGATGGGGATACTTTACTTCTGTCTAAGGCTGGGTGTGAGGTATGATTGAAATCACCACCCAGAATGATGTGGGGAGAGCTATATCTGTTTAGTATCTCAAAAAAGTTAGAGAAAAATGTGGATTGCGATTCGTTAGGAGCATAAATCGAAGCTATGGTTATTGCTTTATTATTTAATAGTCATTTAATGAGGATGTACCGACTGTCTGGATCCTTATATAAGTTTTGTATGTCTAAGACGATAGTGTTGTGGATAAAGATACCTACACCGTGTGTTTTGTTGTGAAATGTGGTATAATAAAATTGATTGTAAGTTTTGTCAAACTAATTTGGGTGGTTGGATTCAGCAAAGTGCGTTTCCTGCATGAGTATAATGTCAGCCCCTAATCTCTTGTAATGTTGAAAGGCTTTTTTCCTTTTATGTGGTGAGTTAAAACCCTGGGTATTATGGGATAAGACTTTCAAAACCATTGGTCATGTGTAGGTGAAATAACTTTGGGTGAAAATCTCCGTCTTGAGATAATAAATTGTGGTGTATATGAAAAGCTCTTATGTGTGTGTTGAGGATAAGATATCATTATTTTCAAGGGTGGGGGAAGGATATACCTTGAAGGGTAAGAAAGTGTCTTAACTCGCATATCATACCTTAAAGTTAAAATGTTATAACATTGAAACGTGTAACATTGTTTTATACAGTCAATTTGGAAAGTTTTGAATGAGCTTCCGATTTTCACTAAGCTTTTTGTATTGGCCATAGAGGCAAAGTTATTATGTAAGATAAAGAAATATAGTATAAACCAAGGGACAAGAAAAGTCTTGTCACTAAAATATAAACAAAACACCAGAGGACAAATATGTCCTAAACCTGCATACACAGTCAAGTGCAGCATCCCCATGAAAAGGGATAACGCAGTCAACCACATGAGCAGGCGGGGGAACAATCCAGTGACTGTGGACTTAACAGGTAACAGAAAAAATTATTGTTGAAATGAAGGTAATGTATACCAGGGGGGCCTAAGGAAAATCAAATGTAGCCCAAATAACAAGTGGTGGGAAGAAAATAGCATTTGTAGTATTGACTACATTTATACCCATTTGAGTTCAGATAAAATCTGTGAGGGAGGAGGGGGAGGTAAAAAGGGGGGGAGAGAAAAAAAAGGAGGGGGGGGTTGTTTATCTCTTTTTTTTTTCTTTTTTCCAATTCTTCTTCCCTTCCCTTCATCTTCCTTCTCCAGGGGAGAGAAAAAGATTGGTGATAGTTCAGACGAGTGTGGAGAAGTTGAAAGACTGGTTAAATTCTTTCCAGATGATGTGGGTCTGTAGTCTGTGGTCTGTGAGTCTGTAGGTATAAAGCTAGTTTGAGATCGGTGGTAAGGTACAGAAGAGTTATTGAATAGCGCTGAAATAATTCTCTTAGTGTAAGTGTAGAGATAGTTGCAGATAGATATTAGGTAGCTTGATCTTGAAATGGTTGGCGCCATCTTCTTTGCTCATTTGTATTGTGTCTTGATGACGGAGTAGACCAGATGGGAGAGGGTCTTGGGGTAGAAGGGAAACGATTGGGGGGATCCGGTTCCAGCAGACCCAATTTAACAAGCAGTTCCTTTCCTTCAATGATGTTGTACACTGTATATGTAGAGCCATTGTATGGGATGGTAAGTTTAAATGGGAAACCCCATCTATATTTGATTCTTGCAGCTTGTAGTATATTAGTGACCTCCTTCATCCTGCGTCTTCTGTCTAAGGTGGCAGGAGAAATATCAGGGTAGATTTGCAGCTTTTTACCATCGAGTGCTATATTTGGGGAAATTCTTGATGCACACATGATGTCTTCCCTTACCAAGAAATCCTTCATGCACATGATGATATCTCTGAGTGGTTTATCTGGTGGAGGTTTGGGGCAAAAGGCTCTGTGAATTCTGTCACAAGTAAATGCTGATAATGACTTATCTGGCAAGAGGTTGTGGAATATCTTGGAAACAGTGTGCATTAGATCTGTTACTGTTTCTGAGACACCACGCAATCTGATGTTATGACGTCTGTTTCTGTTGTCTAAATCTTCAACTTGTGCCTGCATGGAGGCAAAACTGTCGGCTAACGACTTATAATCCTTTCTCAGGTCATTATGAGCAAGCGAGAGTTTATCGTGCTTAGTTTCCAAAATGTCAGTGCGACTACCTATGCTGGCAATCTCTTGAGACAAGGCAGTGGTAGATTTGTGAACTTCACTTTCAATTTTGTCAACCAATTTATCAAAAATGGTTGCAAGACTAGCATCCAATTCAGCTTTAGATAGGGGAAAAGTGTACTCACAGTTCCTATTGTTGAGAGAAGCATTGGATGGATTGAATTGCTGTTGTTTCCCTGAGGCTGCATGTAAGCTGGTGCCGGCGCCATCTTGGGACATCCTCCTGTTCTGTTGCTGCATCCAGGAGAAAGTGGGTTAGGTTGTGATGGGGGCGGCGAAATTGCCCGGGTCTCCTTGCTGGCATGCACTGGTATGTTACCCAGGTATGGGTGATATTTTCGCCGGTGGACGTGTTTCTGGCCCTGGATTATTGGCCTGTATTATCCGGGTCAGACGGAGCTGGAGCTACTCGCGTCCGTCCCGCATCGCGCCACACATGCGCCCCGGGGGGCGTATCTTAAGTACCTTAGTAATTAATTTGAAAATGGGTAACAGGTCTGTGCTTCCCCTCAGGAGGGGGCCAATTAGCTGCCTATGGCAGCCCTTCTGTGGTCACATCGGCGTTCTGGAAGGCTGGGCTGCCCTGGTTTCCTTTGTCGCCTCTGACGTAATAACGTAGCTGTACTATTTTGAACTACAAATACCAGTTGGCTTGGAAAGAAGAACAGGATGCATGGGGAGGTGATAAAAAGCCTGTGTGCAGGCACAATCTCTCTTCTAGGACCCTGGCCTAGAACTGTGAGCAAGTGACTCTGTGCCAGTATGTGCTGTGGCCGAGTCGCAGCCTGTGCTACAGGGAAAGAGAGAGTCATCGCATGCGGATGCAGGAGCATTCACTGCCAGTTACTGTACTTCTGACTGTCCAGCGGCAGCGTGGAGGCTGATATTCACACGCCCACACCAGATCCAGCCGAGCTGAAGCGCGTTGTGACGCCAGACCACATTATACCTTGAGCAGGGCTCTACTGAGGCCTATTCTGGAGACCCACTCCACTTCCAATACCAAGAGTCGTTGGCACTTGCCCATTCTATTACCACACTGCATGCAGACACCGTACCAGGATATTTCAAGTACTTCACTAAAGAGCTAGCTGAAGAGAAAAAAGGATTTCTTTTCTCTGAGGGACTACAACATATACCCCACCCCCCACTAAGGTAATAAAGCAATCAGTGCTGCAAGGACAATTATTTTAACCCAGGACTCTATCTGTTAATTGAGCAGGTTTAGGTATGCCAAGGTTTAACAGTTTCATCACTTTAAGAACAGTATTGTTTTATCTGGCTATGGTGTTGAGGCACAGGAGGGAGCGGTTTGACATAAGAAAGGTCATTCCTTTCCCCTTCTCTCGCCTGTTCCCATAGGTTTCTAACTAAACAGAACATTGTGTGAGTAGTCTTTATATCCTGCAATCAGTTACCGTTTGTTCTACTGTCTTATATAATTGTGATCACCTACTATAGCTAAACTTTTCCAAGGGCCAAGTTTATGTTACTGGAATATCATGTTCCTAACTTTTTGGTAAACAAAGCTCAACTATTTCACTTAAATTGTGTGTGTGTGTCTCTAATTACCTTGATTATCACCTAAAATGTCTGAACCCAGGGTGTCAGAGGTGTAGGAGGACTTGCATGGTTGGGGTCACCAGTGGGGTATAGATTCAGCAAACGGCCCTCACGTGGGTAGCAATACATTTGGGGGCTCATCCGGTATACCCCTCATGGGATGTCCAAGCAAGTCATGTGATGAGTCCAGGGCTGAAGAAAGAATGGGCTCATTTACCATCACTGACTGGAGTTGAGAGCATGGAGGTCGATTGGACCTGACAATAGTATTGAAAGTGCTCGGAGTCAGATGAGCTGAGAGAGAGGTACGTCACTTGGCGAGGAAGGCTGTACCAGAACAAGGGGCCTACCTTGTGTATATGAGATCTGAGAATGGGGAAGATTGCACTTACATGCTGATGGAGTGGCGGGAGAGTATTCCAGCCAAGTTTCAGAAGAGTGTGGTGAATTTGGCTGAGGTGCTAGAGGCACAAATAATCTTACTACTGCCAGCAGCAGACCCAGATAAAAATTGTACTTAACTTGGGTCAGTGAGTCCAGCTTCAGAGGAAGCAGATGTTCCAGTACCAGGAATGTTGCCCGCTTCCCACTACGCTGACATGAGTAAATTAGTTAAAAGCTTGATAAAGAACAGTACCATCTTGGCCCATCAAGGGTATAGAAATCTGCAATTCTTCTCGGGATGTTTGCCCACCCCAGGAGGAGAGGATGAATTTGAGAGCTGAATGAATCAAGCTCTGAAAGCCATGGAAGAGTGGAGTGTGCCAGCAGCGGTGAAGAGAAAGAGGATAAGTGAAAGCCTCAGGAGTCCCGCAGCAAATGTGATTCAAAGCCTGAGCAGGAGAAAGCCGGACTGCGTGGCAATGGATTACATCAAGACTTTGTGTGCTGTTTATGGAAGAGTGGAGAAATTACCTGACCTGATGTTTAAGTTCGAGCACACCCATCAAAGCAGAAGGGAAAGACTGTCCTACTATCTTGTCAGAGTGGATTGGATTCTATATCAGATTATCTTGAAAAAGGGAATTGATCCTCAGGCAGCTGAATAAAACAGGCTTGAAAGAATCCTGCAGGGCACTAGGCTCAAACATCCTATTGTCCTATGGCTGTTACTAAATGGGATACAGGTGGTTCCAACCTATTCAAAGCTCATGAAGTTGGTCAGAAAAGAAGAGGCTCTGTTGGACGAGAAAAACCAAGGGTCCCAAACAGAGAAAGTGTCGGCCCATTCAGTTTAAGTAGAAAGTAGTACCCAAGAAGTGGACAACGATAAGGAGTCAGAGATGGGGGAGTGCTCTGCGGCTGCCTTTGTACAGTCTGTCGTCAAATCTGCTCTCGCTGAGTTACTCGCACAGGTTGTTCAGGCTCAGGACAACATGCAACAGGCCTTATTTCTAGTGATGGAGGCTCAAGTCAAGATGCAGGTGGGCAAGACTGATTCCTGGAGATTCTTCCAGTGCGTAGAATCTGGGCACTTCTGAGTGCAGTGCCCTCCAAATGCCAAGGAGCCAGATCTTGTCTCTGAACTGTTGAAGGTGTTGCAGAAGTTGTTGCTGAGTCAGAAGGTGGGAAACTTTAAGGGGTCTCAGTGAAGGAGCCAGCTGAGAACCCCGAGGAAGAAAAGAACTCCTGAAAGAGAGAGAACAAGAAGTCTGGGAGGAAATGCATGAAGAGAGGTTCAGGTACAACAGCCCCACCATCTCTTCAGTCAAGCAAACCCATCATGGGGTTTGGGAGAACAGGCACAGGGAGCCAATGTCTCACCACCACCCAAGGCCATTGTTAGGTCTTCTCAGCATAGAACCAGGGGGAACCACAGAAAAACCCCTCCCAAGAAAGGCTCAGAAACTTACCAGAGCGGTTGGTGGGGCCATCCCCAATTGTGTCTGTGCAGGTAGAAGGTATTTACACCAAAGCACTGTTAGATACAGGGGCACAGGTCATGCTACTGTACAGAGATTGCTATGATCAATATCTGAAACACATTCCCCTCTGAAAACTGAAAGAACTAGAGATCTGGTGGATTGGGACTGTCAAATTCCCATATGATGAATTCATTCTCATCAAGATCACATATGGGCCAGCAGCCACTGGAAAAGTGGAAATGTTTGACGTTAGCAGTAGTGTGCTCTAGGCCTCGGGGGCTGAACAGAATTTCATGCCGATTAGGATGAACACCGACCTGGTGAGGAGACTGTTAGCCTCAGTGATTGGAGAAGATGGCTCGGTACACAACGGGTACTTGCAGGCTTGCAAATGGGTAGTTAAAAACAGAGCGGCCCTGTTGAGGGGGTGGGACTGTGGTGGAAGTTGGGAACCAAGGACAGAGTGTTGCAGCCTGGAGAGATTGCTTGCCTGAAGGCTACTGTCAAATTGACCTGGGACCAACCACGCCCCTTTCTTGTGCTGGAGACAGATGAGCAAGCAGAATTGGTTGTGATAGAGATGGTCCCTGAATTTGTTCCCACTAAGGCTATGTCCTGGTATGAGGAGAAGCTGCCGATCAGCCTCCAAAATTTCACCAATCACCCAGTCACTTTAGGGACCAGCATGCTAGTGGGATGAGTGAGTGCGGCTACCCCATTGCCGCCGGTGGACGTTATTGGAGAAGGAGAGTGTCAGCAGCTGCAAAAAGAAATTAAGTCTTGTGCTGAAGTGTGGGGTCTGCTAAGAGCACCAAACACAAGTTTGGCTACAAAAAGACAAGCCCTTTAGAGAGCAGGCTCTGAAGATACTGCTCAGTGACCTTGCGGATCTCACAGAACAGCTGGCTGAGCTGAGAAGGCCAAGGGTCATTTGAGAGTCCAGAAGCCCGTATGCAGCTCCTATTGTGGTACTGCAGAAAAAGAATGGTGCATTGCAAACGTGCATCAACTATCAAACCCTAAACAGAAGGACCATCCCTGACCAATACATGACCTCCCGCATTGAGGACACCCTTCGGTGCCTCACCGGGGTGAAATTGTTTATTGTGCTGGACCTGAAAAGCAGGTACTATCAAATACCTATGCACCCAAAGGACAGATAAAAGACTGGCTTAAGTAGCCCCTTGGGTTTTTATGAGTTCAACCGAATGCCGCAAGGACTATCGGTGCTCCAGCTATGCTCCAGTGATTCATGGAACGAGCTGTGAGAGACATGAACTTGATTGAGGTCCTGGTATATCTGGATGATATCATCGTGTTTGGAAGGACCTTAGAAGAACACAAGGCACGGCTGGAAAAGGTCTTTCAGAGACTCCATGAAGAAGGACTGAAGCAATCACTGGAGAAGTGCCAATTCTACTGGACTTCAGTCACGTACCTAGTCCATGTTGTTTCCACTGGAGGAGTAGCCACAAGTCCAAAGAGGTTAAAGGCAGTCACTACATGGCCCAGGCCAAGGACTGTGATTGAGCTGCTTCTTGTGGTTTTGCTTCTACTACAGGAGGTTTGTGGCAAACTTTGCAAAGATTGGTTGGCCCCACAACGAACTGTTGCAGTCCACTTTTGGGCGAAGAGGATGGTAAATCAAGTGTGAAGATGCCTGGAGCCCAGAGGAAGCGAACAATGAACTTCTCAATGTGAGGAAGATTTCTGGTGCCTCAAGAAGGTGCTGATCCAGCGAAGCCATATGAACTCCACGTGGATGCTAGTAGAGATGGACTGGGTGGAGTCCTTTACCAAGAACAAGAAGGCGGGCTCAGACCCATAGCCTGTGTGTGAGGTAGCCTCACTCCATCTCAAAGAAATTACCCTTTTCACAAACTGGAGTTCCTGGCCCTGAAATGGGCAGTGGTGGACAAGTTAAAGGATTATTTATATGGAGCTACGTTCGTGGGTGAAGATGGACAACAATCCTTTGATGTATCTCTTATTCTCTGCCAAGCTGGACGCCACAGGGCATACATGGTTGGCTGCACTAGCCGGATTCCAGTTCAGTTTGAAGCATCAGTCTGGGGCAGGGAATTGAGATGCAAACACCCTGTCTCATAGGTCTTACCAGCGTATGGAAGAGGCAGAAGACTGCAGAAGGTGTGCCGGTCCTATATCAAGGCACAGCCCAACTACTCAAAGGGGCTGTAGGGGTTGAGTCTATAGAAGCCCATCCCTCTGGAATGCCGAAATATTACTGCGGTCTAATGCAGGTGCGGGATGAGGGCCTTCCTCGGCTGTCCAAGAGAGACTTGAAAACCGACCAGAATCAGGATCTGCAATGCCGTTTGACCATCAAAACCTTGGCCAAGCAAGACCCAAGCTTGTTGTTTAAAAGCTCTGTGGCCGAATCCAAGGTCATACACCAGGAAAGGAATAGGCTGCACTTCAGAGATGGATTGCTGTACAGGCTAGGACCCTCTGAAAACTCGGAGGAGAAATGGCAGTTATGCTTTCGTGAAAAGCACTGCCCAATGGTGTTAGTAGCCTTGCATGACAAACATGTACATCTAGGCACAGAAAGAACTTTTCCTCTAATCAAAGAAATGTTCTTCTGGCCTTATATGAGCACAGAGATAGAGAGATATTACCACTCCTGTTTGCCATGTATTCAATGCAAGACATTACAGTCATTAGTCAAGGACCCATGGAGCTGGTTTGCATTGACTTCCTGTGCCTGGAACCTGATACAGGTCGAAGAAGTAATATCCTGATAGTGACCAACAATTTCACCCCCTATGCTCATGCCTATCCTAGTAAAGATCAGCAAGCCACCATGGTGGCGAAGGTCCTGGTAGAGAAATTCTTTGTCCATTATGGTCTCCCAGCCAAGATCCACTCTGATCAAGGTCGGGATTTCGAAAGCCAGTTAATACATCAGCTGTGCAAACTGCTGGGTATAAAGAAGTCCAGGACCATGCCATACCACCCTCAAGGAGATCCCCAGCCAGAGAGATTCAACAAAACTTTGCTTAACATGCTGCAGGTGGAAGGAAACACTCCAACTGAATTTATAGAGAAATGGATTATATCTACGATAGGCCCAGAACATTTTTCTTCTTTTTTTTTTTTCAGTGGAAAGGACCCACAGAGTTCCTACCAGATTATCATCTGCGGGGGAGGGGGGTACCTAGGACCTTGACTTTGAGAATGATGAAATATAAAGATAGGGATTCTATCCTGCAGAGAGCTAGACAACTTGCAGATATACGGATGAACGGATCAAAAATAAGCTTCTTTCCTGATTTTGCAGCAGCAGTGCAGAGCCAAAGGGCGTGATTTATTGAAGTAAAGCAGACAAATGGACTTATCTTATTCTATACTTTTTCCAGCTAAACTTAAAGTAACAGTTCAGGGTGCTGCACATTTCTTCACATCCCCGGAATTAGCGACTCAATGGCTGGACAATTATAATTGGTCAAATTAACTCCCCAAAGGGGAAGGAAAATGTCCTTTTTTTTGGGGGGGGGGGAGGATGATTGGACATTTTTGGAGGGGAAAAAGGGCGGAGAGAGCACTATTTTTTTCTTTTTTAGCTATCTCGATCAGATAGCCCCTATGGTTATGTTTTGTTATGTCCTTTTATGTATATATTTGTTGTATATGTGGGCCGAACTTCTAGTTATAACTAACCCAAATGAAGATACAAAAAAAGAATGGCTAAAGTGTCAACTACATTAGGCAACAGTGGCTAAGAAGAAGGCAGAAAATAAAAGATTTTTTCTACAACAACCATACTTTGAGGAGGGAGAGGGGACAGGACACCTATTGGCAACTATTGTAAAAGCTCAGTGGGCAGCATCATTATATAACTAAAATACAATCACCCTTTAAGAGGGTTGATACTACCCCAGAGATACTGGGCATGTTTAGGGAATACTATCAGGCATTATATAAGAGCAGGGTATCCTACTCGTAAGAGTCCTTGACTGGACAGTGGCGTCACTAGGGTTGGTGTCACCCGGTGCTGAAAAAATTGGTGTCACCCCCTCCTCCACCAACTACCTCAGTATAGACCCCCCTCCACTAACTACAGACCCCACTCCATCAATATAGCCCCCCTCCCTCAGTACAGACCCCCTTCCATCAATATAGACCCCCCCCACTAAGTACAGACTCCCCTCCCTCAGTGCAGACCCCCTCCATCAGTACAGACCCCCGCTCAGTGCAGACCCCCCTTCCTCAGTATGGACCCCCCACTAAGTACTGACCCCCCCTCAGTACAGACTCCCCTCCCTTAGTGCAGACCCCCCCATCAGCACATACACCCCCCCTCAGTGCTGACCCCCATCAGTATGGAATCCCCCCTCAGTGCAGACTTCCCCATCAGTATAGAATCCCCCCTCAGTGCCAACCCCCATTAGTATAGAACCCCCCTTAGTATACCAACCCCCATTAGTATAAAACCCCCCTCAGTGCAGACCCCCATCAGTATAAAATCCCCCCTCAGTGCCAACCCCCATTTTTATAGAATCCCCCCTCAGTGCAGAGCCCCCATTAGTATAGAACCCCCCTTCAGTGCAGAGCCCCCATTAGTATAGAATCCCCCCTCAGTGCAGACCTCCCATTAGTATAGAATCCCCCCTCAGTGCAGAGCCCCCATTAGTATAGAATCCCACCTCAGTGCAGAGCCCCCATTAGTATAGAATCCCCTCTCAGTGCAGACCTCCCATTAGTATAGAATCTCTCCTCAGTGCAGAGCCCCCATTAGTATAGAATCCCCCCTCAGTACAGACCTCCCATTAGTATAGAATCCTCCCTCAGTGCAGAGCCCCCATTAGTATAGAATCCCCCCTCAGTGCAGAACCCCCATTAGTATAGAATCCCTCCTCAGCGCAGACCCCCCATTAATATAGAATCCCCCTCAGCGCAGACCCCCCATTAGTATAGAATCCCCCCTCAGCGCAGACCCCCCCGTTAGTATAGAATCCCCCCTCAGCGCAGACCCCCCATTAATATAGAATCCCCCCTCAGCGCAGACCCCCCATTAGTATAGAATCCCCCCTCAGCGCAGACCCCCCCCGTTAGTATAGAATCCCCCCTCAGCGCAGACCCCCCATTAGTATAGAATCCCCCTCAGTACAGAGCCCCCATTAGTATAGAATCCCCCCTCAGCTCAGACCCCCCATTAGTATAGAAGGTAAACGTTGGTGGACTGCCATTTTTAGGGCTCTCCAGAGATGCTCAATTGGGTTTAAGTCGGGGCTCTGGCTGGGCCATTCAAGAACAGTCACAAAGTTGTTGTGAAGCCACTTCTTTGTTATTTTAGCTGTGTGCTTAGGGTCATTGTCTTGCTGGAAGGTAAACCTTGGGCCCAGTCTGAGGTCCTGAGCACTCTGGAGAAGATTTTTGTCCAGGATATCTCTGTACTTGGCTGCATTCATCTTTCCTTTGATTGCAACCAGTCCTGTCCCTGCAGCTGAAAAACACCCCCATGCTTCACTGTTGGGACTGTATTGGACAGGTGATGAGCAGTGCCTGGTTTTCTCCACACATACCGCTTAGAATTAAGGCCAAAAAGTTCTATCTTAGTCTCATCAGACCAAAGAATCTTATTTCTCACCATCTTGGAGCCCTTCTGGTGTTTTTTAGAAAACTCCATGCTGGCTTTCATGTGTCTTGCACTGAGGAGAGGCTTCCGTCGGGCCACTCTGCCATAAAGCCCCGACTGGTGGAGGGCTGCAGTGATGGTTGACTTTCTACAACCTTCTCCCATCTCCCGACTGCATCTCTGGAGCTCAGCCACAGTGATCTTTGGGTTCTTCTTTACCTCTCTCACCATGGCTCTTCTCCCCCGATAGCTCAGTTTGGCCGGACGGCCAGCACTAGGAAGGGTTCTGGTCGTCCCAAATGTCTTCCATTTAAGGATTATAGAGGCCACTGTGCTCTTAGGAACCTTAAGTGCAGCAGAATTTTTTTGTAACCTTGGCCAGATCTGTGCCTTGCCACAATTCTGTCTCTGAGCTCTTCAGACAGTTCCTTTGACCTCATGATTCTCATTTGCTCTGACATGCACTGTGAGCTGTAAGGTCTTATATAGACAGGTGTGTGGCTTTCCTAATCAAGTTTAATCAGTATAATCAAACACAGCTGGACTCAAATGAAGGTGTAGAACCATCTCAAGGATGATCAGAAGAAATGGACAGCACCTGAGTTAAATATATGAGTGTCACAGCAAAGGGTCTGAATACTTAGGACCATGTGATATTTCAGTTTTTCTTTTTTAATAAATCTGCAAAAATGTCAACAATTCTGTGTTTTTCTGTCAATATGGGTTGCTGTATGTACATTAATGAGGAAAAAAATGAACTTAAATGATTTTAGCAAATGGCTGCAATATAACAAAGAGTGAAAAATTTAAGGGGGTCTGAATACTTTCCGTCCCCACTGTATATATATATATATATATATATATATATATATATATATATATATATATATACAGTGGCTTGCGAAAGTATTCGGCCCCCTTGAACTTTTCAACCTTTTGCCACATTTCAGGCTTCAAACATAAAGATATAAAATTTTAATTTTTTTGTGAAGAATCACCAACAAGTGGGACACTATTGTGAAGTGGAACGAAATCTATTGGGTATTTTAAACTTTTTTAGCAATTAAAAAACTGAAAAGTGGTGCGTGCAAAATTATTCGGCCCCTTTACTTTCAGTGCAGAAAACTCACTCCAGAAGTTCAGCGAGGATCTCTGAATGATCCAATGTTGTCCTAAATGACTGATGGTGATAAATAGAATCCACCTGTGTGTAATCAAGTCTCTGTATAAATGCACCTGCACTGTGATAGTCTCAGGGTTCTGTTGAAAGCGCAGAGAGTATCATGAAGACCAAGGAACACACCAGGCAGGTCCGTAATACTGTTGTGGAGAAGTTTAAAGCCGGATTTGGATACAAAAAGATTTCCCAAGCTTTAAACATCCCAAGGAGCACTATGCAAGCGATCATTTAGAAATGGAAGGAGTATCAGACCACTGCAAATCTACCAAGACCTGGCTGTCCCTCTAAACTTTCAACTTAGACAAAGAGAAGACTGATCAGAGATGCAGCCAAGAGGCCCATGATCACTCTGGATGAACTGCAGAAAACTACAGCTGAGGTGGGAGAGTCTGTCCATAGGACAACAATCAGTCGTACACTGCACAAATCTGGCCTTTATGGAAGAGTGGCAAGAAGAAAGCCATTCCTCAAAGATATCCAAAAAAGTCTCGTCTAAAGTTTGCCACAAGCCACCTGGGAGACACACCAAACATGTGGAAGAAGGTGCTCTGGTCCGATTAAACCAAAATCGAACTTTTTGGCCACAATGCAAAACGATATGTTTGGCATAAAAGCAACACAGCTCATCACACTCAACACACCATCCCCACTGTCAAACATGGTGGTGGCAGCATCATGGTTTGGGCCTGCTTTCCTTCAGCACGGACAGGGAAGATGGTTAAAATTGAGGGGAAGATGGATGCAGCCAAATACAGGACCATTCTGGATGAAAACCTGTTGGAGTCTGCAAAAGACCTGAAACTGGGACGGAGATTTATCTTCCAACATGACAATGATCCCAAACATACAGCAAAATCTACAAAGGAATGATTCACAAATAAATGTATCCAGGTGTTAGAATGGCCAAGTCAAAGTCCAGACCTGAATCCAATTGAGAATCTGTGGAAAGAGCTGAAAACTGCTGTTCACAAACGCTCTCCATGCAACCTCACTGAGCTCGAGCTGTTTTGCAAGGAAGAATGGGCAAGAATTTCAGTCTCTCGATGTGCAAAACTGATAGAGACATACCCCAAGCGACTGTAATTGCAGCAAAAGGTGGCTCTACAAAGTATTAACGCAAGGGGGCCGAATAATTTTGCACGCCCCACTTTTCATTTTTTTATTAGTTAAAGTTTCAAAAATCCAAAAGATTTCGTTCCACTTCACAATTGTGTCCCACTTGTTGGTGATTCTTCACAAAAAATAAAAATTTTATATCTTTATGTTTGAAGCCTCAAATGTGGCAAAAGGTTGAAAAGTTCAAGGGGGACTAATACTTTCGCAAGCCACTATATGTATGTATATATATATATATATATAGATATAAATATTATATATATACACACACTGCATCCAGTGTAGCCAAGCCTATATCTCACTGCAGGCCATTCCTAAAATATTTCAGGCGGTGTACACAGTACACAGTACCGGGCACCCATAGTGCAGTTGCTACTACTTTTCTGGTGGTGTACACAGTACACAATACATACAGTGCACCCATAGTTGCTATTAGACTTCTGATGGTGTACACAATACCGTGCACCCTTAGTGCAGTTGCTACTACTTTTCTGGTGATGTACACAGTACACCATACAGTGTAGTGTGGTTTTGCTAAACAAAATTTACAGCATGTCCAGAAGGCCACCAAGGAGAGGCAGATGCTCACAGGCCACTAAAAAAGGGCAAGCAGGCTCTGTGTCTACAGTGCTGGTCGTGGACATGGTGCATCCTCAGCACATGGCCGTGGGGCACGCTTGTCCTTTTTTTCTGCAGCTAGCCAAGTTATTGAGCCACAACATGCAGAAGAGTTGGTGGAATGGATAACAAAGCCATCCTCATCCTCTTCATCCTCTGTCACCCAGGCTCAGAGTAGTTTGCCTGCCAATGCAGCTGCCAAAGTGGCCTATTCCATCAGTTCCATGTCAACAGTCACTCCTTCCCAGGCCCAACCATCATGCACGGAGGAGTCCCCCGAACTATTCGACCACAGTGTCGGGTACATGCTGCAGGAGGATGCGCAGCAATCTGAAGGCTCCGATGATGGTACCCAGGTTGAGGATGGGAGTAACGTGAGCCTAGAGAGAGGGGGTGCCCAAGACAAGAAACTGGCAGTCATGTTCCCCCAGCTGCAGCATACTGCCAAGTTTGCTCCAGTGATGAGAAGGGAGGTCATGATGAGGTCACTGACTCTACTTGGGTACCTGATAGAAGAGAGGAGGAGTAGGAGGCACATCTCCAACAAGGCAGGATGCCCTCCAGGGGGCAGCTTAAGGGCAGCCACCCTATTGCATCACACCACAGAGCTAAGCAGGTGCAGGGCGCTGCTGACTCCTAGCATATTTTGAAAATTTCTTTGGTGTGGGCCTTTTTTGACACGTGTGCAGCAGATTGCACCATTGCTGTTTGCAACATATGTCTGAAGCGTATCAAGCGTGGCTAAAACAGCAGCCGCTGGGCACCACATGCTTGACCAGACATATGACGACCTCCCATACAGTCCGTTAGCAACAGCACTTAAAAGACCCACATCAAAGAACAAGGCGGACCTCTCCTTGCTCCTCATCAGCTGGGATCTCCAACTCCACTATACCTCCAGTTCTCTCAAAAACCTGCACTGAGAGGAATGAAGGTATAGAAATAGGTGTCCCAAGTACTTGCGGCCAATCTGCTATCGGTACACCAACATCCGATTTAAGCAGGCAAATTTCCCTACCCCAGTTGCTAAACCATCTAAAGAAATTCAGTCCCAGCCATCCACATGCTCAGCGTCTGAATGCTAGCTTGGCCAAATTGCTAGCACTGCAACTGCTGCCTTTTTGGCTGGTATGCTGGTACACACGATCGCACAAGAACGCGGTGACGTACAACACGTATGACTGCACTGTAAAAGGAAAGTTCAATAGCCAGTGCGCCACCCTTTGGGCTCCTTTTGCTAATCTCGTGTTAGTAGAAGTTTGGTGAGAGACAATTTGCGCTTTTCAGCCTCGTGCTTTTCAGATTGTTACTGCTCTTCAGTTTGTGCTTGTGGGCTCGTATCTGGTTTTCAGTGCGTGTAGTCAGTTGGCATTTGTTTTTCAGTGTGTATTATTATAGTACGTATTTGATTCTCAGTGCGTTCATGTCCGCTTATTTCTGATTTTTAGCTCGCTCTTCTCAGGCCTTTCTGTTTTTCAGTGCTTTCTGTTAGTTCGTTCTGACCAGCCGACCGTTTTGAAGCCATGAGGATCTTCACCCCGCACCAGAGGGTTTTTAACTACCGGCTGGCCAGAACCAGAAGAGTGGTGGAGAATGCTTTCGGGATAATGGCCAGCTGGTTCCGCCTATTCCTTACGGCAATCAACATGGCGGAATATAAGCTTAACCATATAATCCTTGCATGCTGCATTCTCCACAACTATTTAAGGAGAAATTCAATGAACTATGTGGCCTCATGTGGCCCTTTGATTTACTGTTTGTTTTTCTTTTAGCTGTCTCCTAGGTTATCCAATGGGCTTTTCTTTTTGGCCATTTTTTTCAATAATGCAAATGTAATTTATTTGATACATGAGGTGACAATCTCTTCTTCAGCAAACTATTATGTAGTGGGTCTGCTACACACACACACCTTGCTTTTGTTGTTAATGTATGTAATGCATTACTGATAAAAAATATTCATAATTTTCAGCATCATTAATTCATTTTTGGGAGTCACAAAAATGGCCTGATTGTTGCAAATTATAAAGCACTGTGGGATTTATTTACTAAAGGAAAATCCACTTTGCACTCCAAGTGCACCCTCAAGTGCACTTGAAAGTGCACTGAAACTGCACTTGTAGTGCAAAGTGGATTTGCCTTTAGTAAATAACCCCCATTGTCACTGTAAACACTAACTTAGTCCAAAAACTGTTATTGAGCATTGAAATAGGAATCCACACATTGTTGAGTAGAAAAACTTTTTACTCTGTGCACATTCACATGAGCATTAGAAAAGGGTTTTTGAACAAACAACATATTTTTGTAATAACATTTTTGGTTTTGATAGTACAAATAGCCTCTTTTGTGTTAAACAGGCATGTTTAAAACCATAAAACAATACACAACTCAGGAACTTACAAAGTTCAACTTTGATAATTTGAAGGCAATATCAGACATTAGTAGGTCCAAACTGTGTTGATATTGCCTTCATCAGATGGGGTGATGTCAACCCAGTGAAAGCGAAATTTTGAAGATGCACACAAAGATGCACACAAATTGAGAGTAAAAATGGGGATTTCCCTCCTGATCCCATGCCTAATGCGAACATGTGCTAGCTCCCATCATGGGGGATCAATAGACGTGTATCGGGGGTGCAACCCCTTTCTCTCAGCTACTTGAGTTGCGAAGAAGGGGTTGCACCCACAAAACGCGTACATTGATATCCCGTGATGGCAGATAGCACATGTTGACACACTGTGTGCATCTTCAAAATTTGAGAGATTCAAAAATTTTAAAAATAGCAACAAATGGAAGAATTTAGGTGTGTTTTAGACTCTGCCTAAAACACCAATTATGTTTTTGAGTCTTTTTTCAACATGATTGATGTCTTCCTTGATCTTCTGTAAATCCCGATTGCACACCATGATCTCCCCGATGAGGACGTGTGCACTTGCACTTGTGAATTGAGTTTCGTCTTCCACAACATCCACATCACCTAAAATAAAAAAAAACACACCATGTATTATAAATATTCAGGCATACATCTATTACTTGAAGCTGTGGTCTCAGACACAAGTTGTGGTCACTATTTCACCCACTTCATAAACCTCTTCTTCCTCCACATCCTCTGGTTGTGGTGTTGGTATTTGAGGGCAGAAATAGGAATCTGAAACATTGCTTGGAAGTGTAGTACAATTGTCTTTTTGGGCAGAGTTCCAAGCTGAAGACATTTTTTTCCCTTTCTAAAGCTGGAATACTTAATTTTTTTTACAATTTTCACACATGGAGACACCCCTCGTATCCACTGGAGCACCTGTGTGAGACACCCTAAAAAGTTTGTTCTGGTGTCCCACACTAGTGCTCCTGCATCCAGATGTGTAAACAGCTGCTGAGTGTCCTCTCCTTACACTGAATCAAGTTTACATTTTCATTCTATTTACAAACCCATCTAGACAACAATGTACTAAACTTCTTTGAATACAAATAGGCCTGAACAAATGTAGTTAACCTGTATCTGCCAAAAACATCGTATTAGTGGGTGAACGAACGATGTTTACTACGAACGATTACTGTGCCTATGAGCCTGAAAGCTGCCATTTTAAACTGTACAACAGTAAAGAAAAACACATGGAGCAGCACAAACGTAGTAATAATAATAGAAACACAGGACAAATACGTACTTTTTAGAAGCAGTTTCCTGATCTTTCTGTACTGATCCTGCTCCCTCAATTTCAGGTCTGACCATTGTTTCCTCAGTTGATCCTTGGATCGCCGTACCCCAAAATTCTTCTGCAGACTTTTCACAACTTTAGCCATGAACTTGGCCTTTTTCACATTTGGGTTTGGGTAAGGTCCATGCTTCCCATCATAGTCGGCCCTCTTCAAGATGTCCACCATCTCCACCATCTCGACAAAATACATATTTGAGGCCTTAAATCTCCTCCAGGATCGGGACGTTTGTGACTCCGGGCTTTCGTTGTTGCTGTTCTCCTCTGCATGCACTTGCTCTTTCTCTGCCATGTGCTCTCCCACTGCGCCGAAAGAGAAGGGGCGGGGAATAGACTAGAAAGAACATCAGGGGCGGGCGGAGTTTCAGGCATGCGCAGTGTATATAAAGCGTAACACGCGTGTGTCTTACATACAATCTGTGAGAGGAGGAAGGAGTATCGGAAGTGTCGATGGTTATAACGAAGGTACAATTTTAACTTGGTGCATCAGATGCCTATACTGCTTATAGATTTCAGGCCTATATTGGGACAAAATTAGGAGAGTTTAGCCTGACATTAGGGTTTGTCTTGTGTTGTCTCTTGCAGATAAAATGTATCTATTCAATGATGAGGACTTTATCCCCATATTCATCGATATGTACAGGGAGCTGCCCTGTCTGTGGCAGATAAACCACCCCTTTTATAAAAATAAAACAAAGAGGAAGGCAGCGCTGGATCAATTGCTGGAATTTGTGAAGCCGGTGATCCCCACAGCAGACATCCCGTTTGAAGGCCCTAATTGGTGGCATGAGGAGCACTTATAATAGGGAGCGCAAGAAGGTCCAGGATTCCTAGAGATCAGGAGCTGCAGCAGATGACATTTATGTACCCAGGCTGTGGTACAATATCAGACTGCATTTTCTGGCAGGCCAGACTAAACCCAGGCCAGCACTCTCCAGTCTTCCTTCAAGGCTTCCTTCCACCTCAGCTGAGGCTTCCGACATCCAACCTGGGCCTTCCAGCCTGGAAGAAGTGGAGGAGCCCAGATTGAGCCAGGTATAGCATTGTTCAACATAATTCTAGTCAAAAAATTAATGATGTTAACTAGATGTTATTATTGATCATTAATTTCTGATTTTACAAAGTGTTTTACATATCAATAGATGGTAGTGGCCACAAATGATTGGGACAAGAATGAAAAATGCTGGGGTCAGAATGATAGTCTTTTCTATTTATTAACATTCAATTTGCAACAGACATGGGCTGAAAATTGTGTGTGATTGATGATCCAAAAACTAAAACTATATCCCTTTTTCATACACAGGAAAGTCTCAGCCAGGAGGAGGCTGTGGAAAGTGGCAGCCAGGATGTGGCTGGGCCCAGTAGCCTGCCCAAATCCCAGGTCCCTCCCCTCCGCCTTCCAAAAAAAAGTCCCAGGAAGAGGAGTAACCTGGAGGAGGCAGCACTTGGCCTATTTCGGAAGGCTACTGCTGCCCTGAGAACCCCCCCAATAATCAAGGCGACTATGCCTACATGGCAGCCTGCAAAATGCAGGAAATGGAGGAGGGCCAATGCCTCTTATGTGAGGAAGTTATGTTACAAGCCCTAAATAAGGGATTGAGGGGCGAACCCACAAGCCAGAGCCACGTTTGTGAGTTCAACCATGGTCCTCCTCCTCCACCTCCTGCCACAAATACATCAGAGCCACAGCCTGGAAGCAAGCATGGAAGGAAGCTTGGAAGGATGACAAGAAAGTGATGGCCTGGGTTCAGTCTGGTCTGACAAAAGACGCAGGCTGTTGTAAGACCATAGCCTGGGGACAGATATGTCATCTGCTGCTGTTCCTGATCTCTTGTAGTCCTGGACCGGATTGTGCTCAGTATTATAAGGGCTCCTCAGGCCACCAATTTTGACTGTAAAATAATTGATGTCTGCCCTGGGGTACAAAGGCTTTGCATATTTCACCAGTTTCTCCAGCATTGCTTTCCTCTTTATTTTGCTATGACCCATAATAAATGGCTATTTATGTGTTTTACTTCAAAAAGAACAGTTTGTTTGTGAGTAGGCAGGTACATTTCAAAAATACAATGTCAAATTAACAAGGGACACCAACACCAACCTCCTTGGGGTTAACCACTTCTGGACCGCCGCACGCCGATGTAAGTCCAATCTTTGAAGGGGGATATCGTTGTTGTGGCAGCAGCTAGCTGCCATAACCCCGGTATCCCCGTTTTCGTGCGGCGACCAGATTTCTGATAAAAGTGGTCCCTGCGGCGGATTCGCTGCGAGATCACTTTTATCAGTGGCGGGAAAGGGGCCCCCCCTCCCGCCGCGATCCGGTGCCCTCCGCCGCTTACCGGAGCCGTCGTAGTGGCAGAGGTGATCGCATCCATCTCCCTCCTGTGCCTGGAGATGACTGAGGCTAAGATGGCGCCCACTCGTCTCCATGACACTGCTGGGTGGAAGCGACGTCAAAACATCACTTCCGCCCATGCCTCTTAAAGGCATATTTTTTTCAATGTCATTTTTTTAAATGACTTTTTTTTTTTTATTGCATTTTAGTGTAAATATGAGATCTGAGGTCTTTTTGACCCCAGATCTCATATTTAAGAGGTCATGTCATGCTTTTTTCTATTCCAAGGGATGTTTACATTTCTTGTAATAGGAATAAAAGTGACACTTTTTTTAAAAACAGTGTCAAAATAAATAAAATAATGTCAAATAAATAATAATAAAAGAAAAAATTAAAAAACCCCCCGTCCCAACGAGCTCATGCGCAAAAGCGAACGCATACGCGAGTAGCGCCCGCATATGAAAACGGTGGTCAAACCACACATGTGAGGTATCGCCGTGACCTGTAGAGTGAGAGCAATAATTCTAGCCCTAGACCTCCTCTGTAACATAAAACATGCAACCTGTAGAATTTTTTAAACATCGCCTATGGAGATTTTTGAGGGTAAAAGTTTGACGCCATTCCACGAGCTGGCGCAATTTTGAAGCGTGACATGTTGGGTACCAATTTACTTGGTGTAACATCATATTTCACAATATAAAAAAAATGGGCTAACTTTACTGTTGTCTTATTTTTTTATTCAAAAAAGTTTTTCCAAAAAAAGTGCGCTTATAAGACCGCTGCGCTAATACGGTGCAAAAAAAAGTATTGCAATGACCGCCATTTTATTCTCTAGGGTGTTAGAAAAAAAACATATATAATGTTTGGGAGTTCTAAGTGATTTTCTAGCAAAAAAAACTGTTTTAAACATGTAAACACCTAAAATCCAAAACCAGGCTGGTCCTTAAGTGGTTAAAAAATACAAGATAATAATGGTGTTGTGGTAACTTGACACAAAACGAAAGAAAAAAATATGGAGATCACTATAAAAAAAAATAGGAGATCTGGATAAAAAAAAAAAAACACTATAAACAAAAATTCTAAACATTATTATGGAGATCTAACGAAAAAAAAATATATATTTATGAGATCATGAGAAATAATAAAGAAATCAGGTTGTCAGAACTCTGTTTGAATATCAGCAGCAAAACAACTTCATTATTCTAGCATTATAAAGAAGGAGAGAATGCGCTGCTTTAAAAGATTTTAAAATTTGCATCTCCAATACAAATGCTAGTTTTACCAGAACGAGTGCTTCCGTCTCGTACTTCATTCAGAGCATGCATGGAACTTTGTGCTTCGGAATTGTTACACATGATCGGAATTTACGAGAACAGATTTTGTTGTCAGAAAATTTGAGATCCAGATCTCAAATTTTGTTTGTCGTAAATTCCGACGGAAAATGTCCGATGAAGCCTACACACGGTCGAAAATTTCCGTCAACAAGCTCCCATCGAATATTTCCCGTCGAAAAATCCGACCGTGTGTACGCGGCAGTAGACTCTGCCCCCTTTCATGAATTTGTGGAATGTGCGGTACCTCAGTGGCAAGTTCCCAAACGCCATTTCTTTTCATGGAAGGCCATTCCAGCTCTCTATGTCTTGGCCTCTTTGGACAGGGAAATCAGCAGTAAGGTGCATATTACCGCTGACTCATGGTCCAGCAGGCATGGACAGGGACATTACCTTTCTTTCACGGCACACTGGGTAACTCTGCTGGCAGCTGGGAAGGATGCAGGACAGGGTTCAGTATTGTTGGAGCTTGTTCCGCCACCACGCCTCCAAAATGCTAGTGGTGATTCTGCCACACCTCTCTCCTCGACCCCCTCCACTTGATTTGTCCTCTGAACCAGGTGTTCAAGGGGCTACGCAAGCACTCTGGCAAAAAGATGCCATGCGGTGCTTGAGTTGGTATGCTTAGGGGACAGGAGTCACACTGGGGCAGAGATTCTGTCAGCTCTGCAGGGGCAGGCTCAGAGGTGATTGACGCCATGCCAGCTTCAGCCAGGAATGGTTGTATACGACAATGGCACCAACCTCCTCTCCGCCCTCCAACAGGGACACTTGACCCATGTTCCCTGTTTGGCTCACATCCTGAATTTGGTGGTGCAGCGGTTCTTGAGCAGGTACCCGGGCTTACAGGATCTCCTGATGCAGGCCAGGAAAGTCTGTGGTCATTTCCGCTGGTCATATAATGCCAGTGCTCGGCTGGCTGACCTTCAAAGGAAATGCAACCTGCCCAAGAACCGCCTCATTTGTGACATGCCCACCAGGTAGATCAATGAGTACCTGTGTAAGTATGGCACGAGGACAGGGTCAGGGGAGCTTGGCTTTTTTTCACCACGGCAGTGGCTACTAATCAAGGGTGCATGCACTGTCCTGTCACCATTTGAGGAGGCCACGAGGATGGTGAGCAGTGACAGTGCATGCATCAGTGATACTGTCCTTCTTGTCTTCCTGTTGTAGCACACACCTCGTGGAATAATGGACAGCGCACTTGAGGCAGAACAGCGGGAGGAAGAGGGGGACTTCCTTACTTCTCAAGGCCCCCTTTATCCAGATAGTATTCCTGCAGGCCCACCGATCACACAGGAAGAAGAAGAGGAGGAGGAGGATTGTGTCAGCATGGAGGTGGAGGATAACACTCATCATCAGCAGCAGTCTTCAAGGGATCGTTTTCACTTCCCAGAATCCTATCGAGTTGTACATGGCTGGAAGGAGGTGGTTGAGGATCATGTGATCCTTAGTGACCTAGAAGACTAAGGATCGAATGCTTCTGCAAACTTATGCTGCATGGCCTCCCTGATCCTGCAAAGCCTGCGAAAGGACCCTAGGATTCGTGGTATCAAGGAGAGGGATCATTACTGGCTGGCAACCCTTCTTGATCCCCGTTACAAGAGTAAGTTTGCAGAACCTATCCAGAATTCCCAGAGGGAGCAGAGGATGAAACATGTTTGGGAGGCCTTGCAGATAGATTTGTGCAATGCGTTTCCACAGCCTGGAAGGGTACAACTTCCTGGTGCTGGACAACATGTTGCTGAGGCTTCGTTCAGTCACAGAAAGAGCGGTGAAGAAGGTGGCCGGCCGACCAATGCTTTCAGACAATTCTTCAGTCCTCAGCGCCAAGGTCTGATCTGTTCCAGCAACCATCACCAGTGTCTGAATTACATGGTGCAGGAATATCTAGGGGCAAGATCAGACTTGGAGACCTTTCCAACAGAACATCCACTGGGTTACCGGGTCTTGAGGATGGACCACTGGCCAGAGCTTGCTCATAATGCAATTGAGCTACTGGCCTGTCCAGCGTCCTTTCTGAACACACATTCAGTGTTGCTGGAGGCTTTGTAACCAATCACAGAGTGCGCCTGTCCACAGACTCTGTTGATTGGCTCACATTCATAAAAATGAATTCTATGGATGTGGGATCCCTTGAAGACTGCATATGCTGAGTGACTATCCTATTCCTCCTCAATCTTCATGATGATAGCTTCTAAGAATATTTTTGGATCAGCGCACCACCACCACTGCCTAAGGCCCAATTTTTCTGCCCGTGTTTATCAGGGGTGCGTAATTACAATTTTTGATCTAATATTTCATAGCAGGCCCCATTCATGTGCTCAGCAAGAGTATCTGTGAGGCTTTACAGTGTTGTGCCACCACCACCACCTAAGGCTCAATTTTTCTGCCCTTGTTTAACAGGGGCATGTAATTACAATTTTTGCTCTAATATTTCACAGCATGGCTCATTCCTGCGCTCAACAAGATAATCTGTGAGGGGTTACAGTGTTGTGGCACCACCACCACTGCCTAAGGCCCAATTTTTCTGCCCCTGTTTGAAAGGGGCACGTAATTACAATTTTTGATCCAATATTTCACAGCAGGGCCCGTTCCTGCACTCAACAAGAGTATCTATGAGGCTTTACAGTGTTGTGCCTCCACCACCACCACCAACCACCGCCTAAGGACCAATTTTTCTGCCCCTGTTTAACAGGGGGATGTAATTACAATTCTTGATATAATATTTCACAGCAGGGCCCATTCCAGCGCCCACCAAGAGCAACTGTGAGGGCTTACAGTGTTCTGGTGCCACCAACACCTAAGGCCCAATTTTCTGCAGAGTGTATAGGGCAGGCTGTATAGTATATACAGGTGGTCCCCTATTTTCAAACATCCAACTTACAAATGATTCCTACTTACAAACGGAGGGAGACACCAGGAAGTGAGAGGAAATCTACTCCTAGGAAGGGAAATTCTCTCCTGTAAGAGTTAATATGGGAAAAAGGTGTTTCCACTTATGCTTTATCACCAATCCTCCTTGTTTCCCTAATAACCCCAAATTTTTAAAATCTAATTGTCATTGGGACAGTGAGGTGAAATCTTCTGAACAGGGGCACAGACAGCAAAACAAATGTTACAGGGGTGATAACCCTTCCCTATGTAAGCCAAAAAGCTTAAAAATAGATTTTTGGGCTGGAGCTACACTTAAAATATATACCTGTTCCAAATTACAAACAGATTCAACTTAAGAACAAACCTACAGTCCCTATCTTGTTTGTAACCCGGGGACCGCCTGTATACTGCTGTTCAGAGTATATAGGGCCTGGGGGCCCCCTGCCATTTTTTTTTTAATTTGGGTGCGGGGTTCCCCTTAATATCCATACCAGACCCAAAGGGCCTGGTAATGGGCTGGGGGGGGGACCCATGCCATTTTTCTCAATGATTTTCATCTATATTGTCAGGACCCAACATTACATTACAGCCGCAAGCAGTTTTAGATGACTTTTTATTCCTTTAGAAATGTCATTTTGTGCAGGGACTGTTTTAAACCCGGGAAGAATGTGCCATTTTATAGGCATACTATTGTCACCCCCAGGCACGATATTTATAGGAATATTTCACTTTTATTTTTTCACTTTAAGCATTATTAAATTTACTGCTCCCGAAAAAACTGCCATTTTTAAAACTTTTTTCGCATTGATACATGTCCCCTGGGGCAGGACCCGGGTCCCCAAACACTTTTTATGACAATGACTTGCATATTAGCTTTTAAAATTAGCACTTTTGATTTTTCACGTTCGTATCCCATAGACTTTAATGGTGTCACAAATTGTTTGCCTGTTCGCATGTTCTTCCGAAAACCGAACCGGGGGTTGTTCGGATCATCCCTATCTCCCAGTATCTTTGCTGACATTAGACATTAAGTTGCTGGCAAAGGTATTGGCAACTAGATTATCAAGATATATATTCAAATTAATCCATTATGATCAATCAGGCTTTATCCCCAATAGATCTACAGCTAATAATATTAGATGGTTATTCTTGAATTTACAACTCCCAACAGATAATGTGGGAAATAGAGCTATACTGTCACTTGATGCGGCTAAAGCATTTGATAGCATAGAGTGGGTCTTCTTGTTTAAAACGATATGGGTTTGGTCCTAGATTTATTAAATGGATACAGCTTTTGTATGACTCCCCAAGAGCAAGGGTACAGGTGAATAGATGTGTATCGACCCCTTTCTCGTTGACCAGAGGGACGAGGCAGGGATGTCCCTTATCCCTGCTGCTCTTTGCTCTGGCCATTTAACCATTGGCTGAGGCTATTGATTCATCTGTGGATATTGTGGAATTCCACAGATCTACAGGTGAAGATAAGATAGCACTCTATGCGGATGACGCTCTTGTGTTTCTGGGAGATACGGGTCCATCCATATCTGCAGTTATGTACTCAATAAACTTATATGGATCCTTCTCAGGATTTAATATTAATTGGGACAAATCTGTAATAATGCTTGTGGATCCTGAGTGTACGGAACATCTGCGCCAGACTCAGTGGATGGCCCTGGTTACATCATTTAAATACCAGGGAGTGATAATTACACTGAATGTTATAGATTATACAGATAGGAATATACTCCCTCTTATTGTTAAATTCAGACAACCGAGTAAAACATTGAGTAAACTCCCATTATCTATGGTGGGGAGGGCAAATTTGGTGAAGATGGCCACAGATGTTATATGTATTGCATAATTGTCCCATATGGCTGATGTTACGATTATTTAGGACCATTGACGCAGACTTTAGGGACTTTGTGTGGAGGGGAGGAAAACCGAGGATTAGATTTGAAATACTACAACAGCCCATTGATAAAGGGGGAATTGCGATACCTAATGTAAGATTATACTTTATTGCTTCACAATTACAACATTGGCATGGCTGGGAGGTAGTGGACATGGAGGACCCTATACAAAAGATAATAGCATCCTAATTTAAAAATTATCGTTTAGTTCAATTAATAGTAGTACACCATTTCTATAATAAAAAAAGGTTCCCTACTTTTCATTTGACTCACAACAGAGTATGGGAAGCAGTACAAAATATTACTCAACATAAGGGATAATGAAACAAATGCCCATATGGTATAATTACTGCCTCTATGAATTAAATAAACTATCAGAATATTTAGACTGGAAAAAAAGCAGGCATAATATTCCTGTATCAGTTATATGAAGGGGACATTTTATTTCCTTTTAATATACTGAAAGACCGGTATGAGCTAACAAATAAAAACTTTTATCAAAACCTCCAAATACGTCACACATTACAATCCAAAGCTCAAAAAGTCAACTACAGTATGAACACTCTAAAATATTAACAAAGGCAACCTCGGCTGCCTGTACAAAAAGAGAATAGTTTTGTTCGGCGGCAAGGAGATATGAAGGGTTTAGATGAGGAGGACTTGACTCGTGCCCTTGAAACACTTCCTAGGACATTCCTCTCGCCGTCTCAAAGGCTATCTCAGCTGATTATGAGCTAACTGAGAATGTATATAAGTGGTTTTAGCAAAATCCAGAATTGTGTCAATATCTGTTGAGTATGGATTGTGGTTGATGTTATTTTGAAATGCTTAACCCTCTTTCTTCCAGTTGACTAATTAGTTTTGTGGTATCCCTGCCTCTTTGGGGACTAAATATTTCAAGTTGGGGGGGGGGGGATATAGCCAGGAGCTGGGTAATGTTGCCTGCATCATCAGGAGACACTGTGCAGCATTGCTGCTGTGAAGCTGTTCTCTCCTAGTGTTCAGCCCGGACTCTATGTTGTCATATCCTGAAGACAGAGTGACTGAGTTCTAAAAGTAAGGCAAGGTATCTTGGGATTTGTTGTCCAGGGAGCCAAGGTTTGCATTTAGCTGGACTGTTTTGAACTACAAATACCAGCTGGCTGGAAAAGATGAACAGGATGCTGGGGGGGTGATAAAAAGCCTGTGTGCGGGGGGCAGGATCTCTCTTTTGGGACCCTGGCCTGGAACTGTGAGCAAGTGACTCAGTGTCAGTGTGTGCTGTGGCCAAGTTGTGGCCTGTGCTACAGGGAAAGAGAGAGAGCCATTGCGTGTGGGTGCAGGAGCATCCACTGCCAGCTGGTTCTGACTGTCCAGCAGCATCCTGGAGGCCGCTCTTCACATGTTCACACAAGATGCAGTTGAGCTAAAGTGTGGTTTGACTAAATTATCCCTTAAGCAGGGCTCTACTCAGGCCTATAGTGGAGTCCCATGCCACTTCCATCACTAAGAGTCGTTGGGACTGGTGAGTGGGCACTTGCCCATTCTATTAGCATAAGAGACACTGCATGCAGAAACCATTGGCTTGTTCTTTGTCCGGCGCCCTGAAAGGGGCTAGGCACATGGATGGGGGGGCGGCGCCTGTGCGCCCACAGTGCTCAGGCCGCAACTGGCTGAAGGCCTGGTAATCTCTCAAACCAGAAAAAGCAGTTTGAGGCAGTGTGTGCGATGTTTAGTAGAATCAAGTAATTTTGGAGTGTAAATCTCAGATCAGCCAAAAAGGGATTGCTTCGGTAATTGTATGGCTTGGACATCAATGATTATGCTTTGATATCTTTTGAAGATGTGGTTGATATATACCGTACATTTATATAAAATATATATCATTCCAATGTGAAAACTGTGAAAAAGTAATTTGTTATTAGGGTGTAAGGCAATAGAGTTTTCTCTGTCAGCTTACCTGTCTCCATGTGTTCATCTCTAAAGACCAGCTGCCTCTCACCTGACTGGTTTTATAACCTCTCCTCTAAGCATGGCCCCACCCCAGGCCCCATCAGGGAACCCTATATTAACCTGTGCACTGCAAGCCAGCAGTGCTGATCAACCATTGTGTGTTAGCCTCCGTGTGTACTTGCTGTGTTTCCTACGTCTGATTCCTATTACCGACTTTGGCCTGTTCTCGACTCTCCCTGTCTGCTTGTTACCCTGACCTTTGGCGTGTTATGTTTATCCTTGTCTGCTAGTCGCCCTGACCTTTGGCTTACCCCTTACTTCCCTGTTGTTCCAGCCTGCTGCCTCCTTCCTCTTCTCCTGTAGTCTACGGTGAGCGTGAGCTGTGAGACCCTGGGGGCCGCGACCTGGAGCCAGACTTCAGCGCAGTCCATCCTCACCACTAGAGGCTCTGGTGAACACCCGCTGGCTCTTAGACTCCGCACCCTGGGGAATCTATGCTCTAGCTCCCACTGGGATTCATGTTAGTTATCGTGTAGACATGCTTCCTGAACCTTCCAGGGTTCAATCCACAGCAGTCAGTCCTAGGGTCCACTACCTTAGCGGTGTACTTCTGACTCCTACAGAGTGCATCTGTCACCTGGTCCCAGGTGACCTGACAGTTTGATCAGCCATGGACCCGGCTGATGTGCCGCGGCCCGCAGATGATCCGTTGCAGGGCTTAATTTGCAGACTTGAGACCCAGGAATCGCATCAGACCCAACTGATGCGATTACTTTAGGATTTGGCATCCCGTTTTGAACAGGTTCAGGCCTCATTAGGACCCCCGGTTCAACAACCTCAACCACTATCTCCTGCTGCACCTATCGCACCAGTCGCAGTCACACATTCATTACAACTGCCAGCTCCGACCCATTTCTCTGGGGACTCCAAGGCTTGCAGGGGGTTCCTTAGCCAGTGCACGATTCATTTTGAACTTCAGCCCCAAAACGTCCTGTCCGATCGGGCGAAAGTAGCCTATATTATATCCCTCCTGTCCGGCGAGGCACTAGCTTGGGCTGCCCCTCTGTGGGAACTGAATGATTCAGTGGTTTCTAGCCTGTCTGATTTCTTGAAAAAGTTTTCAGAATATCTTCGAGGAACTGGGTCGTGTCTCCTCAGCGGCTAGCGCTCTTTTATCTCCATCAAGAGTCTGCTTCTGTGGGACAGTATGCTCTTCAGTTCCGTATCCTCACAGCTGAATTGAGCTGGAATAATGAGGCCCTAGTTGCAACCTTTTTACATGGCCTCTCTGATAGAGTGAAGGATGAATTAGCAGGAAGATCCCTTCCTGCTGATCTGGACGGTGTCATCACCTTGTGTAAGCAGATCGATATTCGCTTTCAGGAGAGGGCCCTGGAAAAAAGACGTCAGCACTCCCCGTTCCTTAGGCAGCTTGAGCTCTCAGTCCCTTCTCTTCGATCCGAGGAGCACCCCCTGCCCGCTGAGGAACCTATGCAACTGGGCTGGACCAAGTTGTCTCCTGAAGAATGCGCTAGGCGCAGAACTCTGGGCCTGTGCCTCTATTCTGGGGCCAAAGATCATTTTCGTGACACTTGTTCTCTTCATCCGGAAAAACGATCGGGGCTAATACATCTGGAAGGTGGAGTATTAGACCCTGAAGTAATACCTTCACCTTCTCGTCTTCTTCTTTCTGTGTTCCTTCATGTCGGCGCTTCCTCTCGTTCGGTCTCGGCACATCTGGATTCCGGAGCCGCTGGCAATTTCATGGATTGGGAAACTGCATCTTCCATGAGACTTATCCTTTTGCCCCTTTCAACGCCATTGGTGGTCTTGGCGACTGATGGCACTGTTCTCCTAGGGGGTCCTATCCACTTCCAGACCCTTCCTGTTAAGATGTCGGTAGGGACACTCCACCAGGAGTGGATATCCTTCCTTGTCTTGCCTAAAGCTTCATCTCCTATCATATTAGGTCTTCCTTGGTTACGGTTCTATAGTCCACACATTGACTGGACTGCTGGACAGATCCTGGCTTGGGGTTCCTCCTGTTCCTCTTCCTGCCTACTCAAGGTTACCCCAAAAGAGAAACTTCCTGTTTCCACCATCCCAGTATCTTCTGCTCTTCCCGCTGCATATAGCGATTTCTGGAATGTCTCCTGCAATAGTCGGGCTGAGGCACTCTCTGGGTCATGTGGCACTCTGGATGAGGAGCCCACCTGTGAACTTGAGCCGATCATTCACTCCAGTTTGCATGGTCATTTACCTTTGCCTGTTCCTGGACCCCCTTGGACGCACACACAGGCTGACTCGTCTACCAGTTCCACAGTCGCTACGCCCTGTGATGTGATTCTGGTGGTCGCTGCACCTGGCAATGCTGTTCAGTCGGCCTCTGCACCAGTTCAGCCTATGCACAGTGAAGCTATCCAGCTTGACTTCTGTGACACATCACTTTCTAACCAACCTGGTCTCAGGGATCCACTGACTTCTGCCTAGTCTGATGATCCTGTGTTGGATGTCCAGCTCATCTTTAAGGGTCTGGGGGACCCTGCTCAGACTCCTGATGCTCTTCTTATGCCTTTACCCATTCCTAAGAAGCCTTTAGCCCTCAATAAGTCCTCTCGTCCTCTCCCTACCTTGGTTTCGGTCTCTGAGGATAATCTTAAGTACGAGGTTAGTCAAGTTCTCGATTCCCAGCGCCGTAGAGGCATTCTTCAGTACCTTGTACATTGGGAAGGGTTTGGTCCTGAGGAGAGGTCTTGGATCACTGCATCTGAGATCTTTGCGCCTCGTCTGTTGATGAGGTTTCATCTGGAGTTTCCCTTTAAGCCAGGGCCCAGGCGGGGGAGGAGGAGGCCTCATAAGAGGGGGGGTACTGTCATGGTTATGCAATAGAGTTTTCTCTGTAAGCTTACCTGTCTCCATGTGTTCATCTCTAAAGACCAGCTGCCTCTCACCTGACTGGTTTTATAACCTCTCCTCTAAGCATGGCCTCACCCCAGGTCCTATCAGGGAACCCTATAATAACCTGTGCACTGCAAGCCAGCAGTGCTGATCAACCATTGTGTGTTAGCCTCCATGTGTACTTGCTGTGTTTCCTACGTCTGATTCCTGTTACCGACTTTGGCCTGTTCTCGACTCTCCCTGTCTGCTTGTTACCCTGACCTTTGGCGTGTTATGTTTATCCTAGTCTGCTAGTCGCCCTGACCTTTGGCTTACCCCTTACTTCCCTGTCGTTCCAGCCTGCCGCCTCCTTCCTCTACTCCTGTGGTCTACGGTGAGCATGAGCTGTGAGACCCTGGGGGCCGCGGCCTGGAGCCAGACTGCAGCGCAGTCCATCCTTACCACTAGAGGCTCTGGTGAACACCCACTGGCTCTTAGACTCCGCGCCCTGGGGAATCTATGCTCTAGCTTCCACTGGGATCCATGTTAGTTATCCTGTAGATCTGCTTCAATCCGCAGCAGTCAGTCCTAGGATCCACTACCTTAGCGGTGCACTTCTGACTCCTACAGTGCATCTGTCACCTGGTCCCAGGTGACCTGACAGCATGGCTCGTTGAACATTTAAGAAAAACTTTGCTAGCAAGCAAAATAGTAGTTTTATTGTAAAAGGGATATGCAGAGTCTGTTCTGCAAGAAAAGATTTACTGCCAGCAATGTTTCATTGCAAATTTAAAGTCTCTTGGTAACCAGAGATGAATAGTTTGTGAATAATTCCAGTTGCTGTAAACATTGGCACACTAAAAGTCCAAGGAAATCCACAAAAAGTGCTGTTATGAAAAGCAGAGAAATAAATGACAGGGTTCATGATAAAGTATGGACTCATAATAGCAGCACAACAGCGATGTAATTGTGCCAAAACCCTTCCAGCAGTCAGTGATGACCATTTCACATCCTCAAAGATCTGAAAAATAGCAGGCAGAGGTTTTTTTTCTTTTCTTTTTTGGAAGTAGTACAGGAACCTTTTCTAAAGTCAGATAGACTTCAGTAGTGCAAATTAGCACAGCTCCAATTGACTAAAATGGGATTTCACATGTCACACGACTTGGTATTGAGGAAATGGATTCTGGACAGCCGCACTCCGATAAAAGCCTTTTTTGTAATTAATAGTCAACATTCGTGTGACAACAGAAGGAGGACAAACAGTTGACGCATTTCACAACATTATTGTTGCTTAGTCATTTGGGTTTTTCTCCTAAGCCTGTTTTAGCTGTGAGCTATGACAAAGCAACAGTGATGTTGTGAATGCGTCAGTGGTTTGTCCTGCTTCTGTTGTCACATGAATGTTGACTATTCATTACAATAAAGGCTTGCCTTTTATCGGAGTGCAGCTGTCCAGAATACATTTCTTCAATATTGCTCGTTCTGAGCCTGCACCTGACTTCCACTTTGAGGAGGGCATTTTCTTCAATACACCACCTGAAGTAGTTCACCCTTTTGTTCTCTTGATGTTTCACAAGTCGGATGCCAAGTTGTGGCAGTGTGAACCTAGCCTAAAGCAAGGGTTGGCAACCTGTCAATCACAGGCAGGTGATTGGTAGATTGCATCCTCACCTAGCCAACCCTCCATCCTATTTACCCATCTCCATATGCAAAGCAGCATAGGGAAGCAAGATGCTTAAAGGATACGTTTTTGCAGGTTAAAAAAATGTGCATTTATTTTTTTTTTTTCAATGCAGTCCATAAGGCAATAGTAATTGCCATTGTTCAGCTTTGCAATTGCAAACTTCACACCTGAACCACTTGCCATCTTTCAGTAGCTTTGTATACAGTACTCACTGATTCTCTGTAGAATTCTTTCCAGTGCCTGCTGGGTATGCTGGGTGCGCTGGGCCCATGACATATTAGCAGGTTATTGAATAATTATGAGCTGGAAGCTTCTTGTTTCAGCAATTAGCTTTACTTTTTCATGGAGAAATATATTACATGCCTTTTATCATAGAACAGGAAGAGAATAAACAAGTGCACATTTATGCCCCGTACACACGGTCGGATTTTCCGACAGAAAATGTTCGATAAGAGCTTTTTTCGGAAATTCCAATCATGTGTAGGCTCCATCGGACATTTTCCATCAGAATTTCCGTCACACAAAATTTGAGATCTGGCTCTCAAATTTTTCGACAATAAAATCCGTTCTCGTAAATTCTGATCATGTGTACACAATTCCGACGCACAAAGTGCCACGCATGCTCAGAATCAAGTAGAAGAGCCGCACTTGGTATTTAACTTTATTCTTCTCGGCTCATCGTATGTTTTGTACGTCACAGCGTTCTTGAAGTTCGGAATTTCCAACAAGATTTGTGTGACAGTGTTTATACAAGACAAGTTTGAGCCAACATCCGTCGGAAAAAAAACACGGATTTTGTTGTTGGAAAATCCTATCGTGTGTACAGGGCATTTGATACAGTGGGTACGTCCTCTCATATCATAGAACACATAAACTATACACTATAATACTACAGCATCACCTGCTGGCATAGCTAGGTATAATGCATATGCATATGTATATGTGTGTGTATATATATATATATGTATATATATATATATATATATATATATATATATATATATATATATATAGTCAATAGTCAGTTTATAAGCAACTTTGTGGTTGTACTTTTCAACATCTTTCATTTTTATTGGGGTCTTGCTAGCACCCTGGTGATCTTTAATCTCTTCCATGTTGTTCCGGTAGGTCTCCTCCGTTCAAAGGTTGCCTACACCTCACTTCAACAATTTAGATAATATTTGACCATGTCCCTTAAGTCCATGCCCTATATCCGTTGCAATTTAGCCACACCCAATTGTTTACCTTTTCTGATTGTCCTTCTGTCAATTTCTAATGTTGTGAGATATATAACAGGATAAATGAATCTTTCGGTATCTTGCAACACACATATTTTTCTAGATTTCATAGCAGTGTTTTGTTGATGTTGATGGCTGTAAATACAGAACTTCAGATGCTCCAAGGGTCAGATACATTTTTAAGTCCTGGAATCATCTTCACCTGACAGGTGACAGCTATGGATGGGCTGAATGGACCCCTGTTAAGTTTGCTTCAGAACTTTCGAACACCGTGAAAGTTTGGACCTGAATATCAAACCCCATTAAAATCAATGGGACCCGAACATCAAAAATCAAAAGTGCCCATTTTGAAGGCTTATATGCAAATAATTGGGCATGCAATGGTTATAGGGGTCCAGGTCCTGCCCTGGGGGACATGTATCAATAAAAGAAAAAAGTTTGTGAAAAAACTTATTTTTAAATGAGCAGTGATTTTTTTATTTTTAAAGTGAAAGCATAACAATGAAAAATTTCTTCCAATATAGTGCCTTGAGGGTCCCCTTATGCCCCGTACACACGATCGGAATTTTCAATGGGAAATGTACGATGCAAGCTTGTTGTCGGAAAGTCCGACCATGTGTTTGTGTTAGATAAGGGTACTCACCGAGGCCGAGATTCTGAGAGAGGTAACCTCTTGCGACTAAGCACGCTCCACTCTTGAAGATGGTACAGGGGGTGAAGGGCAGAAAGAGGCACGAGTCACCAGCAGGCTGGGCAGGTCTTGCGTGAAGGTCACCAGCAGGGAGACAGCTGTGCAGGACTGGAAGATGCTGAAGCTCAAGAAGGAAGATGAACAGTTAATCCAACAACAGACCGGGGGTCAAAAACAGATGATAGTAAGAGTCTCTTAGATAGGCAAGAACAGCCTAGTGCAAAGGACTGTTAGCAGGTCTGTCAGCAGGCTGATGACTAGTACTGAAGATTGATAGCAAAATCCGTAAACAGGACAACGGTCAAACACAGGTAACTGGAGGCAAAGTCTGCGAGCAAGCCAGGGGTCGAGCACTAAAGAAAATAGCAAAGTCCAGGAGCAGGCTGAGGGTCAATCACTGGAGACAGGAAGCAATATCCGTAGACAGGCCGAGGGTCAAACACAGGAAGCAAGTGGAGAAGTCCGAGAGGCAAGCTGAGGGTCAGATGCAGGAAGAGATCAGAGCAGGTCAAGGTCAATCCGGGTGACAACAGGCAATCAATCAGAATAAAAGCAAGAAACACACGAGGAGCTGAAAGACAAACCAGCAATCTGGTCATGGCACAGAGTGGGTTTATAGGCCAGTGGGAGGCTCATGTTGTGTGCGTGCTATTGTGTACACCGCTCCTCTGAATTGTGCACGCGCATTAGCCGTTTCACTGAATTGCACACACACATTTGCCGTTTAGCTGAATTGCGCACGCGCATTAGAAATTTCGCTGCATTGTGCCCCGGGAGTGTCGCTCTACCGCGCATGTGCGAAGTAAGGCAGCGATATTGGCGAGACTGGTACTTGCTTCTTTCCTGACAGTATGCTCCATCGAACATTTGCTGTCTGAATTTCCGCACACAAATGTTTGAGAGCAGGTTCTCAAATTTTCTGACAACAAAGGAAAGTCCGATCGTGTGTACACAAGTCTGATGCACAAAATTCCACGCATGCTCAGAATCAAGTACGAGACGGAAGCGCTTAGTCTTGTAAAACTAGCGTTCGTAATGGAGATAGCACATTCGTCACGCTGTAAATTTTGAAATCTTTCAATGCAGCGCATTCTCTTCTTCTTTATAATTCTAGAATAATGAAGTTGCTTTGCTGCTGATATTCACACAGAGTTCTGACAAACGGATTTCTTATTATTTCTCGTGATCTCCTGAATAATTGTTATTTTTGTTTGTTTTTTTCTCAAGATCTCCAGAATTGTCTTTATTTTTTTTATAGTGATCTACTTTTCATTTTTTCTTCTCAAGATCTCCTCTCCAGAAAAAAAAAAAAAAATAATAATATATATATTATATATATTATATATATTATTATATATATATATATATATATATTATATATATATATATATATATATATATATATATATATATATATATATATATATATATATATTTTTTTTTAATAGTGATCTCCATAATAATTTTTGTTGTTTTGTGTGTCAAGTTACCACAACACCAATATTTTCTTGTATTTTTTAACCTTAAAGAGATTGGTTGGTGTTGGTGTCCCTTGTTAATTTGACATTGTATTTTTGAAATGTACCTGCCTACTCACAAACTGTCCTTTTTGAAGTAAAACACATAGCCAAGTATTTCTCAAAACAAAAATAAAAAATTTAATAGGGGGACTAACAAAATAAAGAGGAAAGCAACGCTGGAGAAACAGTTGGAATTGGTGAAGCCTTTGTACCCCGGGGCAGACATCAATTATTTGACAGGTAAAACTGGTAGCCTGAGGAGTCCATTTAATAGGGATACAATACACAATACGGTCCAGGACTCAGAGAGATCGGGAGCAGAAGCAGGTGACATATATGTCCATATATGTCCTGAGGCTGTGTTCTTCCAACAGCCTGCGTTTTTTTACCAGACCACACCAAACCCAGGCCATCACTCTCAAGACTTCCTTCCATGCTTCCTTCCAGGCTGTGGCTGTGTTGTTGGAGGTGTTGCTAGAGGTGGTGGAGGAGTCATATGGTTCAACTAACAGACTTGGCTTTTATTGGTGAGTTGGCCCCTCACCCCCTTATTTAGGCCCTGAATTATTACCTCCTCACATATGAGGCGTTGGTCCTCCTCCATTCCTTGCTTTTTACTGGGTGTTATACACGCAAAGGCCTTGTGGCCCTCACTAGGGGTGGTTTTAAGGACCGCAGTAGCCTGCCGAATTAAAGTAGTCGCTGACTCCTCCATGTTCCTCGCCTTCCTGGTCCTTTTTGTTGGAAGGCGGAGGGGAGGAACCTGGTATTCCGTCAGGTTACTGGCCACGGCCACCTCCTGGCTGCCACTTTCCACGGCCACCTCCTCACTGAGACTTCCTATGGTCTCCTGGCTGAGACTTTCCTGTGTAAAGTGCCGGGGATGATTGAAGCACTAACACCAGCCATTGCCTTGAAAAATTGCCTGCGAAAAATCCTTACCCCTTGCGCCCTTACCCTGAAGTATTTTTAGTCTGTACAATTAAAGCCAGTTATTTTCAGTGTATGGAGATATGTTTTTAATTGATCTATTGTAGAAGTCATCGATAAAGGACGTGGTGTGCGTGTATGTGTGTGTGTGTGTGTGTGTGGGGGGGGGCATTGAAGGACCCGGCCTTGGGGCGGCAAAGGGAGTAAATCCGGGCCTGGCTGGGACTGTATTGAAGAGGTGATGAGCAGTGCCTGGTTTTCTCCACACATACTGCTTAGAATTAAGGCCAAAAAGTTCTATCTTGGTCTCATCAGACCAAAGAATCTTATTTCTCACCATCTTGGAGTCCCTCAGGTTTTTTTTAGCAAACTCCATGCGGGCTTTCATGTGTCTTGCACTGAGGAGAGGCTTCCGTCGGGCCACTCTGCCATAAATCCCCGACTGGTGGAGGGCTGCAGTGATGGTTGACTTTCTACAACTTTCTCCCATCTCCCGACTGCATCTCTGGAGCTAAGCCACAGTGATCTTTGGGTTCTTCTTTACCTCTCTCACCAAGGCTCTTCTCCCCCGATAGCTCAGTTTGGCCAGACGGCCAGCTCTAGGAAGGGTTCTGTCATCCCAAACGTCTTCCATTTAAGGATTTTGGGGGCCACTGTGCTCTTAGGAACCTTAAATGCAGCAGAAATGTTTTTGTAACCTTGGCCAGATCTGTGCCTTGCCACAATTCTGTCTCTGAGCTCTTTAGGCAGTTCCTTTGACCTCATGATTCTCATTTGCTCTGACATGCACTGTGAGCTGTAAGGTCTTATATAGACAGATGGTGGCTTTCCTAATCAAGTCCAATCAGTATAATCAAACACAGCTGGACTCAAATGAAGGTGTAGATCATCTCAAGGATGATCAGAAGAAATGGACAGCACCTGAGTTAAATATATGTGTGTCACAGCAAAGGGTCTGAATATTTAGGACCATGTGATATTTCAGTTTTTCTTTTTTAATAAATCTGCAAAAATGTCAACAATTCTGTGTTTTTCTGTCAATATGGTGTGCTGTGTGTACATTAATGAGGAAAGCTGCAAATGGCTGCAATATGACAAAGAGTGAAAAATTTAAGGGGGTCTGAATACTTTCCATCCCCACTGTAAGTGTCTGGATCACCAGTGACATAAGCCAATATATCAACAATAATTTAGCCCCATTGCTATTGAAACTAAAGCAAAAGAGAGATATTGGTGCCGTTTTCCTTTGTCTGTTGCAGGGCGTTGTAATTTAAACAAATTGATATGGCTTCCGCAGATATTGTATATATACCATAACTCCCCGAACTGGATTGGTCAGAAATGGTTTAAGAGAATCGAGTCCCTGTTTAGGAAATTAATTTGGAAGAAGGACCAATCCAGGATCGGTCTGCAAACTATGCAATTACCAATCAAAGCAGGAGGAATGGCGATCCCGCATTCGAGACTATATTTTTTGTCATCCCAGCTCCAACATCTTGCGGGATGTGGAGCCATAGGGGGCGGGAACTCCAGTAATAAAATGATGATAATGGGGGCCCCACACAATACACTAGTGGAGGCACTAGAAGCAGATTCTTTTTTTTACAGATGCCCGACGATAGACCTAGCTAGTAAAGTGTGGCAGGTAACAAAGGCTCTAATGGGGTATAAGGGGGTTACCGAATATACACCTCTATGGCACAATAAAAATCTGGCAGAAATAAGGGGTATAGAGAGACCTTGTGAATGGGAAAGACAGGGAATTAACCGTTTAACCCAATTATATGAGGGCAACTTCATGAAGCCATTTGTAGATTTAAGCTGGGAATTTAACATTTCCAATAAGACGTTCTATAAATATCTCCAGATTAGACATGCCACTCAAGCCCAATTCAGGTCCCAAACCATTGAATGGATTCAGACCCCGGTACTTACAAAAATAATTAAATCAGCTTCAACCAAAGGCTTAATTTCTAAGCTATATGCCAGTCTGGGGGAGAAGATAATGAGTGGAGTGGGACCCCTTAAGAGCAGAGCGGGTGGGAGAGAGACCTAGGGACAAAAACTATGGAAGAATGGGATACGATCTTAGAACAAGGAGTGGTGGTCTCGATTTCCCCCTCACAGAAACAGAAAGTCTCTCACCTGTTCCTAATCCATAGAGGCTACCACACCCCCAATTTTTTTTAAAAATTAGGATGGAAACCAAATGATGAGTGCCCCAGGTGCAAGGCGACAGGAGATCTTATCCACATGGGTGTGGAAGTGCCCAAAGCTATTTAGATACTGGGTGGAGATAGTTGAGAGGATAAACAAAACCTTCAGGACTACTTTTGTGTCCAAGGCTAAGACATGCCTATTAGGGTGATTGGAAGTAGATAGAGTTCCAACTGATTTTACTCTTGCAGTATTGAGATGCCTGTTCCAGGCGAGGAAATTGATATTACAGAAATGGCAGGCACAGGCACATGGTATATATTAGACAAAACAATCTTAGGAAGTTTGCGAGATTGTGGGGACCTTAGTTGGAGGAGATGGGATGCCCCTTAGGGGGGGTGGGGTGGAGCTGGGGAGAACCCCCCCACGCTCCCCACCACACTCCTGCCCCCGCCTCCTCCTGACCTCCGCGATCTCTCTTTGGTGTTGAACCTCTGCCCATAGAGTGGGCTTTTTCTCTGCCTTTTGACTGCTTTTGTTCGATAATCAATAATCAGACATGTGCAATTTAGGATTGGCTGGTGTGTGGTTGTGGGTTGGCAGTAGTGGAGGTGGGAGGGTAGGAGAGGTAATATAAAATAATAATGGTCTTCTTCGCCTTTTCTTCTTTTGTATTATGTGATGCTGCATGCTAAATTGCGATGTAGTATGTTTTTAATTTTAATTTTTCTTTGTAATATGAATAAAAATAAATAAATAAAAATAATAAATGTGAGCCTATCAATGGAGTCTGTGGACAGGCGTACTTTTTGATCCATTACAAACCCTCCAGCAGCACTGAATGTGCATTCAGAAAGCATGCTGGATGCAGGACAGGCCAGTAGCTCAATTGCATATTGAGCAAGTTCTGGCCAGTGGTCCAACCTCAAGACCCAGTAACTCAGTGGATGCTCTGTTGGAAAGGTCTCCAAGTCTGCTCTTACCCCTAGATATTCCTGCACCATATAATGCAGATGCTGGCGATGGTTGCTGGATCCTTGGCACTGAGGACTGAAACATTTTTTAAAGGCATCGGTCAGCCAACCATTGTCTACACCGCTCTTCCTCTGCCCGAACAAAGCCTCAGAAACAAGTCCAGCACCAGGAAATTGTAACCTCCCTGAGTCTGGAAATGCGTTACTGTCACGTACAAGGTTGGAGGCCAAAATGCCAAGAGGGCTCCCCTGCGGCTGAGTGCAGTACACCCCTGAAGTTGGGTACAGAGGGTGTAGTTCCCAGAGAAGCACAGGTTGCCAGATGGATTCGGGAGAGAAGAGCTGGTGGGCACCTAAAGGACACCGGGTAATACAGGAAACACAGCTGGGTTAAAGTCTATAAGAATCCTCGGTAATACTTGGCAAGGTGTGCAGTAGTAAAAGCCAGGCCAGGGGTAAAACACAGTAGATCCGGCAAGAGGAGAAGGCAGGTTGCAGAAACCGGGACAAGCCAAAGGTCTGGTATCAGGAAGCAGGCAGGAACAGGTAACTGAAGCAAAGTCCGTGATACAAGCCAGGATCAGGTACAGGAGAAGACAACTAGTCGATAAAGCAAGCCAGGGGTTAAACCAGGAGAGCAGATCAGACAGGTCAGGAACAAGCTGGGTCACAACAGGAATCCAAACAGTAATTTGCACAGAGGCTCAGGAACACAGGAAGACTGACAAACCAGCAACTGCAGACACTAGTAGACTTCCTTATATAGGCCCATGTGACCTGCTGGTAGAGATACTGGGTCATAGAGACCTTCTCTTGTTGTTGGTCCCCTGACAACTGGCACTATTGCCAGTTCTCCTATGGCCATTTCCCTGACAGTTACACACACCTTTCTTCAAGGCCTCCTGAAGATGTTTCATCCTTTGCTCCCTCAGCGAAAGCAGGGTGAGTTCTGCAACCTTACCTTTGTAACATGGATCAAGAAGGGTTGCCAGCCAATAATGACCCCTCTCCTGAATACCACGAATCCTAGGGTTCTTTCGCAGGCTTTGCTGATTCAGGGAGGCCATGCAGCGTAAGTTTGCAGAGGCATTTGATTCTGAGTCCTTTGGGTCACTAAGGATCACATTATCCGTAACTACCTCCTCCCAGCCAAGTACAACTCTTTGGGTTTCTGGGGACTGAAAACCATCCATTGAAGACTGCTGCGTGTTATCCTCAACATCTATGCTGACACAATCCTCCTCCTCTACTTCCTGTGTGTTTGGCAGACCCGCAGGAATGCTATCTGGATAAAGGGGGACTTGAGAGGAAAGGAAGTCCTCCTCTTCCTCCCGTTGTTCTGCCTCAAGTGCCCTGTCCTATATTCCACTAAGCTCCGGCAGGAAGGCTAGAGGGACAATGTCACTGATGCATGCCTTTTCGCTGCTCACCATCCTTGTGGCCTCTTCAAATGGTGACAGGTAGGGATGAGCTTCGTGTTCGAGTCGAACCCATGTTCGACTTGAACATCGGCTGTTCGGTCGTTCGCCGAATTGCGAACGATATGGGCCGTTCGCGCCAAATTCGTGTAGCGCGTCACGGCCCATAATTCACTGCGGCATCGCAGTGCATTGCTTGCTGATGATTGGCCAAGCATGCACTATGACCCGCATGCTTGGCCAATCACAGCGCCGCCTTAACAGAGAGCCGTAATTGGCCAATTATGGCTCAGGGGATTTAGTACACGCCCCACACTATATAAGGCCGCCTGCACGGCGGCCCTGTGCAGTGTGTTCCGGTGTGCTGAGAAATAGAGAGAGAGAGAGACAGTGTCATTTCATTTGAGTTAGCGAGATTAGGCAGGACAGTCAGTCAGTTAGCTGCACTTAAAGTGTATTGTGTATATATATGCATCCCAGGTGTTGCATATATATATATATACACTGTATTCAGTTTAGATAGATCCGTTCCTGTTATCTTCTAGACTATTTACATTTAGTGCAGTGCTTCCTGCTCACAGTGTTCAGCTAGATCCGTTCCTGTTATCTTTCTACTGACAGGCAGGCTTGTCTTGTTACAGTATTTTGAAGAAAATTACTGGTGTTCTTTTAATCCTTGCAGCTAAACCTACAAGTTAGTGGGGTGCGTCCACCTCACAGTGTTCAGCTAAACCTACAAGCTAGTGGGGTGCGTCCTGCTCACAGTGTTCAGCTAGATCCGTTTCTGTTATCTTCTTACTGACAGGCAGGCTTGTCTTGTTACAATAAATACAGCTACCTGAAGAACATTGCTGGTGTTCTTTTGATCCTATTAGTACCACAGTCAGGCAGCTAGACTATTTACAGTTAGTGCAGTGCGTCCTCCTCACAGTGTTCAGCTAGATCCGTTCCTGTTATCTTCTTACTGACAGGCAGGCTTGTCTTGTTACAGTATTTTGAAGAAAATTACTGGTGTTCTTTTGATCCTATTAGTACCACAGTCAGGCAGCTAGACTATTTACATTTAGTGCAGTGCGTCCTGCTCACAGTGTTCAGCTAGATCCGTTCCTGTTATCTTCCTACTGACAGGCAGGCTTGTCTTGTTACAGTATATAAAGCTACCTGAAGAAAATTACTGGTGTTCTTTTGATCCTATTAGTACCACAGTCAGGCAGCTAGACTATTTACATTTAGTGCAGTGCGTCCTGCTCACAGTGTTCAGCTAGATCCGTTCCTGTCATCTTCTTACTGACAGGCAGGCTTGTCTTGTTACAGTATTTACAGCTACCTGAAGAAAATTACTGGTGTTCTTTTGATCCTATTAGCACCAAAGTCAGGCAGCTAGACTATTTACAGTTAGTGCAGTGCGTCCTGCTCAAAGTGTTCAGCTAGATCCGTTCCTGTTATCTTCTTACTGACAGGCAGGCTTGTCTTGTTACAGTATATAAAGCTACCTGAAGAAAATTTCTGGTGTTCTTTTGATCCTATTAGTACCACAGTCAGGCAGCTAGACTATTTACAGTTAATGCAGTGCGTCCTGCTCACAGTGTTCTGCTAAACCTACAAGTTAGTGGGGTGCGTCCTGCTCACAGTGTTCAGCTAAACCTACAAGTTAGTGGGGTGCGTCCTGCTCACAGTGTTCAACTAAACCTACAAGTTAGTGGGGTGCATCCACCTCACAGTGTTCAGCTAAACCTACAAGCTAGTGGGGTGCGTCCTGCTCACAGTGTTCAGCTAGATCCGTTTCTGTTATCTTCTTACTGACAGGCAGGCTTGTCTTGTTACAATAAATACAGCTACCTGAAGAACATTGCTGGTGTTCTTTTGATCCTATTAGTACCACAGTCAGGCAGCTAGACTATTTACAGTTAGTGCAGTGCGTCCTGCTCACAGTGTTCAGCTAGATCCGTTCCTGTTATCTTCTTACTGACAGGCAGGCTTGTCTTGTTACAGTATTTTGAAGAAAATTACTGGTGTTCTTTTGATCCTATTAGTACCACAGTCAGGCAGCTAGACTATTTACATTTAGTGCAGTGCGTCCTGCTCACAGTGTTCAGCTAGATCAGTTCCTGTTATCTTCCTACTGACAGGCAGGCTTGTCTTGTTACAGTATATAAAGCTACCTGAGGAAAATTACTGGTGTTCTTTTGATCCTATTAGTATCACAGTCAGGCAGCTAGACTATTTACATTTAGTGCAGTGCGTCCTGCTCACAGTGTTCAGCTAGATCCGTTCCTGTTATCTTCCTACTGACAGGCAGGCTTGTCTTGTTACAGTATATAAAGCTACCTGAAGAAAATTACTGGTGTTCTTTTGATCCTATTAGTACCACAGTCAGGCAGCTAGACTATTTACATTTAGTGCAGTGCGTCCTGCTCACAGTGTTCTGCTAGATCCGTTCCTGTTATCTTCTTACTGACAGGCAGGCTTGTCTTGTTACAGTATTTACAGCTACCTGAAGAAAATTGCTGGTGTTCTTTTGATCCTATTAGTACCACAGTCAGGCAGCTAGACTATTTACAGTTAGTGCAGTGCGTCCTGCTCACAGTGTTCTGTTAAACCTACAAGTTAGTGGGGTGTGTCCTGCTCACAGTGTTCAGCTAAACCTACAAGTTAGTGGGGTGCGTCCTGCTCACAGTGTTCAGCTAAACCTACAAGTTAGTGGGGCGCGTCCACCTCACAGTGTTCAGCTAAACCTACAAGCTAGTGGGGTGCGTCCTGCTCACAGTGTTCAGCTAGATCCGTTTCTGTTATCTTCTTACTGACAGGCAGGCTTGTCTTGTTACAATAAATACAGCTACCTGAAGAACATTGCTGGTGTTCTTTTGATCCTATTAGTACCAAAGTCAGGCAGCTAGACTATTTACAGTTAGTGCAGTGCGTCCTGCTCAAAGTGTTCAGCTAGATCCGTTCCTGTTATCTTCTTACTGACAGGCAGGCTTGTCTTGTTACAGTATATAAAGCTACCTGAAGAAAATTTCTGGTGTTCTTTTGATCCTATTAGTACCACAGTCAGGCAGCTAGACTATTTACAGTTAATGCAGTGCGTCCTGCTCACAGTGTTCTGCTAAACCTACAAGTTAGTGGGGTGCGTCCTGCTCACAGTGTTCAGCTAAACCTACAAGTTAGTGGGGTGCGTCCTGCTCACAGTGTTCAACTAAACCTACAAGTTAGTGGGGTGCATCCACCTCACAGTGTTCAGCTAAACCTACAAGCTAGTGGGGTGCGTCCTGCTCACAGTGTTCAGCTAGATCCGTTTCTGTTATCTTCTTACTGACAGGCAGGCTTGTCTTGTTACAATAAATACAGCTACCTGAAGAACATTGCTGGTGTTCTTTTGATCCTATTAGTACCACAGTCAGGCAGCTAGACTATTTACAGTTAGTGCAGTGCGTCCTGCTCACAGTGTTCAGCTAGATCCGTTCCTGTTATCTTCTTACTGTCAGGCAGGCTTGTCTTGTTACAGTATTTTGAAGAAAATTACTGGTGTTCTTTTGATCCTATTAGTACCACAGTCAGGCAGCTAGACTATTTACATTTAGTGCAGTGCGTCCTGCTCACAGTGTTCAGCTAGATCAGTTCCTGTTATCTTCCTACTGACAGGCAGGCTTGTCTTGTTACAGTATATAAAGCTACCTGAGGAAAATTACTGGTGTTCTTTTGATCCTATTAGTATCACAGTCAGGCAGCTAGACTATTTACATTTAGTGCAGTGCGTCCTGCTCACAGTGTTCAGCTAGATCCGTTCCTGTTATCTTCCTACTGACAGGCAGGCTTGTCTTGTTACAGTATATAAAGCTACCTGAAGAAAATTACTGGTGTTCTTTTGATCCTATTAGTACCACAGTCAGGCAGCTAGACTATTTACATTTAGTGCAGTGCGTCCTGCTCACAGTGTTCTGCTAGATCCGTTCCTGTTATCTTCTTACTGACAGGCAGGCTTGTCTTGTTACAGTATTTACAGCTACCTGAAGAAAATTGCTGGTGTTCTTTTGATCCTATTAGTACCACAGTCAGGCAGCTAGACTATTTACAGTTAGTGCAGTGCGTCCTGCTCACAGTGTTCTGTTAAACCTACAAGTTAGTGGGGTGTGTCCTGCTCACAGTGTTCAGCTAAACCTACAAGTTAGTGGGGTGCGTCCTGCTCACAGTGTTCAGCTAAACCTACAAGTTAGTGGGGCGCGTCAACCTCACAGTGTTCAGCTAAACCTACAAGCTAGTGGGGTGTGTCCTGCTCACAGTGTTCAGCTAGATCCGTTTCTGTTATCTTCTTACTGACAGGCAGGCTTGTCTTGTTACAATAAATACAGCTACCTGAAGAACATTGCTGGTGTTCTTTTGATCCTATTAGTACCAAAGTCAGGCAGCTAGACTATTTACAGTTAGTGCAGTGCGTCCTGCTCACAGTGTTCAGCTAGATCCGTTCCTGTTATCTTCTTACTGACAGGCAGGCTTGTCTTGTTACAGTATATAAAGCTACCTGAAGAAAATTGCTGGTGTTCTTTTGATCCTATTAGTACCACAGTCAGGCAGCTAGACTATTTACAGTTAGTGCAGTGCGTCCTGCTCACAGTGTTCTGTTAAACCTACAAGTTAGTGGGGTGTGTCCTGCTCACAGTGTTCAGCTAAACCTACAAGTTAGTGGGGTGCGTCCTGCTCACAGTGTTCAGCTAAACCTACAAGTTAGTGGGGCGCGTCCACCTCACAGTGTTCAGCTAAACCTACAAGCTAGTGGGGTGCGTCCTGCTCACAGTGTTCAGCTAGATCCGTTTCTGTTATCTTCTTACTGACAGGCAGGCTTGTCTTGTTACAATAAATACAGCTACCTGAAGAAAATTGCTGGTGTTCTTTTGATCCTATTAGTACCACAGTCAGGCAGCTAGACTATTTACAGTTAGTGCAGTGCGTCCTGCTCACAGTGTTCAGCTAGATCCGTTCCTGTTATCTTCTTACTGACAGGCAGGCTTGTCTTGTTACAGTATTTACAGCTACCTGAAGAAAATTACTGGTGTTCTTTTGATCCTATTAGTACCAAAGTCAGGCAGCTAGACTATTTACAGTTAGTGCAGTGCGTCCTGCTCACAGTGTTCAGCTAGATCCGTTCCTGTTATCTTCTTACTGACAGGCAGGCTTGTCTTGTTACAGTATATAAAGCTACCTGAAGAAAATTGCTGGTGTTCTTTTGACCCTATTAGTACCACAGTCAGGCAGCTAGACTATTTACAGTTAGTGCAGTGCGTCCTGCTCACAGTGTTCTGCTAAACCTACAAGTTAGTGGGGTGCGTCCTGCTCACAGTGTTCAGCTAAACCTACAAGTTAGTGGGGTGCGTCCTGCTCACAGTGTTCAGCTAAACCTACAAGTTAGTGGGGTGCGTCCACCTCACAGTGTTCAGCTAAACCTACAAGCTAGTGGGGTGCGTCCTGCTCACAGTGTTCAGCTAGATACGTTTCTGTTATCTTCTTACTGACAGGCAGGCTTGTCTTGTTACAATAAATACAGCTACCTGAAGAAAATTGCTGATGTTCTTTTGATCCTATTAGTACCACAGTCAGGCAGCTAGACTATTTACAGTTAGTGCAGTGCATCTTGCTCACAGTGTTCAGCTAGATCCGTTCCTGTTATCTTCTTACTGACAGGCAGGCTTGTCTTGTTACAGTATTTTGAAGAAAATTACTGGTGTTCTTTTGATCCTATTAGTACCACAAGCAGGCAGCTAGACTATTTACATTTAGTGCAGTGCGTCCTGCTCACAGTGTTCAGCTAGATCCGTTCCTGTTATCTTCCTACTGACAGGCAGGCTTGTCTTGTTACAGTATATAAAGCTACCTGAAGAAAATTGCTGGTGTTCTTTTGATCCTATTAGTACCACAGTCAGGCAGCTAGACTATTTACAGTTAGTGCAGTGCGTCTTGCTCACAGTGTTCTGCTAAACCTACAAGTTAGTGGGGTGCGTCCTGCTCACAGTGTTCAGCTAAACCTACAAGTTAGTGGGGCGCGTCCACCTCACAGTGTTCAGCTAAACCTTCAAGCTAGTGGGGTGCGTCCTGCTCACAGTGTTCAGCTAGATCCGTTTCTGTTATCTTCTTACTGACAGGCAGGCTTGTCTTGTTACAATAAATACAGCTACCTGAAGAACATTGCTGGTGTTCTTTTGATCCTATTAGTACCAAAGTCAGGCAGCTAGACTATTTACAGTTAGTGCAGTGCGTCCTGCTCACAGTGTTCAGCTAGATCCGTTCCTGTTATCTTCTTACTGACAGGCAGGCTTGTCTTGTTACAGTATATAAAGCTACCTGAAGAAAATTGCTGGTGTTCTTTTGATCCTATTAGTACCACAGTCAGGCAGCTAGACTATTTACAGTTAGTGCAGTGCATCCTGCTCACAGTGTTCTGTTAAACCTACAAGTTAGTGGGGTGTGTCCTGCTCACAGTGTTCAGCTAAACCTACAAGTTAGTGGGGTGCGTCCTGCTCACAGTGTTCAGCTAAACCTACAAGTTAGTGGGGCGCGTCCACCTCACAGTGTTCAGCTAAACCTACAAGCTAGTGGGGTGCGTCCTGCTCACAGTGTTCAGCTAGATCCGTTTCTGTTATCTTCTTACTGACAGGCAGGCTTGTCTTGTTACAATAAATACAGCTACCTGAAGAAAATTGCTGGTGTTCTTTTGATCCTATTAGTACCACAGTCAGGCAGCTAGACTATTTACAGTTAGTGCAGTGCGTCCTGCTCACAGTGTTCAGCTAGATTCGTTCCTGTTATCTTCTTACTGACAGGCAGGCTTGTCTTGTTACAGTATTTACAGCTACCTGAAGAAAATTACTGGTGTTCTTTTGATCCTATTAGTACCAAAGTCAGGCAGCTAGACTATTTACAGTTAGTGCAGTGCGTCGTGCTCACAGTGTTCAGCTAGATCCGTTCCTGTTATCTTCTTACTGACAGGCAGGCTTGTCTTGTTACAGTATATAAAGCTACCTGAAGAAAATTGCTGGTGTTCTTTTGACCCTATTAGTACCACAGTCAGGCAGCTAGACTATTTACAGTTAGTGCAGTGCGTCCTGCTCACAGTGTTCAGCTAGATCCGTTCCTGTTATCTTCTTACTGACAGGCAGGCTTGTCTTGTTACAGTATTTTGAAGAAAATTACTGGTGTTCTTTTGATCCTATTAGTACCACAGTCAGGCAGCTAGACTATTTACATTTAGTGCAGTGCGTCCTGCTCACAGTGTTCAGCTAGATCAGTTCCTGTTATCTTCCTACTGACAGGCAGGCTTGTCTTGTTACAGTATATAAAGCTACCTGAGGAAAATTACTGGTGTTCTTTTGATCCTATTAGTATCACAGTCAGGCAGCTAGACTATTTACATTTAGTGCAGTGCGTCCTGCTCACAGTGTTCAGCTAGATCCGTTCCTGTTATCTTCCTACTGACAGGCAGGCTTGTCTTGTTACAGTATATAAAGCTACCTGAAGAAAATTACTGGTGTTCTTTTGATCCTATTAGTACCACAGTCAGGCAGCTAGACTATTTACATTTAGTGCAGTGCGTCCTGCTCACAGTGTTCTGCTAGATCCGTTCCTGTTATCTTCTTACTGACAGGCAGGCTTGTCTTGTTACAGTATTTACAGCTACCTGAAGAAAATTGCTGGTGTTCTTTTGATCCTATTAGTACCACAGTCAGGCAGCTAGACTATTTACAGTTAGTGCAGTGCGTCCTGCTCACAGTGTTCTGTTAAACCTACAAGTTAGTGGGGTGTGTCCTGCTCACAGTGTTCAGCTAAACCTACAAGTTAGTGGGGTGCGTCCTGCTCACAGTGTTCAGCTAAACCTACAAGTTAGTGGGGCGCGTCCACCTCACAGTGTTCAGCTAAACCTACAAGCTAGTGGGGTGCGTCCTGCTCACAGTGTTCAGCTAGATCCGTTTCTGTTATCTTCTTACTGACAGGCAGGCTTGTCTTGTTACAATAAATACAGCTACCTGAAGAACATTGCTGGTGTTCTTTTGATCCTATTAGTACCAAAGTCAGGCAGCTAGACTATTTACAGTTAGTGCAGTGCGTCCTGCTCAAAGTGTTCAGCTAGATCCGTTCCTGTTATCTTCTTACTGACAGGCAGGCTTGTCTTGTTACAGTATATAAAGCTACCTGAAGAAAATTTCTGGTGTTCTTTTGATCCTATTAGTACCACAGTCAGGCAGCTAGACTATTTACAGTTAATGCAGTGCGTCCTGCTCACAGTGTTCTGCTAAACCTACAAGTTAGTGGGGTGCGTCCTGCTCACAGTGTTCAGCTAAACCTACAAGTTAGTGGGGTGCGTCCTGCTCACAGTGTTCAACTAAACCTACAAGTTAGTGGGGTGCATCCACCTCACAGTGTTCAGCTAAACCTACAAGCTAGTGGGGTGCGTCCTGCTCACAGTGTTCAGCTAGATCCGTTTCTGTTATCTTCTTACTGACAGGCAGGCTTGTCTTGTTACAGTATATAAAGCTACCTGAAGAAAATTGCTGGTGTTCTTTTGACCCTATTAGTACCACAGTCAGGCAGCTAGACTATTTACAGTTAGTGCAGTGCGTCCTGCTCACAGTGTTCAGCTAGATCCGTTCCTGTTATCTTCTTACTGACAGGCAGGCTTGTCTTGTTACAGTATTTTGAAGAAAATTACTGGTGTTCTTTTGATCCTATTAGTACCACAGTCAGGCAGCTAGACTATTTACAGTTAGTGCAGTGCGTCCTGCTCACAGTGTTCTGTTAAACCTACAAGTTAGTGGGGTGTGTCCTGCTCACAGTGTTCAGCTAAACCTACAAGTTAGTGGGGTGCGTCCTGCTCACAGTGTTCAGCTAAACCTACAAGTTAGTGGGGCGCGTCCACCTCACAGTGTTCAGCTAAACCTACAAGCTAGTGGGGTGCGTCCTGCTCACAGTGTTCAGCTAGATCCGTTTCTGTTATCTTCTTACTGACAGGCAGGCTTGTCTTGTTACAATAAATACAGCTACCTGAAGAACATTGCTGGTGTTCTTTTGATCCTATTAGTACCAAAGTCAGGCAGCTAGACTATTTACAGTTAGTGCAGTGCATCCTGCTCACAGTGTTCAGCTAGATCCGTTCCTGTTATCTTCTTACTGACAGGCAGGCTTGTCTTGTTACAGTATATAAAGCTACCTGAAGAAAATTGCTGGTGTTCTTTTGATCCTATTAGTACCACAGTCAGGCAGCTAGACTATTTACAGTTAGTGCAGTGCGTCCTGCTCACAGTGTTCTGTTAAACCTACAAGTTAGTGGGGTGTGTCCTGCTCACAGTGTTCAGCTAAACCTACAAGTTAGTGGGGTGCGTCCTGCTCACAGTGTTCAGCTAAACCTACAAGTTAGTGGGGCGCGTCCACCTCACAGTGTTCAGCTAAACCTACAAGCTAGTGGGGTGCGTCCTGCTCACAGTGTTCAGCTAGATCCGTTTCTGTTATCTTCTTACTGACAGGCAGGCTTGTCTTGTTACAATAAATACAGCTACCTGAAGAAAATTGCTGGTGTTCTTTTGATCCTATTAGTACCACAGTCAGGCAGCTAGACTATTTACAGTTAGTGCAGTGCGTCCTGCTCACAGTGTTCAGCTAGATCCGTTCCTGTTATCTTCTTACTGTCAGGCAGGCTTGTCTTGTTACAGTATTTTGAAGAAAATTACTGGTGTTCTTTTGATCCTATTAGTACCACAGTCAGGCAGCTAGACTATTTACATTTAGTGCAGTGCGTCCTGCTCACAGTGTTCAGCTAGATCAGTTCCTGTTATCTTCCTACTGACAGGCAGGCTTGTCTTGTTACAGTATATAAAGCTACCTGAGGAAAATTACTGGTGTTCTTTTGATCCTATTAGTATCACAGTCAGGCAGCTAGACTATTTACATTTAGTGCAGTGCGTCCTGCTCACAGTGTTCAGCTAGATCCGTTCCTGTTATCTTCCTACTGACAGGCAGGCTTGTCTTGTTACAGTATATAAAGCTACCTGAAGAAAATTACTGGTGTTCTTTTGATCCTATTAGTACCACAGTCAGGCAGCTAGACTATTTACATTTAGTGCAGTGCGTCCTGCTCACAGTGTTCTGCTAGATCCGTTCCTGTTATCTTCTTACTGACAGGCAGGCTTGTCTTGTTACAGTATTTACAGCTACCTGAAGAAAATTGCTGGTGTTCTTTTGATCCTATTAGTACCACAGTCAGGCAGCTAGACTATTTACAGTTAGTGCAGTGCGTCCTGCTCACAGTGTTCTGTTAAACCTACAAGTTAGTGGGGTGTGTCCTGCTCACAGTGTTCAGCTAAACCTACAAGTTAGTGGGGTGCGTCCTGCTCACAGTGTTCAGCTAAACCTACAAGTTAGTGGGGCGCGTCCACCTCACAGTGTTCAGCTAAACCTACAAGCTAGTGGGGTGCGTCCTGCTCACAGTGTTCAGCTAGATCCGTTTCTGTTATCTTCTTACTGACAGGCAGGCTTGTCTTGTTACAATAAATACAGCTACCTGAAGAACATTGCTGGTGTTCTTTTGATCCTATTAGTACCAAAGTCAGGCAGCTAGACTATTTACAGTTAGTGCAGTGCATCCTGCTCACAGTGTTCAGCTAGATCCGTTCCTGTTATCTTCTTACTGACAGGCAGGCTTGTCTTGTTACAGTATATAAAGCTACCTGAAGAAAATTGCTGGTGTTCTTTTGATCCTATTAGTACCACAGTCAGGCAGCTAGACTATTTACAGTTAGTGCAGTGCGTCCTGCTCACAGTGTTCTGTTAAACCTACAAGTTAGTGGGGTGTGTCCTGCTCACAGTGTTCAGCTAAACCTACAAGTTAGTGGGGTGCGTCCTGCTCACAGTGTTCAGCTAAACCTACAAGTTAGTGGGGCGCGTCCACCTCACAGTGTTCAGCTAAACCTACAAGCTAGTGGGGTGCGTCCTGCTCACAGTGTTCAGCTAGATCCGTTTCTGTTATCTTCTTACTGACAGGCAGGCTTGTCTTGTTACAATAAATACAGCTACCTGAAGAAAATTGCTGGTGTTCTTTTGATCCTATTAGTACCACAGTCAGGCAGCTAGACTATTTACAGTTAGTGCAGTGCGTCCTGCTCACAGTGTTCAGCTAGATCCGTTCCTGTTATCTTCTTACTGTCAGGCAGGCTTGTCTTGTTACAGTATTTTGAAGAAAATTACTGGTGTTCTTTTGATCCTATTAGTACCACAGTCAGGCAGCTAGACTATTTACATTTAGTGCAGTGCGTCCTGCTCACAGTGTTCAGCTAGATCAGTTCCTGTTATCTTCCTACTGACAGGCAGGCTTGTCTTGTTACAGTATATAAAGCTACCTGAGGAAAATTACTGGTGTTCTTTTGATCCTATTAGTATCACAGTCAGGCAGCTAGACTATTTACATTTAGTGCAGTGCGTCCTGCTCACAGTGTTCAGCTAGATCCGTTCCTGTTATCTTCCTACTGACAGGCAGGCTTGTCTTGTTACAGTATATAAAGCTACCTGAAGAAAATTACTGGTGTTCTTTTGATCCTATTAGTACCACAGTCAGGCAGCTAGACTATTTACATTTAGTGCAGTGCGTCCTGCTCACAGTGTTCTGCTAGATCCGTTCCTGTTATCTTCTTACTGACAGGCAGGCTTGTCTTGTTACAGTATTTACAGCTACCTGAAGAAAATTGCTGGTGTTCTTTTGATCCTATTAGTACCACAGTCAGGCAGCTAGACTATTTACAGTTAGTGCAGTGCGTCCTGCTCACAGTGTTCTGTTAAACCTACAAGTTAGTGGGGTGTGTCCTGCTCACAGTGTTCAGCTAAACCTACAAGTTAGTGGGGTGCGTCCTGCTCACAGTGTTCAGCTAAACCTACAAGTTAGTGGGGCGCGTCCACCTCACAGTGTTCAGCTAAACCTACAAGCTAGTGGGGTGCGTCCTGCTCACAGTGTTCAGCTAGATCCGTTTCTGTTATCTTCTTACTGACAGGCAGGCTTGTCTTGTTACAATAAATACAGCTACCTGAAGAACATTGCTGGTGTTCTTTTGATCCTATTAGTACCAAAGTCAGGCAGCTAGACTATTTACAGTTAGTGCAGTGCATCCTGCTCACAGTGTTCAGCTAGATCCGTTCCTGTTATCTTCTTACTGACAGGCAGGCTTGTCTTGTTACAGTATATAAAGCTACCTGAAGAAAATTGCTGGTGTTCTTTTGATCCTATTAGTACCACAGTCAGGCAGCTAGACTATTTACAGTTAGTGCAGTGCGTCCTGCTCACAGTGTTCTGTTAAACCTACAAGTTAGTGGGGTGTGTCCTGCTCACAGTGTTCAGCTAAACCTACAAGTTAGTGGGGTGCGTCCTGCTCACAGTGTTCAGCTAAACCTACAAGTTAGTGGGGCGCGTCCACGTCACAGTGTTCAGCTAAACCTACAAGCTAGTGGGGTGCGTCCTGCTCACAGTGTTCAGCTAGATCCGTTTCTGTTATCTTCTTACTGACAGGCAGGCTTGTCTTGTTACAATAAATACAGCTACCTGAAGAAAATTGCTGGTGTTCTTTTGATCCTATTAGTACCACAGTCAGGCAGCTAGACTATTTACAGTTAGTGCAGTGCGTCCTGCTCACAGTGTTCAGCTAGATCCGTTCCTGTTATCTTCTTACTGACAGGCAGGCTTGTCTTGTTACAGTATTTACAGCTACCTGAAGAAAATTACTGGTGTTCTTTTGATCCTATTAGTACCAAAGTCAGGCAGCTAGACTATTTACAGTTAGTGCAGTGCGTCCTGCTCACAGTGTTCAGCTAGATCCGTTCCTGTTATCTTCTTACTGACAGGCAGGCTTGTCTTGTTACAGTATATAAAGCTACCTGAAGAAAATTGCTGGTGTTCTTTTGACCCTATTAGTACCACAGTCAGGCAGCTAGACTATTTACAGTTAGTGCAGTGCGTCCTGCTCACAGTGTTCTGCTAAACCTACAAGTTAGTGGGGTGCGTCCTGCTCACAGTGTTCAGCTACATCCGTACATATATATATATATACAGTACATATATATATATATATATATATATATATATATATATATATATATATATCCCAGCTTAGTGCAGCTACAGGCCATTAGTATGTCTGGAAGGCCAAGAAGGAGAGGCAGACAGTCACAAGCCAATAAGAGAGGGCAAGCAGGCTCTGTGTCTAGTGCTGGTCGTGGAGACGGTGCATCCTCATCAGCACGTGGCCATGGGACACGCTTGGCCTTTTTTTCGGCAGCTGGCCATGTTGAGCCGCAACATGCGGAAGACTTGGTCGAGTGGATGACCAAGCCGTCCTCATCCTCCTCATCCTCTCTCACCCATGCCCAGGGTACTTTATCTGGCAAAGCAGCGGCCTCTTCCCTCGGCTCAATGTCATCTGTGACTCCTTCCCTAGCCCTACCATGTCCTCCTGAGGAGTCCCTCGAACTGTTTGACCACAGTGTTGGGTACATGCTCCAGGAGGATGCCCAGCGTTTGGAAGGCTCTGATGATGATACTGAGCTCGATGAAGGCAGTAACATGAGCACGGACAGAGGGGGTGCCCAAGAAGGACAGAAATCTGGCAGTCATGCTCCCCCTGCTGCAGCATACTGCCAGGTTTGCTCCAGTGATGAGGAGGGAGGGAATGATGAGGTCACTGATTCAACGTGGGTGCCTGATAGGAGAGAGGAGGAGGAGGAGGAGGCGGCACATCACCAACGAGGCAGGATGCCCTCCAGGGGCCAGCCTAAGGGCAGCACATTGACTGCATCACACCCCAAAGCTCCACATGTGCAGGGCGCTGCAGTCTCTGCGCGTTATTCAAAAAGTTCTTTGGTGTGGGCCTTTTTTGAGACGAGTGCATCAGATCGCACCGCTGCTATTTGCAACATATGTCCCAAGCGTATCTCACGTGGCCAAAACATCTCCCGCTTGGGTACCACATGCTTGACCAGACATATGTTGACCTGCCATGCAGTTCGTTGGCAAGCGTATCTAAAAGACCCACACCAAAGAACAAAGAGGACCTCTCCTTGCTCCTCATCAGCTGAGATCTCCAACCCCACTAGACCTTCAGTCCTCTCTGAGACCTGCACTGAGAGGAATGAAGGTGTAGAATTAGGTGTGTCACAGCCAAGTACTTGCGGGCAATCTGCTATTGGTACACCGACGTCAGATTGTACCAGGCAAATTTCCCTGCCCCAGCTGCTGCACCGCCGAAAGAAGTTTGCTGCCAGCCATCCACATGCCCAGCGGTTGAATGCTAGCTTGGCAAAATTGCTAGCACTTCAACTGCTGCCTTTTCAGTTAGTAGACTCTGCCCCCTTCCGTGAGTTTGTGGAATGTGCGGTTCCTCAGTGGCAGGTACCCAAACGCCACTTTTTCTCACGGAAGGCGATTCCGGCTCTCTACCGGCATGTGGAAAGCAATGTCCATGCCTCGCTGGACAGGGCGGTCAGCGGTAAGGTGCATATTACCGCTGACTCATGGTCCAGCAGGCATGGACAGGGACGTTACCTAAGTTTCACGGCGCATTGGGTGACTCTGCTGGCAGCTGGGAAGGATGCAGGACAAGGTGCAGTAGTGTTGGAGGTTGTTCCGCCACCATGCCTCCAAAATGCTAAATGTGACACACCTCTCTCCTCCACCCCTCCTCTTCTTCTTCCTCCATGGCCTCTTCCTCGGAACCAGCGGTGCTCTGTAGTCATTCAAGGGGCTACGCAAGTACGCAGGCCAAAAGATGCCATGCGGTGCTTGAGCTGGTGTGCTTGGGGGACAGGAGCCACACTGGGGCAGAGGTTCTGTCAGCTCTGCAGGGGCAGGTTCAGAGGTGGTTGACGCCACGCCAACTTAAGGCAGGAATGGTGGTTTGCGACAATGGCACCAACCTCCTCTCTGCCCTCTGACATGGACAAATGACCCATGTGCCCTGTTTGGCTCACGTCCTTAACTTGGTGGTGCAGCGGCTCTTGGGCAGGTACCCGGGCTTACAGGATGTCCTGAGGCAGGCCAGGAAAGTCTGTGTGCATTTCCGCCGGTCATATAATGCCAGTGCTCGGCTGACGGACCTCCAAAAGGAGTTTAACCTGCCCAAGAACCTCCTAATCTGTGACATGCCCACCAGGTGGAACTCAACGTTGGCCATGCTGCAGCGGCTGCACACGCAGCAGAGGGCCATCAATGAGTACCTGTGCGACTATGGCACCAGGACAGGGTCAGGGGAGCTTGGTTTTTTTTCCCCACGCCAGTGGGCCATGATCAGGGATGCATGCACTGTCCTGTCACCATTTGAGGAGGCCACGAGGATGGTGAGCACTGACAGTGCATGCATCAGTGACACTGTCCCCCTTGTCCACCTGTTGGAGCACACGCTGCATTGAATAATGGACAGGGCACTTGAGGCAGAACAGAGGCAGGAAGAGGAGGACTTCCTTAGCTCTCAAGGCCCCCTTTATCCAGACAGTGTTCCTGTGTGCCCGCCGATCACACAGGAAGAGGATGAGGAGGAGGAGGAGGAGGAGGAGGAGGAGGAGGAAGATTGTGTCAGTATGGAGGTGGAGCCTGGCACTCAGCATCAGCAGCAGTCTTTAAGGGATCAGTCCCAAGAAACACATGGACTTGTACGTGGCTGGGAGGAGGTGGCTGCGGACCATGTTGTCCTTAGTGACCCAGAGGACTCCGGACCGAATGCCTCAGCAAACCTACGCTGCATGGCCTCCCTGATCCTGCAAAGCCTGCGTAAGGATCCTCGTATTCGTGGTATCAAGGAGAAGTACCAATACTGGCTGGCAACCCTCCTTGATCCACGTTACAAGGGTAAGGTTGCGGACCTTATCTTGCCATCGCAGAGGGAGCAGAGGATGAAACATCTTCGGGAGGCCTTGCAGAAAGGTCTGTGCAACGCGTTCCCAGAGACTGGGAGGTTACAAACTCCTGTTTCTGGACAACGTGTTGCTGAGGCTTCGGTCAGTCAAAGAAGGAGCGGTGGAGAAGGTGGCCGTCTGACCGATGCGTTCAGACAATTTTTTGGTCCGCAGCCCCAAGGTATGATCGGTTCCAGCAACCATCGCCAGCGTCTGTTTTACATGGTGCAGGAATACCTAGGGGCAAGATCAGACTTGGACACCTTTCCCACCGAAAATCCTCTGGGTTACTGGGTCTTGAGGATGGATCACTGGCCAGAGCTTGCACAGTATGCAATTGAGCTACTGGCCTGTCCTGCATCCAGCGTTCTTTCGGAACGCACATTCAGTGCTGCTGGAGGCGTGGTAACCGATCACAGGGTGCGTCTGTCCACCGACTCGGTCGATCGACTGACCTTCATAAAAATGAATCAGTCTTGGATCACCACCAGCTACCAAGCACCTGATGCTGATGTAACCGAATAATTTTTTTTGAAATCTTAGATCCCTTCAAAGACTGCCTATGCTGATGCTGAGTGACTATCCCTGAGTAATTATCCTCTTCCTCCTCAATCATCACAATTTTTCAGCCCCTGTTTAACAGGGGCGTGTAATTACAATTTTTGATGTAATACTTTGCAGCAGGGCTTGTTCCTGCATTCCAACTAGAGTGTCTGTGAGGGGTTGCAGTGTTGTGGCACCAGCACCAGTGCCTAAGGCCCATTTTTTCTGCCCCTGTTTAACAGGGGCGTGTAATTACAATTTTTGATGCAATACTTTGCAGCAGTGCTCGTTCCTGCGTTCCAACTAGAGTGTCTGTGAGGGGTTGCAGTGTTGTGGCACCAGCACCAGTGCCTAAGGCCCATTTTTTCTGCCCCTGTTTAACAGGGGCGTGTAATTACAATTTTTGATGCAATACTTTGCAGCAGGGCTCGTTCCTGCATTCCAACTAGAGTGTCTGTGAGGGGTTGCAGTGTTGTGGCACCAGCACCAGTGCCTAAGGCCCATTTTTTCTGCCCCTGTCTAACAGGGGCGTGTAATTACAATTTTTGATGCAATACTTTGCAGCAGGGCTCGTTCCTGCGTTCCAAATAGAGTGTCTGTGAGGGGTTGCAGTGTTGTGGCACCAGCACCAGTGCCTAAGGCCCAATTTTTCAGCCCTTGTTTAACAGGGGCGTGTAATTACAATTTTTGATGCAATATTTTGCAGCAGAACTCGTTCCTGCGTTCCAACTAGAGTGTCTGTGAGGGGTTGCAGTGTTGTGGCACCAGCACCAGTGCCTAAGGCCTAATTTTTCAGCTCCTGTTCAACAGGGGCATGTAATTACAATTCTTGATCTAATATTTCACAGCAGGGCCCTGTGAGGGCTTACAGTGTTGTGGCCACAGCAACACCTAAGGCCCAAATTTCTGCTGAATATATAGGGCAGGACCCTACTTTCAAACATCTAACTTACAAACGACTCCTACTTGCAAACGGAAGGAGACAACAGGAAGTGAGATGAAATCTACCCCTAGGAAGGGAAATTCTCTCCTGTAAGAGTTAATTTGGGAAAAACATTTCTCCTTTCCACTGATGCTTTCCAATCCTTGTTCCACAAAAAAACCCAAATTTTCAAAAAACATTTTTCATTGGGACAAAAAGTGAGGTGAAATCTTCTGAAGAGGAGGAAAGACAGCAAAACAAATGTCACAGGGGTGATAACCCTTCCCTATGTTTTCCAAAAAGCTTAAAAAAGATTTTTTGGCTGGAGCTAAACACGTTAAAAATGTACCCGTTCAAAATTACAAAGAGATTCTACTTAACAACAAACCTACAGTCCCTGTCTTGTTTGCACCACCTGTATACTGCTGTTCAGAGTATATAGGGCCTGGTGGCCCCACACCTTTCCTTATTTTAATTTGGGTGCGGGGTTCCCCTTAATATCCATACAAGACCCAAAGGGCCTGGTAATGGACTGGGGGGTACCCATGCCGTTTGTCTCACTGATTTTCATCCATATTGCCAGGACCCGACATTACATTAAACCCGCAAGCAGTTTTAAATGAGATTTTTTCCTTTAAAAATGACATTTGGTGCAGGGACTGTTCTAAACACGGGAAACACGCGTCACTTTACAGGCATACTATAGACACCCCCCAGGTACGATATTTAAAGGAATATTTCACTTTTTTTTTTTTTACTTTAAGCATCATTAAAATCACTGCTCCCGAAAAAACGGCCGTTTTTAAAAGTTTTTTTTGCATTGATACATGTCCCCTGGGGTAGGACCCGGGTCCCCAAACCCTTTTTAGGACAATACCATGCAAATTAGCCTTTAAAATGAGCACTTTTGATTTTGAACGTTCGAGTCCCATAGACGTCAATGGGGTTCTAACGTTTGTGCAAACTTTCGGTCCGTTCGCAGGTTCTGGTGCAAACCGAACCAGGGGGTGTTTGGCTCATCCCTAGTGACAGGACAGTGCATACATCCTTGATCAGTAGCCACTGGCGTAGCAAAAAGAAACCCAGCTCCCCTGATCCTGTCCTGGTGCCATTCTCGCACAGGTACTCATTGATGGCCCTCTGCTGTGCGTGCAGCCACTGAAGCATTGCCAACGTTGAGTTCCACCTGGTGGGCATGTCACAAATGAGGCGGTTGATGGGCAGGTGCATTCCCTTTGAATGTCAGCCAGCCGAGCACTGGCATTGTATGACCGGCGGAAATGACCACAGACTTTTCTGGCCTGCCTCAGGAGATCTTGTAAGTCTAAGTACCTGGTGAAGAATTGCTGCACCACCAAATTTAGGACGTGTGCCAAACATGGAACATGGTTCAAGAGAAGGTTGGTGCCATTGTCGCATATAACCATTCCTGGCTGAAGCTGGTGTGGCGTCAACCACTTCTGAGCCTGCCCTTGCAGAGCTGACAGAATCGCTGCCCCAGTGTGGCTCCTGTCCCCAGGGCAGACCAACTCAAGCACTGCATGACATCTTTTTGCCTGACTGCTTGCGTAGCCCCTAGAGCATTTAGGGAGCACTGTTGGTTCAGAGGACAATTCTGCAGAAGAGGCCATAGAGGAAGAAGAAGAGGAGGGAGGGGAGCATACAGATGTCGTGGCTGAATCACCACTAGTTTTTTGGAAGCATGGTGGTGGAACAAGCTCCAACACTGAACCCTGTCCTGCATCCTTCCCAGCTGCTAGCAGAGTTACCCAGTGTGCCGAGAAGGAAAAGTAACGTCCCTGCCCATGCCTGCTGGACCATGAGTCAGAGGTAATATTAACCTTACTGACTGCCCTGTCCAATGAGGCCAAAATATTGCCTTCCATATGGCAGTAGAGAGCCGGAATGGCCTTACGTGGAAAGAAATGGCATTTTGGAACCTGCCACTGTGGTACAGCACATTATACAAATTCATGAAAGGGGGCTGAGTCTACCAGCTGAAAAGGCAGCAGCTGCAGTGCTAGCAATTTGGCTAAGCTAGTATTTAGACACTGAGCATGTGGATGGCAATAGGGTGGCTGCCCTTAAGCTCACCCCTGGAGGACATCCTGCCTCGTTGGATTTGTGCCTTCTCCTCACTTTCCTCCTCTCTTCTCTCAGGCACCCAAGTACTGTCAGTGATCTCATCATCCCATCCCTCCCTCCTCATCACTGGAGCAAACCTGGCAGTATGCTGCAGCTTGGCGAACATGACTTCCTTCTGTGGCACCCCCTCTCTCTAGGCTCACGTTACTCCCTTCCTCCTCCTGGGAACCAACATTGGAGCCTTCAAATTGCTGCGCATCCTCCAGCAGAATGTAAAAGACACTGTAGTTGAATAATTCTGGAGACTCCTCCGTGCATGATGGCGGGGCTATGGAAGGAGTAACTGTGTACAAAGAGTCGGTGGAATAGGCTGCTTTGGCAGCTGAGTTGGAAGGCAAACTACTATGAGCCTGGGTGACAGAGGATGAGGAGAATGAGGACGGCTTTGTTATCCACTCCAACAACTCTTCTGCATGTTGTGACTCAATAACACGGCCAGCAGCAGAAAAAAAAGGACAAGCGTGCCCCGCGGCCACCTGCAGAGGATGCACCATGACCACGACCACCACTGTTGGCTGTAGACACAGAGGCTGCTTGCCCTCTTTTAGTGGCCTGTGAGCCTCTCCTTGGTGGCCTTCAGGACATGATGGGGATTTTTTATTTTCACAGCACACTGTATTATATACTGTGTACACACCTGCACTGTATTAGAAACTGTACACTGTGTGTATTTATATATATATATACCACCTGACATGTATTATATAATGTGTACCACCAAATGAACTGTATATATACGCTACACTAAATGCAGTATGTATATATATATATATATATATATATATATATATATATATATATATACAAATATAGAGTATACACTGAATATATAGTCTACGCTAAATGCAGAGTATATATATATATATATATATATACACACTAATCTGCCTGCCTAATCTAGCTCAATCTATCTCCGTCACCAGTCACACACTATATACGGATGCTATGTAAGCAGCCTTATATAGTGTGGGGCGTGGACTTAGTCCCCCAGAGCCATGATTGGACAAAGGCACCCTGCCTTGGCCAATCGTGGCTCTCTCTGCAGAGCGTGCTGTGATTGGCCAAAGCATGCAGGTCAGGTGCATGCTTTGGTCAATCATCAGACACTAATGCACTACGATCTCGCAGTGCATTATGGGGCATTCCGCGGCGCTCAAATTTTCCACAAACGCCCCATATTGTTTGCTGTTCAGCGAACACCCGATGTTCAAGCTCATCCTTAGTGCCAACAGCTTGTGCAGCACTTTACAGTTATAATACAGTTATAATACAATGCAAGACAAGAGGGTAAGATGGGCCCTGCTCTTGAGAGCTTTAATATTATGCCCTTTTAGTATACAAATGAATTAATTGCCGTATGTATGTACTGTATGTATCAGTGGAACGTTAATTCATGTATTTTTTTACTTTATGGTTAATGGTTGTCTGAATCTTTGCAGAAATATGATTATTTAGGAAAATACAGCAAGCATTTTATATATAAATAAATCAGAAAAAATGGTAAACGTTTTGTAAATGGATATCCCTCTTAAAGGATTTTATTACAACAACTAATGTTAACAGTAATCTAATATAAGGAGAGATGGAGATAAATACTGATGCCATACTGATTAAAAGCATGTATCAAACATATAAGCAAAATAGTGTGTCAACTCTTAGACAATTTTGTGTTTCCTGTTGCAAGCTGTTAACAGATATTTTAAAAATCTCATTACGTCATTTAAACCACAGCTTAGAATTTCTAAGAAAACAAAGATATTGTCAAAGAAATGTGTTATCTTACAGGGAAATGCTATTTGAATAGTAAATATACCAGCTTTTCCTAACACAAATTACTGTAAATAGACTAAGTTATTATATTTAGCTTTGTTAAAAGTTTTCACTTTAATTTTAACTTTACTTCTTAGATCCCGGTTTTCAGGCGCTTTAGTGCTGGAAATAGCCTCTGCTAAGCGCCTGAAAACAGCCTCCCATTCATTCAAGTGTGGCTTTTCACACCCGGGTGGCGTGCTTGTGGGACGTTCCTGAAAAGTCCTGCAAGCATCATCTTTGGGGTGCGGGTTGGGAGCGCTGTATTAAGCGATCCCAAAACGTCCTGGCCATTGGAACGAATGGGCAGTGCTTAATACAGCGAAGCACCTGAAAAGCCTTCTTTGGGGTTAAAAGCGCCCCACTAGCAGCCGTAAATCGCCGCTTAAACAGCGGTAAAGCACCGCTAAAACGAGCGTCGCTTTATCGCTAGGGATAAGCCAAACATCCCCCTGTTCGGTTCGCACCAGAACATGCGAACAGGAAAAAAGTTTGTTCGAACACGTGAACACCGTTAAAGTCTATGGGACACGAACAATAATAAAAAGTGCTAATTTTAACCACTTCAGCCCCGGAAGAATTTACCCCCTTCCTGACCAGAGCACTTTTTACAATTCGGCACTGCGTCGCTTTAACTGCTAATTGCGCGGTCATGCAATGCTCTACCCAAACGAAATTTGCGTCCTTTTCTTCCCACAAATAGAGCTTTCTTTTGATGATATTTGATCACCTCTGCCGTTTTTATTTTTTGCGATATAAACGGAAAAAGACTGAAAATTTTGAAAAAAAATTATATTTTCTACTTTTTGTTATAAAAAAAATCCAATAAACTAAATTTTAGTCATACATTTAGGCCAAAATGTATTCGGCCACATGTCTTTGGTAAAAAAAATGTCAATAAGCGTATATTTATTGGTTTGCGCAAAAGTTATAGCGTCTACAAACTAGGGTACATTTTCTGGAATTTACACAGCTTTTAGTTTCTGACTGCCTATGTCATTTCTTGAGGTGCTAAAATGGCAGGGCAGTACAAAACCCCCCCAAATGACCCCATTTTGGGGCCCCGAAAACCCAGCACCACCTTCAGGATTTCTAAGGGCATACATTTTTGATTTTACTCCTCACTACCTATCACAGTTTTGAAGGCCATAAAATGCCAAGATGGCACAAAACCCCCCCAAATGACCCCATTTTGGAAAGTAGACACCCCAAGCTATTTGCTGAGAGGCATGGTGAGTATTTTGCAGCTGTCATTTGTTTTTGAAAATGAAGAAAGACCAGAAAAAAAAATTTTTTTTTCTTTTTTAAATTTTCAAAACTTTGTGACAAAAAGTGAGGTCTGCAAAATACTCACTATACCTCTCAGCAAATAGCTTGGGGTGTCTACTTTCCAAAATGGGGTCATTTGGGGGGGGGGGGTTTGTGCCACCTGGGCATTCCATGGCCTCCGAAACTGTGATAGGTAGTGAGGAGTGAAATCAAAAATTTACGGCCTTAGAAAGCCTGAAGGCGGTGCTTGGTTTTCGGGGTCCCGTGCGCGGCTAGGCTCCCAAAAAGTCCCACACATGTGGTATCCCCGTACTCAGGAGAAGCAACAGAATTTATTTTGGGGTGTAATTTCACATATTCCCATGGCATGTTTGAGCAATATAACATTTAGTGACAACTTTGTGCAAAAAAAAAAAAATTGTCTCTTTCCCGCAACTTGTGTCACAATATAAAATATTCCATGGACTCGACATGCCTCTCAGCAAATAGCTTGGGGTGTCTACTTTCCAAAATGGGGTCATTTGGGGGGGGGGTTTGAACTGTCCTGGCATTTTATGCACAACACACATCACCCACTCTTTTAACCACTTGAAGACAAAGCCCTTTCTGACACTTATTGTTTACATGAAAAAGTTATTTTTTTTTGCAAGAAAATTACTTTGAACCCCCAAACATTATATATTATTTTAAAGCAATTGCCCTACAGATTAAAATGGTGGGTGTTTCATTTTTTTTTTCACACAGTATTTACGCAGCGATTTTCAAACGCATTTTTTGGGGAAAAAACACACTTTTTTAAATTTTAATGCACTAAAACACACTATATTGCCCAAATGTTTGATGAAATAAAAAAGATGATCTTAGGCCGAGTACATGGATACCAAACATGACATGCTTTAAAATTGCGCACAAACGTGCAGTGGCAACAAAATTACTACATTTTTAAAAGCCTTTAAAAGCCTTTACAGGTTACCACTTTAGATTTACAGAGGAGGTCTACTGCTAAAATTACTGCCCTCGATCTGACCTTCGCGGTGATACCTCACATGCATGGTGCAATTGCTGTTTACGTTTGACGCCAGACCGCCGCTTGCGTTCGCCTTAGCGCGAGAGCAGGGGGGACAGGGGTGCTTTTTTTTATTTATTTTTTTTCTTTATTTTTTTTTGCTTTTTTATCTTATTTTTAAACTGTTCCTTTCATTTTTTTTTTTTTTAAATCATTTTTATTGTTATCTCAGGGAATGTAAATATCCCCTATGATAGCAATAGGTAGTGACAGGTACTCTTTTTTGAAAAAATTGGGGTCTATTAGACCCTAGATCTCTCCTCTGCCCTCAAAGCATCTGACCACACCAAGATCGGTGTGATAAAATGCTTCCCCAATTTCCCAATGGCGCTATTTACATCCGGCGAAATCTAAGTCATAAAATGCTCGTAGCTTCCGGTTTCTTAGGCCATAGAGATGTTTGGAGCCACTCTGGTCTCTGATCAGCTCTATGGTCAGCTGGCTGAATCACCGGCTGCATTCTCAGGTTCCCTGTTGAGACAGGAGAGCCAGAGAAAAACACGGAAGACGGTGGGGGGGGGGGGCATTCCCTCCCACTGCTTGTAAAAGCAGTCTAGAGGCTAATTAGCCGCTAGGATTGCTTTTACATGAAAGCCGACCGCTGGCTAAAAAGAATGATACCAAGATGATACTTAAACCTGCAGGCATCATTCTGGTATAACCACTCAAAGTCGTGAATGGCGTACCTGAAGACAAAAAAATGGTTAACAATAAAGCACAGTAAACGGTAAAGTATAAATAATTACATACCTGAAAAACAAACATGATAAAACATAACAACAATAACAATAACAATAAAACATTGCAGAATAGAATACAGTAAAAAAGAGCAGAACAATAGAGAGAGAATAGAGAGAGAGAGAACAATAAAACGACAACTATTTTTTTAAATTTTTGTTTGTGTTTTTTTTTTTTTTTACACTTTTTTTTTGTAACTGTAACTTTTATAACTGTAACCGGTTCCAGGTTCGGGTCTCTCAAAATGCGGTGGCATCTTGGGAGACCCTGTGAAAGTGTGCCTAGTCTGTGCAATGCTGTACGCTACGCTAATACTCAACTAGTGCATGGTAGCGTTCAAAACATTCACCAAGTGTTACTGCAGTGCTGGTTTGACTACGACCGGGGTGTACTACGCCGCTGGTGCTTGCCAGTTCACCAAAACGCTACAAAGAAAAGTGTCAGTGATCGATCGATACTGCACTTGGGTGGGCTGGACTGGGCTGGGCCGGGCGGAGGGGCAAAACGCAGGTGCTAGCAGGTATCTGGGCTGATCCCGCTAACACTGCGTTTTTGGGAACCCTAAACTGCTGGGGACGCTAGTATAGATCTGATCGGATCAGATATTGATGCGTTCAGATACTATACCACTAAGGGAGGTGTACGGTGCGTGTACGGTGCGTGCGTGGGTGTTCGCGGTACTGGCGCTAATCTGACGCTGCCTAGGGCGACGCATATCACCGCCGGGCGATCAGGGGGCTAAACCTTTATTCGGTAATAAACGGCGGGTGCCCTGACACTATAAAAAATAAACGAACTAACCAGCGTCACCCGTAACGGTTATACGGTGATCAGTGGTGAAAGGGTTAACTAGGGGGCCATCAAGGGGTTAAAACATTTATTAGATAGTATATGGGGGTCCCTGTCGCTATAAAACGCTGACGGCGAACCTAAATATTTACGTCCCTAACTAGCGTCACCAGCGACACTAATACAGCGATCAGAAAAATGATCTCTTAGCGACACTGGCGACAGGGGGTGATCAAGGGGTTAAAACTTTATTAGGGGGGTAAGGGGGGTACCCTAGACCTACAGGGGGGTAAACCTTTATTCGGTAATAAACGGCGGGTGCCCTGACACTATAAAAAATAAACGAACTAACCAGCGTCACCCGTAACGGTTATACGGTGATCAGTGGTGAAAGGGTTAACTAGGGGGCCATCAAGGGGTTAAAACATTTATTAGGTAGTATATGGGGGTCCCTGTCGCTATAAAACACTGACGGCGAACCTAAATATTTACGTCCCTAACTACCGTCACCAGCGACACTAATACAGCGATCAGAAAAATGATCGCTTAGCGACACTGGTGAGGGGGGGTGATCAAGGGGTTAAAACTTTATTAGGGGGGGTAAGGGGGGTACCCTAGACCTACAGGGGGGTAATACTAACTGTCCCACTACTGCTAACTGTCACAAACTTGACACTATGCAGTAATCAGGAAAAAAAAAAAAAAAAACCTGCTTGGTGTCAGTTTGTGACAGGGGGGGGTGATTGGGGGGGGATCGGGGGGCGATCGGGGGGGGATCGGGGGTGTAATATATGCCTGGCATGTTCTACTGTGTTGTGTGTGAGTGTTGGTGCACTTACATGTCATCTCTCCTCGGCGCTGGAACGGAAACTGCCAGACCGAGGAGAGATGACATCACATCCTCTGCCTCTGTGTACTATACAGAGGCAGGGGATGTTTGTCATTGGCTGGGAGCGATCGCGAGGGGGGGGCCACGATCGGATGGCCTCCCCCTCGTCTGTTATCGCTCCCAACCAAATGCCGACCGCAGCTGGCACCGGGGGGGGGTCCGATCGGACCCCCCACCCGCGGGAAGGCAATCACGTTTCAGGTACGTGATTTTGCCTGCCCGTGCCGCTCTGCTCACGTATATAGGCGTGAGGCGGTCGGCAAGTGGTTAAAGGATTATATGCAAGTTATTGTCATAAAAAGTGTTTGGGGACCTGGGTCCTGCCCCAGGGAACATGGATCAATGCAAAAAAAAGTTTTAAAAACAGCCGTTTTTTCGGGAGCAGTGATTTTAATAATGCTTAAAGTCAAACAATAAAAGTGTAATATCCCTTTAAATTTCGTAGCTGGGGGGTGTCTATAGTATGCCAGTAAAGGGGCGCATGTTTCCCGTGTTTAGAACAGTCTGACAGCAAAATGACATTTCAAAGGAAAAAAGTCATTTAACAACTTAAGGACCGCCTCACGCCGATGTACGTCGGCAAGGCGGCACGGGCAGGCAAAATCACGTACACGTCCGATCGGACCCCCCCCCCGCTGCCCGAGGCGGTCCCGTTTTGTTCCCCGGCGATCGGAGACGAGGGGGAGGCCATCCGTTCGTGGCCCCGCCCTCGCGATCGCCGCCGGCCAATGGGAACACTCCTTTGCTGCTGTATGCTAAACAGCAGCAAAGGAAGTGATGTCATCTCCCCTCGGGTCGGTAGTTTCCGTTCCGGCCCGAGGAGAGAAGACAGGTATGTAAGTGCACCAACACACACACACACAGTAGAACATGCCAGGCACACATTACACCCTGATCCCCCCCGATCGCCCCCCAGTCCCCCCCCCGATCACCCCCCCCCTGTCACAAACTGACACCAGCAGTTTTTTTTTTTCTGATTACTGCTAGGTGTCAGTTTGTGACAGTTACTGTGTTAGCACAGTTACTGTTACCCCCCTGTAGGTCTAGGGTACCCCCCTAACCCCCCCTAATAAAGTTTTAACCCCTTGATCACCCCCCGTCACCAGTGTCGCTAAGCGATCATTTTTCTGATCGCTGTATTAGTGTCGCTGGTGACGCTAGTTAGTGAGGTAAATATTTAGGTTCGCCGTCAGCGTTTTATAGCGTCAGGGACCCCCATATACTATCTAATAAATGTTTTAACCCCTTGATTGCCCCCTAGTTAACCCTTTCACCACTGATCACCGTATAACCGTTACGGTTGACGCTGGTTAGTTTATTTATTTTTTATAGTGTCAGGGCACCCGCCGTTTATTACCGAATAAAGGTTTAGCCCCCCGATCGCCCGGCGGTGATATGCGTCGCCCCAGGCAGCGTCAGATTAGCGCCAGTACCGCTAACACCCACGCACGCAGCATGCGCCTCCCTTAGTGGTATAGTATCTGATCGGATCAATATCTGATCCGATCAGATCTATACTAGCGTCCCCAGCAGTTTAGGGTTCCCAAAAACGCAGTGTTAGCGGGATCAGCCCAGATACCCGCTAGCACCTGCGTTTTGCGCCTCTGCCCAGCCCACCCAAGTGCAGTATCGATCGATCACTGTCACTTACAAAACACTAAACGCATAACTGCAGCGTTCGCAGAGTCAGGCCTGATCCCTGCGATTGCTAACAGTTTTTTTGGTAGCATTTTGGTGAACTGGCAAGCACCAGACCCAGGCAGCGTCAGGTTAGCGCCAGTACCGCTAACACCCACGCACGCACCGTACACCTCCCTTAGTGGTATAGTATCTGAACGGATCAATATCTGATCCGATCAGATCTATACTAGCGTCACCAGCAGTTTAGGGTTCCCAAAAACGCAGTGTTAGCGGGATCAGCCCAGATACCTGCTAGCACCTGCGTTTTGCCCCTCCGCCCAGCCCAGCCCACCCAAGTGCAGTATCGATCGATCACTGTCACTTACAGAACACTAAACGCATAACTGCAGCGTTCACAGAGTCAGGCCTGATCCCTGCGATCGCTAACAGTTTTTTTGGTAGCGTTTTGGGGAACTGGCAAGCACCAGCGGCGTAGTACACCCCGGTCATAGTCAAACCAGCACTGCAGTAACACTTGGTGACGTGGCGAGTCCCATAAGTGCAGTTCAAGCTGGTGAGGTGGCAAGCACAAGTAGTGTCCCGCTGCCACCAAGAAGACAAACACAGGCCCGTCGTGCCCATAATGCCCTTCCTGCTGCATTCGCAAATCCTAATTGGGAACCCACCGCTTCTGCAGCACCCGTACTTCCCCCATTCACATCCCCAACCAAATGCAGTCGGCTGCATGAGAGGCATTTTTATGTCCTCCCGAGTACCCCTACCCAGCGAACCCCCCAAAAAAGATGTTGTGTCTGCAGCAAGTGCAGATATAGGCATGACACCCGCTATTATTGTCCCTCCTGTCCTGACAATCCTGGTCTTTGCATTGGTGAATGTTTTGAACGCTACCATTCACTAGTTGAGTAGGGTACAGCATTGCACATACTAGGCACACTTTCACAGGGTCTCCCAAGATGCCATCGCATTTTGAGAGACCCGAACCTGGAACCGGTTACAGTTATAAAAGTTAGTTACAAAAAAAGTGTAAAAAAAATAAATAAATATATAAAATAAAAAAAAATAGTTGTCGTTTTATTGTTTTCTCTCTCTCTATTCTCTCTCTCTATTGTTCTGCTCTTTTTTACTGTATTCTATTCTGCAATATTTTTTTGTTATTGTTATTGTTATTATGTTTTATCATGTTTGTTTTTCAGGTATGTAATTATTTATACTTTACTGTTTACTGTGCTTTATTGTTAACCATTGTTAACCATTTTTTTGTCTTCAGGTACGCCATTCACGACTTTGAGTGGTTATACCAGAATGATGCCTGCAGGTTTAGGTATCATCTTGGTATCATTCTTTTCAGCCAGCGGTCGGCTTTCATGTAAAAGCAATCCTAGCGGCTAATTAGCCTCTAGACTGCTTTTACAAGCCGTGGGAGGGAATGCCCCCCCCCACCGTCTTTCGTGTTTTTCTCTGGCTCTCCTGTCTCAACAGGGAACCTGAGAATGCAGCCGGTGATTCAGCCAGCTGACCATAGAGCTGATCAGAGACCAGAGTGGCTCCAAACATCTCAATGGCCTAAGAAACCGGAAGCTACGAGCATTTTATGACTTAGATTTCGCCGGATGTAAATAGCGCCATTGGGAAATTGGGGAAGCATTTTATCACACCGATCTTGGTGTGGTCAGATGCTTTGAGGGCAGAGGAGAGATCTAGGGTCTAATAGACCCCAATTTTTTCAAAAAAGAGTACCTGTCACTACCTATTGTTATCATAGGGGATATTTACATTCCCCGAGATAACAATAAAAATGATTAAAAAAAAAAATATGAAAGGAACAGTTTAAAAGTAAGATTAAAAAAGCAAAAAAATAATAAAGAAAAAAAAAAAAAGCACCCCTGTCGCCCCCTGCTCTCGCGCTAAGGCGAACGCAAGCGGCGGTCTGTCGTCAAACGTAAACAGCAATTGCACCATGCATGTGAGGTATCACCGCGAAGGCCAGATCGAGTGCAGTAATTTTTCCAGTAGACCTCCTCTGTAAATCTAAAGTGGTAACCTGTGAAGGCTTTTAAAGGCTTTTAAACATGTATTTATTTTGTTGCCACTGCACGTTTGTGCGCAATTTTAAAGCATGTCATGTTTGGTATCCATGTACTCGGCCTAAGATCATCTTTTTTATTTCATCAAACATTTGGGCAATATAGTGTGTTTTAGTGCATTAAAATTTAAAAAAGTGTGTTTTTTCCCCAAAAAATGCGTCTGAAAAATCGCTGCGCAATTACTGTGTGAAAAAAAAAAATGAAACACCCACCATTTTAATCTGTAGGGCATTTGCTTTAAAAAATATATAATGTTTGGGGGTTCAAAGTAATTTTTTTGCAAAAAAAAATAACTTTTTCATGTAAACAATAAGTGTCAGAAAGGGCTTTGTCTTCAAGTGGTTAGAAGAGTGGGTGATGTGTGACATAAGCTTCTAAATGTTGTGCATAAAATGCCAGGACAGTTCAAACCCCCCCCAAATGACCCCATTTTGGAAAGTAGACACCCCAAGCTATTTGCTGAGAGGCATGTCGAGTCCATGGAATATTTTATATTGCGACACAAGTTGCGGGAAAGAGACAAATTTTTTTTTTTTTTTGCACAAAGTTGTCACTAAATGATATATTGCTCAAACATGCCATGGAAATATGTGAAATTACACCCCAAAATACATTCTGCTGCTTCTCCTGAGTACGGGGATACCACATGTGTGAGACTTTTTGGGAGCCTAGCCGCGTACGGGACCCCTAAAAACCAAGCACCGCCTTCAGGCTTTCTAAGGGCGTGAATTTTTGATTTCACTCTTCACTGCCTATCACAGTTTCGGAGGCCATGGAATGCCCAGGTGGCACAAAACCCCCCCAAATGACCCCATTTTGGAAAGTAGACACCCCAAGCTATTTGCTGAGAGGTATAGTGAGTATTTTGCAGACATCACTTTTTGTCACAAAGTTTTGAAAATTGAAAAAAGAAAAAAAAAAAAAATGTTTTTTCTTGTCTTTCTTCATTTTCAAAAACAAATGAGAGCTGCAAAATACTCAACAAGATTAAAAAAAAAAATAAGTTTTACAACGCACGTGTGAATGTGCATGGAGTAAAAGGTTTTATTATACTCAACAATGTGTGGCTTCTTCTTTCAATGCTCAATACCAGTTTTTGTATTAAGTTGGTGTTTACAGTGACAATTGGTGTTATTTAATAATGGAAAAACCAGTTGGCACTACAACTGCACTAGGAGAACGTAGGAGACAGCTAAAAGAAACACAAGCAGTAAATCAAAATCAAGATTTTATCAGATCATTTTTTTTATAGTATCTAAAATAATTACAAATTTGCTGGCATAGCAATGGCCCCCCTAATAATCAACACATTTTTGACGCACTTCATGGGCGCTTTGGGGGGGCAAGCCAGTACGGCCAGCTTCCAGGGCCGTCATTATAGTTTCTGGAAGGCCCAACTGAGGCAACATAATTTGGAGCATTTCTCTTTCAAAAAGTTGTGAAGTATGCAGCATGCTAGAACTATGTGGTTCAGTTTGTACCCTGCCATATTTATTGCCGAAGGAAATAGGCAGAACCGCCTGGCCATTATCCCAAAGGCATTCTCCACGACTCTTCTAGCTCTGGCCAGCCAGTAATTAAAAACCCTCTTCTCCGGAATGAGGGTCCTCTGGGGGAATGGCCTCATCAGGTGATCACCCAGACCAAATGCTTGATCAGCGATATAAACAAAGGTGGCAATCCCAAGCCACCACTCTGGAGACGTGTGTAGAATTCGGTCTGGGCAAAGACTCCATCATTCGACATCCGGCCATTCTTCCCCACGTCCACATAGAGAAGCTTGTATGTCGCTGACACCACCGCCATCAACACAACACTATGAAACCCCTTATAGTTAAAATAGTATGACCCTGAGTGGGGTGGTGGGATGATCTGGACATGCTTCCCATTGATTGCCCCTCCGCAGTTGGGAAAATCCCAACGATGAGCAAATTGGGAAAACACAGTTTGCCATTCCTGTGGCGTTGAAGGAAACTGTGCAGTCAAAAAAGAAAAAAAAAATTAGTACTTTTGCACATAACATTGCAAGCAGATTAGACACATACATTCTTGGCCAACATCAGTATAACATTTATTTTTAGTATTTAAAGACAAAAAGATAAGGTACACTTATCAGATTCCTCACATCCTCTGATGGCCCATTGGAAACATTTTGGGGGGGGGGGGGGTTATAAATGAGTTTTGGACCCCAAAAAAGCCTCTGGCACTCTGCCTGAATTTAAGGACAACAATAACATTTGGACACATTTTAGGGGGTATTTAGGGTAAAGCACTACAATGGAGCTAACAAAATACATTAGGTGACTAGGCTAGGTGTACATGGGCCCAGGATAGCATGCTGGGAGGTTGGTAAAGGCAAATATGCATGAAGGACAAAAAAGGAGCATTAAAAGCTTACAGCATGCATGGGCACAAAGGGGACATTCAGAGCATATTACAATCATGGTAATTAGGGAATGAGGAAATAAATACAAAACATTAGTATACATTAAATACATAGAATGTGACGTTAAAGGAGAAAACTTACCATAATATAGTCCTTCTGCAGGACCTGTATGATGGCAGAATAGGTCTCTGGAATAATGATCCCCAGAGCCTGGGGGGAGATGCCTGTAGAGAACTTGAGGTCCTGTAGACTTCTCTGCGTCGCCAAGTACCACAACGTGGCGACTAGCCTTTGCTCCGGAGCGATGGCTTGCCACATGCAGGTGTCCTGCTGCATAATATAAGGGGACAGCAAAGCTAACAGACGGTGAAAAAGGGGGTCTCTCATCCAGAGAAAATACCTGAAATCATCTCTTGGATCTCCCGCAGCAAAGGCATATGAGAGAATTGGTCAGGCTGGAGCAACCAATTCTTGGTCCATGAACTCCTCCCCACCCTGTTCATGGACTGGGCTTGGGTCAAAGCAAGAACCCCAACACCAAGCCCCCACATAGTACAAACTCTACGATGAGTAGGTACCTGCAACATGGCTTCAAAACAGTCGTCTGGTCAGAACGAACTAACAGAACGCACTGAAGAACAGAAAGGTCTGTGAAGAGCGAGCTGAAAATCAGAAACGAACATACAAGAATGCACTGCAAAACAGATACGAATTTACTACACGCACTGAAAACCAGATACAAACCCACAAGCACCAACTGAAGAGCAGTAACGATCTGAAAAGTATGAGTCTGAAAAGCGCGAATCGTCTCTCACCAAACTTCTACTAACACGAGATAAACACGAGATTAGCAGAAGGAGCCTAAAGGGTGGCACACTGGGTATTGAACTTCCGTTTTCTAGTCGCATCGTACGTGTTGTACATCACCTCGTTCTGGATGGTCAGAATTTGGTGTGACCATGTGTATGCAAGACAAGCTTGAGCGGAATTCCGTCCGAAAAACCATCCAAGATTTTTCTGACGGAAATTCCGCTCGTGTGTACGCGGCATACGTTTTTAAACTTCAAGATCATTCAGATTAATAGGAGTAGGCTAGAAATAATTGAAATTCAATATGGAAATTATTATGCATGGGCACAGTTGGGAAACAGTTGGGAAATTAGAGAGTGACAATTAACAGGGAAAAAAGGGATATAGTGGGACATTGGGTTAGCAGGTTGGAGGTAATCAAAAATGATAGGCGCTACCATAAATCTATAATGCAGCCATAATAAAATGTTACGAATGCAGAGAATCTTTAAAACAAAATGAGTTCACTGGAATTGATGTTGGTTGATAGAAAAAGGGGATGGATGATATTAATAAATAATAAATAGGATGGAGTGCCATTCCAATTTTTAAAGAAGTTATCTGTGAAGACCGACATTGGAAAGCATATGAGCTACGTGTGGCAGAAAACTAACACTGCACATCAGTCTGAATACACCATCCCCACCTTGAAACATGGTGGTGGCAGCATTCTTCAGCAGGGACAGGGAAGCTGGTCAGAGTAGATGGGAAGATGGGCGGAGTCGAATACAGGGCAATCTTAGAAGAAAACCTGTTAGAGTCTGCAAAAGACTTGAGACTGTGGCGGAGGTTCACCTTCCAGCAGGACAACGACCCTAAACATGCAGCCAGAGCTACATGGAATGGTTTAGATCAAAGCATATTCATGTGTTAGAATAGACCAGTCAAAGTCCAGACCTAAATCCAATTGAGAATCCGTGGCAAGACTTGAACATTGCTGTACACAGACGCTCTCCATCCAATCTGAGAGAGCTTGAGCTATTGTGCAAAGAAGAATGTGCAAAAATGTCACTCTCTAGATGTGCAAAGCTGGTAGAGACATCCCCAAAATGACTTGCAGCTGTAATTGCAGCAAAAGGTGGTTCTACAAAGTATTGACTCAGGGGAGTGAATAGAAATGCAGGCCACACTTTTCAAATATTTATTTGTAAAAAAATTTGAAACCTATTTATCATTTTTCCTTCACAATTATGTACCATTTTGTGTTGGTCTATCTCAAAAAATCTCAATACAATACATTTACGTTTTTGGTTGTAACATGACAAAATGTGGAAAATTTCAAGGAGCATGAATACCTCTTCAAGGCACTGTAATTGGTAACTGAATCCGCTAAAGGGGAGTTCTGCTAGGTTTAGTCATTTTCCATAGATACCACAGCGAAAATACTCATCCCTACACAGGATCCAGAGTTGTTCTGCTGAGATCCTTCTCTCAGCAGCTGCCACCAGGTCCCTCACTACCACGTTCATCTGTAACATCATCCGTAGTCTGCGCCACCTCTTCCAAGTTCTGGCACAGCCTACCAATGACACACCAGTAGGCCCACCTATTTCCTCTGATATTAAATGGGTAACAAGATGAACCTGATAGTTGTGCAGCAGAGGGTGGGTGGCATGCAAAGGAGCCAAGTCACTGCAAATGAACAAAGAATTGTTTTAAATTTACTTTAACCACTTGTATATGTATTATTTATTGTTTTTGTTAGCTGTCATGTTTTTCTTTTTTAGGCTTTTTCCCTCTGTATCATCTAGTTATTTGGCCAGTAACACACCTCCTGTATGAGAGACATCACTCTGGATGAAGGAGCACAGGGGGCAGATTTGGACGGCAGCATTGTCAGTCTAGAGGAGGAGAGTTTTAGATGTACTAGCAGATTTAAATACACTAACAAATTGAAGCCAAACTCCAGCTCACACATTATAATCAGTTACAGCAAACAGTTTTTTTTTTCCTTTTGGGATAAGTATATAAGTAAATAAGTAAATAAAAGTGGATCATTTTAAGCACCCCTGTCAGTGCTAAATGGTTTGTCTCATCCCTGTAACTGCAAAAACAACAGACTTACTGACTGAATCACCACATAAAAATAGAAGAAAGAAAGCCTAAAAAGGAAACTAATACTTGCCACATTTAAGAATTGGCAAGTTGCAATATAATCAATGTTTGCGTGGGGGTTTTACGTATAACTAAAGGCACAGAGTGGAGAGGGATTGGAACATCTGTCAAACTTTTATTGCTGTCTGTGCCCCTGTTAGGGAGATTTACCCTCTCTATCTGTTATATTTACATCACTAAAAGTGGTGTCTTGATTTACTATTTACAGTTTTTTTCGAATAGGTGGGGGTACTATGTACCCTTTTCTCCTTTTGTTGGTATATGGGTCCCCCTTATTTTAAAGGGGCTTACAGATTTCTGTCCTACATCCATAGACCCTCATAACCACTAGGCCAAGGTTTGTGGGGAAGGGTGCCTTCTCCTCTTTAAAATAGAAACAAGGAGCTTTGCAGGGGGGTCAATCTAGTATGGTTCAGGAGGCGGGACCATCTGCTTGTTTCCTGACCTGCCAGGCTGCATGCTCAGATATGGGTCCGGTGTTGATTTTGGTACAGATTTTGGCACAGTAATTAAATTGAATTTTTTTTGCGTTGGGTCTCCCTTGACATCCATACCAAACCCTCATCAAGCATATGGGTCTGCAATGTACATTTAGAGGGAACCCCAAGCATTTTTTTGTGCGGTATACACCATTACTACATATCTATATCAGCTACTGTGCCCATCAAGCGCAGCCACTGTGCCCATCAAACGCAGCCCCTGTGCCCAAACGCAGCCACTGTGCCCATCAAACGCAGCCACTGTGCCATCAAATGCAGCCACTGTGCCATCAAACGCAGCCACTGTGCCATCAAACGCAGCCACTGTGCCATCAATTGCTGCCACTGTGCCCATTAAACGCAGCCACTGTGCCCATCAAACGCAGCCACTGTGCCGATCAAACGCAGCCACTGTGCCCATCAAACGCAGCCACTGTGCCCATCAATCGCAGCCACTGTGCCGATCAAACGCAGCCACTGTGCCCATCAAACGCAGCCACTGTGCCCATCAATCGCAGCCACTGTGCCCATCAATTGCAGCCACTGTGCCATCAATCGCAGACACGGTGCCCATCAATTGCAGCCACTGTGCCATCAATTGCAGCCACTGTGTCCATCAAACGCAGCCACTGTGCCCCATAAAATGCAGCCACTGTGCCCATCAATTGGCGCCACTGTGCCCATCAATTGGCGCCACTGTGCCCATCAATTGCTGCCACTGTGCCCCATCAAACGCAGTCACTGTGCCATATCAAATGCTGCCAGTGTGCCCCCCCCGCCCGTCGTCTGCACTTGCCTTACCAGCTCCTCGATGTCTTCTCCCGTCCTCTTTTCCCATCCTCTGCTATGATTGGATGCCTGGCGTCCAATCACAGTGCCTGTCGTTTCAGCCAATCAGGTGGCGGGTAACAGATCCGAGCACCTGATTGGCGGAGAGGAGGTTTAGTGTTAGAAAAGCAAATATTCATTCAATTTTCTAACACAGCTGAGTGACCTGCGAGCGCCCAGCCTATTAGAGCCTATGGCTCTAATTAGGTGCTTCAGAAACACCCCTCACCGCTGTAATTCAGGCACCCTGCGACGAAAAGGGTCCGGGCACCTGAATAGGGGGTGGCAGCGGTGGCAATAGATAGATTTATGCAATGCATGAATCTATCTAATGGTCATAGAGGGGGTGGCAGGAGAGAGGGGGGGGGGCGCCCGTGCGCCCTTATGGACGCTGCGCCACTTATACCAGATCTTCATCAAGGATAAGGATCTGGTATAGATGAAGAGAATTCCTTCATGATTTAAATTGTCATTAAATGATGAGCTTTCATTTTACAACAATTTAAACTTAATTATGTTCTTGTGTTATTTTTTTTTTTGGGGGGGGGGGGGTGCTGCTACATGTTTCTCAGGGCAGTGCTCAGCCCCCATGTCATTTGTTTCACAATCCTTTGCCTAATATCCTAGGAAATTGCCATTAATGTTTTTGAGGTTTCCACTATAATTTACCTCAATTGGGTTAGGATTCCACAGCCAAATTTCATAAATGTTGGGAAAACCTGCCCCAAACCAAACCAGGTATGTGCCCTTTTTCATCTCCATTACATGGCTGTCATGGGATTAGTAGTCTAAAAAATAAAGATAGCCTGGCAAGATCAACACGTGTTTTCCATACTTGCTGTAAATTTCTTTGCCTGAAAAATCAAATGAATGCAGGTTCAAAGACTGGTAAGCTACAATATATGAAATTTTTGTTCTTGGGTTTATTTATCCTTCAAACATGGAGAAACTGAGATTATGGGGGTCATTTACTATAGCGCCAGGAAGTACTGGGCACTATGGCAAATAATAACGCCCATTTTAGCCAAATAAAATTTTAACAGGCGAATGTGTGAATGAAAATTAGCAATATTTGTGGCGAACATACGTTAGCAAATTCTAAATCAGCGCTAATTAGTGCTTCCGCGTATATGCAAATGCCAATTTCTACTAAGTTGTTATATAGCACTGCACTGTAACCATGATCCATGTATGTGAAAAAAAAATTTTTATGTGAGATGTGCTCTACCTCGTGTGCATCTATTGATGTATATTGCAATTAGTATTCCTAGTATTTTTCCTTCTTTTGCTAACAAATGCAGTTATGAATGATTATTACATAGTAATGTCTGCTATTCTGTAAAGTTACATGTATTAAACATTTAGGTTTTCTATTTGTTGTATGTTGTTTTTTATTTTTTATTTTTTAATTCAAGGGACTATAAATCGGTAATTATTTATGTTCATTCTTGAATCATACTACACTATTATGCAGGTCTCGTACTTAGCACAGTGGCTTAGTGGTGTTCTCAGATGTCTCCACAGCACTCACGGTACAAGTTCAAATACCATCCACCAGCTGTGTTTCTTCTTTCAGTGCACAAGCAAATTAAAATAAACAAAAAAATGTAATCTGCCCGTTAGCTAGTGTGTGGTGTTTGGAATTTCACACCATAATAGTATTGAATACTTACATATTATTGCATGCATTTGAAGAGTTAATATAATAGAATCAGCCAAGTTAACCACTTGACGACCGCCTCACGCTGATATACATCAGCAGAATGGCACGGGCAGGCAAAATCACGTACCTGGTACGTGACTGCCTTCCCGTGGGCGGGGGGTCCCATTGGACCCCCCCCCCCCGGTGCCCGAGGCGGTCGGCTTTGGTCTGGGAGCATTCAGTGATGAGGGGGAGGCCATCCATTCATGCCCCCCCCCTCGCGATCGCTCCCAGCCAATCAGAATCTTCTCTGCCTCTGTATAGTACACAGAGGCATTGGATGTGATGTCATCTCTCCTCGGCTCGGTATTTTCCATTCCGGCGCCGAGGAGAGAAGACTGCAATGTGAGTGCACAACACTACACATTCCAGTAGAACATGCCAGGCACACATAACACCCCCCTTTACCCCCCGATCACCCCCCGAGCACCCCTCCTCCCCCTGTCACACTGACACCAAGCAGTTTTTTTTTCTGATTACTGCATGGTGTCAGTTTGTGACAGTTAGTGTGGTAGGGCAGTTACTGTTAGCTCCCTTTAGGTCTAGGATACCCCCCTAACCCCCCCTAATAACGTTTTAACCCCTTGATCACCCCCCGTCGCCAGTGTCACTAAGCGATCATTTTTCTGATCGCTGTATTAGTGTCACTCAGTGGCGGAAGTATAGGGGTCGCTGAGGTTGCCATGGCGACTGGGCCCCATGCTGCAGGGGGCCCTTGAGGGTCCCCCTGTTTATCTTGATAGGAGGAGCGGCTGAGATCGTTCTCCCCGATCGTTGTCCGAACTGTAATCGGCACTGTGCGGGGAGCTTGTCACACTGTTCTAAAGTGAAAACAGTGTGTGCTGTGCTCTTTGTCTCCCCCTACAGTGCAGTACCCAGCAGGAAGAGGTAAGGTAAAGCACTGCCGTTTTTTAAAAGGCTTTCTGTATGTGTGTATGTGTGTGTTCTTATGTGTGTTTATATGTGTGTTCATGTATGTGTTTATGTGTGTATTTATATATGTATATGTGTTTGTGTGTGTATATTATGTGTTTGTTTATCTATGTATGTGTGTGTGTTTAGATGCAGTGGCGGCCCATGCATTAAGTGTGCACGGGCGCCACCCCCTCACGCCAGCCACCCCTCTATCACCAATAGATAGATTCCTGCATTGCATGAATCTATCTATGGCCGCCGCTGCCACCCCCTATTCAGGCGCAGGGAACCTGAATTACAGTGGCGGGGGGTGTTTTTGAAGCACCGGATTAGAGCCATAGGCTCTAATAGGCATCAAAAAAGGTGACCTCGCAGGCCACTCTATTCGCTTTCCTAACACTAAACTGCCTCTCCACCAATCAGGTGCTCGGGTCTGTTACCCGTCACCTGATTGGCTGAAACGACAGGTGCCGCTATTGGAGGCCTATCAGGAGGAGAGGACGGGAGATGTGGACAGCAGGAGACGCATGGAGGAACCCACTCGTCGCAGTCACCTGCTGCCCCACCAAGACAGGGTAAGTGCCGATGAGCGGTCAGGGGTCACACTGGGGGCATTCAAGGGCACACTGGCAGCATTTGATCGGCACATGGGCAGCATTTGATGGGCACACTGGCTGCGTTTGATGGGCACAGTGGCAGTGTTTGGCACAGTGGCTGCGTTTGATGGAACACTGGCAGCATTTAATGGGCACAGTGGCAGCGTTTGATGTCCACACTGGCAGCATTTGATGGGCACACTGGCAGCGTTTGATGGGCACACTGGCAGCGTTTAGCACAGTGGCTGCAATTGATGGCACAGTGGCTGCGTTTGATGGCACACTGGCAGCATTTAAGTGGCACAGTGGCAGCGTTTGATGGGCACAGTGGCAGCATTTAAGTGGCACAGTGGCAGCGTTTGATGGGCACAGTGGCTGAGTTTGATGGGCACAGTGGCTGCGTTTGATGGCACACTGGCAGCATTTAAGTGGCACAGTGGCTGCAATTGATGGCACAGTGGCTGCAATTGATGGGCACAGTGGCTGCATTTGATGATTTTTTTTTCAAAAAATGTTTGCGCCCCGAAAAAAATTTTGAGCACCAGCCGCCACTGTTTACATGTATGTACTGTATGCACATTTTATGAATGCACGTTTAATCCTAACACCCTATATGTGTACAATCAGGACTGATTTTTTTTTCTTGCTCGTTCAAAGTACCAGCAACAAAATGCTGTTCCTCTGAAAAGCGATCCATGCTCAGATCACTTTTCAGAGGCATTTAACAGCCGGTAAAGAGGCAATATGTTGCCTCCTGACCACCTGTTTTAACCCCTTAAAGTGATTGTAAAGGTTTTTTTTTTAAATAACAAACATGTCATACCTTCATTGTGCAGTTAGTTTTGCACAGAGTGGCCCCGAACACCGACTTCTGGGGTCCCTCTGCGGCTCTCGTGGCTACTCCTCTTATCAGACATCCCCCTAGGAAAAGCACTGTCCAGGGGTCAGGGGGGCCCTTCATGATTTTTTGCATCGGGGCCCTGAAGGTTTTAATTACGCCACTGGTGTCACTGTTGACGCTAGTCAGGGAGGTAAATATATAGGTTCGCCATCAGTGTTTTATAGCGTCAGGGACCCCCATACCTAATACATTAGTTTACATTATTACTACCTAATAAATGTTTTAACCCCTTGATTGCCCCCTAGTTAACCCTTTCACCAGTGATCACAGTATAACTGTTACGGGTGACGCTGGTTAGTTCGTTTTTTTTGTTATAGTGTCAGGGCACCGAATAAAGGTTTAGCCCCCTGATCGCCCGGCGGTGATATGCGTCACCCCAGGCAGCGCAAGATTAGCGCCAGTACCGCTAACACCCACGCACGCAGCATACGCCTCCCTTAGTGGTATAGTATCTGAACGGATCAATATGTGATCCGATCAGATCTATACTAGCGTCCCCAGCAGTTTAGGGTTCCCAAAAATGCAGTGTTAGCGGGATCAGCCCAGATACCTGCTAGCACCTGCGTTTTGCCCCTCCGCCCGGCCCAGCTCAGCCCACCCAAATGCAGTATCGATCGAACACTGTCACTTACAAAACACTAAACGCATAACTGCAGCATTCGCAGAGTCAGGCCTGATCACTGCGATTGCTAACAGTTTTTTTGGTAGCGTTTTGGTGAACTGGCAAGCACCAGCGGCGTAGTACACCCCGGTCGTAGTCAAACCAGCACTGCAGTAACACTTGGTGACGTGGCGAGTCCCATAAATGCAGTTCAAGCTGGTGAGGTGGCAAGCACAAGTAGTGTCCCGCTGCCACCAAAAAGACAAACACAGGCCCATCGTGCCCATAATGCCCTTCCTGCTGCATTCGCCAATCCTAATTGGGAACCCACCACTTCTGCAGCACCCGTACTTCCCCCAGTAACATCCTCAACCAAATGCAGTCGGCTGCATGAGAGGTATTTTCTTTATGTCCTCCCGAGTACCCCTACCCAATGAACCCCCCCCCAAAAAAGATGTTGTGTCTGCAGCAAGTGCGGATATAGGCGTGACACCCGCTATTATTGTCCCTCCTGTCCTGACAATCCTGGTCTGCATTGGTGAATGTTTTGAACGCTACCATACACTAGTTGAGTATTAGCGTAGCGTACAGCACTGCACAGACTAGGCACACTTTCACAGGGTCTCCCAAGATGCCATCGCATTTTGAGAGACCCGAACCTGGAACCGGTTACAGTTATAAAAGTTACAGTTACAAAAACAGTGTAAAAAAAAAATATATATATATAACATAAAAAATAGTTGTCGTTTTATTGTTCTCTCTCTCTCTATTCTCTCTCTATTGTTCTGCTCGTTTTTACTGTATCCTATTCTGCAATGTTTTATTGTTATTATGTTTTATCATGTTTGCTTTTCAGATATGCAATTTTTTATACCTTACCATTTACTGTGCTTTATTGTTAACCATTTTTTTGTCTTCAGGTACGCCATTCACGACTTTGAGTGGTTATACCAGAATGATGCCTGCAGGTTTAGGTATCATTCTTTTCAGCCAGCGGTCGGCTTTCATATAAAAGCAATCCTAGTGGCTAATTAGCCTCTAGACTGCTTTTACAAGCAGTGGGAGGGAATGCCCCCCCACCGTCTTCCGTGTTTTTCTCTGGCTCTTCTGTCTCAACAGGAAACCTGAGAATGCAGCCGGTGATTCAGCCAGCTGACCATAGTGCTGATCAGAGACCAGAGTGGCTCCAAACATCTCTATGGCCTAAGAAACCTGAAGCTACGAGCATTTTATGACTTAGATTTTGCCGGATGTAAACAGCGCCATTGGGAAATTGGGAAAGCATTTTATCACACCGATCTTGGTGTGGTCAGATGCTTTGAGGGCAGAGGAGAGATCTAGGGTCTAATAGACCCCAATTTTTTCAAAAAAGAGTACCTGTCACTACCTATTGCTATCATAAGGGATATTTACATTCCCTGAGATAACAATAAAAATGATTTTAAAAAAAATGAAAGGAACAGTTTAAAAATAAGATAAAAAAAGAAAAAAAAAAGAAAAAAAAAAAAGCACCCCTGTCCCCCCTGGTCTCGCGCTAAGGCGAACGCAAGCGTCGGTCTGGCGTCAAATGTAAACAGCAATTGCACCATGCATGTGAGGTATCACCGCGAAGGTCAGATCGAGGGCAGTAATTTTAGCAGTAGACCTCCTCTGTAAATCTAAAGTGGTAACCTGTAAAGGCTTTTAAAAATGTATTTTATTTTGTTGCCACTGCACGTTTGTGTGCAATTTTAAAGCATGTCTGTTTGGTATCCACGTACTCGGCCTAAGATCATCTTTTTTATTTCATCAAACATTTGGGCAATATAGTGTGTTTTAGTGCATTAAAATTTTAAAAAGTGTGTTTTTTCCCCAAAAAATGCGTTTGAAAAATCGCTGCGCAAATACTGTGTGAAAAAAAAAATGAAACACCCACCATTTTAATCTGTAGAGCATTTTCTTTAAAAAAAAGATATAATTTTTGGGGGTTCAAAGTAATTTTCTTGCAAAAAAAAAAATAATTTTTTCATGTAAACAAAAAGTGTCAGAAAGGGCTTTGTCTTCAAGTGGTTAGAAGAGTGGGTAATGTGTGACATAAGCTTCTAAATGTTGTGCATAAAATGCCAGGACAGTTCAACCTCCCCCCAAATGACCCCATTTTGGAAAGTAGACACCCCAAGCTATTTGCTGAGAGGCATGTCGATTTCATGGAATATTTTATATTGTGACACAAGTTGCGGGAAAGAGACACATTTTTTTTTTTTTGCACAAAGTTGTCACTAAATGATATATTGCTCAAACATGCCATGGGAATATGTGAAATTACACCCCAAAATACATTCTGTTGCTTCTCCTGAGTACGGGGATACCACATGTGTGAGACTTTTTGGGAGCCTAGCCGCGTACGGGACCCCGAAAACCAAGCACCGCCTTCAGGCTTTCTAAGGGCGTAAATTTTTTATTTCACTCTTCACTGCCTATCACAGTTTCGGAGGCCATGGAATGCCCAGGTGGCACAAACCCCCCCCAAATGACCCCATTTTGGAAAGTAGACACCCCAAGCTATTTGCTGAGAGGTATAGTGAGTATTTTGCAGACCTCACTTTTTGTCACAAAGTTTTGAAAATTGAAAAAAAAAATTTTTTTTCTTGACTTTCTTCATTTTCAAAAACAAATGAGAGCTGCAAAATACTCACCATGCCTCTCAGCAAATAGCTTGGGGTGTCTACTTTCCAAAATGGGGTCATTTGGGGGGAGAGTTGTGCCGCCTGGGCATTCCATGGCCTCCGAAACTGTGATAACAGTGAAGAGTGAAATAAAAAATTTACACCCTTAGAAATCCTGAAGGAGGTGATTGGTTTTCGGGGTCCCGTACGCGGCTAGGCTCCCAAAAAGTCTCACACGTGGTATCCCCGTACTCAGGAGAAGCAATAGAATGTATTTTGGGGTGTAATTTCACATATTCCCATGGCATGTCCGGGGCTGAAGTGGTTAAAGGGCATTGGCTCGGAGCTATTTTACAATAAAGGACTTGTCAAAAACCAGCTACTGATTTTTTTTACATTTCACTGCTTTTTTTGGTGAACGGGTATTCACATAGGGGGGCAGGATCTGGGAGCCCCCTTGTTAAAGGGGGCTTCCAGATTCTGATAAACCCCCTGCCCGCAGACTGACAACCACCGACCAGGGTTGTCTGGAAGAGGCCTTTGTCCCCATCAACATGGGGACAAAGTGCCTATTACTTTTGCTAATAAGTGTCCCTTATACCCATCTCAAAAAGTTGGGATGTAAGAAATCGCACCCTGAAGTCACCCAAAGTAGTGCAGGATTGTGCAATTGTTGTGCCGTCGCACCAATTCGGACAGTTCCATTGCCGTCAATAGGCACCGATTTGGCCTGCAATTTGACATGTCAATTCAGAGCTATGTGAACATGGGTGAAGTTGCATAGATATTAGACCTGCACCATTCTGACCAAAATGAGAATCACAATTTTTTTGCTTAGAATAAAAAGATCACGATTCTCGCAACGTTAAATCTTTCCATTATATCCAAAAAATTGGGCTAACTTTACTGGTTAGTTTTTTTTTTTAGATCATTAACGTAATTTTTTCCAAAAAAATTGCATTTGAAAGGCCGCTGCGTAAATACAGTGTGACATAAAAAATTGCAACAACCACCATTTTATTCTCTAGGGTCTCTACAAAAAAAAAAATATAGAATGTTTGGGGGTTCTAAGTAATTTTCTAGCAAAAAAAAATGATTTTAACTTGAAACGAACAAATATCAGAAAAAGGTTTAGTGTTTAAGTGATTAAACTTTCCTCACTTACACAGAAGTCTATTTCATTGACAAATTGTTACAATGTTTCTAGTTAAGTTCACTCATAAAGAATGATCTGATTCTTTTCAGACTGCCTCACGGCTGAGGCTTCAGAAGAGCAGAGAGAATTCTTTGCATAACAAGAATCGTGAAATGCTTTTTTCAAGATCGCAAAGGGGAACAATAACAATTCTTGACGATCATACAGCTCTAATAAATATGAATGGAAATCATGGGGGACAACTTTTCATGTGACTCTGAGGTCCAAAGCTGCATGAAAAGTCACACAAGTGTGAAAGTAACCTAATGAGATTAAATGATAACAACTTTGAATAAGGCCCCATTTGCACTTGTGCAACCTTAAAATTGCACAGCTTTGTCATGACTTGAAGCAATGTCTGTGTAATCTTGTGGTGTATGGACCTCAAATCGCATCAAAGTCAAAGGTAGTCAGGAACGAATTTGCCACATTTTCAGGATGCACAAGTGACAATAGGGCCAAATTCAAAGGCATTATCCTTGAATCTCATCTACACTGCTGCGACCTGAAAGTCACACTATTTTGCTGCCACTTTGCCGCTGCAACTTGGTCCCAACGCCTGTGTAATATTGCGACCTATGTACCTCAAGTCACACCAAAGTAGTACGGGGACTACTTTGAAGTTGTTGCGACTTAAAGTAGCACAGATATTAATGGTTATCATTGAGAATCATGAGGTACAACTTGTCATGCAACTTGGAGGTCCAAATTTGCTGGAAAATTCGCCCAACTGTGAAACAAGTCATATATAATTTAATAAAAGGCGGTTTCATTTATACTTGCATAGTCCTTACTGATTTACATTGGCAGAACAAATGCAGGAAGTGATGTGTGCACATGGGCCAGAAGCAAATGTGTGGTGATGCCAAACAAATCAATGAACCCCACCCACACCAAATCTAACTACCACATCCACCCCCACATTGAGTAAGCACAAGTACATAACCTACACTTATCCGGCCAATCAGCAGCACCTCCTCTTTGCTAAAGAGAGACCACGCCATGTCCACCTAGATGGAGATCCTGACCAGCACAGGAACTTCCGGGTGATTACAATGACTCATTTCTGGGTCAGAGGGTGAAACCACGCTCTTTTGATTGCAGTTGCGAATGTTTGATCACAACCATGATTAGTGTTTATTTGCAGATATGCAAATCTGTATTTCTACATATATTTGAAGGTAAACTTAAGTGAGTTTAATAAGAAATGGTGTCCCTGGGATAGCAACAGGTGAATTACAAAGGCCCAGTTTGAGCCCTGGTTCACACTGACAGCGGGAGGAAATCGTTCAGCTGAACTCTCACAATTTCATTACCGCATTTCCGTCCCGACTGTGGGGGCAACATCAGAGACATTGGTGCAGGTTTCTGCATTGATATCAATACAAATCGCACCCCAAAGTCGCACCAATTAGAACAGTGCAATTGCCACCGATTTGACATGTCAAATCGCACCAATGTGAACCAGGGCTGACACATACAACACTGCCTATCCACCAGCTGAATTCATTACCTGCAATTCTCCACAGCTGTTATATATAAAGATTCCACCTTTATCACTTACTTGCAGGTGTGCTGAAGCCTAGGTTTACATTGGAGCAATTTGTCATGCTATTTAAGAGATTAGATCGCATGACAAGCAAGTCACAGCCTATTGGCGGCAATGGCACTGTTTCAATCGATGCGACACAGATTTTGCCGTGCCGCACCATTTTGCAAAAGTAGTTCCGGCGCCACTTTTGCTGATTTCAGGTGTGACTTAAATAGAAATCTGTATGAAGCCACACAGATGTCTATCAAGTAGCACCTGAAATCGCGCTGACCTTGCTACTTTGAAATCGGGCTACTTCAAGTGAAGTAGCCCGATTTCAAAGTAGCATCAATGTAAACCAGGACAAAGACTATTTTTTTTGGTGCACAAATACATATAGAAATAAGATCTTGCACTTCCCCAAAACCACCATCCCCAAAACTAATTACAAGAAAAAAAACAAAAAAAAAAACAAAAACAAAAAACAAACAAGCTCAATAATGAACTTTTATTTTGCCAGCAGAAACCAAATTATGTACATTCATTTACTAGCTTCACAAAAAAAAAAAAATCTACAGGTTATATGGTGCTATATTTAGCAAAACAGTTGCAATTGGATTTTAAGGGCCCTGCTCATAGGAGCTTGCAATCTAAAATTTGTCTAAACCTTAGAGTGGACACAGCTTTACTTTCAGTGTAGAACTGGCAACACATCACATTTTTATCTGCAAGATTATAAAAACATTCTTTTTAACATAGCGTTTTTTATTTAATAATAAAACAAATATATAAACATACAGTTGATACATTGTGCAGTGGTTACAGTATAAGGTATACAGATATTCTACAGTAGATGTTACATAGCGAATCCTAACACATTTATATAATCACCGGAAGTAGGTCAATGGGAACAATGGTGTGTGGGGGGGGGGATATATATGAATTGAGATTTATGTGGTTACATCCCTTCTAGAACCTAATCATCTATTCCCTAATAATAAACTAGTGGTTTCAGCTTCGTAGTCAGTATATCCGTATACTACATAAACACAAGGGGGGGGCTCCCCTGATTCACAGGTGACCCACCATATAAAACAGCAAAGTAAAATAACTTGCATAGGTCAGAGTCAACATTCCCGCAGCACAGGCAGGGGGGGTGATGCATCTGCAGGTCAACTCTTTATTCCAAGTCTAGGTGCTCTGCACATATCCAGGGATCCCAGATTTTCCCAGATTTTTTGGGGCAATTACGGCCAAGATACGCTAACTTATATATCGGTAGTGCCTTGTTAATGAGATTTTTCCAGAAACATGTCGAGGGGGGAACAGACCCTTCCAGTGTAACAGGATCGCCTTTCTGGCATAGAAAGCTGCGTAAAATATGAAGAGTTTTTTAGCTCGGGAGGCATCTAATGTGTTAACTACTCCAAGCAGTAAGGGTATTGGGTCGCAGGGAACTTTTACTTTGCCAACTCGGTTTATCGTGTTAACCACCCCTCTTCAGAATATTTTTAAATATCGGCAAGACCAAACCACATGAAAGAAGGAACCCTCCTCTGCTGCGCATTTGGTACAAACCGGGTTGTTAGAGGGGTATATTTTGGCTAGACGCTGGGGAGAGAAGTAGGCTCTGTGCAAAAATTTTAGCTGGATAAATCTGTCTCTGGCAGAGATCATCAGGGGCAAATATTTTTGAATACCCTCTTCCCAATCATCATCGGCCAACAAAGGTATATCCTTCTGCCAGACCGAAAACAACTGCGAAACTTTAGAGGTGTCCATGCCCGCCAGGGCCGTGTATAGATTAGATAGGACCCTCCCGTCACCCTCCTCGCCCAGCAGTCGCTCAAGCCCAGTAGTTATGAGTTTCGGGGGTGTGGGGAATTGGGAGTGGTAGGCATGTCTGAGCTGTAGGTATCTGAAGAACATATTATTGGGTAGACCTTTTTGTTGTTTTAGGGTGTCAAAGGGAAGTAGGCCTGCTCAAGTGACTATATCCGCCACGGTGGTTATTCCGTACCGGGCCCATAACACTGGGTCCGGGATGGTCTGGAAGTGCGGTAGCTGCGGGTTCCCCCACAAGGGTGTGCGGGGGGACCAACTGTCCGCTCCCCTAATCTTACTCCTAACAGTCTCCCAGACCTTCAGGGCGGTCTTCATTGAGGTAGAGATCCCAGGGTTAGACCTGGGCCCTCTATGCATCAAGTTTCTCAGTTCTGAGTATGAGCCCAGCAAAACCGCCTCCAAGGTGGAAGCAGGGTTTGCTGGTTCCTCAGACAGCCACCAACGGAGGGTAACCAACACTGCCGCCCAATAATATTTCTGGAAACACGGCAGAGCGAGTCCCCCCCCAGTGATAAAGGGAGTTGTAGAGTAGATTTAGAGATTCTAGGTATGTTACCGTTCCATATAAACGCAGTGATCACGGTGTCAAGTTTTTTAAAGAAAGTATTCGGTATGTGTACAGGTGTCTGTCTAAAGATATAAAGAAATTTAAGCAGTATGGACATTTTTATCAAGTTAACCCTGCCTACTGGGGTCAGAGGCAGTGTTTTCCAGATGGTGCATTTATGGGTCAGAGTAAATGAATGTGGTAGTGTCCCTCGCGCTATAAAGAATAAAGGAATGTGTCTCAATCAAAATAATAAATAAGTGAAATGAAACGATAGAGGTAAGTGGGCGTGAGTATTATGTGATGATGTCTCTCAGGACTGCAGCAAAGTCAAAAGTGTTCACACTACACTTCAGCAAACTAAAACCTGTGGAAGGACTTCGCGCTTCAAATCTATCACATAAAAAAGTGACAGTATAACAACCTACAAAGGTGCAGCTATAGTCGCTGTAAACATATATATCAATGTGAGTAAGCACAACAGTGAATAAACACGCATAAAAATAATCAAACAAATCCAAATGTGCTGGTGACACACATGATCTTCATAAGTGAAAAGTTCATATTGTTCTCTTCTTAAAAGCAAAATTCCTATATGGCTGTAGCTGGGATCAGGTATGGGGGACAATGAAGATAGTCTATAAATGGGGGATCCGGTATATCGGGGCTCTCTAACCTCTCACCTTAAAAAAGGGGAATAAAGGCATCAGGTGTCTGCTGCAGTAGGTCCTGTAAAGTGCAGTGCATAAGGTAATCCGGGTGATTTTCATCAGTTTTGCACCATTTACAGCGCAGTCAGATTTAATCGGCTGTACTTCTACATGTAACTGACAAGGAGTCTACAGATGCAGACAAAAAGGATTTTTTTTATTCTTTTTTATGCCGAACTATCGACACATTTGGGCATCTGTACGCCGGGAAGATTATCCCATCATTAGAGGCACATCACCCGGATTACCTTATGCACCTTTGTAGGTTGTTATACTGTCACTTTTATATGGGTCAGAGTAGACATTACCGGAGATAGGTTAAGGGGAATAAACTGCGCAAAGTCTCTGTGTATTTCTACTCCTAAATACTTAAACTGAGAAACTTTTTTGAGGGGAGTGTTTGCAGGTATCGAGGCTTCCCCCGGATGTAATGCAAAAATTACCGATTTGGTCCAGTTAATACAGACGCCAGAATCCACGAAAATTATTGATAAGTGACAAGGCAGCACCCAGGGAATCATTGGTATTCCTAAGGTACAGCAGGGTGTCGTCCGCATATAGGGATATCTTTTCGTGTACCGTGCCAATCGTAATACCAGTAACTAAAGGAGAGGATCGAAGGAGGATTGCCATTGGTTCTATGGCCAGGGCGAACAGGGCAGGGGAAAGTGGGCAGCCCTGCCTGGTGCCCCTGTGCAGATAGAAGGGTGGCGACATTGTCATTCCCATACGAACCCTAGCCCGTGGGGATGTATAAAGGGTTTGCACCCAGGATATGAATTTAGGTCCAAAGCCGAATCGACGCAGGACCTCCCATAGATAGCCCCACTCTACTGAATCGAATGCTTTCTCAGCATCCAGGGAGGCCACTGCGTCAAATTTTGTCAAGTATTCTTTGGCACCCAGAACCGTGTATAATCTACGAAGATTAATGTCTGTCCCCTTACCCGGCATGAAGCCAGTTTGATCTTCATGAATCAGATTATGTATAATTTCATTGAGACTTTTCGCTAGGATCTTGGCAAGTATCTTGGCGTCTGCATTAATTAGAGATATGGGGCGGTAGGAGGTACAGAGCTCAGGATCTTTACCCGGCTTAGGTATGACCACTATTATTGCCTCTGTCATGGATGGCGGAAGTGTAGAGTCTTTCAGGGTCCCCAGAATCATCTTGTGTATTTTAGGTATCATTTGCTCCCCGTGTTGTTTAAAGAACTCGGGGGGAGGCCATCCGACCCCGGAATCCTCACCACCTGGAGCTCACCTATGGCCTGTTTCACCTCCTCTAACAAAATGGGAGTGTCTAACCTGTTTCGGGTCTCTTCGGTAAGTGAAGGGAAGGCGAGTTGACTAAGGAAGGAATTCAACTCCCCCGAAGAGTAATCCGCCCTAGATGAGTATAGGGATTTATAGTATGTGGCAAAACAGGCGTTGATGGCAACTGGGTCGGTCACCAAGTCCCCACCAGCAGTTCTCATACGGGCTATGGTAGATGCAGGTTGTTGTTCTTTCGCCAACCATGCTAGCAGGTGTCCTGTTTTCTCCCCCTGTTCAAATATACGTTGTTGTTTTTTAGCCCCCGCTACCCGGAGGAGCATCACCTCACGGTGTGCAGCCTGCATATCAGATAGGGTAATTGGGTTTTGAGTCTGAACGTATTGAGATTAAAGATCTTGTGCCCTATTCTCGGCCTCCTCAATGGAGACCCTGGTGTCACTTCTGGCAAGGGAGATCGCGGTCTGATAGCAACCCCGAGTGTACGCCTTGAAGGCGTCCCACCGAAAAGGCAGCACCGAGGAGTTAGCATTAGAGGTCCAAAATTCTGCTATACATGTATCTATACTTGTCGCAACATTATCCTCTGAGACCCAATAGCGGGAAAGCCTGTATAATCTCTCTGAGGGGGGGGTCTGTGTTTGCAGAGTAAGCAGCATGGGGGCATGGTCTGATATGCCCCTAGGGAGGATTTTCACCTCTAGTACGCGAGAGAGCAGCCCCCCAGTGAGGTAGATCAAGTCTATCCTAGATAATGTACGAAAGGAGGCGGACTGGCAAGTGAATGCCCTATCATGTGGAAATTTCCACCTCCATACATCTATTAAGCCATATAGAGTAGCCCATTTACTAAGGGGAGAATCAGAACCCGTCCCTGGGTTTAATCTATCCACAGACGGGTTCGGAGCCATGTTGAAATCCCCAGCTATAATAAGGTTGTCCGTGGAATATGAAGCAAGTATAGGAGTCAGGTATTTAAGGAGAGACACAGTAGCCGGAGGGGGCACGTACAAACCCACAATTAACATTTCAACAGTATTTATCACGGCATGCAATAAGACAAATCTGCCCTCCGGATCAGTCCTGACGGCAAGCAAAGTAAAAGATAGGGATTTGTGTATTAACACGCTAACACCCCTGGCATAACTTGAATATGACGAGTGATAATAGTGCCCTATCCATGGTTTCCTAAGACCTAGGACTTTCCTGCCCACCAGGTGGGTCTCTTGAAGTATACAGATGTGTGGACTATATTTTTTTAAATACGTCATGACCAGGGTTCTCTTTATTTTGTCATTTAACCCCCTAACCTTCCAAGATAAGAGTCTCAAGGGGGCCATAGCCGTAGACATAAGACTGTTTTAGGATGGGAGTAACGACAGGACTGATCCGGAATAGAGCACACCCCCTCCAGTATACAGGGATTCATCTGTAACATCTTGGCCAACAGGCCCCAGGTTAAGCCAGGGGCCAAAAAAGATGACCCATGTAGACCACTGCTAAAAATCGTATCAAACTGAGTAGAACCAGAACAAAAAAGAAAACAAAGGGAAAAAACTACAAAAAAAGGGTGCAACCGCAACCCAAAAGCCCAACCCCCCCTCCCTGCACATCCGTTGGGAAACTCGGAGTGCTTGTACCCAAAACCGACCCCATTATATTGTAGGAAAGTTTCCTGTGAGCGCAATGGAGAGGCAGGCGGCCCTCCCTTACTCAGGCGAGATTGTCTCCTACGAGATTGGAGGTCTCCGCTCCCACGCCTACATCATAGCAGCATATTAACATAAAATTAACTAGAAAAGAAAAGAAAACAGACTCTTGCAAGATAATGTAGCTAATTTGAACTTATCTCTTGCGTAACTTGCAAGGCAGAGTTAATCTTGAAAATAAAAAAACACCTAGTATAAACTAGGGGCACACACTTCATTATATAACCAATTTAACCTTTGCAGATATGAGGAGAACAGGTTATCCCCCCAGCAGTGCCGTGGACACGCAGCTCCCCCAAAGAAGACAAGCTCTTGCAAAGTAATGTAGCGGCATTTGAACTTATCCAGTACATAGTTTGCAAGGCAAAGTTGGACTGAAAAATAAAAAATTGCCTAGTGTGAACTAGGGGCGCACACTTCAACATTTAACCAGCTTAGCCTTCCCATATATAAGGAGAGTGGTTTATCCCTTTAACAGTGTCACCGGCATGCCGTTCCTTCAGGGGAAACACTCTCTTGCAGAGTAGTATAGCAGCAGCTAAACTTGTCTAGTGCATAGTTTGCAAGGCAAAGTTGGGCTTGAAAATAAAAAAACACCTAATATAAACTAGGGGCACTCACTTCATTGTTTAACCCGTTTAACCTCCACAGATATAAGAGGGACAGTTTATCCCACTAGTAGCGTCACGGGCATGCCACTTCCCCATAAAAATCAAGCTTTTGCAGGGTAATATGACAACTGTTAGACTTGTCCGATGCATAATTGGCGAGGCAAGATTTGACATAAAAAATAAAAAATCACCTAATAAAAACTAGGGGCACATACTTTGTTATTCGGCCAGCTTAACCCTCGCAGGTATAGGGAGAACAGTCCATCCCCCCAGCAGTGGCACGGGCATGCCGTTCCCCTAGAGCTGCAGCAGAGACCCAGCAGACTTTGTTCCCGTCCATGGGTTTCCCCTCCCCCCCTCATGTTTGAGCCATCAGCCACGTGGGAGGAGCAGCGTCTCTCCACAGCACCACCGAAGGTACAAGCTAACCACACAACTGTCCTGCAATAGTGTATTATGCAGGAGGTTAACTGCGTCATCGCAGCAAAGTGTCTTCCTGTCCCGCTCCTGAATTCCCCCCCCTCCCCCTCAAACCAGGGCTGTCCATCCGGGATAGAGGAGGGCAGTGTCAGTCCCAGTCTTCCAGCGTTGTTGGCCTTGGGTAAAACATAAATGTTCAGATAAAAATTAGAAAAAAAAAAAAAAAAAGAAAAAGTAGGAAAAAATGTATAGCGGGAGAAGAAAGCATGGAAATGGGCATCTAATGTAATCCAGGGTCTCTCTCACTGGCACCAGCCAGCAGCTCAGCGAAGCTGGCCCCCCTACAATCAGCACAAATAAAAACTCAAGTGTGTTTCTTTAGTGCTACGTTTGTGCTGTTTTGTGCCGTAAAAATTTACATTTGTGCTGCTTTTATTTTTAAGATATTAGCAATTGTTTTTTCCAGACTATGACATCACCTAGCCCCCCTACAATGCCCAAATGACACAAAACTGGTCCCGTTGGTTAGTGCTACGTTTGTGCTGTTTTGTGCTGCTAAAAATTCCGTTCTATCTTTTATCATTTTTGCGTTATTAATGATTTATTAAAGGTCACCAAAGGTTAGTCAGCCCCCCTACAACGCCCAAATGACACAAAACTGGTCTCGTTGGTTAGTGCTACGTTTGTGCTGTTTTGTGCTGCTAAAATTGTTATTTGTGCTGTTATGGTTTTTTAGTTAACAGCTTGTTTTTATATTTGTGCTTTTTTGTGTCATAATAATACAAATTTGTGCTGCTTTTTTTTAAAGATAATAGTAATTTGTTTTTTTCCAGATGATGACATCACCCCGCTCTCCTGTCACGTACCTGGTTAGTGAGCTCCTGGTTAGAAAGCAGCCATGGGAGCACAGTGAGGTATGAGTGCCTGTGATCAGTCCAGTAGACTGTGTGGTGGCAGCAGTCAGCAGGTGGATGTGGCGGCAGAACCAGCTGGTGGCAGATGAGCTGGCACTGAGCTTGGCTGGTGGCAGACTGTGGGTAAGCAGCTGGAAGCAGGAGACAGATGAGACCTTGCTGGGCTGAAGAGCTGTAGCAGGCTGGATGAGCAGGATGCAGGGTCAGATGAGCCGGGTCCATAATGGCCAGGCAGATCAGGCATAGACGGCACACAACAGGATAGTCGGGTCACAAACCAAGTCAGCAACAGGAGGTAGATCAGGCAAGAAGAGAAGGCAGAAGCAGAATCCAGAGACAAGCCAAGGTCAGGGCTGGTAGCAGTCAAACGGAGGTCAGGAGCAAGCTGGGTTAGGATCAGAGGTCAAACACAGGAATCAGGAATGAACACACAGAAGCGGCACACCAAATTGCAGCCTGTTTAAATAGTCTGTCTGGTGCCAGCATTGGTGACAGGCTCACACTCATCTGCCCAGCCAGTTGCCAGTCTGCGCATGCACATATGTATGTACAGGGAGACATCATTTGTGCTATGCAAAAGCCTTCCCTGACACCCCCTACAACAACCAAACAAAATGAAAACGGGCTGGTTGGTTAGTGCCATGTTTGTGTTGATTTGTGCCTATTTACTTTCCATTCTATCTCCTTTTGTTTTTCAGTTATTGTTGATTTATTAAAGGTCACCAAAGGTTACCCAGCCCCCCTACAAGAGACAAAGGGCATGAAACTGGGCTGGTTGGTGCCTTCTTTGTGCTGTTTTAATATCAGTTCTACCACTTTTTGTTTTTCAGTTATTTACTATTTAACCAACACAAACCAACCAGCCCGTTTTCATTTTGTTTGGCTGCACAAACAAAAGCAGCACAAATTTTTATTATTATGACACAAAAAAGCACAAATATGAAAACAAGCTGTTATAACTAAAAAACCATAACAGCACAAATAAAAATTTTAGCAGCACAAACCAGCACAAATGAGGCACTAACCAACGAGACCAGTTTTGTGTCATTTGGGTGTTGTAGGGGGGCTGACTGACTTTTGGTGACCTTTAATAAATCATTAATAACGCGAAAACGATAAAAGATAGAACGAAAATTTTAGCAGCACAAAAGAGCACAAACATAGCACTAACCAACGAGACCAGTTTTGTGTCATTTGGGTGTTGTAGGGGGGACTGAGTGACCTTCGGTGACCTTTAATAAATCATTAATAACGCAAAAACGATAAAAGGTAGGACAGAAATTTTAGCAGCACAAAACAGCACAAATGTAGCACTAAAGAAACACACTTGAGTTTTTATTTGTGCTGATTGTAGGGTGGGCAAAGTGAGTGGGGTTTGAAAAAAAAAAAACTGTTATAACTTAAAAACCATAACAGCACAAATAAAAATTTTAGCAGCACAAACCAGCACAAACGTAGCACCAACCAACGAAACCAGTTTCGTGTCATTTGGGCGTTGTAGGGGGGCTGACTGACCTTTGGTGACCTTTAATAAATCATTAATAACGAGAAAACGATAAAAGATAGAACGGAAATTTTAGCAGCACAAAACAGTACAAATGTAGCACTAACCAACGAGACCAGTTTTGTGTCATTTGGGCATTGTAGGGGGGCTGACTGACCTTTGGTGACCTTTAATAAATCATTAATAACGCAAAAACGATAAAAGGTAGAACGGAAATTTTAGCTGCACAAAACAGCACAAATGTAGCACTAAAGAAACACACTTGAGTTTTTATTTGTGCTGATTGTAGGGTGGGCAAAGTGAGTGGGGTTTGAAAAAAAAAAACTGTTATAACTTAAAAACCATAACAGCACAAATAAAAATTTTAGCAGCACAAACCAGCACAAACGTAGCACTAACCAACGAGACCAGTTTCGTGTCATTTGGGCATTATAGGGGGCCTGAGTGACCTTTGGTGACCTTTAATAAATCATTAATAACACGAAAATGATAAAAGATAGAACGGAAATTTTAGCAGCACAAAACAGCACAAACGTAGCACTAACCAACGAGACCAGTTTTGTGTCATTTGGGCATTATAGGGGGCTGACTGACCTTTGGTGACCTTTAATAAATTATTAATAACGCAAAAACGATAAAAGATAGAACGGAAATGTTAGCAGCACAAAACAGCACAAATGTAGCACTAACCAACGAGACCAGTTTTGCATCATTTGGGCATTGTAGGGGGGGGTGACTGACCTTTGGTGACCTTTAATAAATCATTAATAACGCAAAAACGATAAAAGATAGAACGGAATTTTTAGCAGCACAAAACAGCACAAACGTAGCACTAACCAACGAGACCAGTTTTGTGTCATTTGGGCGTTGTAGGGGGGCTAACTGACCTTTGGTGACCTTTAATAAATCATTAATAACGCAAAAACGATAGAAGATAGAACGGAATTTTTAGCAGCACAAAACAGCACAAACGTAGCACTAACCAACGAGACCAGTTTTGTGTCATTTGGGTGTTGTAGGAGGGCTAGGTGATGTCATAGTCTGGAAAAAACAATTGCTAATATCTTAAAAATAAAAGCAGCACAAATGTAAATTTTTACGGCACAAAACAGCACAAACGTAGCACTAAAGAAACACACTTGAGTTTTTATTTGTGCTGATTGTAGGGGGGCCAGCTTCGCTGAGCTCCAGCCAGCCTCTCTGTTACAGATCCAAAGAAAAAGAAAGGGAGCAGTAGTTCCTCACAGCATTATACCAGGGGGAGAGTTTTCCACATAGCTGCCTCACAAGAGATAATATGGAGGGGGTTAACTGCATCATTTCAGCAAGGTATCGTCCTGCGTGTGGATATCTTCGTCTGAGTGTAATAGCAGATAGTAGGATGTAGATTACAGTCACAATCCCTCAACGTGTTGGTAAATGCGGGTGGCTGCCATCCGGCTTGTCCTGGAAGAGGAAGGTCAGTCCGCAGGCAGGAGAAAAAAAAAATAAACCCCCCCCCGGCATCAGGCCAAGACTATGAGTAAAGTATTCCCTCTCCCTCCCATGCGATGAAGCTAGGCGAGATGGAGGGTAGCTGGGGAGGGAGGACAGGAAAAGTCAGTCTGTACTGGAACAGCAGTAGAGCTTAAACGTTACCGGGCACGAGGGAGGCCGTCTAGCCATCGAGAGGCGTCCTCTGGAGAAGTGAAGTAGCGGGTAGATTCACCATCGATAACCCGAAGGCGGGCCGGAAAAAGCATGCTATACTTGAGCCCTTTTGTGCGGAGCTGTGCTTTAACGTGATCGAAAGTCCTTCTAAGCCTTTGCGTGTCAATAGAATAGTCCGGGAATAGCATTAGTTTTGTGTTGTCAAAGCGCAATTCAGGAACTTTGCGGGCTTCGTGTAGTGCCAGGTCGCGGTCCCGGAAATTCAAGAGTCTGAATATGAAAGTATGTGGAGGGGATCCCGGGGGGCCTTGCACAGGGGGCACGCGATGGGCTCTCTCTATAACGAAGTGCGGGGAGAACTGGGCCTGCGGGAGCAGGATGCGGAGCAGATGCCCAGTAAAGGTCGTGGGGTCTTGCCCTTCAGCTCCTTCTGGTAGCCTCACGATCCGTAAGTTGTTCCGCCGGCTCCTATTCTCGCCATCTTCCGTCCTAGATTCAAAGGCCTTTACCTTAATCTGCAGGGTGTGAATGGAGGCCCGCTGGTCCCGGATGGAGTCCTCCGTCTCGCCAACCCTGCGCTCAGCTTCTCCCATTCGTCCTCTCATCTTATCCATGTCTCTCCGTGACAGCCCAAATTCCGTTTGAAGGGTATCGATTTTTGCTGTAAGGGTCGTCTGGCATCCAGCGATCACCTGCATTAAGGCCTGAAAGCGGTCTTCCTCTGCCGTCGCTGGATCCGCCATGTTGGTTTGAGACGCCACGTGTATGCAGTCTATGGCGGCCGTTGTTGTTGCTGCTGGGATGGTTTAGGGGCTTGCTTAGCCTTCCTACCCGGGCCCGATTTGCTTCTTCTCATGCCCTAGCAACCTCCGGTGTCTGTTTAGTCAAGTGGAAGGATAAATTTCGGATATTTAAGGCAAGTGGAAGCGGAGCTCCTCTCACACACGTCCTTTCAGGCCGCCAGCTCAACCACGCCCCTATAAAAACGTTCTTAACAGTCATTCTTACAAAGCATTCCAACATAATATTAAAAGAGGCACATGTTCAAAACAGAACACCCACCGCTACCCCACAATCCATACATACATAGGTGACCATGTTCTGCTGGAAGCTGCATTTCTGTGTACATGATTAAGCAATGCGATCAAAGAGTAGAAGGTCAGCACATGCTCCCAAACCATGTTTGCATGGTCAGACAGAAACAATACACACACAACATTGACAGTATGGCCACATAAACCCACTTTTGATGGAAAAAACGCACAAGAATTTCAACAAACAACCCCTGGTTGGGCATTTGCCAATATGGACAATATCATTCCTTCTCCCCCCACAAATCACAGCAAAAAACCTGGCCTTCTCAGGCCAAATGAACTCCCCCAACTGTAGCCCTTTATACTGTATTTGCAGGTCTGAGCATGCTCAGCTGTGTTGGCACCTAGTTGTACAAAAATGGGGAATTTATCTCTTCTCAGACTTTTAAAGATATTTCAGTGTAAAAATCACTTTTTCACACAGTTTAAAAGTAGATTATCTTTAAATAATATACCGCATATTTCAGTACTATTTAGGCAATTATATCATGCTCTAAACATTATTTCCATGTGCAATTCTCCAGCTTTTAGCAGAGTAAGGATTCGGTCGCTATTTAGTTTCAGGGAACTATAGTAAATTCGAATTTGTGAGTTTTTTCTCACCAGCGCTAGAGTGAATACCGTTTTAGCGCTAATTTGCGCAAATTAGACGATTAGCGATTAAATGACCCCCTATGTTTTTTACACAATGGTTTAATAACAGCATTTTTAAAATGAGTCATTCTGTACTCTAATTGAGCTTCCTCTGCTTATTTTAGTATTTCTGTAATTGAATCCATTGCAATATGTCACAGTCATATAGTATGCTGATGGATGGATCTCCCTTAACCCAATTTTCTTGGTTTTGGGTATTACCTAATGATGGATTCCACTAATGTAGTTTAGCATCATGATTAAGACTGTGACATTGCAGCAGATGACATGTTAACAGAAGAAAACTCTTTGATTGATGTTCGTCAATCGCCATGTAATCATCATTTTACACTTCTTTGCATCCAAAAATAGGATTTTTATAACAGCTTACCTGTAAAATCCTTTTCTTGGAGTACATCACGGGACACAGAGCCATAGTAATAACTATGTGGGTTATATAGGCCACCTTTAGGTGATGGACACTGGCACACCCTAAGACAGGAAGTTCACTCCCTATATAACCCCTCCCATTACCGGGAGTACCTCAGTTTTTGCAGCAAAGCAATATATGAGTATCCAAAGAGGGGAGGGACCACTGTGTCCCGTGATGTACTCCAAGAAAAGGATTTTACAGGAAAGGTGTTATAAAAATCCTATTTTCTTTATCGTACATCACGGGACACAGATAGCAATGCTATCTGAGGGGAGGGAGACACAAACAAAACAGGGCGCCATCAGACTTGAGGACCTATACTGCAGCCTGCAGCACACTGTGCCCAAAGGCGATATCCTCATGCCTTTTTACATCCACCTGATAGAATTTAGTGAATGTATGAACTGAAGACCAAGTTGCGGCCTTGCAAATTTGAGCCATGGAGATATGGTGATGCACTGCCCACGAAGCACTGACAGCCCTGGTGGAGTGCACTTTGACTTGAAAAGGTGGAATCTTCCTCTTTAAACCATAAGCTTGATTACTTGCCAAATCCACTTTGAAATAGTAGGTTTTGCTGCTGCCTGTCCTTTTCTAGGACCTTCAGGCAGCACATTCGTTTTTCGAATCTGAGCAGTTGCTTTCAGGTAGACCTTGACTACTCTCACTACATCCAGCGAATGTAGCAACTTTTTCTCTGTAGAACAAGGTTCAGGAAAAAATGAAGGTAGAACAATATCCTGGTTTAGATGAAAACCTGACACTACCTTCGGTAGAAAGTTAGGATGAGGACGCAATACTACCTTTATCCTTGTGAATAATCAAATATGACTCTTTACAAGAAAGAGCCGCCATCTCTGATACTCTTCTTGCAGAAGATATGGCTACCAGAAAAACAAATTTCCTTTTCAAAAGGACCAATGGAATATGTCGTATTGCCTCAAAAGACAACACCGACAGAACTAAATTCAAGTCCCAAGAATTCAGGGGCAACCTAACCGGTGGATTAAGCTGCGTTACCCCCTGTATAAAATTACAGACCCGGGAATGCGAAGCAAGTGGTCATTGAAACAATAAATAATAAATAAGGCCAAGACCTGGCCTTTCATAGTACTTAAGGCCAGCTTCATCTCTATGGTAAAAAAGCAGGAGTAGTATGGCGCTGCCCTTATGGAGACAAAAGGATATTTTCTTCTTTGTAGTGAATGTATTGCCTAGTGTCCTTATAGAATTGCTTCTAAAACTTGTATTTGTTCAAAAATTAAATAAAACTGTGACTGGTGGCGAGTATTTCTATTAGAAGTGAAAATACAACAACTGGTGCTCCAATTGTTCAACAAAGGTGCATTGTGCCCTTTAAATTAAGTAATAAAGTAGTTATGGATATAGATACAATATCATCTAGGTGGAAAGTGTTAAAAAAAAGAATAAAAAACAGGAATAGTATGGTGCTGCCCTTATGGAGCCAAAAAAAAAAATCTTTCTTTAAAATGACTTTATAATTCCTAAAGTGTGTGTGCCAAAAATGAATAAATATGTTACTGGTGCCAAGTCCTTAATGTTAAAGGTACAATTGCAACATAAGGTGCTTCAATTAATCAACAAAAGTGCATAGTGCAGCATCACTAAAGTGACCAGTGTTAAATCATACAAATCCATACAACATTGTGCAAAATATCCATCATAAATAGTGACTCTTGTGCTGTGACCAGTATTAGTTGGATAGGAAAAGTTCAGTTTATGAAAAAAACAAGTTCTTTTTGGAGTATTTTGTAGTGTTCAATCTTTGAGGGTCAAATATCTGTAGGAAAGCTTCTTATCCAGGTGCTGGTTTCTTTAATTAGTGCCTTGTCTGCATGCTCTGACAATGCTTGCACTCACCGGATTCTCCTTTCCCCTGCAGGGGTATGCACGGTCACAGTGTCTGCCACTGTGCAGCAATCAAGGATATCCCCCAAACTTTACTTGCGTATTGTGGTGTAGTAATTACATGTAAAGGAAAGAAGGTATGCCCATCGCATAAAACCATAGGAGAACTTTTATTAAAACCTAATAGACAAATGTACTCACATTTCAAATGAACAAATCAAGCATGCCAAAAGTTAGCGAATTCCCTTTGTTAGAGGTGCTGCAAGACGTTCGTAACCCGCCCTACACACGTTTCGTCGTCAGACTTCTACTGGGCGCCCCATTGTCAGAGCATGCAGACAAGGCACTAATTAAAGAAACCAGCACCTGGATAAGAAGCTTTCCTACAGATATTTGACCCTCAAAGATATTTTGCACAATGTTGTATGGATTTGTATGATTTAACACCGGTCACTTTAGTGATGCTGCACTATGCACTTTTGTTGATTAATTGAAGCACCTTATGTTGCAATTGTACCTTTAACAGTAAGGACTTGGCACCAGTCACATATTTATTCATTTTTGGCACACACACTTTAGGAATTATAAAGTCATTTTAAAGAAAGATTTTTTTTTTTTGGCTCCATAAGGGCAGCACCATACTATTCCTGTTTTTTCTTCTTTTTTTTTTTTTTTTAACACTTTCCACCTAGATGATATTGTATCTATATCCATAACTACTTTATTACTTAATTTAAAGGGCACAATGCACCTTTGTTGAACAATTGGAGCACCAGTTGTTGTATTTTCACTTCTAATAGAAATACTCGCCACCAGTCACAGTTTTATTTAATTTTTGAACAAATATAAGTTTTAGAAGCAATTCTATAAGGACACTAGGCAATACATTCACTACAAAGAAGAAAATATCCTTTTGTCTCCATAAGGGCAGCGCCATACTACTCCTGCTTTTTTACCATTTTCTAATACTTTCCACTTAGGTGGTATTGTATGTGTAGAGGCAGCAGCCATATCCATAACTAAAAACATTCAATTCATTGCGCGGATTTACCCCATACACCTACAGCTTAATCTCTAACCCTGTTTGCAGAAAAGCAAGGATTCTACCTATGACATACTTTCTAGGATGCCAACACCTGGATTCACACCAGGAAACATATGCCTTCCAGACTCTATAATACATGACTCTGGAGGCCGGCTTCCTTGCATTAATCAAGGTAGATACAACTGATCCTGTGAGCCCATGCTTCCTCAGAATGTGGGTTTCAATAGCCGAACCGTTAAATTTAGGGTTTGTGAGGTAGGATGGAATACAGGACCCTGCCATAGCAGGTCTGGACGTGGTGGTAGGGTCCATGGGTCTCCTACCACCATCTTTGCGATCTCTGCATACCAAGATCTTCTGGGCCACTAGGAACCACCAACTTCCTTTCTTGCTTGATCCTGAAGTCGTGGAAGCAGCAAAATAGGAGGGAATGCAAAAATCAGTGAAAACTGATCCCACGGGGTCACCAAGGCATCTGTTGCGCATGCTAGAGGATCCCTTGTACTTGACACAAAGTTGTCAATCCTCTTATTGAACCTGGACACGAATATGTCTATGTCCGGGATCCACCATCTCTGGCATATTGCCAGGAAGATATCGGGGTGAAGGAACCATTGCCACGGGAACAACTGCTGGAGACTCAAGTAGTCCACCTGCAATGAAGACTGCTGATAGGCAAGGTACATGATTTTCTTCCCAAGTTAGGATATGGTTCACCTCTCTCTGGGCCGCAAGACTTCTTGTGCCACCCCGGTGATTGATATAGGTCACTGCCATGGCATTGTCGGATGGGATCCTGACAGGACAATTCTGAAATCTGAATGACCAGGCCCTCAGGGCCAAGCGTGCTGCCCAAATCTATAGAATATTGATAGGCAAGGTCCTTTCGGTTCTGGACCATTTCCCCTGGGCAGTCGCCTCTTCCAGGACTGCTCCCCAACCTAAAAGGCTGGCATCTGTTGTTACCACTTTCCATGTAACTGGTATGAAGGATTTACCTTTCTGCAGATTCTTGGTTAACCACCACCAATTGAGGCTCTGGCGCACCTTTGGAGACAGATGCATTGGGAGATCTAAGGCATGGACCCTTTTGTTCCAAGCGGATAGGATACTGTTTTGCAGCAGTCTCGAATGAAACTGAGCAAAGGGAATGGCTTCGAACGGAGCCACCATCTTCCCTAACAACCTCGTGCAAAGGCGAATAGGAGGGTCCTCCTTCGCCCTGACGATCTGGACCAGCTCCTTTATGGCGCTGATCTTTGCCAGGAGCAAAAATACTCTTTTCTGGTCTGTATCTATGATCAGACCTAAGTTTTTTAGCCTTCTTAAAGGTTTTAAGGAAGATTTCTCTGGGTTGAGGATCCACCCTAAGTCTTCCAGGTAGTTGACTGTGGTAACCACACTTTTGTCTAAGCTGGCTACTGACCTGTCTATCAGGAGCAGGTCGTCTAGGTTTGCAATAACTGTTATACCCTGAGTCCTTAGTTTGGCCAGAGAAGGGGCCAGAACTTTTGTAAACACCCGGGGATGCAGTGGCTAGACCGAAAGGCAAAGCTACAAACTGAAAATGGAGTTTTTCTACCTCGAAACGTAGAAACTTCTGGTGAGCGGGAAAAATAGGCACATGCAGGTATGCATCCTTGATGTCGACTGATGCCAGAAGTTCTCCTCCTTGCAGGATGGAGACTACTGATTGGATTGATTCCATGCAAAACAAGCGGATATTTAGGAATCGGTTCAGATCCTTGAGATCTAGAATTGGTCTGACATCTACATTTGGTTTTGGCACTGTGAAGAGGTTTGAATAAAAGCCCAACCTCTGCTCTTCCATGGGGACCTCCATGATCACTCTCTGAGACAAGAGCTGGTCTAATGCTTGAAAGAGAGACTTCTTTTTCTCTGGATCTTGGGGACGTTTGATCTCAGAAAACAAGGAGACGGGAACTCCCGGAACTCTAGTTTGTAACCTAGAGCTACTGTGAAGACCACCCATCTGTCCCGAAACTCTTCCTGCCAGACCCTGAGAACTGCAGGAGTCTTCCCCCCACTCGCACGAGCGGGGGCGCCCCTTCATAAAGAGGCCTTAGGATTCTGCTTTGTAGGTTTGCTTCCCCAGGACTTCTGTTCCTGGAGTTGACCCTGAGGTTTACCTCTTCAACCTGACGGTGGAGGCCGTCGCGTCTGCCTAGAGGCTGATACCCCTGATCCTGGGGAAGGAGCCTGTTTAAATGAAGGATGTTTATTCCTTTTCTTAATTGGCAAAAGGGTACTTTTTCCACTTGAAATTTTCTGGATGTATTTATCCAAATCATCTCCAAACAGCCTTTCACCATGAAAAGGAATCCCAGCCAGGAGTTTTTTGCATGGCGCTTCTGCTGGCCAATTTTTCAACCATAAGATCCTAAGCATATGTACAAGTACAAGCGTAAGGCGTGAAGCCTGAAGAATAGAATCTCTAATAGCGTCAATAGCAAAACATAACGCCCCTGGCAGCTCGGCTAAATCCCGTGCCTGCTGATCAGGGATGACCTTGAGTACTTGTCTCAACTGGTCCTTCAGGGATTGACATACACCTATTGTCGCCACTGCAGGTTGAGTAACTGTTCCTGCCAAAGAAAACAAGCTTTTTAATAGGATTTCCAATCTTTTATCGGTTGGATCCCTAAGCATCTGAGCATTGTTAACTGAACAAGTAACATTTTTATTCACAGAGGAAATAGCAGCATCAATTGCCGGTATATTCCACCTTTTTGTGAAATTTTCCTCCATAGGATAAAGTGTTGAGAACTTTTTTGGAGGGAGAAAATGTTTATCTGGGTGATCCCACTCAGAATATATAAGCTGTTCCAGCAATGGATGGACAGGAAAAGCATGCATAGCTTGGGGAGGCTTTAGGGAACCCAAAGCAGAAGTGGGCCTTTCAGCTGACTCATTTGAGGGTAGCTTAAATGTGGAATGAACCATTTCTGTAAGCGATTGTACCAGCAATTTTTCAGTTTGTGAAGCTGAAAAAGTTTCTTCCACAATTGATTCCTCGGAAGAGGAGTCAGCCTCCCCATGGTCCCCTGAGGGAGCCTCAGCCTCCCCTGCCCACTGATCCTCTGTTTCAGGGACCTGGGCGGTAGAAGGAGACCTATCGCATTTTCTCCCAAGCTGGGAAGATGCGATTAGAGCAGTCAATCTTTTCTCCAACCCCACCAGGGCTGAGAAGAAAACATCCTCATCCTCATGTAGACAGGGGCTGAAGTGTTGGAAACAGTTGCAACACTTGACAAACTTGATGGCTCACCCTGATCAGCTACCCCTGGATCTTTGGGGGGGGGAGGGGCATTGCTTAGGTGAGACTAAGGTCCTCAGAGCCTGAGGGTGATACCTTTGGTCCCCTTTTTGAGGAACCTTTTTTTTTTTCAATAATAGTTTTTATTTATTTATTTAGACATAGCTCAAGGCTGTCTGCCATTGGGTTTCATTGAAAATTTGGTCCAAGTCTGCGTCCCAGTGGTGGTGAGGTTTTGATTTAGTAAACCTTTTTGTTTTATGAAAGGCGTTGTAAAAAAGGGAAGTACCTTTCATTTTTGGAGTGGGATTAGTAAGTACGTCCATAGGTTATGAGGAAATGTGTATTGTGGTGTGGTTTGCTGTGAAATGCAATGCTTAACTCGGGTATAGGTGAAGAGTTCCGCATGAGGAATATAGTATTTTTGTTGAATTTGTGGGAAGGATAGCAGGTTATGTTCATGAAATAAATCTTGGATGCAATTCAGGCCGTTTGACGTCCAGTGTTTCAGGGAAAGGTCCATAGTACAGTGTTGTAGAATGTTTATCGGGAGAGGTGGTGCGAATGCATCAGATCGAGTTGGATTTAAGTTAATTCATTTTTTCCACACTAGAGCGGAGGCTCTCATTGTGGGAGGTAGTGTCTGAGATATGGGAGGGCCAAGTGGAATGCCTAAGAGCCAACTTCGTAGAATATTGTATTTGAGTGATGTTGCTTCCAGTTGTCCCCACAAAGTTTGGGGGTGTGGACGGAACCAGTCCTGGAACTGGGACAAAATTGATGCTCTATAGTATTCCTCAAAGTCAATAGATCCAGTCCCCCCTGCGTATTTAAGTTTGGAGAGTGTAGTTTTAGCGCATCTGGGTTTTTAGCCTTACCATAGTAATTTGTTGAGTATTGTTTGGAGGGATTGGAAATGGTATGCTGGGATAGGGATAGGAATCGTTCTAAACAGGTATAGCAATTGAGGTAGATGTATCATTTTGAAGGCTGCGAGTCTTCCCGACCATGACAGTTCGTGTTTAGCTAATTGTGGACATCTTTTTGGAGTTTGTTGAGGAATGGTTTAAAATTATACCTAAAAAAGATTTTTTGTTGTTTTCGTCAATTGTACACCTAGATATGGTATATCCCTTTCCACCCACGTAAATGGTGTTTGTGCTTGAAGTAGATTTCTGGTAGCGGCGTCCAGGCCTAGGTCAAGGATAACGACTTTGTAGCATTAACTTTGTAGTATTAAATTCTACTAAACCATTTGAGAGTATCTTGTACTTCAATGAGGGAAGATGTTGGGTTGGTTAGCATAAGGATGACATCATCCGCAAATAAGCTGATCTTGTGCGACTTTTGACCTATGTTGAAGCCTACTATTTTAGGGTTTTGTCTGATGTGTTCCACTAGGGGCTCCATGAGCAGATTGAAGATCAATGGAGATAATGGGCACCCTTGCCTAGTTCCATTGGTTATGTCAAATGGTCGGGATAACATATCTGCGGAGTATACTTGGGAGGAGGGAGTAGTGTATAGTGCAAGCAAGGCGTCCAGAATTAGGCCTCAGAATCCAAACTTCTGGAGGACCTGTTGAAGGTATTTCCAGTGTATTCTATCGAACGCCTTCTCTGCGTCCAGTGAAAGGAGAAGAGAAGGCTTTCCAGTGCTTTCGGCGTGGTGAATGATGTTGATCAGTCTCTAAGTGGCGTCGGACGCTTGTCTACCAGTTGTAAAGCCGGATTGGTCTCTATGGATTAGTGTGGGCATGACGTGTAATAGATGGGTGGCGATCATTTTCGCATAGATTTAGAGGTCTAGATTTAAAAGCGAAATCGAGCGAAAGTTTTGGGGGCATTTGGTTCTTTTCCCGGTTTGGGGAGGGTGATAATCAGCGCTTGCAAGGATACACTTGGGAACCGTGACAAAGATGCTGCTTCGTTGAATAATGTAGTTAAGTGAGGTGCTAATAAGTGGGCAAAAGTACTCAAAGTACTCCCCTGTGAGGCTATCAGGGCCTGGTGCTTTATCTGGGGGGGGGGGGGGGGAGGGTTTTTATGGTTGCTATGATTTCTTGTTCTGTGAAAGGATCATTTAATTGGGATAATTGTTCTGATGATAAAGATGGGAGTTTAATGCTTCGGAGGAAGTCTTGAATGTCTTTGGAGGAGGGTTGGTATGTGTTTGAGTCACGTTGTAGATTATATAAGTCACTATAATAATCACTGAAAGCATGAGCTATCTCCTGGGGGTTTCTAAGTTTCTCTTTCATATGATGGTGATATAAGTGGTCTATTTTATTTTTAGTTCTCTTACCTTTGATACGTTGGGCAAGGGCTTTACCTGCTTTGTTAGACATGGAGTACGAAGTAGGTCTTAGTTTCCTCTGGACATGTTCAAAGTGGAGAAGATGGAGCCTAAGTTCTTGTCTAAGAGATAAGAGATGTGCTGAATGTGTTGGGTGGGGGTTTAGGCTTTCTAGCTTGGCTATTTGGGCGGTAAGGGTGTCAATATGGCTATATCTCTGCTTTTTTGTGATGAGAACTGAGTTTCAGCAGTATGCCCCTTATGTATGCTTTGTGCACATTCCACACCACACCTGGTTCGGACACTGAGCCTGTGTTGAGTTCAAAATATTCCTTTATATGATTGTTTATTTCTGGAGAGTATGTCGGATGTTGCAAGATATAATTATTTGCTCTCCAGAGAAATGTATTTTTTTGTTGTGGAGTATCGGATATAGAAATGGTGATAGGTGCATGGTCTGACGAGGTCGTGGTGTGGATCATAGCCGCGCTGATGTTTTGGAGCAACCATTTATTTGTAAGGAATAGATCTATATGGGAATAGGTCTGGTGGAGGGAAGAGAAGTATGTGTAGTCTCTCTCCTCTCCATGGAAACAGCGCCAAACATCAAACAAAGCATGGGTTCTGATGAAATTTTTTAGGGGGGACTCTGCGTTTTTTCGAAGAAGTGGAGTCTAATTGTATTTCCGGGACTAGATTGTAATCCCCACAAATGATTACGTGTCCTTGTCTTAAGGGCTGTAAGATATTCATCAGGTCACAAAGAAAACGCATTTGTTTGATGTTTGGGGCATAGATATTTATCAACGTATAAGCAATGTTGTTTATAGTACATACAAGAATAATGTAACGACCTTCAGGGTCTGAAACACTTTGTTTTAGTTGGAATGAGATGGAACTTCTAACTGCTATTAACACTCCTCTTTTCTTAGAGGTGAAGGAGGCCGAGTAAACATGAGGAAAATTTTTGTTTGTACACATAGGTGGAGCGGTAGATTTAAAATGTGTCTCTTGTACTCTGTGTACAAGAGACACATTTTAAATCTACCGCTCCACCTATGTGTACAAACAAAAATTTTCCTCATGTTTATATCACACTTTAGATCTAAAGCTGTTTTCCATAGTAAATGTCTCTTTGCTGGGTGATTGAGTCCATTCGTATTGAGGGACAGCACTGTAATTGGCATTGTCTGCGTTGTATGATCAAATGGAGATATAGATAAACTTACAGTTGGGAGTAGTCTGGCGGCCTCCCCTGATCCGGAGGTCGTGTGTATTCTGATGATTCTGGTGTGGACGAAGTTCACTCTAGACAAGCAATAGGTGGCTGAAAAGAGATAATGTTAACAAATAGAACTAAACACTGGACAGAAACTGACTACATCCGGACAGTGTTGGAGATGTGGCTCATCTCTGGGCACCCATTTCCATATATTTTGGGAATGTCCTTTGATAATGCCATACTGGTCACAGATCCATGCCCTATTGGAAAAAATCCTAAAATTCCCTGTACCCCACCAACCTATACATCTCTTGCTAGGCTTGCCCCTCCCTAAGATGCCAAAAACGCTTAGGAAACTGATGGCTTTCATCTTACTAGCGGCTAAACGGGTTATACCCCAATGTTGGTTAGCCAACACCCCCCCTACTTTTGCACAATTTTTGTCAGTTATTACAGATATTCGCAGGATGGAACATATCACAGCCATAATTGATGACTCCCTTCCCAGATTTGTGGCTATATGGGGACACTGGGACTCCTCTGAATACAACATAGAGAATCCCCAGGTAGTCCAGAGTTAATGAGGTATAAAGACAGATTCCTATATTGTATGAGTGAAGCAGGGCCACTGACCATGACATTGCTTTATTTCACTAACTGACCCTCTTATTTCTACCATGATGTGTATGTATTGTCTGAAAATCATTTGACACCTAATGTTATCTCTTCTTGTTATATAATAAGCTACAAAAAATGTTTTACCTCATTGAGAATATGCTGCTATCAATGATTTTTCTATGAGAATGAATACTCTGTTTCTGTATACTTGAATATACTTAATAAATAAACAATTAAAAAAAAATAAGAACTAAACACTGAAAAAATTGGAGCTGGTATAGAGCTGTAACAAGGCGCATATACCACCGGTTAGAACGGTATGTGGATTAGTGAAATTAGATTTCAACCAAATCACTTTGGGGGTTAACAATGTCAAATTCAACTGAAATAACGATTCAAGAGGCTAGTAGCCAGAGAGAGTCTATGACTCGTAGATACTAAGGCCCATGGGATGAAGAGTATGTGATAAGTTCAGGTATCACGGTGACCTCGGGTGCGGCGGGATGGATGTGGCTGTCTTTGTTCCAGCGGCGGATTGGAGTCTTGCGGTGGATCTGGAATGATTCCCCAGGCATGGAGCAATTGCATACCTTTGTGGAGAGATTGGATAACGTGGGAAGGTCCATTTCTCGTTACTAGCAGAGTTGCTGGATAGCGCCATTTAAAGAGGATCTTGTGGTTGTGGAGGCCTTTAGTGATCGGGTTGAGCTGCCTTCTCAGTTGCAAGGTATATTTAGAGAGGTCAGGGATCAGTAGAATTCCGTCGTATGGACCAGGGAGCATAGGTGAGAAGGTGTAGCAATTCTGTGAATCCGATCGACAAGTAAATCTCTGGGTGATGCGTCGGGGAGGATCAAGTGCATAAGTTCCTTGGCGTATTTAGGAAGATCTGTTGGTAAGATGGACTCAGGAACTCATCTTAGTTTGATATTGTTCCTCCTGGATCGGTCTTCCAAATCGGCCAACTTGGCCCTGACCCAGGCTTGTTCTTCCTTCACTTCAGCATAGGTGTCAATGAGATCATTTACAGTTGTGGTGCATTCTTCCATGCTGCGTTCTAGGTGGGACACTCTTCCATCCATAACATGCAGATCTGTGTTTATTTTGGTAAAGAGGGATGAAAGGTCTGTCATCAGGGAGGATTGGAGTGATAAAAGCATATCCTTTAGTGTGGTGTCGAGCACGGGCTGCCCTGTGGTGGGGAAAGAGGCCATGGAGGATTGTAGGGCCTGGTTCGCCTGGAAGGGGCTGAAAGCCTGGGACTCTATTTGTGCTGGTGGCGGCGGCGGTGGTGTCTCCATCCGCATGCGGGCTTTCGCTGGGCTGCCAGTGAAGGGATTTTGTGGGCAGGGGACTTGGGTGTGTTTATGGTGTCAAGATTATCCCGGATATCATCCGGGAGATCAGTGTAGGCTGCCGAGGTCACGGCCGTGCCGGGGCCATTTTGGCTCTGACTGACCTTGTCTGGAGGCTTGAAGAAGGCCGTCAATTTCTGCGGGTAGTGCTCAGCCATCCGCTTCCGCGACATGTCTGGTACGGGTGTGCGGGCTGTGGAGAGGTAGGATGTCCATAGATTGTGCAGTAGTATGGGCCTGTGTGGCTCCGGTGCTCTCCCTTGGCTGACGAGCTCAGTGTCTAAGCGTCCATTCCTGGCTCTGGCAGACCACGCCCCCTTTTTTGAGGAACCTTTACGTCCCCTTCTGGAATGCATAGTCCTAAGCACAAATGCAGAAGTACTTACAAAGAAAAAACGCGCACACTGCTGAGCAATGGTCCAGTAATTGTTACTGCTATTAAACGCTCATCCTGATGCAGAGTGAATGTGCCTTGGGGAATGCCTGTGTCCCACATTCACATGCCCAGGTCTGCTTCTGTGTCCCTCTGTCAGCCAAATGAGTCTGGCAATGGAAGTTATGTAAACTATGCCATCCTGCACTGTGACGCCCATGCCAATGCCTCGCTAAGCCACTCCCCCTTCTCTCTTTAAAAAAAAAAGTGATTCCCGCTCATGCGCGGGCATCCGATCGGATCAGAGTGTGGGGTGTGGGTGGAGGAGGAAGGCACTGGGGAAGAGAGGAGAGCCGCTGCTGCTGAGGGCGGTGGAAGGGGGAGCAGAGCGGCAGACCACCGGACCCTTTAGCGTCCCCCTGCCTGCTCCTGGAGAGGGGAGAAGAAACACTGCCCAGATTGGGGTAATTCCAACCAAAACCCCCCCTCCAAACATCTTACAGGTAGCCAGGAACGGATAGCTGGAGGAAGCCTGCAGCTTTTGCTGACACAGAGCGAGATCTGAAAGCATGGAACAGGTACGTGCTCTTTACACCCTCTAGTGGCGACTTTAGGCATGACAACATTTACTGCAAGGAGAAATACAAAGAAAGTTTTTAAACTCCTTAGGAATCTCCACTTACCTTATCCCGCCGCAGGATTCTGTGGTAAAACAAAACAAACCCAATCTTCACCCATCACGCCGGTCTCCGTTAAAAAACCTTCAAGGACTGGGGTCCCTTTTTATCGGGGTTCCACTGCCTTGGACCTGTATAGCAACCTGCCAGGAAGCTTTATGGTATTGTAGTATGACCAAAACACTGGATCCCAGGGTCCAGTTCCCAAAGAGAAGCGTTACAGGCAAAACCTTGTTTCTTCCACCACGATGCCTGGGTACCATCCACCTTGGCCTCAATGGCACTTTGAATGGATCCGGTAGCACAGCTTGCTCCAGCAAGGATTATTCCAGTGGAGCCTCTGCGCAGCACATCTTTACTTACTCGTGGCCAACATCTAAGACACTGGTGAAAAAACTGAGGTACACCCGGTAATGGGAGGGGTTACATAGGGAATGAACTTCCTGTCTTAGGGTGTGCCAGTGTCCATAACCTAAAGGTGGCCTATATAACCTACATAGTTATTACTATGGCTCTGTGTCTCGTGATGTACGATAAAGAAATAACTACCAGACAAATCAGGCTTAGGTTTTATGTATCTAAAGCATAAAGCATTAAATAGAATGTTCATGCTAACGCCCATTGTGGAAAAAGATTTTCAAACATTTTAAACACATTTCAAATTTGCTATTAGAAGGGACCCATGAGCTTCATAAAAACTCATAGCAAACCTAATTTGACAGGGGGCACTTTATTTTGCATTTGGCTTCTTGTACATCAGAGTAAAAAAAAAATCCATGTTTTTTACTGATCTGAATATAAATGCAAAAATTAAAGTAAGTAAAGATCAGTAAAGCAGCAATGAGTAAAACAACATTTTTACATTTGAGTGCAGTAATTTTGCAAGCATACACACATGTGTATACTGTAAGGACATGCATATGCACGGTAATGCAAACTCCGCCTCCCATATGCCCCCTGGGATGTGCATCCAGCGCAATCACGGCAGCCCTTTACCGTGTGATCAGCTGGTCACATGTAAACAAATTTGCTGGTTATTGGCAGCCCTTTCCTCCCACGCTGGGTGTGTTTAAGGAAAGGAGAGGCGTTAACTGCCAAGAATGCCAATGAATTGTTTACACTGATAATCAGTAGTGCCTATCAGTGCCGCCTATCAGTGCGCATCAATACAGCCTATCAGTGCCCATTATTGCTGCTTATCAGTGTCCATCAGTGCCGCCTATCAGGGTCCATTAGTGCTGCCTATCAGTGCTCAATGCCCATCAGTGCTGCTTTTCAGTGCCTATCAATTCTACCTATCAGTGCTCATCAATGATGCTTATCAGTGCCACCTATCAGAGCTTATCAATGCCGTCTATCAGTGCCACCTATCAATGCCCATCAGTGCCACCTATCAGTGCTTAACAATGCTGCCTATCAGTGCTCATAAATGGCACCTATCAGTGCCGATCAGTGCAGCCTATGAGTGCTGCCTATCAGTGCTCATTATTGCCACCTATCAGTGCTGCGTATCCGTGCTGCCTATCCGTGCAGTGCCACCTACCAGTGCCTATCAGTACCACTATAAATGCCCATCAGTGCCTCCTATCAGCACTGCCTATCAGTTCAGCCGATCTGTGCTCATCAATGCTGCCTGCCTCCCCAGCATGGCTCTGAGCGGAGAGCGTCTCTCATACAGCTAAGAGCTGACAGTTCTCCCTGCTCCCTCCCTCTGTCCTCCCTCCCTCCTTCCTCTCTCTTGCACAGGATGACACAGCCAATCTGCACCTTCTCCCCCCTCCCCTCTCCTGTGTGTGTGCCACGGTAAGTCAAGTGTGAAGCTAACAAGCTTCACACCTCCCGCAGTATACATATGAGAGAGGGGAGGGGGGAGAAGGAGCACATCGGCTGTGTCATCCTGTGTGAGAGAGGAAGGTGGGGGGAGGGAGGATGAAGGGGGGGAGCAGGGGGAGCTGTCGCCTCTGAGCTGTATGAGAGATATGCTCTCCGCTCAGAGCCTTGAGACTAGCAACCCCGCTGGGACCTTCAACAGTGGCGGAATGCCAGGGCCCGGTCACAAGTGCGACTGCTGCCACCCTGGTAGTTCCGCCACTGGTATACACATCAGTAAATTACTATGTCTGTGTGCAACTGGCCTTTTTATCCAGTATCTCCGCTGTTAAATAAGACTTTCAGCTACCTTTGATGTCTGTGGAAGTGTGTATGAGTGTAAATGTATCAAAGCCAACTTTTTGATTTAATTTTGATTGTAAATTTCTTACTTTCATTTTGTTGAATTCATTCTTTTCCACTATGAGATCACAAAAAGGCTATTACGTCTGTCTGTATATCAGATATCTTCATGAAAGTTTGACTCATAATGCTTACAGAATGAAGATATAATCTGTAATTAAAGAAGGGCAGACAGCTAAATGAGTTAAGTTAACCATAGATATGAGATGAATATCAAATATTGATTTGATCATTACTTTCAACAAGTGTAGAGGAAAATGTCCTTGATTGCAGATTCCATAGGTCTTGTTAATATTTCTTAGTTAGACACAGTACTCACACTGGCATGAGTGGATAGTGGAGTGCAGACTACAGCAGGTGACACTATTTATGCAGATACATTCAGATTCTTTTGAATGTAAGTTTGTTTATACTCAAGAAAATGTTCAACACAAATGAAAAAGGTGTTGAACATAAGTCTTGATACCAAGCTGGTCTTGTCGGCATCACCGTGCTCAGGATAAATATATTTTCCAGTTCACTTTTGTTGAATAAGCCAAGCAGAAAATTCAGATGCAAGGACTCTTCAGGTATTCTTTCAGCTGCTGAATATAATAGTAAGCATTGTAGATTTGTCCATACACAACTTTAGTGTGGATGGGGAAAATAATCTAGTGATTTCTCATGTTCAGTCAATGGGGAATCTATGACCAGCTTTGGTTCTTGATGGTAGTACCCCCACCTTTCTACAGTATTTACATCTTGCTGCCCATGGCCCCCCCACCCAGCCAGCCAACCACATAACACGACCCACCAACCCTCGACGCTCGCTTGATCGATTGCCGCCCCCCCATCGATCACCCGCCGCCAGCCCCTGCACTTACCCCATCCAAGTGGAGGCTTCACCCCCGTGTCTCCTCCCAAGTCCCAGTGGTCGCTTCTCCTTCCGGCCAATCAGGAGTTAGAACTTGCAGTCAATCGGCTCTTAGGACTCCCAGACAATCGGGTCTCAGGACCCGCTTCCTGATTGGCCTGGAGGAGAAACAGGAAGACATTAGCAAATAATAATTTGCTAATGTCACATAACTTGATGGGCTCTGCGCCCCGAGCCCACCTTTTTGAAGCCATTAAAGCTTCCGGCTCTAATCATGTGATTCTACAAAAAAACCATTGGAGCCTATGTGCCCGGCACCCTGCATGTAGATTAGTGGCCGGACGTATTGATTAGGGGGGTGGCGCTACTGCGCCCCTAATGGACAGGCCACTACTGGTAATAAGGAGGCTAGTAGCATGGCTCCATTCCAGTCTCAATTCTCAAAGAGATTTCTGCACCAAGGCTGTAACACAGTGGGAGTCTCAGGCTGCCACAAAGAAGTGTTTACTGAGCATCTGAGAGGGGGGGATAAGGGAGTTGTAGGGTAGATTAGTTTACAGGATTGGGGAGGGGTGTTTTTTTTTTTTTTTTAGCAAAAGTGTAGTTTTACTTAAATTACAAGTTTGATGATTTAAAGTGATTGTAAAGTCTTGTTTTTTTCTATTAAAATAACAGATAAGTCATACTTACCTGCTCTTTGCAGTAGTTTTGCACAGAGCAGCCTGGATCCTCCTCTTCTGGGGTCCCCCGCTGGAGCTCCTGGCCCCACCCACCTGTTGAGTGCCCCCACAATAAGCAGCTTGCTATGGGAGCACCCAAGCCGATCTGCAGCTCTGAGTAACCATTCAGACACTGAGCCACTATATACTGTAAGGGCTTTTGGGGCAATATATTGTTGGACCTAGAACTGGCTCTTCAAATGTTCATCTGAATGCTGAAAGTTTAAGGTGTTCTATGTAGATGAACGTGACAGCTACTGGCTGTCAATAGTTACTAATAGTGATGAGCCAAACACCCCCCGGTTCGGTTCGCGGCAGAACATGCGAACTGGCCAAAAATCTGTGCGAACACGCGAACATGGTTAAAGTCTATGGGACTCGAACGTGAAAAATCAAAAGTGCTAATTTTAAAGGCTAATATGGAATTTATTCTCATAAAAAGTATTTGGGGATGCGGGTTCTGCCCCAGGGGACATGTATCAACGCGAAAAAAAGTTTTAAAAACTGACATTTTTTCGGGAGCAGTGATTTTAATAATGCTTAAAGTGAAACAATAAAAGTGAAAGATTCCTTTAAATAACGTGTCTGGTCGGGTGACTATAGTATGCCTATAAAGTGCGCATTTTTCCTGTGTTTAGAACAGTCCCAAAATGACATTTCTAAAGGAATAAAAGTAATTTAAAACTGCTTGCGGCTGTAATGTAATGTCGGGTCCCGACAATATAGATGAAAATCATTGAGAAAAATTGCATGGGTATCCCCCCCAGCCCATTGCCAGGCCCTTTGGGTCTGGTATGGATATTAAGGGGAACTCCACACCCAAATTAAAAAAAAAAGGCGTGGGGCCCCAAGGCCCTATATACTCTGAACAGCAGTATACAGGCGGTCCCCGGGTTACAAACAAGATAGGGACTGAAGGTTTGTTCTTAAATTGAATCTGTTTGTAATTTGGAACAGGTGCATTTTTAAAAAGTGTAGCTCCAGCCAAAAAATCTATTTTTAAGCTTTTTGGATAACATAGGGAAGGGTTATCATCCCTGTAACATTTCTTTTGCTGTCTGTGCCCCTGTTCAGAAGATTTCACCTCACTTTCTGTCCCAATGACAATTGGATTTTGAAAATTTTGGGTTATTAGGGAAGCTAGAATCGGTGATAAGGCATCAGTGGAGACACCTTTTTCCCATATTAACACTTATAGGAGAAAATTTTCCCTTCCTATGGGTAGATTTCCTCTCACTTCCTGTTGTCTACCTCCATTTGTAAGTAGGAGTAATTACGATGTTTGAAAATAGGGGACCGCCTGTACACTCTGCGGAAAATTGGGCCTTAGCTGTTGGTGGTACTAGAACACTGTAAACCCTCACAATTACTCTTGGTGGGCGCTGGAATAGGCCCTGCTATGAAATATTATATCAAGAATTGTAATTACATGCCCCTGTTAAACAGGGGGCAGAAAAATTGGGCCTTAGGTGGTGGCGGTGGTAGCACAACACTGTAAAGCCTCACAGATACTCTTGTTGAGCACAGGAACGGGCCCTGTTGTGAAATATCAGATCAAAAATTGTAATTACGCACCCCTGTTAAACAGGGGCAGAAAAATTGGGCCTTAGGCAGTGGTGGTGGTGGCACAACACTGTGAAGCCTCACAGATACTTTTGTTGAGTGCAGAAATGGGCCCCGCTGTGAAATATTAGACCAAAAATTGTAATTGTGCACCCCTGTTAAACAGGGGCAGAAAAATTGGACCTTAGGCAGTGGTGGTGGTGCCACAACACTGTAACCCCTCACAGATTCTCTTCTTGAGCGCAGGAACGGGCCCTGCTGTGAAATATTAGAGCAAAAATTGTAATTACATGCCCCTGTTAAACTTGGGCCTTAGGCGGTGGTGGTGGTGGTGGAACAACACTGTAAAGCCTCACAGATATTCTTTTTGAGCGCAGAAACGAGCACTGCTGTTAAATATTTGATCAAAAATTGTAATTACATGCCCCTGTTAATCAGGGGCAGAAAAATTGGGCCTTAGGCAGTGGTAGTGGTGCCCTGAACCAAAAATATTCTTAGAAGCTATAATAGGATAGTCACTCAGCATATGCAGTCTTCAAGGGATCCCACATCCATAGAAAAATCAATCGCTTACATCAGCATCAGCTTGGTAGCTGGTGATCCAAGACTGATTCATTTTTATTTTATGAATGTGAGCCGATCAACAGAGTCTCTGGACAGGCGCACTCTGATCGGTTGCAAAGCCTCCAGCAGCACTGAATGTGCGTTCAGAAAGAACGCTGGATGCAGGACAGGCCAGTAGCTCAATTGCATATTGTGCAAGCTCTAGCCAGTGGTCCATGTGGCGATGGTTGCTGGAACTGATCAGACCTTGGCGCTGAGGACTGAAGAATTTTCTGAAGACATCGGTCAGCCGGATACCTTCTCCACCACTCTTTCTGTGACTGAACAAAGCCTCAGCAACACGTTGTCCAGCACCAGAAAATTGTAACCTCCCAAGCTCTGAAAACGCATTGCATAAACCTTTCTGCAAAGCCTTTCGAAGATGTTTCGTCCTCTGCTCCCTCTGCGAAGGCTGAATAAGTTCTACAACCTTACCCTTGTAACGTGGATCAAGAAGGGTTGCCAGTAGGGATGAGCTTCGAGTTTGAGTCGAACATGAGTTCGACTCGAACATCGGCTGTTCGATCGTTTGAGTTAGATCGAACATTATGGGCCGTTCGCGCCAAATTCAAGCGGCACGTCTCGGCCCATAATGCACTGCGTCATCTCAGTGGTTTGCTGGCTGATGATTGGCTAAGCATGCACTATGACCCGCATGCTTTGGCCACTCACAGCGCCGTAAGCAAACAGAGCCAAAATTGGCCAAAGGCAGGGTGCAGTAAACGCCCCACACTATATAAGGCCGCCTGCACATCGGCCGTGTGTAGTGTGTTCAGAGAGAGAGAGTGTCATTTCATTTCATTTTATTTAGATCGATTGAGCAGACAGTTGATTTACTTAGCTCTAATATATATATATATATATATATATATATATATATCATAAACCACATTTATAAAAGACATTGCAATAAATATCACTTCATAAAGTATTTACAAGCACATATGTATGAACGTAATACAGACATCAGGAGTACATCAAATATATACCCACTTGGTGCCAAGTAGTGGTCACAATTGATAAATTATACAGACAAAACAAAAAATTCCATATGTGTACACGTGGTGTTACAGCAACACTTTCACCGGGAATAAAGGTGTAAACAGTAGAGTCATGGTAAAACTTGTTCTGGAGTAAAGGTATACTATAAACATATGTCTGCATCCCACAATGGCCGACGCATTTCGTGTGAAGGACACTCATCAGGGGCGATAGCACAGGGACATCTAGAAAAAATAGTAAGGTGCAATTAGTCTAAGTGTGACTGGTCATACTAGGGGGAGGCAGGAGAGCCCACCCTGAATACTCACATGTAGTCAGAACAGAAGGGTGTAGCGGGTGTGGTACCAGGGTCCAGAAAAATGTCTTACCCGGGAGCTGAGGTATTCTGGGGTTGCGTGTAGGCGGGACGTGTACAAACCACCCCTGGACACAGGAACCCAGGTTGCTGGTATTCATAGTAAGACAGAATAATGTGCCAGTAATACTACCTAGAATAAAAAGGTGCATAATCAATATGTCAATCATGACAAAGATGACCTAATCATGACTTACATGTGCCCCAAGAAGGGAAAGAGTGGAACGCTGTAATGGAGTATAGCGTATCTAGTCCATAACAACCCAGACTGTGGCAGGTGGGTCAATATATATACACAACCCGCACACGTGCACGGCGGCCCCCAACCAGCGTCACAACAAGCACGGCAAGGGGTAGGGCGGGGCTCTGACACAGATGGCTGACGCCGTCTGTTGAGAACACCCATATTCCCCACCTGAACCTCAGCTGGTTCAGGTGAGGAATATGGGTGTTCCCAACAGACGGCATTAGCCATCTGTGTCAGAGCCCTGCCCTACCCTATGCCGTGCTTGTTGTGATGCTGGTTGGGGGCCGGCGTGCACGTGTGCAGGTTGTGTTCAAATACATTACAAATACATCAAATACAGTATGTCTGGAAGGCCAACAAGGAAAGGCAGACGCTCACGGGCCACTAAAAGAGGGCAAGCAGGCTCTGTGTCTACAGCCAACATTGCTGGTCGTGGACACAGTGTTTTTTCGGCAGCTGGCCATGTTGAGCCACAACATGCAGAAGAGTTGGTAGAGTGGATGACCAAGCCGTCCTCATCCTCCTCATTCTCTGTCACCCAGGCTCAGAGTACTTTGACTGCCAATGCAGCTGCCAAAGCGGCCTCTTCCATCGGCTCAATGTCATCAGTCACTCCTTCCCTAGCCCTACCATCATGCCCTGAGGAGTCCCCCGAACTGTTCGACCACAGTGTTGGGTACATGCTGCAGGAGGATGCGCAGCGTTTTGAAGGCTCCGATGATGGTACCCAGATTGAGGAAGATAGTAACGTGAGCCCAGAGCGAGGGGGTGCCCAAGAAGGACAACAAACTGGCAGTCATGTTCCCCCAGCTGCAGCATACTGCCAGGTTTGCTCCAGTGATGAGGAGGAAGGGGATGATGAGGTCACTGACACTACATGGGTGCCTGATAGGAGAGAGGGGGAGGAGGAGGCACATCTCCAACGAGGCAGGATGCCCTCCAGGGGCCAGCTTAAGGGCAGCCAACCGACTGCATCACAGAGCTCCGTATGTGCAGGGCACTGCTGACTCGCGCGTCTTTCCAAACGTTCTTTGGTGTGTGCCTTTTTTGAGACATGTGCAGCAGATCGCACCATTGCTGTTTGCAACATACGTCTAAAGCATATCAAGCGTGGCTAAAACAGCAGCTGCTTGGGCACCACATGCTTGACCAGACATATGTCGACCTGCCATGCAGTTCATTGGCAAGCATACCTATAAGACCCACACCAAAGAACAAAGCAGACCTCTACTTGCTCCTCATCAGCTGGGATCTCCAACCCCACTATACCTTCAGTTCTCTCAGAAACCTGCACTAAGAGGAATGAAGGTGTAGAATTAGGTGTGCCAAGTACTTGCGGGCAATCTTCAGTTAGCTGCGGTATATTCATTACTGTATCCTATGCAGCTAGATCTTGCTGCAGACATTCCGGTTGTTCTGTTCCTAAAATACTACAGGCAGGCATTTCATTCAGTTAGCTGCAGTATATTCAGTACTGTATCCTGTGCAGCTAGATCTCACTGCAGACCATTCCTGTTGTTCTCTTCCTAATATACTACAGGCAGGCAATTAAATCAGTTAGCTGCAGTATATTCAGTATATATATACATCCCAGCTTTGTGCAGTTACATCTCACCGCAGGCCATTCCTGGTGTACCTATTTAAATTCATTACAAATACATCAAATACAGTATGTCTGGAAGGCCAACAAGGAAAGGCAGACACTCACAGGCCACTAAAAGAGGGCAAGCAGGCTCTGTGTCTACAGCCAACATTGCTGGTCGTGGACACGGTGCATCCTCAGCACGTGGCCGTGGGGCACGCTTGTCCTTTTTTTCGGCAGCTGGCCGTGTTGAGCCACAACATGCAGAAGAGTTGATAGAGTGGATGACCAAGCCGTCCTCATCCTCCTCATTCTCTGTCACCCAGGCTCAGAGTACTTTGGCTGCCAATGCAGCTGCCAAAGCCGCCTCTTCCATCGGCTCAATGTCATCAGTCACTCCTTCCTTAGCCCCACCATCATGCCCTGAGGAGTCCCCCGAACTGTTCGACCACAGTGTTGGGTACATGCTGCAGGAGGATGCGCAGCGTTTTGAAGGCTCCGATGATGGTACCCAGATTGAGGAAGACAGTAATGCAAGCCCAGAGAGAGGGGGTGCCCAAGAAGGACAACAAACTGGCAGTCATATTCCCCCAGCTGCAGCATACTGCCAGGTTTGCTCCAGTGATGAGGAGGAAGGGGATGATGAGGTCACTGACACTACATGGGTGCCTGATAGGAGAGAGGGGGAGGAGGAGGCACATCTCCAATGAGGCAGGATGCCCTCCAGGGGCCAGCTTAAGAGCAGCCAACCGACTGCATCATAGAGCTCCGTATGTGCAGGGCACTGCTGACTCACGCGTCTTTCCAAACGTTCTTTGGTGTGTGCCTTTTTTGAGACATGTGCAGCAGATCGCACCATTGCTGTTTGCAACATACGTCTGAAGCGTATCAAGAGTGGCTAAAACAGCAGCTGCTTGGGCACCACATGCTTGACCAGACATATGTCGACCTGCCATGCAGTTCATTGGCAAGCATACCTAAAAGACCCACACCAAAGAACAAAGCGGACTTCTACTTGCTCCTTACCAGCTGGGATCTCCAACCCCACTATACCTTCAGTTCTCTCAGAAACCTGCACTAAGAGGAATGAAGGTGTAGAAGGTGTGCCAAGTACTTGCGGGCAATCTGCTATCGCAACACCAACCTCAGGCAAATTTCCCTACCCCAGTTGCTAAACCGGCGAAAGAAATTTGGTCCTAGTCATCCACATGCCCAGTGGCTGAATGCTAGCTTGGCTAAATTGCTAGCACTCCAACTGCTGCCTTTTCAGCTGGTAGACTCTGCCCCCTTTCGTGAATTTGTGGAATATGCGGTACCTCAGTGGCAGATTCCCAAACGCCAACTTTTTTTTCACGGAAGGCGATTCCGGCTCTCTACCGGCATGTGGAAGGCAATGTCTTGGCCTCGCTGGACAGGGCAGTCAGTGGTAAGGTGCATATTACCGCTGACTCATGGTCTAGCAGGCATGGACAGGGACATTACCTATCTTTCACGGCGCACTGGGTGACCCTGCTGGCAGCTGGGAAGGATGCAGGACAGGCTGCAGTATTGTTGGAGCTTGTTCTGCCACCACGCCTCCAAAATGCTACTAGTGGTGATTCTGACACACCTCTCTCCTCCACCCCCTCCTCTTCTTCTTCCTCCATGGCCTCTCCCTCTATAGATTTGTCCTCTGAACTAGCGGTGCTCCATAGGCGTTCAAGGGGCTACACAAGCACTCAGGCAAAAAGATGCCATGTGGTGCTTGAGCTGGTGTGCTTAGGGGACAGGAGCCACACTGGGGCAGAGATTCTGTCAGCTCTGAAGGGGCAGGTTCAGAGGTGGTTGAAGCCACGCCAGCTTCAGGCAGGAATGGTGGTTTGCGACAATGGCACCAACCTCCTCTCCGCCCTCTGACAGGGACACTTCACCCATGTTCCCTGTTTGGCTCACATCCTGAATTTGGTGGTGCAGCGGTTCTTGTGCAGGTACCTGGGCTTACAGGATCTCCTGAGGCAGGCCAGGAAAGTCTGTGTGCATTTCCGCCGGTCATAAAATGCCAGTGCTCGGCTGGCTTACCTCCAAAAGGAATACAACCTGCTTAAGAACCGCCTAATCTGTGACATGCCCACCAGATGGAACTCAACGTTGGCCATGCTGCAGCAGCTGCAGAGGGCCATCAATGAGTACCTGTGCGACTATGGCACCAGGACAGGGTCAGGGAAGCTTGGCTTTTTTTCGCCACACCAGTGGCTCATGATCAAGGATGCATGCACTGTCCTGTCACCATTTGAGGAGGCCACGAGGATGGTGAGCAGTGACAGTGCATGCATCAATGATACTGTCCCTGTTGTCTACCTGTTGGAGCATACGCTGCGTGGAATAATGAACAGGGCACTTGAGACAGAACAGAGAGAGGAAGAGGAGGACTTTCTTACCTCTCAAGGCCCCCTTTATCCAGACAGTGTTCCTACGGGCCCGCCGATCACACAGGAAGAGGAGGAGGATTGGGTCAGCATGGAGGTGGAGCCTAACACTCAGCATCAGCAGCAGTCTTCAAGGGATCGTTTACAGTCCCCAGAAACCCATGGACTTGTACGTGGCTGGGAGGAGGTGGCTATGGATCAGGTCGTCCTTAGTGACCCAGAGGACTCTGGACCGAATGCCTCAGCAAACCTACGCTGCATGGCCTCCCTGATCCTGCAAAACCTGCGAAAGGACCCTCGGATTCATGGTATCAAGGAGAGGGATCAGTACTGTCTGGCAACCCTCCTTGATCCACGTTACAAAGGTAAGGTTGTGGAACTTATCCAGCCATTTCAGAGGGAGCAGAGGATGAAACATCTTCGGGAGACCTTGCAGAAAGGTTTGTGCAATGCGTTTCCAGAGCCTGGGAGGTTACAAATTCCTGGTCCTAGACAACGAGTTGCTGAGGCTTCGGTCAGTCACAGAAGGAGCGGTGGAGAAGGTGGCCATCTGACAGATACGTTCAGACAATTTTTTAGTCCGCAGCCCCAAGGTTTGATCGGTTCCAGCAACCATCGCCAGCGTCTGATTTACATGGTGCAGGAATATCTAGGGGCAAGATCAGACTTTGAGACCTTTCCAACCGAAAATCCTCTGGGTTACTGGGTCTTGAGAATGAATCACTGGCCAGAGCTTGCACAGTATGCAATTGAGCTACTGGCCTGTCCTGCATCCAGCGTTCTTTCGGAACGCACATTCAGTGCTGCTGGAGGCTTTGTAACCGATCACAGAGTACGCCTGTCCACCAACTCAGTTGATCGGCTCACCTTTATAAAAATGAATCAGTTTTGGATCACCAGCTACCAAGCACCTGATGCTGATGTAACCGACTAATTTTTTTATGATGTGAGATCCCTTGAAGACTGCCTGTTGATGCTGAGTGACTATCCTATTCCTCCTCAATGTTCATGTTGATAGCTTGTAAGAACATTTTTGGTTCTGGGCACCACCACCAGTGGCTAAGGCCCAATTTTTCTGCCCCTGTTCAACAGGGGCGTGTAATTACAATTTTTGCTGTAATATTTTGCAGCAGGGCTTGTTCCTGCGCTCAACTAGAGTATCTGTGAGGGGTTGCAGTTTTGTGGCACCACCAAAGGTGCCTAAGGCCCAATTTTTCTGCCCCTGTTCATCAGGGGTGTGTAATTACAATTTTTGATCTAATATTTCACAGCAGGGCCCGTTCCTGTGCCCACTAAGAGTAACTGAGGGCTTACAGTGTTCTGGTACCACCAACACCTAAGGCCCAAATTTCTGCAGAATATATAGGTCAGGCCCCTACTTTCAAACATCCGACTTACAAACGACTCCTACTTACAAACGGAGGGAGACAACAAGAAGTGGGAGGAATTCTACCCCTAGAAAGGGAAATTCTCTTCTGTTATGCCGCGTACACATGAGCGGACTTTACGGCAGACTTTGGCGGACTGGATTTCGTCAGACAATTCGATCGTGTGTGGGCTCCAGCGGACTTTGTTTTCTCAAAAGTTGGACGGACTTAGATTTGAAACATGTTTTAAATTAATCCGTCGAAATCGAGTCCGGTCGAAAAGTCCGCTCGTCTGTATGCTAGTTGGACGGACAAAAAGCCACGCTAGGGCAGCTATTGGCTGCTGGCTATGAACTTCCTTGTTTTAGTCCGGTTGTACGTCATCACGTACGAATTCGACAGACTTTGGTGGACTGTGTGTAGGCAAGTCCGTTCATTCAGAAAGTCCATCGTAAAGTACGTCGAAAAGTCCGCTGGGCAAAGTCTGCCATAAAGTCCGACCGTGTGTACGCGGCATAAGAGTTATTATGGGAAAAAAGTGTCTCCTCCACTGATGCTTTATCACCAATCCTTGTTTCCCTAAAAACCCCATATTTCCAAAATCCAATTGTCATTGGGACAGAAAGTGAGGTAAAATCTTCTGAATAGGGGCACAGACAGCAAAACAAATGCTACAGGGGTGATAACCCTTCCCTATGTTTTCCAAAAAGCTTAAAAATAGATTTTTTGGCTGGAGCTACACTTACAAAATATACCTGTTCCAAATTACAAATAGATTCAACTTAAGAACAAACCTACAGTCCCTGTCTTTCTTGGGACCGCCTGTATACTGCTGTTCAGAGTATATAGGGCCTGGGGGCCCCATGCCTTTTCTTTTTTTAATTTGGGTGCAGGGTTCCCCTTTATATCCATATAAGACCCAAAGGGCCTGGTAATGGGCTGGGGGGTTACCCATGCCGTTTTTCTCAATAACTTTCATCCATATTGCTGGGACCCAACATTACATTACATCCGCAAGCAGTTTTAAATGACTTTTATTCCTTCAGAAATGCAATTTTGTGCAGGGACTGTTCTAAACACGGGAAACACGCGTCACTTTACAGGCATACTATAGACACCCCCCCAGGTATGATATTTAAAGGAATATTTCACTTTTATTTGTTCACTTTAAGCATCATTAAAATCACTGCCCCCGAAAAAACGACCGTTTTTAAAACTTTTTTTTGCATTGATACATGTTCCCTAATAACTTGCATATTAGCCTTTAAAATTTGCACTTTTGATTTCTCACGTTCGAGTCCCATAGACCTTAACAGTGTTCGAAAGTTCACATGAACTTTCGGGCCGTTCGCGTGTTCTGGATGTGAACAGAACCGGGGGGTGTTTGGCTCATCCCTAGTTGTCAGGCAGTAATGATCCCTCTCCTTGATACCACGAATCCTAGGGTCCTTTCGCAGGCTTTGCAGGATCAGGGAGGCCATGCAGCATAAGTTTGTAGAGGCATTCAATTCCGAGTCCTCTGCATCACTAAGGATAACATGATCCTCAACCACCTCCTCCCAGCCACGTACAACTCCATGGGTTTCTGGGGACTGAAAACGATCCCTTGAAGACCGCTGCTGTTGCTAAGTGTTAACCTCCACCTCCATGCTAACAGATTACTCCGCCTCCTCCTCTTCTTCTTCCTGTGTGATCGGCGGGCCTGCAGGAATACTATATGGATAAAGGGTGCCTTGAGAGGTAAGGAAGTCCTCCTCTTCCTCCCACTGTTCTTCCTCAAGTGCCCTGTCCATTATTCCACGAAGCGTGTGCTCCAACAGGAAGACAAGAGGTACAGTATCACTGATGCATGCACTGTCACTGCTCACCATCCTTGTGTCCTCCTCAAATGGTGACAGGACAGTGCATGCATCATTGATCAGTAGCCACTGGCTTGGTGAAAAAAGGCCAAGCTCCCCTGAACCTGTCCTGGTGCCATACTCACACAGGTACTCATTGATGGGCCTCTGCTGCATGTGCAGCCACTGCAGCATTGCCAACATTGAGTTCCACCTGGTGGGCATGTCAAAAATGAGGCGGTTCTTGGGCAGGTTGCATTCTCTTTGAATGTCAGCCAGCCGAGCACTGCCATTATATGACCGGTGGAAATGACCACAGACTTTCCTGGCCTACCTCTGGAGATCCTTTAAGCCCGGGTACCTGCTCAAGAACTGCTGCACCACCAAATTCAGGAAGTGAGCCAAACAGGGAACATGGGTCAAGTGTCCCTGTCGGAGGGCGGAGAGGAGGTTGGTGCCATTCCTGGCTGAAGCTGGCCTGGCATCAACCACCTCGGAGTCTGCCCTTGCAGAACTGACAGGATCTCTGCCCCAGTGTGGCTCCTGTCCCCTAAGCAAACCAACTCAAGCACCGCATGGCATCTTTTTTGCCTGAGTGCTTGCGTAGCCCCTTGAACGCCTACGAAGCACAGCTGGTTCAGCTGCAGAGGAAGAGGCCATAGAGGAAGAAGAAGAGGAGGGGGTGGAGGAGAGCGCTGTGGCAGAATCTCCACTACTTGAATTTTGGAGGTGTGGTGGTGGAACAAGCTCCAACAATACTGAACCCTGTCCTGTATCCTTCCCAGCTGCCAGCAGAGTTACCCAGTGCGCCGTGAAAGAAAGGTAACGTCCCTGTCCACGCCTGCTGGACCATGAGTCAGCGGTAATATGCACCCTACTGCTGACCGCCCTGTCCAACGAGGCCAAGATATTGCCTTCCACATGCTGGTAGTGAACCTGAATGACCTTCCGTGAAAAGAAATGGCGTTTGGGAACCTGCCACTGAGGTACTGCGCATTCCACAAATTCATGAAAGGGGGCAGAGTCTACCAGCTGAAAAGGCAGCAGTTGCAGTGCTAGCAATTTGGCCAAGCTAGCATTCAGTCACTGAGCATGTGGATGGCTGAGACTGAATTTCTTTCGACGGTTTAGCAACTGGGGTAGGGAAATTTGCCCGATAAAATCAGATGTTGGTGTAACGCTAGCAGATTGGCCGCAAGTACTTGGGACACCTATTTCTATTCCTTCATTCCTCTCAGTGCAGGTTTCTGAGAGGACAAGGAGGCATAGTGGGGTTGGAGATCCCAGCTGATGAGGAAAAAGGAGAGGTCCGCCTTGTTCTCTGATGTGGGTTTTTTAAGTGCTGTTGCCAACGGACTGCATGGGAGGTCGTCATATATCTGGTCAAGCATGTGGTACCCAAGCAGCTGCTGTTTTGGCCACGCTTGATACGCTTCAGACATATGTTGCAAACAGCATCTGCTGCACACATGTCAAAAAAGGCACACACCAAAGAACTTTTCAAAATATGTGGGGAGTCAGCAGTGCCCTGCACCTGATTAGCTCTGCGGTGTGATGCAATAGGGTGGCTGCCCTTAAGCTGCCCCCTGGAGGACATCCTGCCTCATTGGAGATGTGCCTCCTCCTCTCTTCTATCAGGCACCCAAATAGAGTCAGTGACCTCATCATCCCCTCCCTCCTCGTCACTGGAGCAAACTTGGCAGTATGCTGCAGCTGGGGGAACATGACTGCCAGTTTCTTGACCTTCTTGGGCACCCGCTCTCTCTAGGCTCACATTACTCCCTTCCTCAACCTGGGTACCATCATTGGAGCCTTCAAAACGCTGCACATCCTCCTGCAGCATTTACCCAACACTGTGGTAGAATAGTTCGGGGGACTCCTCCCTGCATGATGGTGGGGCTAGGAAAGGAGCGACTGTTGACATGGAGCCAATGGAATAGGCCGCTTTGGCATCTGCATTGGCAGGCAAACTACTCTGAGCCTGGGTGACAGAGGATAAGGAGGATGAGGAAGCTTTGTTATCCATTCCACCAACTCTTCTGCATGTTGTGGCTCAATAACACGGCCAGCTGCAGAAAAAAAGGACAAGTGTGCCCCACGGCCATGTGCTGAGGATGCACCATGTCCACAACCAGCACTGTCGACTGTAGACACAGAGCCTTCTTGCCCTCTTTTAGTGGCCTGTGAGCATCTGCCTCTCCTTGGTGGCCTTCCAGACATGCTGTAAATTTTGTTTAGCAAAACCACACTACACTGTATTGTGTACTGTGTACACCACAAGAAAAGTAGTAGCAAGTGCACTAGGGGTGCACTGTTCTGTGTACACCAACAGAAGTGTAATAACAACTATGGGTGCACTGTACCTATTGTGTACTGTGTACACCACCAGAAAAGTAATAGCAACTGCACTATGGGTGCATGGTATTGTGTACACCACCAGAAGTCTAACAGAAACTATGGGTGCACTGTATGGATTGTGTACTGTGTACACCACCAGAAAAGTAGTAGCAACTGCACTATGGGTGCACGGTACTGTGTACACCAACAGAAGTGTAATAACAACTATGGCTGTACTGTATATTTTGTGCACTGTGTATACCACCAGAAAAGTAGTGGCAACTGCACTATGGGTGCACGATATTGTGTACTGTGTACACGACCAGAAAAGTAGTAGCAAGTGCACTAGGGGTGCACGGTACTGTGTACACCAACAGAAGTGTAATAACAACTATGGGTGTACTGTATGTATTGTGTACACCACCAGAAAAGTGGTAGCAACTGCACTATGGGGGCACGGTACTGTGTACACCAACAGAAGTGTAATAACAACTATGGGTGCACTTTATGTATTGTGTACATCACCAGAAAAGTAGTAGCAACTGCACTATGTGTGCACGGTATTGTGTACACCAACAGAAGTGTAATAAAAACAATGGGTGTACTGTATGTATTGTGTCCTGTGTACACCACCAGAAAAGTAGTAGCAACTGCACTATGGGTACATGGTACTGTGTACACCAACAGAAGTGTAATAACAACTATGGGTGTACTGTATTGTGTACACCACCAGAAAAGTAGTAGCAAATGCACTATGGGTACATGGTACTGTGTACTGTGTACACCGTCTGAAGTATATAGTATATTAGAAAAAGTACACTAGGAATGGCCTGCAGTCAGATATAGGCTTGGCTACACTGGATGCAGTATATATATATATATATATATATATAAGACTATATATACAAGACTGGCTGTATATATAGATATAGCTAAACTGGATGCAGTAGATATATATATATACACACACACACACACACACACACACACACACACACGAGACTGTCTGTTTATATATTTATATATATTAAATACACTGCAACTAACTGAATAACCTGCCTGCCTGAAGTATATTAGAAAAAGTACACCAGGAATGGCCTGCAGTCAGATCTAGCTAAACTGGATGCAGTGGATATATATATATATATATATATATATATATATATATATATATATATATATATACACACACAAGACTGTCTGTATATATATATTTTAAATAGACTGCAGCTAACTGAATCACTTGCCTGCCTGAAGTATATTAGAAAAAGTACACTGGGAATGGCCTGCAGTCAGATATAGCTAAACTGGGGGGGCACATGCGTGGAGCCTGATGGAACGGTAAGGCTTTGTTAGAGCTCCACTCCGTGACGGACATTTACAGACAGCCCACCAGCATTTACGAATCCCGGCACTTCTCATTCATTTCTAAATATTTGTAAGACCATCTGGGAATGAAAATGGTACTGGGGGGGACCAGAACAAAAGTTAAAAATACCTCAGGCGGCAATACACAGTCCTGCGCTGCGGCTAGAATGACATCTCTCCCCTCAGCTGCCGTTACCTCAGAGCACTCTCACAAGTCTAAATACCTGAAGCCTGTGTCCCCAGAGGAGTCAGACACTGAATTATTTTTCACACAGGGATCTTTACAAGAAGCTCCTGTTTCCCCAAGCTTAATGAAACAATTTGTAAAAATGCTACAACAAAGCATTAAAGCAGACCTCTGAACACATAACCAATAGCCTAACTAAAGAAATAAGAAAATTAGGAACTCGCACTGCAGCACTGGAACATTGGGTTGAGGTGATTGAAAACTCTGCTCAGGACTATGTGACAGAAATAGAATACCTCAAGGAAGAGAACTTAACACTACAAACAAGATTAGAGGATTATGAAAGAATATCTAATTTGCGAATCAGGGGTATACCTGAAACAATCACAGATCTGCAATCTTACATAACAGCACTATTTCAGGAGCTGCAGCCAGGTTTACCACTTGAACGCCTGGAAATGGAGAGAGTCCACTGAGCCCTTATGCCCAAAAAAATAGATGGCCCTCCACGAGATATTATTGCTAAATTTCATTATTATAAAACAAAAGAACAACTTCTGGCCGCAGCAGGAGGGAAAGATGCTTTAACATTTCAGGGTCATAACTACCAGCTATTTGCAGACCTCTCCCAACTATTTCCAAAAGACGTGCTATGAAACCCCAACTGGTAGAACTGCAGCGTCACAACATCATTTATCAATGGGGTTTCCCATTTTCCATTTGCTTCAGTCATCAGGGTTCCAAACGCACCTGCAGATCACCAGAAGAACTTCAGCAAGCCCTTCAAGACCTACATCTGGTAGATAACCTGGCTGACCTGCCCACCGCTTCTACCTCACGTAGAAGAACAGCTTCAGCTTCATCTTCCTCTCCACGCAATTCATCTCAAACTGGAAAACATCAGCCCTACAAGAGGGGTTGCTTTGCCTCTCCACCTCAGGACCACGAAGATTCCACGGACTGATGAGATACCTCAATAGTTCTCTTTCCCATAACTACAACCTAGAAGCAATTCTTGAATAATCTCCGCTTTATTAATTATTATTATTATTTTATTTTTATTTATTTTTGATGTGTATATATGTATATGTATGTGTATATATATATATATATATATATATATATATATATATATATATATATATATATATATATATATATATATATGTGTATATGTGTGTGTATGTATATGTATATGTATAACTCATGTTAGCTTATACTCAGACATGGTTATTAAGCCAGTTTTGTGATACGTAGTTGTATCCCAAATGTTTTCTTAAGCATATTCTAGTCAGATTCACTACTTAAGTATTGGGTTTGTTATAGCTCTAAATGTTCACTTTTCCCTTTCTAACAACCATTTTCCCTTATTTCCTCCCCTAAAGTCTTTTTATAGTTTCTCAACTCCTTATATTTGAGAGTTTAAACTTATAATTGGTAATCATCTTTTATATCACCCAGTTTTTTTTTTCTCCCCTTTTAAAATTCTGAGCATTTAGAGCAACATTATTATGCCTTACGGGCTTTAATTACACATCTTTGTGATGTTTTTTTTTCCTCTTTGGCAGTTCTCCCGCACACGGATGTTCCGTGTGCCCCACTTAGCCTTCCTCGGCTTCCCACGCATTATATGTGGGTTGTTGACGTAGGCCCTCTATCCCTTGAAGGGGAGTTATACCCCCTATTACGGGTAATTTTTGAATTTTTCTACAAAATTATTTTAAAAGCATAATTTATTATTTCATATATTTCTTGTTTTTTTCTTCACTTCATTCTATCCTGAATCTCCCTCCTCCTTGCTTTTCTTCATGTCCACACAGGTCATCCCCTTCAACAATAATTCTCTGAAGGTTGGTGAGTACCATTTCCTGACTCAGTTCTCATGGCACCATTAAACATTTTATCCCTGAATGTTCAGGGTCTTAATGTACCGCAGAAGCGTACCAAGGCCTTTCGTACATTTCATGCGAAGAAAGCACACATTGTGTGCTTACAAGAAACAAACTTCACAGTTAATTCTACTCCTAAATTCTTTAGCTCCTTTTATCCACAAATATTCACAGCTTCAGCTGATACCAAGCATCGTGGAACTCTTATAGCCTTTCACCGCTCCACTCCATTTACACACCTCATTCTGAAATCAAAGACCCTGGAGGGCGATACTTAATTCTCCTGGGATATATTTTGGATACAGCAATCACGGTTGTCTCATTATGCGCCCAACAAACATCCCACACCTTTTTTCTCACATCTTTTGAAAGTGGTGTCCACACACAAGATTGGAACACTAGTTGTGTGTGGTGATTCCAATCAGGTCCTCCTCCCATTTCTGGACAAATCACCATATATCCCTCTAACTAAGATGTCTCTCCCCCAGCTCCTTTCCAAACACAAACTGGTAGACTGGAGAGAATGCAATCCATCAAAAAGGAAATACACTTATTACTCGTATCCTCACCAAACATTCACTCGCATTGACCACATATTTCTAACTATAGGTATAATTCCAGAAATACTTACATCAAATATAATCCCCATTCCATGGTCTGACCATAACGCAGTTTTTACTACCATCGCTTCCACTATTCCCAAATCACATGATAACACTTGGTACCTCCCAGATATTTTACTTAAAAACCCATCGCATTGTCTATTAATTGAAAAAGCCCTAAAAGAATATTTAATACAGAAGTCCTGACATTTCCCCAATTACACTGTGTTGCGTGGTACACTTCAACAGCAATCTGCGTTATTCAAACGGGAACGAAGGAACCTTGCAAGGAAACTAGAAACTGAGTTTAACTCTTCCTTTATAGCCTTCCAAGATAATCCTACCTCAGATGCGAAAATTCGCTTAGAAAAAGCCCGTTTGACAAATTTTTACACCGATCTCATCATGCCTTTTACATGAAATCCAACAAATTTGGTACTTATCTGGCACGCGCACTAAAGTCAATAAATAAATCTTTTAAACTGATTAGACTTAAATTGTCCACTAACACATACACTAGTAACCCTATTAAAATTATTCATAAATTTCGCTCACATTTAGCCTCTCTATACTCATCAACAAACAAATTTAATCCCGCTGAGGCAGATGCTTTCTTCTCTAATATCACTCTACCTGAGATAACTAATATCCAAAAGACTTTACTTGAAGCACCCATTACGGTATACGATGTAACAAAAGCCATTAAAGACCTCAAAATAAACAAAAGACCAGGCTGATGCCTTTAATATCCTACTAGAGGGTAAGTCTTTTAGACAGGAATCATTAATAGCAACCATTTGTATGATTCCTAAATCCCATACTGATGACACATCCTGTACAAATTATCGTCCCATTTCCCTATTAAACCTAGATATCAAATTATTAGCAAAAATCTTAGCGGCTCGCCTAAATGGAGTCAAAGGTAATCTTATACATCGTGTTCAAGTAGGCTCTATGCCAACATGCCAAGCAGGCGACAATGTACGTCGAGCGGTCCTTTTGACTCACATTGCTAAAACCCGCCGCATTCCTTCTTGTTTTATATCCCTTGATATTAGGAAAGCATTCGACTCCATTTCCTGCCCTTATTTACAATATTCACTTCAAAAGTGGGGCTTTGGCCCTAACTTTATAACTTGGATCACTGCTTTGTACAATAAACCAAAAGCATGCATCAAATAGGCAGGTTATAAATCTGATCCCTTCAATATTGAAAGAGGCACAAGACAAGGATGTCCACTCTCTCCCCTCCTATTTGCCCTTCTTATAGAACCGCTTGCCCATTCAATTAGATCTGATCCCACAATTACTGGAATAGAACTAGGAGGATAGCAACATAAATTGTGTTTGTTCGCAGATGATATCCTCTTATTTCTAGCATCCCCACAAGTCTCAGGCCCAAACCTTCTCCCCATCCTCAATAGGTTTGCTTCTTTTTCTGGCTTATCAATCAACCCCAAAAAATGCATAGCACTAAACATATCTCTTTCCAATTTGGAACTAAATTCCGCAAAAGCAGGTCTTCCTTTTACCTGGGCAGAAAAATCTATCCCATATTTAGGGATTCATCTTACTGCATCTATATCAGATCTTTTTTCAGCCAATTATCTGCCGACTTTGAAAAGTGTGACAAATCTATTGAAAACCTGAAATCACCAACAAATTTGGTACTTATCTGGCACGCGCACTAAAGTCAATAAATAAATCTTTTAAACTGATTAGACTTAAATTGTCCACTAACACATACACTAGTAACCCTATTAAAATTATTCATAAATTTCGCTCACATTTAGCCTCTCTATACTCATCAACAAACAAATTTAATCCCGCTGAGGCAGATGCTTTCTTCTCTAATATCACTCTACCTAAGATGACTAATATCCAAAAGACTTTACTTGAAGCACCCATTACGGTATACGATGTAACAAAAGCCATTAAAGACCTCAAAATAAACAAAAGACCAGGCTGATGCCTTTAATATCCTACTAGAGGGTAAGTCTTTTAGACAGGAATCATTAATAGCAACCATTTGTATGATTCCTAAATCCCATACTGATGACACATCCTGTACAAATTATCGTCCCATTTCCCTATTAAACCTAGATATCAAATTATTAGCAAAAATCTTAGCGGCTCGCCTAAATGGAGTCAAAGGTAATCTTATACATCGTGTTCAAGTAGGCTCTATGCCAACATGCCAAGCAGGCGACAATGTACGTCGAGCGGTCCTTTTGACTCACATTGCTAAAACCCGCCGCATTCCTTCTTGTTTTATATCCCTTGATATTAGGAAAGCATTCGACTCCATTTCCTGCCCTTATTTACAATATTCACTTCAAAAGTGGGGCTTTGGCCCTAACTTTATAACTTGGATCACTGCTTTGTACAATAAACCAAAAGCATGCATCAAATAGGCAGGTTATAAATCTGATCCCTTCAATATTGAAAGAGGCACAAGACAAGGATGTCCACTCTCTCCCCTCCTATTTGCCCTTCTTATAGAACCGCTTGCCCATTCAATTAGATCTGATCCCACAATTACTGGAATAGAACTAGGAGGATAGCAACATAAATTGTGTTTGTTCGCAGATGATATCCTCTTATTTCTAGCATCCCCACAAGTCTCAGGCCCAAACCTTCTCCCCATCCTCAATAGGTTTGCTTCTTTTTCTGGCTTATCAATCAACCCCAAAAAATGCATAGCACTAAACATATCTCTTTCCAATTTGGAACTAAATTCCGCAAAAGCAGGTCTTCCTTTTACCTGGGCAGAAAAATCTATCCCATATTTAGGGATTCATCTTACTGCATCTATATCAGATCTTTTTTCAGCCAATTATCTGCCGACTTTGAAAAGTGTGACAAATCTATTGAAAACCTGAAATCACCTCCCGTTATCATGGTTCGGTAGAATTAATGCAATAAAAATGACGAGCATGGAGATCCCCGTCATTGGTAGTAGCTGAAGCAAAAAACAGGATGAATAACACCAAGATTCACGCTAAAATGATGGCTATAGATAATGATCAGGTTTCCAAATTTAAAAAACGATGGCACCCATGGATAACACATCACCTGCCACATACCTTTGACGAAACTGTTTTAATGCCATGGTAGCTGTCTTGGAAAGACTTAAGACAACGCACAATGAACATGCCAACCTTCAATATGGTTCTCGATTTAACCTTGTGGGCCCCCCTTCTTTTGTCGTTCTTTCTTTCTCTCCTTTCTTTCCCCCTTACTTCTTTTATACTTTTGAAGCTCTCTTTTTATAATATTATACCTTTTTAGACATCTCAGATATAACCTATGCAGCTGACTTTGTGCAATCTTTGATTCAACTATAAGCTCAAATGGTTCATTCATAGTTCTTTTACACCTCCATCAGGTTATATCCAGTTATTATTCTTTATACTCCATGTTAATATCCAATAATATTCTGAGCTTTTTTTGTTATGTATTTTCTTGTACACTTAATAAAATCTTTTGACAAGATATAGCTAAACTGGGTGCAGTGGATATACTATATATATATATACATATATATATATATATATATTAAATACACTGCAGCTAACTGAATAACCTGCCTGCCCAATCTAAATGACACTCTCTCCGTCCACGCCAATAACACACTGCACGGGGCCGACATGCAGGCAGCCTTATATAGTGTGGGGTTTGGACTTAGTCCCCCTGAGCCATGATTGGCCAAAGGCACCCTGCCTTTGGCCAATGATGGCTCTCTTAGCTGAGGGGTGGCCCATTCATTTACATGGCTAGGAGTTCCTGGCAATGTAAGCAAATTGGTTGGGAATGGAACCTTATCTCATTACCTAAATATGGCCACATGGCCATATTTGGGCAATAACCCAAACATTGCCTGCATTACCTAAAATTGTACTGTACATCACTGTAGTAGTGTAATGTGAACAGAGAACAAAGGAAACAATTATTTTCTATGTGCTCTAGTGGTGACCTGTGTTGTTCTGTGCAGAAAAGTGCAGGTCACTGCATAAAGTGTGAACAAGCCCATAATGTTTCTTAGCTTTTGAAAGCAGGACTAATTAAACATGAGTTGGAAATACTAAGACATACAAGTACAGGCTGCCAGTACCAATCAGGAAAAAGTAATCCCAGAAAGAGAGTTGGAATTGGTTTAACAAAGTACCTTTACACCATATTTAGTGCTGCTTTACAAATCTCAGAAACATTTAGCTTCTTCAACTGCACTGATTATTGCCTGTCAAGGATTAAAATTGTTGGCTTATTCGCTTGCTGTTGTCTGTGCCCTCAGGCTCCCTGCATTTTTTGAAGGAATCCCTAAGTCAGCTGATTTCTGCTCAATTTCCAGAGGTTGAAGTCCTGACCTGCTGGCCTGTACAGCAACATCTTCCTGGAGTTCAGACTCAGGCTGTCAGAGCAGCTGTGGCACCATCTTGTCCCACCTGGCACAGGGCTTCAGCAGCTCTGCAAGATGTGCTGATCAAAATGTGAGGGCAAGGAAAGGATGTGACAATGGGAGGCAAAACATATAATCACAAAGCTCCCTCCTTCATCAGGCTGGCTTAGCAGACTCCTGAGCTCCTTGATGATGTCTGTTTTAATGAAATGCATTGGTTGGAGCTAGCACTGATTTTGATTGGAGATATTCGCCAGTTCGGTTTGACGTAAGAAGCGACCTCTACGGAAAAAGTGTTTTTTTTTTTTATCATCAAAGTTTATTGTAAAGAATAAAGAGATGCATCTGTGGAGACGCAGCTCCACCCAATACTATACAGTGTTAGATATATCATCAGAAACAACATTGAACTACAGTTATGTTGCAAGGATTAGTATAAACTGTTTATGATTACATAACTTCAAATTTTGTTAAAGCAGGTGTCAATGACTGTCATTCGTGAATTCCGTATTGTCATTCAAAGAAAAGGATAGTTGGAAAAGAAGGAGAGAGAAGGGTAGTAAGGATCAAACCTTCAGGCTTGATTAATGGGAAACAATATTCCTCATTTGACTGTTTTTCAATACTTAGTTTATCATATGAGAATAAACTTACAACCAAGTCCTATTTCATAACATCCAGATATGCCTGTAAATATTTATATATAAGCCAAGGTGACCAAGTTTTGTGAAATCTTTCTACATTTTCTCCTGCTTGTGCAATAGTCTCCTCCATCTCATAGAACTCCGCTATCTTACTGAACCATTCCCGCACGGTCGGGATTTTGGTAGATTTCCAGTGCAGTGGAATGATAGCTTTGGCCGCATTTAAAAGGTGTTTGGTAAGTGAGTGTTTATACCTCTTAATGGGGAATTCCGTGACATGTAGGAGACATCCCGCTGCATCCAGCTTTAATTTTGTTTCTGTTATCAAGTATATCATCTCCCTAACCTTTGCCCAGAATGTGTTCAGTACAGGGCACTGCCACCAAATGTGTATCAATGACCCTTTGTCAGAGTTACAGCGCCAACATGTATCCGGGTGGTCTGGAAACCAAGAGTGTAGCTTTACTGGTGTGGCATACCATTGAGTGAGTAACTTGTATTCTGTTTCCTGAGTTCTTGTGCTCAAGGAGCATTTATGAGCAAAAACACATGCTTTCTTCCATTGTGAGGTCGACAACAAAATACCTAGTGCTCTCGACCAGCTCTCTCTGAGGTCCCTCTCATCCTTGTCCTCCCCATTTTGAATCCAGCGGTATGCTAGTGATGTCACTTTGGAAATGGGTTCCTCTGTCTGACATACTGCCTCTAGTTCCGTTAGTGGTCTGTTGAAATTGTGTTTTCTTTGTGTTCTGTTAAGGAAACTACGGCATTGAAAATAAGTCCAAAGCTGTTGATCGGGTAGTTTGTTTGTGTGTTTAAAGTCTGTAAAATCCCTGAACTCTTGGTTGTGGAAGCATTGAAAAGCTAGTAGGGGTTTATTTGTGTCGTTCGCTTGTAGTGCTCGGTTCCCCATTCCCGGTAGGAAATTGGGATTGTTCTGTAATGGAGTAAGCGGGCTAAGAAGTGACGAGAAATTGGTAAGTTTCGTTAACTTATGGAAAATTGCTAGGGTAGTGCCCACTAAGGGATGTGTCCTCATCTCCACTGATCTGATTGGTGTATGGCTTAATATTTCTTCTATTTCTACCCAATCTTTGATTGTGAAGTGACAATGCCAGTCTATTATCCTAGTTATGTGAGCGGCGAGGTAATAAGCACGGTAGTCTGGGATTCCCTTTCCCCCTTTATCTTTGGGCTTAGTAAGTCGAGACATTCTTACTCTAGGTTTTTTGTGGGCAAATAAATTTCGTTTGAGTTGAGTGAAGCAATTTAAGGAAGTTTTGGGGGATTTTTATCGGTAAATTTTTAAATAAATACAGGACTCTTGGTAGAATAACCATTTTACAGATAGCTGTCCGTCCAAACCAGGAGAATCCCTTTAAATGCCAGTTTTGTAAGTCTGAGCAGATTGTTTACAGTAGGGGAGTGAAATTATATGCAAAAATTTGAGATATTTTGGGGGTTAGCCATATCCCTAAATATTTAAGCGCTGTGCCTACCCATTTAAAGGGGCACTTTGACTTGATGAGATCTAATTTATTTGTAGGGATCGAGATATTTAAAATTTCCGACTTGGCATAATTAATTTTAAGGTTTGAGAAATATCCAAAAATAGAGAATTCTTTCATCAAGGAGGGGAGTGAAATGTGGGGGTTCGTTATGAAAAACAACAAGTCATCCGCGTATGCCGCCACCTTGTATTCTTTTTTTCCTATCTCAAAACCCTGTATTGCCCTTTCTGCTACAATCCGTCTGATAAATGGCTCTAAGGTTAGGATAAACAGCAGGGGCGAGAGGGGGCATCCCTGTCTCGTCCCATTTTTTATCTCAACTGTATTTGAATGGGAGCCATTGATCTTCAGCTGCGCAGAAGGGTTTTTATAGAGCATAGAGATCCAAGACATCATATTGTTTCCCAAGCCAATGAACCTGCATGTTTCTAGCATGAAATCCCAGGCTACACGGTCAAAGGCCTTCTCCGCGTCTGTGGACAGGAGAAGGCCTTCGATTTTCCGCACCCCGGCAGCATGCATTAAATTGAGCTTTTTGATAACATTATCTCTGGTTTCTCTTCCTGGCATGAATCCTGCTTGCTCCCTTCCTATTAATCAGTAAAGTAGAGGTTTCAATCTATTTGCTATTATTTTTTAGATCAATTTCACATCTAGATTCAATAGCGATATTGGCCTGTAGCTTGCACATTCTGTCAGGTCCTTGTTTGGCTTGGGAAGAATTGTTATATGTGCTTTGAGGAAGTCTGTTGGGATCTCCCTGGGCTCAGACAGATAGTTCAGAGCCCTTAGTAATGGTCCGAGCAGAGTTTCCTGGAATGTTTTGTAATAAATTGCCGTGAAACCGTCCGGCCCCGGACTTTTCCCCATCTTTAGGTGTTTGATCGCTTGTTGTAGTTCATAAGCTTCTATGGGATTTTCTAGTTGGGTAATATCTTCAGTTGACAGTGTGGGAAGTTTTGAGTCTGTCAGATATTGACGTATGGCTTGTAATCTCATTCCTTGAATTAAGCTAGGTTTCTGTGGGTTGGGTAAGTTATACAAGGTTGTGTAATAATTATGGAAATGGTGTGCAATTTTTTCGGTAGTGATGTCTAGTTTCCCTTCTTTTGTTCGTATGCCTGAGATGTTTTGTTGTGTTTTCTCGTTTTTTATGGCTCTTGCTAATAAGCTTCCTGTTTTGTTACCGTGTTCGTAGTAGATTTTTTTTTGAAAGAATAGGAATCTTTTAGCCCTTGTGTCGAAGATCTGTTGAAGTGCCTTTCTATTATCTAAGAGTTCAATTGCCGTATGTTCTGTCAGGGATTGTTTATGTAGGGATTCCAGGGCACGAATCTTCTCTGTCAGGGATTTAATTTTATTTTCCCTCTCTTTTTTGCGGTGAGCGCCCATTCTAATGAGTTCTCCTCTGATTGTGCATTTATGTGCTTCCCATATTGAAAGGGGATTGACGTCTGATGTAGTGTTGGTTTTGAAGTAGTCTGTTAGTGATGTCGCTATTTGGGGGAGTGTAGTTGGGTCTGTTATCAATGCTGAATTCAATCTCCAATTATTTGTTTTGGGTCGGTGTTCTGTGAATTTCAACGATATTGAAATTGAGGCATGGTCTGAGAAGGTCTGTATCCCTATTTTAGCTCCTAGGACTATATCTAAGTCTCTTTGTGAAACAAAGACATAATCTATTCTCGAGTATCTGCTGTGGGGTATGGAATAGAAGGTGTAATCTTTTCCCTCGGGATAAATGAATCTCCAAGAATCTATTAGTTGAAGCGAGTTCAGTAATGTTTTGATTTGTTTGAGTATTTTGTACGTAATATAGGTTTTGCCTGTGGACGTATCACTGAGAGGATTCAATGGGACATTAAAGTCCCCTCCTAGAATGATACATCCCGAGCCAAAATCTTTGAGCTTTCCAACAATTTTACGGCAGAAGGTTAGGTGTGCTGTGTTGGGAAAATAAACATTTGCTAGCGTAATAGGCGTACCGCAGCAATTCCCTTTCAGGAATATGAACCTTCCTTCTGGATCTATGAGTTTGTCAGTTAGTTCAAAGGAAGCATCCCTACTAATAAGTATGGATACTCCCTTGGATTTTGCTAAGTCATTCATTGCATGGTATGCCTGTGTGAAGAAAGAGTCTGTCAGCTTGGGGACTTGTTGAGTTTTGAAGTGTGTTTCCTGTAAAAACACTAAACGGGGTTGACCTTTTTTGAGTTCCTTTAAGAGGGTCTTGCGCTTTCCAGGGATATTCAGGCCCTTCGTGTTGTGAGATATCACTGTAGGCTCATGTCCCAGGGATGAGTACGCCATCTTGAGGACCCAGAGAGAGCTGTTGAGGCAACAACTGGAGAGAGAACTTAAGTTTCCAATATATTATGCTTTACCCTTTAAAAAGTATAGGTAAGAAGAAATAAAGAAAAGAAATCGTAGAACGAGTACTTAGAAAGTAAGAGAGAAATAATGTGATCTCCTTGGAAACCCAATGGGGCCAAGCTAAAATATTAGTGCCTCCTGCCAGGAAAATCCTCTCCTGTCAAGGAGCACTTTGTTGGAGCGTGATTGGCACTTGCCCAATCACTTTGATTAATCCAACTAATCAAATTAGAATAAATTAGATATATAACACTCAATTTGTGAGCAAAAACCGGCAGCAGCCATAATAAACATAGTGTAAACAGTATTGGTCAACAATGCACCCTAATTGCAACAATGAAGGTACTTACTACAACCCTTGACCTCTTTAACTCAATTAACTTTACATGTAGAAATGTCGATGATTTGCTGGGCCATGCCTCTGTTCTCCTGAGAGACTTCAAGGCCCCCCTCCAAGCGGGGGTATCATCTTGTTGTCTTCCCCTTAGAGATAGTTTAAAATTGAATCTATAACCTGCAGTTTTACTTTGCTTTGTTTTTTTGGTTTTTTTAATTTTAAAGTTATTTCTTTCATCGACATTTCCATAATCAATGCTTGCTGAAGTGTAAGAATAACAGTTGTGCTTTAGGAACCACCTGTTCCTGCTAGTATCACCTATTCTGTTATAATTGCCCTACAACAGTATTCTATCTATAAAGTTGGCCTAGGCCCTCATGGGGGGTAAAAAAACAGTCCCCGTAAGTGTAAACTCCATCTAAAACAGCTAGACTGTAAGAACTGGCACTTTGTGTGTTGTTGATCCTTGATGTTTAATTCCGTTCGTCAAGATAAGACAAATCCAGCCAAAGTGTCTTTGGCTGTTGGCATCATAAAACTTTGGTGTCAACAATCATGGTATTATTTCAGGTGAGTTGCTTATCATCTACCATGTATGGTGTGATTTTCTGTGGACATCTTCAGGTTTCTTCAAAGCCCCTGGATGCATGAGGTCTGTTATTTGGGGTTCCATTTTGTGACCCTCCAGGGCGTGCTGATTTCATCTTCTTGGAGAGGCGTTTGTCAGGCGATGAGAAGGGGGATCTTTCCAATGGAGGTAGCATGAATTCCTGATACCACTCTGGCAGTTCGACAGGTTCCAGATGTAACGCTTGGCAAAAATCTGGGAGATCTTCTGGCGAACGCAAAGTATGCTGTCTTCCATTGTGATTCACCAGGAGTGCGAACGGGAATCGCCATGTGTAACGGAGATCCTTTTCTCTCAGCTTGTCAAGTAATGGTCTAAGAGGCCTGCGGTTCTTTAGTGTGATCTGAGACAGATCGTGAAAGAGCATGATGGTTTCTCCATTGAAGACTATCTGGTCGTTCCTGCGTGCTTTACGCATGATGTCTTCTTTTAAAGCAAAGCTCTGCAAGCAGCATATGATGTCACGTGGTGGTATATTGTCAGGGCCTCTTGCTCTGAGTGCTCTGTGAGCTCTTACAAATTCAATGTCTGTCTCCTCTGGTCTTTCTAGCAGGCTGTTAAAAACCCTCTGTAAAGCTGGGGTTATTTGGTCAGCCTCCACAGTCTCTGGGATCCCCCTCACCCTAATATTATTTCTTCTGCCCCTGTTATCTAAGTCCTCGAGATGTTTGTTAATCTCTATAAGTTGTTGGGACTGTGTATGAGTAACTCTGTCCAGGCGATGAAGAGCCTTATCCCTGCACTTGCCTGCATGTTCGACCGTGGCCATCTTGTCTGTGAGGATCAACATGCTGGATTTTAGATCCGTTATCGCCGCTGAAAAGGTGGCTTTTATGTCGGCTGCATATGTTAGGGGGAGGTCGGGGTGAGGGGTAATCCTACCGTTCTCCTCAGCCGCAGATTGTGAGTCCTCACTAAAGTCATCCTCCGTTACATGCGGCGGCGCCATCTTGGCTCCTATCAGGCCTTCTCGTGCTGGCGGAGGATTCCGGAACAGATCCTCAATGTTCCTTCCCTGGTAAGCTGCCGATGTGCGGCGGGATCTCGTGCGGGGTGTCCCTGTGTTCCTTCTGCTCATTATCGAGTGCTTTGGTTGCAAGGTGATAGGCTAAGGCTGCCTGGAAGCTGGAGCTCTTGTATTAAGCGTCCATCGCTGTTGCGCGCCAAGCCACGCCCCTGCGTCTGACGGAAAAAGTGTTTAGCTAGCATTTCTGCGTACAGCCATTATGTCTTCACGAAGGTTCTTGTTAAACCCGGGGGGAAATTCGGATTGTTTTGAACTAGGGTAATGGGACAAAATCTGGCAGAGACCACATGTTTAGAACAAGCCCTGTTAAAGGCGTGGAAAGTTGGTCCAATAAGTGGATGTGACAAGGCGGTGGGGGAAATATGTTCTATCCACGGTAAGTATCTTAGTTTGGTGTTCGAGATCAGATTCTCCAAGCGCACCCAATCTTTACATTGACTGTGAACTTTCCAGTCCACTATGCACGCTAAATGTACCACCCAGTAATTGCGCTGTATATCTGGAAGGCCTATGCCTCCTCCAGCTTTCGGTAATGTTAGTCTATCTGTCACGTACCTGACGGTAGAGCCTGATATGCAGGGAGTGGCCTCTCTTACTCCTCTGATTCAGGCTCCCTGATAGAGCAGACAGGAGGCGCAGAAGTGCAGAGTCGCACGAGTGCCTGGGGGGTCGTCTTCCTGGAACTGGGAACAGCAGCAGGGGGCACGGTGCTCGAGCAGGATTCTCCAGCTGGCGGAAGAGGCAGGTTAAGCAGACCGGGTCATACACTGGCGGGAACGTCAGGAGCAGAAGCGGAGGCAGAAGCGTAGTCAGGACACAGGCCGGGTCGGCAATGGGCTGGCAGCGTGGTAGTAGAAGGAGCAGGCAGGTGCAGAGGTCAGAACAAGCCGGGTCAGGTGCAGGCAGCAGGTAGTGGAGTCAAGGCAAGCCGGGTCAGTAAACAGGTACAGGTATCAGAAGTAAGCAGGCAGGAACACACGGGAACGCTGTAGAACAGACAGCACTGGATGCAAGCACAGACCAAGTTCAAATAACCTCTTGGTCATGTGCACACAGGTGCACCGAAGGTGTTCTGGCAGAGGCTGAAGTCACAGGTCGACTTCTCCGTCGGCCATCTTGAGTACTGGCTGGTCTTCCCTGACATTGCCCCCCCCCTAACGGGCAGCCTCCGGATGCCCAATCTGGCTACTTTGTCAGGATAAGTCCTCTTAAAGGTTTGGATCAGTTTTTGGGCATGAATGTTGGTTTCAGGTTCCCGCGAGTTGTCTTCAGGACCGTAACCCCTCCACTTAATAAGGTATTGAACTTGACCTCTCCTTCTCCTGCAATCTAAAATTGCCTCTATTTCAAATTCCTCTTCGCCGTATATTACCACGGGTTCGGGTGGCTCTGTATTCTGATCCGGAAAAGAGTTAGGAATGGCGGGCTTCATTAAGGCTATATGGAACACAGGGTGGATCCTGAAGGTCTCCGGTAATTCCAGTTCATAGGCGACATCGTTAGTCCGCCTCTTTACAGGTAAAGGTCCCATTAATCTGGGGCCTAATTTCCTCAAGGGACAGGCTAATTTCAGGTTCGTTGTGGCTAGCCAGACTTGGTCCCCCGAGTTCAGGATCAACTCCCCTCTTCTCTTCTTGTCGAAGATCTGTTTATTGTAAGCCTGCGTCTTGGCCATCGTCTCTTGTAACAATTTGTTGTCGGAGTTAAAGAAATCCAAAGTTTCGAGTACAGCGGGTACAGGGCATTCCGGAATGTTATTAAACAGAAAGGAAGGATGAAAACCATAGTTTTTGGAGATTGTTTTGTGGCTGAGTGAGAAGAATTATTGTAGGCAAACTCGGCTAAGGGAAGTAGGGACACCTAATCGTCTTGTGAGAAGGAAGAAAAAACAGCGCAGATATTGTTCCAGTGTTTGCTTGGTCCTTTCTGTCTGACCATTAGTTTGCAGGTGATAGGCTGAGGAAAATGACAGTTCAATCCCCAAAGATTCACACAAGGATCTCCAGAATCTGGAGGTAAACTGGACACCTCTGTCTGAGACGATGTTTGCCGGAACCCCATGGAGTCTTATAACTTCTCTGATAAAAATCCATGCAGTCTCTTGTGCAGAGGGAGTGCCTTTCATGGGAATGAAGTGGGCCATCTTGGATAATCGATCAACGATCACAAAAATAGTGATATCCCTCGGATGGGGGCAGCTCAACAATGAAATCAATTGAGATCATTCTCCATGGTCTATTCGGGACAGGTAATGGCTTTAACAGACCCCAGGCCCTGGATTTGCTGTTCTTATTACAGATACAAGTGGTACAAGATTCCACATATTTCCTGCAGTCCTTTGCCACCGCCGGCAACCAGAAAGTTCGCTGCACAAGTTCAGAAGTCTTGCTGACTCCGAAGTGCCCTGCCAGCGTGTGATCATGGCACATACCCAAAGTGGCTGATCTTCCGGCACAAAGATCTTATCCTCATACCAGAGTAGCCCCTCCCCTGTCCGTAAGGTGGTCCCGGGTGGTGTAGAACAGAGGATTGCTTTATGAGTCATTAAGTCCCCTTGTAGAAGAAGGAAATTCCCAGAGGACAGGATCGTATCCGGGGGAGAGATATCTTGAGATTTGCTGAACATGCGTGATAAAGCCGGATGCACTATGTTCTTGGATGCAGGTCTGTATGTCAGGTGAAAGGTAAATCTAGAAAAAAAAAGTTCCCACCTGGCCTGATGGGGTCTCAATCTTCTTGCTGTCCTTAATTATTCTAGATTTTTGTGGTCTGTTTAGATTAGGTTTGGATGTGCAGCTCCCTCGAGAAGGTATCTCCATTCTTCTAGTGCTGCCTTAAATCGCTAAAAGTTCACGATCCCCGACATCGTAATTCTTCTCCGTGCTAGGCAATTTACGCGAGAAGAATGCGACTGGGTGCAACAGGGCCTTAGGACCCAGTCTTTGAGACAAGATAGCTCCAACCGCTATTTCCAAGGCATCCACTTCTAAGACATAAGGTAAGGCCGAGTCGGGGTGCTTCAAAACGGGTGCGGACGTGAAAAACTTTTTCAGCGCCTCAAAGGCCGTCTGAGCCTCTGGAGACCAGCGAAATTTGAAACCCTGTTTGGTGAGTTGTGTAATGGGGGCAATGATTGCTGAAAACCCCCGAATAAATTTTCGGTAAAAGTTTGCAAAGCCTGTGAAGCGTTGAATGCCTTTCTTGTCACATGGGATAGGCCAGTCTAGGATAGCCGTGACCTTCTGGGAATCCATCTTGATGCCCTCGGTGGAAATGATCAGGCCCAGGAACTGGATACTCTGGCGTTCAAACTCACACTTCTCGGGTTTGGCGTACAATCCATGTTGTCGAAGGCGAGTTAATACACTTCTGACGTGTCTGCGGTGGTGATCTAAGGAGAAAGAAAAGATTAGCATATCATCAAGTTATACAATAACGAATAAGTCCAGGACGTCTCTGAGGATGTCATTATTGAAGTACTGGAAAGTGGCCGGGGAGTTACAGAGTCCGAAGGGCATCACGAGATACTCAAAATGCCCAAATCGTGTGCGGAAGGCAGTCTTCCACTCATCACCTTCTCGAATGCGCATCAAATTATAGGCGCCCCAAAGATCCAGTTTGGCAAATATGGTAGCGGAACCAAGTCTCTGAAAAGTTCGGGAACTAGTAGAAGTGGATAACAGTTCTTCACCGTAACCTTGTTGAGCTCACGGTAATCCACACAGGGCCTTAATGAATGATCCTTTTTCTCAACAAAGAAAATCCCCGCCCCAGCTGGAGATGTAGAAGGGCGGATAAACCCTTTCCTTAGATTGTCATTGATGTAGTCCTTTAGCGCTACCAGCTCGCTTTCGGACAAGGGGAAAATTCTTCCAAAAGGGACTTCGGCTCAGGAAAGTAGCTCTATAGGTCAGTCGTAAGATCGGTGAGGAGGGAGGATCTCTGCCCCTTTCTTGCTAAACACGTCTAGAAAGTCATGGTAGGCTGGAGGCACAAGCTAAATGGTTTCAGAGTCCACGTCCAGGCATAGCAAAGCGGGTACACCACCGGGGGTCTGTAAGCAGTACTGGGTGCAGTAGGAAGAAACAAAGTTAATTCTTTCTTTAGACCAATCAATATGGGGGTTATGGGCCCTCAGTCAAGGCATACCGAGGATGAACAGGAGGGGAAGCGATGGCATCCAGACGCAGTAGTTCTTGGTGGTCCTTGAAAATGGTGGTAAGCAGAGGGATGGTCTCGTGGGTGACTGCTCCGGATTTAATAGTGGAGCCATTGGCCAAGTGAACCGAGAGCTTCTGTGCCTTAGGCTGCAAGGGGATGTGATGTTCGGCAGCAAAGGTCAAGTCCACAAAACAGCTGCAGGCTCTGGAGTCAATTATGGCGGTAGTCTGAATAGTCCTTCCTGGCAGCTGTAAAGAGATGAGAAAAGTAAGGTGAGCGGGATTGTTAAGCGAGCTTGGAGTCAGCGAGGCAGAAGTAGTGGAGAGGGACTTACGAGCTTTCACTGGGCAGGACTTCACGTAATGTCCGGATCTCCCTCAGTATAGGCACAGGTTCTACTGGCGACGGCGTTGTCACTCTTCGGTGGAGAGAGAGGGACACAGCAGGCCGAGCTGCATAGGTTCCAGAGCGCCAGGAGCCGGAGTGGCCAGAGCAGGTGGGGCTGGATTGAATGAACTGGGTGCTCGGGGTAACATCCATACTGGATGCAGGCCCGAATTTACTCCCTTTGCCGCCCCAAGGCCGGGTCCTTCAATGCCGCCCCCCCACACACACACCATTCTCATCCTTTATCGATGACTGCTACAATAGATCAATTAAAAACATATCTCCACACATTAGAATACTGAAAATAACTGGCTTTTAATTAAAGATTATAGCAGTAAGAAACTCCCTACAATTTTACAATTTTTTAGTTCTAACTTTTCTTTTGGCAAACTCATCAATAATATCTTCGTAGGACAAAGTATTTAAAAGTTCTGACTCAATGGCAAGTAAAACTAAACTGTTCAGTCTTTCTTGACCCAAAGATGATCTTAAATAGTACTTTACTCATTTCAGACATGAAAAAGATCGTTCTGCTGAACAGTTAGTAACCAGAGTGCAAAGATAAATATGCATTGCTATATCAATATTAGGGTAAATAACCTGCAATTTTTCTGTTTTGAATGTTTTGTAGAGCTCTGAAATTGAAACTTCACCTTTATCAATATTTTTCAAGTAAGAACAAAGGTGCAGACATTCATCAGGAAGTGACGTTTCCAAATCATCAGGATAGCTGTTACATAGGTTGGAAGCCTGAGATTGTATTATATCACTGGTTGCTAGTGTAGTAAGCTTTTCAAGAAAATGAAACTTGTTGTAGACTTGTTCATAAGCCTCAGATCTTCTTTGCAGCTCACTGTTTAATTTGTCAAGAATTGCAAAGAATGTGTTTACCCTTGAAATGGTCTGTAGCATTTAACTGTACATCTCATTCTTGACTTACATCAAATGGAAATTTTTTTTTTTTCTAGCTCTAGCGCAGGCGGTTTTGAAATGGTCAAGGCCAGAGAGTTCTTTGGCTTCTGATTCAAACCTTTCAAACTCATTTCTATAGCTTTGCATGAGGTGGAGAAGTGCCCCATAAAGCTTCACAACTGCTGAAATGTCTACATCTGCACTCTGCGATCGTTTGTTTGTTGCATTAAAAGGTTCCAAAATGCTGTTCTAAAATACTGTCATGAAGGCAGTCTCCAGACAATTCAGACTTCTTAGAAGTGCTGCAGCCTCACTTCTTGTCACTGGCCTTTGAGAGTCATCATCCTCTATTGCCTCCAGGGCTTCAATCATTTCTGTCCATGACTTCCTCAGAGTACGACATGCATCACTGCGTGCTGACCATCTTGTGACAGACAGATTTTTAACTGTGGACTTGGCATTTAAATGAGAAGTTAAGACTTCCCACCTACTGGTAGAGCCAGAAAAAAAATTATACAGCTGTTGGATGACTCCAAAGAATGATACTGCTTTTACGCAGCTTTCTGCAGCACATGTTCCTACAAGGTTCAGGGAATGTGCAGAGCATGGTATATATGTAGCTAGTGCATTTAGTTCTTTAAAACGAGCCTGAAGTCCAGAATATGGGCCAGCCATATTGCTAGCATTATCGTATGACTAACCTCTACAATTCTGAAGGTCAAGTTGGTGAAATTCTAATGTATCACTTACAGCTTTAAATAAACTTTGAGCTTTGTGGCCAATATGTGGTATGAACTTTATAAATCGTTCCACTGGCACACCCTCGTCATTCACATATCGTATAATGAAGGCTAGCTGATCCACGTGAGAAACATCTGGGGTTGAATCCACGATTATCGAGTAATATTTAGCATCCTTCACATCGACAATTATTGCATCTAACAGTCTGACTGCCAATATTTCAATGAACTCATAGCAAACAGTTTTGGATAGATAGGATGCTGTGCCAGAGCCAGCATTGTTATAGCACTTAATGTGCTCGTCCATGAAGGGATCAAACTCAGCAATGAGTTCAAGTAACATTAGATAGTTACCATTTGTATGAGAGCCAAAACTTTCATCTGTGCCTCTAAATGCCAATCCACGAGAAGATAAAGCCTTCACAACCGCAACAACACACCTGAGGACATTTCTCCAGTACTCTCTTTCTTTGTTTTGTTGCAAAATTAGCATGTTATCCATTTTGCTACATGCAGCGTTCCTGTTTTTTAATTTCATAAAACATGTTTTATGTTGCTCAGAGTCTTCGTGTTCTCTTAGGCGAACAGAAGCATTCTTCCAATCACTAAATCCTTCTTGAGCCAGCTGACATTTAGCAGATGAACTACCAAAAAGATGACAAGGGGCACAAAAAACAGCTTTTGCTTTCTCAGAGTATACCAGCCAGGTTCTCTCATACAGTTCTCCATTCTGCTGTTTGCGTTTAACCACTTGCCGACCGCCTCACGCCTATATACGTGAGCAGAGCGGCACGGGCAGGCAAAATCACGTACCTGAAACGTGATTGCCTTCCCGCGGGTGGGGGGTCCGATCGGACCCCCCCCCGGTGCAAGCTGCGGTCGGCATTTGGTTGGGAGCGATGACAGACGAGGGGGAGGCCATCCGATCGTGGCCCCCCCCTCGCGATCGCTCCCAGCCAATGACAAACATCCCCTGCCTCTGTATAGTACACAGAGGCAGAGGATGTGATGTCATCTCTCCTCGGTCTGGCAGTTTCCGTTCCAGCGCCGAGGAGAGATGACATGTAAGTGCACCAACACTCACACACAACACAGTAGAACATGCCAGGCATATATTACACCCCTGATCCCCCCCCCGATCGCCCCCCGATCCCCCCCCAATCACCCCCCCCCCTGTCACAAACTGACACCAAGCAGGTTTTTTTTTTTTTTTTTTTTTCCTGATTACTGCATAGTGTCAGTTTGTGACAGTTAGCAGTGGTGGGACAGTTAGTATTACCCCCCTGTAGGTCTAGGGTACCCCCCTTACCCCCCCTAATAAAGTTTTAACCCCTTGATCACCCCTCCTCACCAGTGTCGCTAAGCGATCATTTTTCTGATCGCTGTATTAGTGTCGCTGGTGACGGTAGTTAGGGACGTAAATATTTAGGTTCGCCGTCAGTGTTTTATAGCGTCAGGGACCCCCATATACTACCTAATAAATGTTTTAACCCCTTGATGGCCCCCTAGTTAACCCTTTCACCACTGATCACCGTATAACCGTTACGGATGACGCTGCTTAGTTCGTTTATTTTTTATAGTGTCAGGGCACCCGCCGTTTATTACCGAATAAAGGTTTAGCCCCCTGTAGGTCTAGGGTACCCCCCTTACCCCCCTAATAAAGTTTTAACCCCTTGATCACCCCCTGTCGCCAGTGTCGCTAAGCGATCATTTTTCTGATCGCTGTATTAGTGTCGCTGGTGACGCTAGTTAGGGACGTAAATATTTAGGTTCGCCGTCAGCGTTTTATAGCGACAGGGACCCCCATATACTATCTAATAAATGTTTTAACCCCTTGATGGCCCCCTAGTTAACCCTTTCACCACTGATCACCGTATAACCGTTACGGGTGACGCTGGTTATTTCGTTTATTTTTTATAGTGTCAGGGCACCCGCCGTTTATTACCGAATAAAGGTTTAGCCCCCTGATCGCCCGGCGGTGATATGCGTCGCCCTAGGCAGCGTCAGATTAGCGCCAGTACCGCGAACACCCACGCACGCACCGTACACGCACCGTACACCTCCCTTAGTGGTATAGTATCTGAACGCATCAATATCTGATCCGATCAGATCTATACTAGCGTCCCCAGCAGTTTAGGGTTCCCAAAAACGCAGTGTTAGCGGGATCAGCCCAGATACCTGCTAGCACCTGCGTTTTGCCCCTCCGCCCGGCCCAGCCCAGTCCAGCCCACCCAAGTGCAGTATCGATCGATCACTGACACTTTTCTTTGTAGCGTTTTGGTGAACTGGCAAGCACCCCGGTCGTAGTCAAACCAGCACTGCAGTAACACTTGGTGAATGTTTTCAACGCTACCATGCACTAGTTGAGTATTAGCGTAGCGTACAGCATTGCACAGACTAGGCACACTTTCACAGGGTCTCCCAAGATGCCATCGCATTTTGAGAGACTCGAACCTGGAACCGGTTACAGTTATAAAAGTTACAGTTACAAAAAAAAAGTGTAAAAAAAAAAAAAAACACAAACAAAAATTAAAAAAAATAGTTGTCGTTTTATTGTTCTCTCTCTCTCTATTCTCTCTCTATTGTTCTGCTCTTTTTTACTGTATTCTATTCTGAAATGTTTTATTGTTATTGTTATTGTTATTATGTTTTATCATGTTTGTTTTTCAGGTATGTAATTATTTATACTTTACCGTTTACTGTGCTTTATTGTTAACCATTTTTTTGTCTTCAGGTACGCCATTCACGACTTTGAGTGGTTATACCAGAATGATGCCTGCAGGTTTAGGTATCATCTTGGTATCATTCTTTTTAGCCAGCGGTCGGCTTTCATGTAAAAGCAATCCTAGCGGCTAATTAGCCTCTAGACTGCTTTTACAAGCAGTGGGAGGGAATGCCCCCCCCCACCGTCTTCCGTGTTTTTCTCTGGCTCTCCTGTCTCAACAGGGAACCTGAGAATGCAGCCGGTGATTCAGCCAGCTGACCATAGAGCTGATCAGAGACCAGAGTGGCTCCAAACATCTCTATGGCCTAAGAAACCGGAAGCTACGAGCATTTTATGACTTAGATTTCGCCGGATGTAAATAGCGCCATTGGGAAATTGGGGAAGCATTTTATCACACCGATCTTGGTGTGGTCAGATGCTTTGAGGGCAGAGGAGAGATCTAGGGTCTAATAGACCCCAATTTTTTCAAAAAAGAGTACCTGTCACTACCTATTGCTATCATAGGGGATATTTACATTCCCTGAGATAACAATAAAAATGATTTAAAAAAAAAAAAAATGAAAGGAACAGTTTAAAAATAAGATAAAAAAGCAAAAAAAAATAAAGAAAAAAAATAAATAAAAAAAAGCACCCCTGTCGCCCCCTGCTCTCGCGCTAAGGCGAACGCAAGTGGCGGTCTGGCGTCAAACGTAAACAGCAATTGCACCATGCATGTGAGGTATCACCGCGAAGGTCAGATCGAGGGCAGTAATTTTAGCAGTAGACCTCCTCTGTAAATCTAAAGTGGTAACCTGTAAAGGCTTTTAAAGGCTTTTAAAAATGTAGTAATTTTGTTGCCACTGCACGTTTGTGCGCAATTTTAAAGCATGTCATGTTTGGTATCCATGTACTCGGCCTAAGATCATCTTTTTTATTTCATCAAACATTTGGGCAATATAGTGTGTTTTAGTGCATTAAAATTTAAAAAAGTGTGTTTTTTCCCCAAAAAATGCGTTTGAAAATCGCTGCGCAAATACTGTGTGAAAAAAAAAAATGAAACACCCACCATTTTAATCTGTAGGGCAATTGCTTTAAAATAATATATAATGTTTGGGGGTTCAAAGTAATTTTCTTGCAAAAAAAAATAATTTTTTCATGTAAACAATAAGTGTCAGAAAGGGCTTTGTCTTCAAGTGGTTAGAAGAGTGGGTGATGTGTGACATAAGCTTCTAAATGTTGTGCATAAAATGCCAGGACAGTTCAAACCCCCCCCAAATGACCCCATTTTGGAAAGTAGACACCCCAAGCTATTTGCTGAGAGGCATGTCGAGTCCATGGAATATTTTATATTGTGACACAAGTTGCGGGAAAGAGACAATTTTTTTTTTTTTTTTGCACAAAGTTGTCACTAAATGATATATTGCTCAAACATGCCATGGGAATATGTGAAATTACACCCCAAAATAAATTCTGTTGCTTCTCCTGAGTACGGGGATACCACATGTGTGGGACTTTTTGGGAGCCTAGCCGCGCACGGGACCCCGAAAACCAAGCACCGCCTTCAGGCTTTCTAAGGCCGTAAATTTTTGATTTCACTCCTCACTACCTATCACAGTTTCGGAGGCCATGGAATGCCCAGGTGGCACAAACCCCCCCCCCCAAATTACCCCATTTTGGAAAGTAGACACCCCAAGCTATTTGCTGAGAGGTATAGTGAGTATTTTGCAGACCACACTTTTTGTCACAAAGTTTTGAAAATTGAAAAAAGAAAAAAAAAATTTTTTTTCTGGTCTTTCTTCATTTTCAAAAACAAATGACAGCTGCAAAATACTCACCATGCCTCTCAGCAAATAGCTTGGGGTGTCTACTTTCCAAAATGGGGTCATTTGGGGGGGTTTTGTGCCATCTTGGCATTTTATGGCCTTCAAAACTGTGATAGGTAGTGAGGAGTAAAATCAAAAATGTATGCCCTTAGAAATCCTGAAGGTGGTGCTGGGTTTTCGGGGCCCTGTACGCGGCTAGGCTCCCAAAAAGTGCCACACATGTGGTATCCCCGTACTCAGGAGAAGCAGCTGAATGTATTTTGGGGTGCAATTCCACATATGCCCATGGCCTGTGTGAGCAATATATCATTTAGTGACAACTTTTTGTAATTTTTTTTTTTTTTCTTTTTTTTGTCATTATTCAATCACTTGGGACAAAAAAAATAAATATTCAATGGGCTCAACATGCCTCTCAGCAATTTCCTTGGGGTGTCTACTTTCCAAAATGGGGTCATTTGGGGGGGTTTTGTACTGCCCTGCCATTTTAGCACCTCAAGAAATGACATAGGCAGTCAGAAACTAAAAGCTGTGTAAATTCCAGAAAATGTACCCTAGTTTGTAGACGCTATAACTTTTGCGCAAACCAATAAATATACGCTTATTGACATTTTTTTTACCAAAGACATGTGGCCGAATACATTTTGGCCTAAATGTATGACTAAAATTTAGTTTATTGGATTTTTTTATAACAAAAAGTAGAAAATATCATTTTTTTTCAAAATTTTCAGTCTTTTTCCGTTTATAGCGCAAAAAATAAAAACGGCAGAGGTGATCAAATATCATCAAAAGAAAACTCTATTTGTGGGAAGAAAAGGACGCAAATTTCGTTTGGGTAGAGCATTGCATGACCGCGCAATTAGCAGTTAAAGCGACGCAGTGCCGAATTGTAAAAAGTGCTCTGGTCAGGAAGGGGGTAAATCCTTCCGGGGCTGAAGTGGTTAAACAAGAAATTGGAGAATGACCAGGTCCAATCAGAATATTTGTGCGCCGATAAGGAAAAGTCAGCATTTTTATTTTGAGTTATGCCATTTATAGCTAAATAGTCCTTCAGCTTTTTGTTATTCCTATCCCAATCCACAGGATCAGAAGAAAATACAAAATCAATATTGGCTTCTTTATTAGAATAAATTATTTCAGAAGTTGCAACAGGCTCAGTGGTATTGTCTTCTATGTACTGCTGCCCTTCTGCCACCTGTTCAGTCTCGTCAGGTACAGAACCTCCAGCAGTGCCTCTGTTAGAGAAAAAACGTTGTATTTTTGGCATGTGCTTGAGCTCTTCTTTTATACGTTCAGCTTTCTCCTTTGCATTTTGGTGGTAGCCATGACCACTCATATTTTGTCTTTTCTCTGACATATTAGAGTTTTTTCTAAATCAAGAAAATAGTCTTTTGTTAATGACACCTAATCTTTCTCTTACTGTGGCATTTAAAAATGTTCTCACTATTTAAATAACAGTTTCTAACATACAATATACAAAAGGGGCAGATCCTTGGCCAGTGAAGGGACATGTGATCAATACAGTTGGGCTTTTTTTTTCACCTTGATGCATCCAATGCATTAAGGTGAAAAAACTAGGGATGCACTGAATGGGTTTTTTGGTGCCGAAACCGATACCGAAAATGAAAAATACAAGATGCCGAAAACCGAAACCGATACCGAAACAGCACCAATACCGAAAGTGACTGTTTTTAAAAAATATTTTTACACAGGAGATGGTCAGAGACTGGAGACATGGTACAGGAGATGGTCAGAGACTGGGGACATGGTAAAGGAGATGGTCAGAGACTGGGGACATGGTACAAGAGATGGTCAGAGACTGTGGATATGGTACAGGAGATGGTCAGAGACTGGGGACATGGTAGAGGAGATGGTCAGAGACTGGGGACATGATACAAGAGATGGTCAGAGACTGGGGACATGGTACAAGAGATGGTCAGAGACTGGGGACATGGTACAGGAGATGGTCAGAGACTAGGGACATGGTACAGGAGATGGTCAGAGACAAGGGACATGGTACAGGAGATGGTCAGAGACTGGGGACATGGTACAGGAGATTGTCAGAGACTGCAGACACATTACAGGAGATGATCAGAGACTGCAGACACATTACAGGAGATGGTCAGAGACTGGGGACACATTACAGGAGATGATCAGAGACTATCCATTGTACACTCATACATATATGGCTCTGTGTGTAAAAGTGCCAGGTAATCAGCAGTATACAGTATAACTTCACAGGAAAATGAAGATGCTTTCACTAACCTACTAGATTCCAGGTTGTTGCCCCTACCATGTGTATGTATGAATGTCAGTTAGGGACTTTAGATTGTAAGCTCTTTGAGGACAGGGTCTGATGTGAATGTACAATGCAGGGCTAAAAGTCCTGAGCCACTAGCCAGGCCTTAAGAGTTACTCACCACCACTTGGCCCACCCAAACCCTGCCCTGCCCCGCCCCTCCCCTAAACACACCTCACACCTAAACATATCTCATGAAATTACATCAGTGCCCATCAGTGCAGCCTATCAGTGCCCATCAGTGCCGCCTATCAGTGCTCATTAGTTCAGCCTATCAGTGCAGCCTACCAGTGCCGCCTATCAGTGCTCATTAGTGCAGCCTACCAGTGCCGCCTATCAGTGCTCATTAGTGCAGCCTATCAGTGCAGCTTACCAGTGCCCATCATTGCAGCCTACCAGTGTCGCCTATCAGTGCTCATTAGTGCAGCCCATCAGTGCCACCTACCAGTGCCCATCAGTGCAGCCTACCAGTGCTCATCAGTGCCGCCTATCAGTGCCCATCAGTGCCGCCTATCAGTGCTCATCAGAGCAGCCTACCAGTGCCGCCTATTAGTGCCCATCAGTGCAGCCTATCAGTGCAGCCTACCAGTGCCCATCAGTGCAGCCTACCAGTGCCGCCTATCAGTGCTCATCAGTGCAGCCTACCAGTGCCGCCTATTAGTGCCCATCAGTGCCGCCTATCAGTACAGCCTATCAGTGCAGCCTACCAGTGCCCATCAGTGCAGCCTACCAGTGCCCATCAGTGCAGCCTACCAGTGCCCATCAGTGCAGCCTACCAGTGTCGCCTATCAGTGCCACGTATCAGTGCTCATTAGTGCAGCCTACCAGTGCCCATCAGTGCAGCCTACCAGTGCCCATCAGTGCAGCTCACCAGTGCCGCCTATCAGTGCCCTACAGGAATCTATGCAAACTTATTAGACAGTCCACCACATTCAGTGAAAAATCATGTACTGCAAAGTGCTCCATGCATGCTGGAACCTATGCAAACTTATTAAACAGTCCACATTTAGTGAAAGTTCATGTACTGCAAAGTTTGCAGTACATGAACTTTCACTGAATGTGGACATTTTAATGGGTTTGAACATGCATGGATCACTTTATTGCAATATTCTCTGAAAAATTGCATTTAATCTAAGCTGAACAGTGAGCACTGCCACTTACAAAAATAAATTCAACTTACCTGCTGTCCTGGCCACCACTTTCGGGGGTTCCCATCATCCTCCTCTTTTGTTTCCTCCTACAGTGACAGAGAGACCCCGAGACCCCGCCCCCCGGGACAAGGAGAACATGGATAGGGATGTGTCACGCAGAGGAGGGTAGGCGGAGCATTAGGCTCCGCCTCCGTCAGTGGAATGACATACACCCGGTCTGGCCAGTCACCGCTGGGCATTTAATGGGGGCGTCATTTTCTCCCTCCCCCTGGCCAAGTCCGCCCCTACTTTTACTAGCAGTGCACGTTATTGTATCTACAAACCGCCGCGCCGCCGGGCAGGGGGCTATGTTTGTGCAGGGAGGCAGCCGTGGGAGCCGGGACTCGTAGGGACAGATCGGGGGGTTTCATGCGGCGGGGGCGGCTTTGGTGCCGCCCCTGCTCTACTGCCGCCCCGAGGCCTGGCCTCGGTGGCCTTGTCGAAAATCCGGCCCTGACCGGACGGGATGGAGCTGCCGCTCTCTCTAGTCTTCGTTCTCTCAGCCGGCGATCGATCTGAATGGATAGATCAATCAGGGTTTCGAGGGTAGAGGGTACCCCTACCCGCGCTAGCTCGTCCTTGAGCGGTTCGGAGAGGCCCATGCGGAATTGGTAGCGTAGGGCGTCGTCATTCCAATTTGTGTCAAATGCCCATCGTCTAAATTCTGAGACGTAATCTTCCACCGCCCTACGACCCTGTTGGAGTGCATGAAGGGCAGCTTCTGCTGAAGCCGTCTGCTGGGGATCTTCATACAGCTGGGCCATGGCACTGAAGAATGTAGTTAAGTCCGATAAACATTTGGCCTTCTGTTCTAGGAGGCCGTGGGCCCAGGACTGTGGCTCGCCTTGCAGCAAGGAAATCAAAAAGCCGACTTTTGTAGCTTCCAAAGAGAAGGTGCGGGGTTGAAGGGTGAAGTAAAGTTCACATGCATTCCAGAACGCTCTAAACTTGCTGCGTTCACCCAGGAACCGGTCTGGGGTTGGTACCCTGGGCTCAGGTGGAAGCATAACCACTGCAGGAGCAGGAGAGGATCCTTGGGAGGAAGCGGATGCTAATGACGGTCCCTGAGGGGTGGCAGAGTCCGTCAGAGTCTGTAGGCATCCCTACAGCTGAGTGTAGCCCCGCTGTAAGTCCTTGACAGCTTGTGCCAGGCCGGCCAGGTACTGGCAAAGTTCATCCATGGGAGAGGGTCCCTGCGCAGGCTCAGACATGGCTGTCCATTACTGTCACGTACCTGATGGTAGAGCCTGATATGCAGGGAGCAGCCTCTCTTACTCCTCTGATTCGGGCCCCCTGATAGAGCAGACAGGAGGCGCAGAAGTGCAGAATCGCACGAGTGCCTGACGGGTCGTCTTCCTGGAACTGGGAACAGCAGCAGGGGGCACGGTGCTTGAGGATTCTCCAGCTGGTAGAAGAGGCAGGTTAAGCAGACCGGGTCATACACTGGCGGGAACGTCAGGAGTAGAAGCGGAGGCAGAAGCGTAGTCAGGACACAGGCCGGGTCGGCAACGGGCTGGCAGCGTGGTAGTTGAAGGAGCAGGCAGGTGCTGAGGTCAGAACAAGCTGGGTCAGGTGCAGGCAGCAGGTAGCGGAGACAAGGCAAGCCGGGTCGGTAAACAGGTACAGGTATCAGAAGTAAGCAGGCAGGAACACACGGGAATGCTGTAGAACGGACAGCACTGGATGCAAGCACAGACCAAGTTTAAATAGCCTCTTGGTCATGTGCACACAGGTGCACCGAAGGTGTTCTGGCAGAGGCTGAGGTCACAGGTCGACTTCTCTGTCAGCGGGCAATTGGATTCCTAGGTACTGGATGGCATCCAACTTTCATTTAAAAGGGAAGTTAAGTTGGCATTGGCTGACTAAATCCAAGGGCAAGGATATATTCAGGGCAAACGATTTGGTATAGTTAATTTTTAGATTGACCAATTCCAAACACTTGCCAAGGGTTTGTAGAAGATTGGGTAGAGATGTTAGCGGGGATGTGAGAAAGAAAAGGACATCATCCGCAAAAGCCGCGATCTTGAATTCCCGTTCATGAACCCGTATACCCTTCATGTCCAGGTTGGCCCGGATACAGCGGAGGAGGGGTTCAAGTGAGAGAATGTATAATAAAGGGGACAAGGGGCATCCTTGTAGGGTTCCATTGTGGATGGAGAAGGCGCGGGACAGGTAGCTGTTGACTTTGACTTTTGCTTTTGGGTTAGCGTACAGAGACATAATAAAAGTCTGCATACTAGGCTCAATCCCTATTGAACTCAAAACCGCTTCCATGTAGTCCCATGCCACTCTGTCGAATGCCTTCTCCGCATCCATTGCCAGGAAGAAGCCCTTCTGATGAGAGGATGTTAGCCAATGATGTAAGTTTATAGCTTTAATCGTATTGTCCCTGGCCTCTCTACCAGGCAGGTATATAGTGGGACAGACGGGAAGCCAAGATCTTAGAAAATAATTTCACGTCAGCATTTAAAAGGGAAATCGGGCGATAGCTAGCTACGTTTGTGGGGTCTTTCCCCTCTTTGGGGATTACTGCAACATAGGCTTCCAATAGCCTCTCTGATTTGCAGGAACTGGAGGAAAGCTAATTGAACGCTTTGAGGAAACCTGGTGCTAAGATATCTGAAAAATTTTTCTAACAGAGGGAGGTAAAGCCGTCTGGGCCTGGGCTCTTGCCTGGTTTGGTGGCTTTTAATGCCTCCGCATATTCTTCTGATGACAGGGGGACCTCCAGAGCTTGGGAGTCTTCTTCTAACAGGGTAGCAGGACTAAAGCTTTGTAAGAAATTTTTGATAAGTGTGGCATGTGTAATAGATGAGGCAGCATCCGTGTTTCCAGGTTGGAGATTATATAGGTTACTGTAAAAAAAGGTGGAACTGCCTGGCAATGTCCTCATTCTTAGAATGGGTCTTGCCTGCTGTGTCTACAATATGATGAATTGTGGAAGCCACCTTACGTTGCTGGGTGGCCTTGGCCAATAGTCTGCCTGGTTTGTTGCCCTGTTCATAAAACAGTTTTTGGGATAGGGTATTACGACGCCTTACCCACCAAAATAATTCCTCCAATAAGAGTGAGCATGTTTCCACCAGTTCCTGCGATATATTGATTGCTAAAGTACGTTTATGTTGGGCTTCTAATTTACGCATCTTGGTGGATAATTCCAATATCCGAGCCTGGTGTTCCCTTCTCTTTCTCGCTGAGATGGCTAGTAACTGTCCTCTAATACTCTCAATGGTAGCCTTATGAAGGTATGTCAAATCTGGTTGAGTTGCGAAAAGATAATCCAAACGCGAGTATCGGTTATGTGGAGAGGTAAAGAAGGTGTAATCCTGTTCTTTGGAGTTGAGGGTTCTCCACGTATCGTGAAGTGATAGGGAAGCCAACTGGGTCTTGATTTGTCAAAGGGCGGAAAAAGGAAGGGAGGAAGTCCCTATGGAAGTGTCTACTAAGGGGTCTAAGGGGACATTTAAATCTCCCCCCAAAACTAGAATGTCCGATTGGAACAAAGTAAGTTTTGTCGTGACTTCTCTCATAAAAGCAACTTGTTTGGTATTAGGGCAGTATATGTTTGCTAAAGTAAGTGGTCTGTTGCTCCATGTACCTTTCAGGAAAATAAATCTCCCCTCATTGTCTATTAGTTGATCTTCTATGTTCAAGGAAAAGGCTTTGGAGAGCAGTATGGAAACTCCCTTGGACTTCGAATCGAGGCAGGTGGCATGGTAAGCCACTGGGAACCTCTTATTTGAAAAGCGTAAGACTGCCCCAGATTTGAAGTGTGTCTCCTGGATAAAGAGAACTTGTGCTCTGAGTCTATGCGCTTCTATCAATATGCTACTGCGTTTTTCAGGAACATTTAGTCCTTTAGCATTGTGCGAGCATATTTTAAGAAAAAGAAGAGCTGAGCGTACTAAAGAGTTTGCCATGTCTACTTTGTAGAGTTGGTGCTAAGGTACTAAGGGATTGCTTAGAGTTTGACACTTAGTGGAGTGTGCGAGTGCAGAGGGCAGCTGCGGGAGAGGAAGAGAAAGAGAGAAAGAGGGAGGGAGAGAAAAAAAAGAGTGAGAGATAGAGAGAAAGATCAAGAGTGGAGATAGAGAGGGAGAGGGAGGGGATAAAAAAAAAAAAAAACAAAGCTCTCCTGTGATACTGAGAGCTCAGAGATTAACTACCGGAGGTGGGGAGAGGCCTGATAGCCCACCTAATTGAGGGGGGTTAGGGGGAAAATAAGGAGGTAAAAGGGGAGCCGGATACCATCAAAGGGGAACCTGCCACTCTGTGTTGGGAACAATGGTCTGACACAGAACTTTTCACCAAAATCGGCAAACTAGGGCGTTCAGCCACAAAATTATTTGTCATTTGAAGAGCTTCATCATTATGGGGTGAGGGAGGTGCTGAGAGAACCCCCTCCCCCCCAAGAAGAGGGAAGGGAGAGGCTCCAATCAAGACCCCCCCAACACTCGGTATCATTAGTGAGGAGCCACGTTTGAATTCTTGAACTCAGACTACGCTGTCTGAATTGCCGTGAGACCAGCCCCCTCCTGGAAGTCCCCAGCAAGATAGGCTTGTGCCAGAGTGTCTTAGGATCAAAATCTGAAGACCAACATCCTTTCAGGGGCCTGTCTCTGGCAACCCCGGACCATATTAGTTAGAATACATACAGTGCACCAGAAAGTAACATTTTATATGCAAACTAGTACCAAATCTGCATTGCCTTTTTAACTTATAGCCTACCTATACCTGAGTTTTCAGTGGGGAGATGTTGGTGTTTACAACCACAGCTGCAGCCACAGTCACTCAAGGCTCCCCTGCTTAAAGGCATTTCACTATAGGAGGCATCTAGTCCTCAGCCTATGAGTTAGAGACAGCTGAACTCTGACTGTGCACAAGTCTCTGGTGTTCCCCTTAATAACCAAGATGTACTCATATGCAGTAAAGAAGTCACATTTCTTTGTTTCTGGATCAGTTCACTGCTTAGTTCCTGTACACTATGTGGGTAACTTAGTCACAGTCTTCCTTGTGTAACTTAAAACCATAGACAAGGAGGTTCACTCGTTTTAACTTGTAAACTGTTTGACTTTCTTTAACCTTCACAAGCTCCTTCTGGCAGTTGCTCCCCAGCCTAAACAAATGGAAGATACTTGCAATTGTGTTAGAGTATGAAGTCGCCTGTAAGGCACAAAATGGCATGTTTCATCCCACTGTGGGCCTAGCAAAGCACATACTGTCATATGAGTTCTGAGGATTGCTCAAAATGGGATGACCGTGAGCTAGGTGACATTTGCTAATAAAAGAGCCCACCTCCAGGCCGTGAGGCATTGCTTTTTGAAGCAGCAAACAGAAGGAGCAATAACAGTACATTAAACATCTTCAGATAAGCTTGAGGCCCGCTTTCATGACATGGTTGCCTTCTTCCAACCAGGAACAGGGTAATGATAGTCAGCAGGCACGGGATCCTTAACCGTAAATCAAACAAATGGGCACTTACTTGAGAAACACTACAGCCTTCCAATGCGTAGGCAGAAAGTCATTCGAAAAGGGTATCTTTCGGGACCCTAAGGACTGGACTCAATTAGCCATTCTCCTACGAATAGATGAAGACACAGCTCCAGGATCACGATCTGTGATGTCATCCAGGCCTCTCTGTGAGGAGTTGGAAATAGATCTACGGCGTCTCTGCCTGTTGCGTTGTGAACCTGGGGTCAGGTCTTGTTGAACAGAGATCCATTGCTCTGGTCGCATGAATGTACTATACCACTCTGGCACAGCTACTCTAGGTATGCCTAGGGTGTCGCAAAAAGCCGGGAGCTCCGCCGGTGTGCGTAGTAAGGCTGTTCGTTTCCCAATAGTCGCCGTCAAGCAGAAGGGGAACTTCCAGCGATATATGATACGTCTTTCCCTCAGAACATTGAGAAGGGGGCAGAGCTCTCGCCTGTGTTGAAGTGTGATGGCAGATAAGTCTTGATAAATTTGTATTTGCGCGCGCGCCATCATGTTGCAACTGTCCTTGATTGCGAGCTTGGCGCAGAATGTCCTCCTTTTGGCTAAAACTGACCAGACAGCACACTTCATCTCTTGGAGGGTCAGTGTCACGACCTTTAGGTTTGAGTGCCCTGTGGCATCTCTCCATCTCGATAGGTGCGTCTGGGGGTCTTCCCAAAAGAGTTTTGCAGATCGCCCAAACTGTTTGTTGTATCTGGGGGCCTTCCACAGACTCAGGAATCCCCCTAAATCTTAAGTTGTGTCTCCTTCCCCTATTGTCCAAATCCTCTAGATGATGGTGCATTTCTGGCAGGATCTGGTCCTGGGAGCCGGATACCTGTTGTATTTTCTGTATGGCTGCTCCGTGTGACATGGCCGCCAACTCCACATGTTCCAGCCTGGATGCCACCGCTCTGATCTCTGTCTTAAGATCTGAGATTGCTGCGGAAAGTGTGGTTTTGATATCCAGAGCCACTAGCTGTAAATCCGCTAAACTGATGAGCGGGTAGGGCTGAGCACAGTGTATGGGAGCACTTACTTGTCCCGAGTGATCTTATGCACTGTCCTGGCTAATCACCTCCGAGGCCTGAGGGGAGGCCTGCATCTCCATCTGCTGGGTCCTGAAGAGCTCCTGGGATAGTCCGGCTAAGTTGTGTGCCTGGGTCCGCCTGTGAGCGGGTGGTTGAGGTACTCCTTCCAGCCATCTCCTCTCTCATGAACATGAGCTTGAGAACATGAACACGAGCTTGTGTATCGCTCGTTCTGATGCCCTAGATGCCGGAGCTTCTCTCCTAAGTGGCCATTACAGTCCGGTGCCAAACCACGCCCCTGCCTAATGCAGCCTTATCAGTGCCTATCAAATGCAGCTTTTCAATGCCCACCAAATGCAGCTTATCAGTGCCCACCAAATGCAGCCTACCAGTGCCCACCAATTACAACCTGCCAGTGCGCACCAATTGCAGTCTGCCAGCATCCCTGGATTACACAGAGCAGCGACGATCTGCTGTCACAGAGCTTGGATTTGAATCTCACGGGCGGTCACGTTAACAAAGTCCCACCTCCTAGATTGGCTCGCGCCTCCTATGATACACGTCACACTGATTCAATTTCACTGCATTGGATCAGTGTTCTGTTTATTTCACAGGAGCCGTTTAGAAGGCAGGACTTTGTTACAATGCCACCGGGCGTTTCAAACCAAAGCTTGTGCAGTGTGTGTGACACACACAGGGTCGGTGCAAGGATTTGCCTACAAAGGAGAAGGTGCACTTTGCCGCCCCCTGATTGTCCCAATCCCCCTTACCCCTTACTAAAAAAAAGTTTTAAAAAAAGCTGACAGAGGTTATAACACTCCTTTTTTGCCATTCGTTCTACTTTAGGGCTGGGTTCACACCTATGAAAATTAGATGCGGGTTTCACCGCATCCAATTCGCAATGCAGAAGAATGTGACTGGCTCCCTATGGAGCCGGTTCACATATCTCCGTTGCGGCTGCAGAGCGCACTGCACAGAAACGCTATGCGTCTTTCGCTTAGTTTCAGGGCCGAATTCAGGCATAGAATCGGCCCTGATTCGTCCCTTAAATGGGGAACAGGGACGCACATCGCTCCTGTGCGATCCGCAGCGGGTTACAGTGTGAACCCGGCCTAAAGCCCCAAAAGTGTTCTGATTGATGTGTAGTGTGATACTGTGTTGTACACATTGTACAAGGTTTACCTTTAAAGTGGTAGTAAAGCCGGCTTTGTGGTTTTTACCTACGGCTAAGCCTATATTAAAATCTATATTAAGGCTTACCTGTAGATAAAGTGAATATCTCCTAAACCTGCATCGTTTAGGAGATATTCACACTGCATGCAGCCTGTGACATCACCAGTGTATGTGTTCTGAAGGTCCGGCATACCGTACTGGACCTAAAGAGCTTTGTGACGGAGCCAAGGGCTCCTATGCGCATGTGCGGAAGTGATGTCGTCGCAGCTCCAGCTGCTCATACAGCCAAAGGCTGCGAACCCAGAAGTGAGACCGGGGGAAGATTTAAGCTCTGTCAGAGGTGACAGCGCAGCACTGGAGGGCAATGCAATGCATACTAGCACATGATGCCATTGCCTTACAGGTGCTTTTTTTTTCAAACTGCTGTGGTTTACTACTGCTCCTTTCACAAAGATGTTTTGAAGGAGTCCACCTGTCCGTTTTTCAGGCGGACCTGATTGGACCACCTAATCTCCTCTATGGAGAAGCATACGTAAATAAACATTTGTCCATAAACACCTGCCTGTATCCATTCCCCATCTGTCTAGTGGATTGGATCTGGTGACAGTAGGGTTACCTAAAATAAGGAAAATACAGCGCTGTGTAAATAATAGGTGTAAACAGCAGCCAACACAGCTATAGATCAAAGCAATAAAATGTGAATGAAAAAGTGTAGCGCTATAAACCCTAAATAAAACCTTTAGGTTAATACAGTGATAAAACCAGTGTTAGAATTCCAATATCAGGGAATGTAAAAAATATAAACCCTAGAACTCTAAATGTTTAGAGTAATAAATCAGTGAAAAGATCCCAAATACATAGATATATGCATATGTGGTATAACCAATAAAAATTATAAATATTATACAGTACATATGTGTTTAAATAAAAACAAGTGATATAAATAAGTGAAAAAATGAAAAGAAGAAATAATGAAAATTAGATAAAAGAAGGTAACCAGTGCGAATTAAAGCACCAATGTGCAAACATAAAAAATTCCAATAAGGGCAGCAGTCCAGACATACGTTAGCAAAAATGTATGTAAAAGTCCAAAAATATAAAGGGTATTCTCAAACACCAAGACTAATAATCTTTGGACATCAACAGTTGAAGCTGGGATAGTAGGAGAGCCACCACCAAAGGTCTTAAGGAGGCTTACCAGATGTTGGTGACTTGGAGAGGTGTATACCACCCAAGTCGCAAAGGCTTTTACACCAGCTGACTGGAGAGGTACACCTCTTTAGACAACACCTATGGATCCTAGATTAGGACAGCAACTCAGCACCAACGATCTCAGGCAGCAGCATAAGGGTAATACTCCAATAAGGGGCTCCAAACCGGTATTCACATCCTATACGTGCGACATCCAAAGGGCTTGACCACGTACTGCTGACATCCCAGAACAACCACGTCACAAAAAGCCATTAAAATGCCTAACTCAGCATCCCTCCTCCTCCCCCGGCCGGGGTACCACTGACTACCACACTGACAGCAGCTCCGCCCCTCTGTCACCGTAACCGACCAATCAGCTCCCTGGGAGGGGCCCCAGCACACAGGTGGACCCGGACAGCAGGGGGGATCAGAGCGGCGGTGCAGGGGACAATTTCAGAGGAGACCAAAAAGAAGGGAGAGAGAGGTGCCAGGTAGCCACTGGTAGTTTTTAATAAATTAAATGTTAAAAAAATTCTATGCGCATGTGCGGGAGTGACGTCATCGCAGCTCCATTTCACATGTCAGTCTGTAAAGTCCACTGCCAGCATTCTCCCGATCCATGCTGCTCTGATCACTGAATCGCTGGAGGAAGCTGGTATAAGGATACAGAGAGCCGGGGGAAACTGCAGTGAACTGTCAGCCTGGGATGCTGTGACCAGAGTGTTCTGGAGGCTTAACCGCGCCTCCATCATCAGAGGCTGACAGTTCACATGAGTTTCCCGTGGCACTCTGTATCCTTATACCGGCTTCCTCCAGAAATTCAGTGATAACCACAGTGTGGATCGGGAGAATGCTGGCAGCGGACTTCATAGACTGACATGCCTCCCGATCTGACATATGTGAGTGAATGCAGAACAGATTGTTTTTAAACACTGAATTTAAGAAAAACTACTGCACCAGTGGCTACCTGGCGCCTCTCTCTCCCTATTGTCTCCTCTGTAAGGCTCCTTTCACACTGGGTCGGTAGGGGGCGTCGGCGGTAAAACAGCGCTATTTTTAGCGCTGTTTTACCGCGGTATTCGGCTGCTAGTGGAGCGGTTTTAACCCCCCGCTGGCGGCCAAAAAAGGGTTAAAACCCCTCGTATAGCACGGCTATAGCCGCGGTATTACCACGGTATAGCTGGGCTGTCCCATTGATTTCAATGGGCAGGAGCGGTTTAGGAGCGGTGAATACACCGCTCCTTCACCGCTCCAAAGATGCAGCTTGCAGGAGATTTTTTCTTCTCCTGCCAGAGCACATCTTCAGTGTGAAAGCCCTCGGGCTTTCACACTGAACAAACAGCGGAGGCTGTTTGGGGACGGCTTGCAGGCGCTATTTTTAGCGCAATAACGCCTGCAAACCGCCCCAGTGTGAAAGGGGCCTAATTGTCCCCACGCAACGCCCTATCGATCCCCCCTGCTGTCTGGGTCCCGCTGTGGTCTGAAGACCCTATAGGAGGCCCCGTGGTACCCCCTGTCGGTGGCTCCTCCCTTAGGGGAGGAGGATTTGTGATGGTAGGGTAAGATCATTTGTAATAGGAGGGGGTGAGGATAAGTGCTGGGATTGGGAAAAGGGGGGGATTGTGCTAGAACTGGGGACTTTGGGGATGGTGGATGGGTACTTGAGCTGTGGAAGGGGGGAGATTTGTTTTGGGGGGTTGCTCTGGGAGGGGGAGAATTGATTTTTGCTGGTGAGGGTGGAGGGTGAGAATAAGGCCTCATGCACACCGGACGTTAAAACAACAATATTAAAACGTCAGTAGCTTTGCGGTGAGTTTTTCAACCTTGTTCAACCTTTTTGCAATGGCGCATTTTTAGCATTTATTAGCGTTTTTTAGCATTTTTCCACGTTAGCGTTTTTTTTTTTTGTTTTTTTTTAAGAAAAACCTTTTTTTTTTTCAATGGATCAAAAACGTTAAAAAATGCTGGTGAGTGACGTTTTTGAGCGTTTATTGACGTTTATCAGCGTTTATTAGCGTTAGAGCCTTTTTACAGCTGAAAAACGTCTCTCAGAAACCACTAGTTTTGGGGGTTTTTTACTGCCCAAAACTGCTGATAACAGCCTATGTGTGAATGGACACATAGGATAACATGATGGAGAGTTTAATGACTGTAGAAAAAAATGTCTACAGCCAAAAACAGCTGCTGTAAAAACGTCAAAAAATGTCCAGTGTGCATGAGGCCTAAAGATTAATGCTGGATTTTTTTTTTTTGCAAGAGAGGGAGTGGGGTTTTTGATGAAAGGGTAAAATGGGGAAGAGTATTGCTCACGGAGGAAATTTTGCACTCCCTGACTCCTACACTCTTTTTATTTTGTACCCATGACTACTATGCATTACATACTCCTGTCCCCTGCATTCTGTGCATAAGACAGGCTCCATTCACACCTAGGCATTCGGCATTGCAGCGGAATTCATGATTCTGCCCACAATTCCCGAATCACCGCTAATCGCAGGATGTGCTCACGATCCCTTTACTTCCAATGGCACCCCAATCGCAGAGCAAAACTTCTTTTGGGTGACAGGCATCCCATGATTCTGTTTGTGAGATTTGTCAGGCAACAATCTCGACAAAATCGTGCTGCGGTTGGGGTGTTCGGGTTTGGCTTGAAGAAAAGGTTGCAAACCTAGGTGACAGCCGGATGTAAACGGAGGCCCGTTTACACCCAGCCGCTGATAGAGGAGAGCAAGTTCTATCTGTGTCCGCTCTGCATAGCGGAGTGGACATAGACCTGTCATCTGCGTGCTAAATAGAAATCAGTGGAGAGATTCTCTGCTGAGCAGATGGATTTGAGCTGGAGTCTGCCCATATCAAAGGGACCCATTAGTTAGTACATCTGTTTATACATAACATCTAGAAGACTACTGAGGTGCAGGAAAGGACAGGGGCTGTGTATTATCTGTCATGCCATAAAACACCTCCTAGAGCAGGGACAGCCCAGAGCCCGCACCTGTAAAGGGATACTGGGGATGCCATGTTCCATCCTCCAGTACACAGCCCACTGAACACTGACTCACCCCAGGTCTCTGTCCCTGCAGCCTGTGGATAGAGATGGGGGGGCAATCCAGCTGGAATTGGTAGAGATAGTGCAGGGTTCCAGTGTGTTCCCGCACACAAGCAGCCACTGAAGACAAAACCAAAAAAACCCTTGTATCAGGAAGAGTAGCAGCCCCTCCCCCCCGAGCACTGCCAGGCTGGACGGGTTGCCTTATGCTAACACAGGTGTTCTGGACACACACAAGGAACAGGGAGGGGAGCACTCTGGCACTTCAGCACTCCCACCTCTGCGGTGCCTGAGTGCGGTGCATCCCCATCCAGGATTGGCCTGGTGTAATGTGACAGTGCTGTGTCCTACTGAAGTAGGAATGGGGATCAGATTATATGGCCATGGTTATGTGTGTAGTAGGGCTGATTTAGAATTCCAGCTAAGAAGCTATTAACTATGAAAGAATATTTTGTACGTGACAGGCTGTGGATTGGCAAATGAACACTTCCCCCCTTAGCAAAGCCATCTGTGCTTAGCTTAGCACACTTTTCCTGTTCAGGATGTGTCAAAGGCTAGTCAGCTGATTAAGGAGGTAACCGCAGAGGCAAGGCTTGTGCAATACTTGTGAAAGAATATGCTTTGGTAAACTGCTTGCATTAGTAAGAGTAGGTGAAGGGTCAGAATGTTTTTGTAAAGGAAATGTATTATCTGTGCGCTTGTGACGTAAAGAAAAGCCCGGAGCAAAGCAAATGAAATGACATAGGCGGAGGGCTTACATGACTGGGGAAACAGGGTAATAGTATCAGGAGAGGGAGTGTATCAGGTTGGTGCTGGGGGGAGGGGTTGGAGAGGAGATAAAAGGGAGGCCCCTCCCTATGAGTCATCACAGTTTAGGGAAAAGTTCCCGCCCACCCTCCCTTTGGTTTCATTGTTTTTGGCTGTTTTGTATTTCTTGCTTTTCATTTCAGACAGGTTCGTTGAATCCTGCAATGTCGTGGCAGTGGCGGGTGTTGGTCTTTGCAGGGGAAGGAAGATATTTCAGAAGGAAGAGTTCAGGAACTATCGTTGCTATGGGTCCTGATGGTGGTTTCCAGCTAATGGAGATTAGCTGGAAAGTGTTAATGGGGGCACTGCGGTTAGTGGTTGTCTCTGAGCCAGTATGTCGGCTTGAGGCCTATTAATACACTTGGAGAGGTACCGCAGTGCAGTATTGTTTTTCCACAGATGGTTATGAAGTTCCTGCAAAGACCAACGCTAGGAGATTGATGGGTTGATTAACAGATGTTTCAATGTTTTATGTTAATTTGAATATATATATTTGTTTAAATAAATTAGGCTGCTACGGCCTTGTTAACTCCAACCTTGGTGTGGTCTCAATTAATAAGGTAAGGTTAAGAGGTTGGGGTATGTAAGTGGTGGTAGAGTTACCTCTGTTATACAACAGTCATGTGATAGAGTTATATGTACACTGAATTGTCTGTAGGAAACACTCTTTGGCGTGTAGACACGAGTCGGGCCAGGAGTGTTCATTCTTGCTAGCTAGAAGAATGAAATAAAAAACTTGCATACCAGAAGTTCATTGCCCAGCAGTCATTGCTGTTATTCTGCTACCTCATTTGGTGCATTGGCCGTAAGGGGGGAATATCGGTGTGACCTGTTGAGGCAGGTGGCACTGTTTTCCACCAGACCTACAAGGAATGGTCCGAGAGGCCAGCCCTGTGGGCTATATCGTAGTCTCAAAAGGCGCCTTCTAGAACTGTTATCTAGGAGACTGCGCTGTGTCCCATTTGGTGGCCTGCTGTGGACGACCTTCGTAGCGTCAAATGGACCTGGGAATCCGAGAAGTAGATAGCTGGAGCTCCAACGGGAACAGGTGAGAGCCTTTTTACTTTTGTTTTTGGATGTTAAGACAGTTAAGACAGTTAAGACAGCCAGACAGCCTCTCGACGGATCGAGAGAAGGGAAGCCTGATCACCTTCCGAGAGAGACGTCCGTTTAGATGATTGTGCATCTTTCGGACGAATCCTCAGTCAGTCAGTAATTTTTGGGTGGGAATGTCTGGTATGATTGATGTGTGTATGAGACATCACTTTGTGGTGAAGTGACCGTGTCCTCTTTTAAGTGCGGTTCCTGGCTGGGAGACCACGTCCAGGCCACTGACCGAGGGAAGCGTTGTCTATTGTCCCTACCTGTGTCGAGGATTCAGACCCCTTACTGAATTCTCATCATTTACCCTACCCTCTGTGTCTGTCTTGGTGTCTGTTAGGTTATAAGAATGGGTGGGAAACATAGTGTTGAATTTCCTATACAAACCATGATCTCCAACTTTAAGAAGGGATTTTCTAAAGAACTGTAATTTAAAAAAACTTAGCCCTGAGAAATTGATAACATTGTGTGAGAAAGATTGGCCCTGCTATGGAGCGCGGTGGCCCCCACAGGGAACCCTTGACTTAGAGACCATTGACTGATTATTTGAGAATATTATGTCAGACTTACAGAAACATGACCAAGACGCACCTTCCAGGAGGACTGTTCGTTCGGGTGATTGTGCATCCCTCGAATAAATCCTCAGCCAGCCAGTCAGGAGGAATATCCGTCCAGATGATTGTGCATCTCTCGGATAAATCCACAGTCAGTCAGTCAGTCAGTCAGCTAGGAGAAAAAGTCCGTCTGGATAATTGTGCATCCTTTGGACAAATGGGAGACAGAGACCCGCAGTGGATACAAGCTGCAAAAGAGGAACAGTGCAGAATTATAGTTATGACAAGAGTAGTACCACTGACAAAACAAACAAAACACATATATTCTCAACCCGAAGAGACAGATCAGCCTCCCCCGTATGTAGATGAAAGGACCTCAGATAGAGACAGGTTAGAGCCATGTCCAAATGCCCGTCCAGTAAACAAGGGGACTCAAGTAGTTGTTCACCTACATCAGATTCAGCAAGTTTGTCAATGCCAAATCTCAGTAAATATACTCCTGACCGTAGCACTCTGGGTATAGGCAGGACAGAAATAGGGAACTCAGTAGTAGTCCATGGGCTCCCTAATCAAGTGTCCACTTCCACTCCGAGAGATCCTGATGCAAATAGCCGGACCCTTGCCCCGCATCCCTTTGAAGCCCGCATACTGCAAGACATCCCGGGACTGTGGGCAGAAGACAACCTACCAGGATTAACCACACACGTTCCCTCAATCCTTATTGAATTAAAATCAGGAGCCACTCCAGTCAGCCTGAAACAGTACCCAGTCCCTCTAAAAGCCCTAGTAGGAAAACAAAAGTACTTAAACAAATTCCTACACTTTGGAATTCTAAAACCCTGTCAGTCTCCCTGGAATACACCTCTACTCCCAGTGCAGAAACCTGAAACAGCTCACTGTCATCCTGTTCAAGACCTCCGAGCGGTCAATCAGGCTGTAATGACCATGCACCCAGCGGTCACTAATGAACTGTTACAATTACTGTGGGAGGCAGGTTATAAGGTGTCCCGGAGAAAGGTGCAATTTTGACAAGAGACTGTAAAGTACCTGGGATTCAGAGTATCACAAGGACAGAGACAATTGGGAGAAGGCAGGAAAGAAGTTGTTTGTCAGATTCCCACCCTGACTACAAGTCGGCAAGTACGTGAATTCCTGGGGGTGGTAGGATTCTGCTGAATCTGGATACCGGACTTTGCCATAAAAGCCAGACCCCTCTATGAATCCACAAAGGGGGGAGAAAAGGAACCCTTCCAATGGGGAGAACAGCAAAACAGAGCATTAAGACATTAAGGTCTCCCTAATGCAGACTCTTGCGCTAGGCTTGCCAGATAGCCAAAAAGTCTTCTATTTGTATGTCAGTGAAAAACAAGGAATAGCAGTAAGAGTCCTGGCACAATACTCTGGGTCTTGGCAGCGCCCTGTAGCATACCTTTCAAAACAACTGGACACCGTAGCTCAGGGATGGCCATCCTGCAGAGGGCCATCGCAGCAACAGCCCTCCTTGTGGTCAAAGCTGACAAGTTGTCATTAGGTCAGGAGACTTATGTCCGAGTCCCTCACCAGGTACAGGCATTAATGGATTACAAGGGAAATCACTGGTTCACGAACAGTCGAATGGTTAAATATCAAGCTATGCTGTGTGAAAATCCTCGTATCCACTTAGAGACTGTAAACCCTTTAAACCCAGCCACTCTGCTCCCCACCTCACAAGAACCCCTAACTCATGACAGTCTCCGGGTATTGGATATGTAAGCCGACCAGACTTGAAAGACAGCCCCTTGGAAAATCCAAACGTTGAGTACTTTACTGACGGAAGCAGTTTTGTAAAAGGTGTTTATCCCCAGATATAGGCCCAGACAATGGCCCTGACTTTGTCCACAAGTGTCTCCAGGAATTAGCAACGGCACCTAAGATTACTTGGAAATTACACACCGCATATAGGCCCCAAAGCTCTGGAAAAGTTGAACGGATGAACCGCACACTCAAGTCAGAACTGGCTAAGCTCTGTCAGGAAACCCAAATGGAGTGGACCTTGATGTTGCCCATTGCTTTACTGAGAATTCGGAGTACCCCAACAAAGAGGACAAATCTGTCCCCTTTTGAGGTACTGTATGGTAGGCCCCCACCCATCATTAGAGGGATAAGAGGAGACTTGCATCAGATAGGAGGGGTAGTTAACCGTGAACTGATACAGAAACTTGGGGAAAGTATGCAGGACATAGGGAAATGGGTTCAAGAGAAACTTCCCATAAGCTTGTCAAACCCAGTACACCCCTTTAAACCAGGAGATACAGTGTGGGTAAAGGAGTGGAACATAACCCCACTAGGGCCAAAATGGAGAGGTCCTTACATTGTTCTGCTATCTACCCCAACAGCCATTAAGGTAGCCGAGGTGACACCCTGGATACACCACTCCAGGGTAAAGCGAGCTGCTGACCTCACAGACTCCTGGCACAGTACAGTAGACCCCCAAGATCCTTTGAGACTGAGATTGACCAGAGAAATCAGAAGGAAGAACTCCAGCCCTGTGTTCAGCACACCCCTGGAAGCTGCTGAATTTACGCACGGCAGAAGATAAACAGACTGCAGCCCTGCGGCCAGCACACCCCTGGAAGCTGCTGGCTCAACGCACGGCGGAAGATAAAGGATATCTACTAAGCTCTGCTCCAACCACAGCCCAGACGCTGGTTGGTCTACGCACAAGCTGAAGCTTGAGGATATTCATCGGTGTAATGTTTACTAAGATCGTTATAATGAGACTGTTGATAGTCATAATAGTGATACTGACCAGGTTAACAGGGGGGGAGAGTATCTCATGTGACCCTTGTATAAAGACGACCAGAGTAGGATCCGTAACTACCAAGATGATATTGTGGCACTCCCATTATCAATGGAAGGGCACAGAGACTGTTACTTGCATACATAATGGGACTACCTATTCAATGTGCTCCTTTGAAAATCAGATAACCTGTTATGACCCCACTTATGCACCCTATAAAACCTGGCTAACCGTTCGGAGCTTTAGTTCCACCGGTAGGCTGATAAACCGTACACTGATCACTGACCCCAGCACTGCAGCAAGCCTAATCTTTGATGTGTGTGCTGCCATCAACCTCAACCACTTCCCAAGGGGAGGGTGTGGGGGATTGGAATGGGAGAGAGAGTATTTAAGAAATGATAGGTACATCTGTTCAGGGAAACTGGGACCTAGCTGTGCAGGAGAGGAATGGAATTACTGCCCCAACTGGAGGTGTGCTGCCTGGGGAACATGGGGAATGAAAAATTAGGATGCCATTCTACAATCTTTAGCTGGTTCATCCAGCTGCACAGTGGGAAGTTGCACCCCTGTGAATTTCACCATACATAACCCTGTCCAGTTTTTAGCACAATGGGGAAATAAGTTTGGAGTTCATATTTATGGTAAAGGATCAGACCCCGGTACAATTGTGTATGTCTCACTAGAAACTGAACTAACAAAGAGTGTTAATCATCAGCTATTTCATTCCTTATATGAAGAGCTAGCCACTGGTATGGAAGTGCCCCCTAGCACAAAGAACCTGTTCATTGAACTGGCAGAAAGTGTGGCTGACAATTTACAAGTCACAGATTGCTATGTGTGTGGAGGAACCAACATGGGAGACCAATGGCCTTGGGAAGCCAGGGAAAAAGATTATGATGTGCCATTCAGTGCCACCTCTGAGCAGCCCCATGAACGAATGAGGTCAGAATGGCACCTGAAAACGTTGATAATTGGGAAATATTGTATAGCCAGGTCGGGTCCCCAGTATAAAACACATGTAGGAGAAATGGCCTGTTTAGGACAACAGTTTTATAATAACACTTCAAAAAGTACATCCTGGTGGAGTGATACAAACGTACCCGTGCCTGACCCACACCCCTTTACCAATTTCACTCATCTAAAAGGGCTATGGGAAAATCTCACCAAAGAGTCTAACTGGAAGGCCCCAGAAAACTTGTACTGGATTTGTGGGAATAAAGCCTATTCAGAGCTCCCCCAAGACTGGTCAGGAGTTTGTGTCTTAGGTACATTAAAACCCTCATTTTTCCTTCTTCCACTGGGAAATAGGGAAGAACTGGGAGTCCCTGTGTACATAGGTTCAAAGAGGAAGCGGAGGTCATCTAGTCTGAAGATAGGAAACTGGAAAGATAATGAGTGGCCCCCAGAACGTATTGTCCAGTATTATGGTCCAGCCACATGGGCCGAAGATGGCAGTTACGGTTATAGAACACCAATTTATATGCTTAATCGAATTATAAGGTTACAGGCTGTATTAGAAATAATTACTAATGAAACTGCTGCTGCCTTAAATTTGCTTGCTAAACAAGGAACTAATTTACGTGCTCATGTGTATCAGAATAGACTTGCCTTAGACTATCTGTTAGCTACTGAGGGTGGTGTCTGTGGAAAATTTAATCTGAGTAATTGTTGCTTAGAAGTGGACAACACAGGAAAAGTAGTTGAGGAAATCACTGGTAGAATGAAAAAGTTAGTTCATGTGCCAGTCCAAACATGGGATGGTTTCAATGCTGGTAGCTGGTTCGGAGATTGGGGTTTTCCCAGTGTATATGGGGTAAAGGCTATATTGGGGATCGTTGTAATAATACTTGTAGCATGTATGCTGCTGCCCTGTCTGATTCCCCTTGGGACTAGAATGATCCAGAGTTTCATTGAGGCCACCGTAGAAAGAAAGGCTGCGACCCATATTATGTGGAAATACCAGCCATTAACCCCCCAAGACTAAAAAAAAAAATCTCAGTCACATTGAGCTCTGATCCATTAGAAAGCAGACCTGTATGCTATTTAGTGATGCTTAATCTCGCTCATATTAATCGCTATGATTATGATCAAAGGGGGGAATGAAGTAGGAATGGGGATCAGATTATATGGCCATGGTTATGTGTGTAGTAGGGCTGATTTAGAATTCCAGCTAAGAAGCTTTTAACTATGAAAGAATATTTTGTACGTGACAGGCTGTGGATTGGCAAATGAACACTTCCCCCCTTAGCAAAGCCATCTGTGCTTAGCTTAGCACACTTTTCCTGTTCAGGATGTGTCAAAGGCTAGTCAGCTGATTAAGGAGGTAACCGCAGAGGCAAGGCTTGTGCAATACTTGTGAAAGAATATGCTTTGGTAAACTGCTTGCATTAGTAAGAGTAGGTGAAGGGTCAGAATGTTTTTGTAAAGGAAATGTATTATCTGTGCGCTTGTGACGTAATGTGATAGAGTTATATGTACACTGAATTGTCTGTAGGAAACACTCTCGTAGACACGAGTCGGGCCAGCTGTACCATGTACTTGTATGAAAAAGTATCCTGTTCTCTTTGTATTGATTCCTTTGTGTGAAATTCCTGGCGTTCCTTCCAGTCCCTTTGCTTTGCTTTCCTACTAAAAGCTGACCACACTAAGCAGGAGAACACACCATGGTCAGTTCTCTAGCTATGCTGGGGACTCAGCCTGCTCTCCTCCAATGACCTGACACGCCCCCCCTTGTCCTGACACGCCCCCCCTCCCCGCACAGCCTTTCACTGAGAGGATCAGTGTGCTGCTGTTTCTCCTCCCCCAAGATTTTATGTCACTGAGAACAGAGGGAACAGAGGGCATATAAAAAAGAGGTGACGTGGCAAATGATAATCCGCAACATGTGGCAGGTGACATGGCAAGTGACAATCCCCAACATGTGGCAGGTGACATGGCAAGTGACAATCCGCAACATGTGGCAGGTGACGTGGCAAGTGACAATCCGCAACATGTGGCAGGTGACGTGGCAAGTGACAATCTGCAACTTGTGGCAGGTGACGTGGCAAGTAACAATCTGCATCTGGTGGCAGGCAAGTGACAATCCACAACGTGTGGCAGGTGACGTGGCAAGTGACACACTCAGGCTCCCACTGATTCTGCATTATGGTGAGTTGAACCATTGCATTTTATATTACAATGTAATAATATAAACAATGCGCTTCAATCATCCTGACACCATAACAACCATTGTGCCAGGATGATTGAAGCGCCAAAACCAGCCATTTCCCTGATAAATTGCCCGCAAAAAAAAATGTATTTTCTGTGCCCCTCCCGAAACTAGACTCTGGATCCACCCCTGCTCTAAGCACTGTATGTATTGCATGTAGCTTCAGCTGGATTCTGTCTGTAACCATTCTGTGTTCTGTCTGTAAGAAAGAGACTTCCCGTCTCATTCCCAAAACAATGTAGTCAGTATGAGTGGTGCTCAGCAATTCAGAGGCAGCTTTATTATCTGCGAATGAATGCAAAGCTTCCTCTGGTTTGCTGGGTCGGAGGAGTGGGCTGATGATGTCATTCTCTCTGACTCAGCAAACCAGAGGAAGCTTTGCATTCATTCACAGATAACAAAGCTGCATGTGAATGGCTGTGCTCTTAGACCGACTTTGCATTGTTCCGAGTGAGAGGTGGTAAGTCTGTCTCACAGCCAGATCCCAGCACTCTGTACTGTATGTAGCTGAAGCTACATGCAGTTTATACAGCATGTAGAAACACCGCAACAGTTAGTGAATGAAATACGTACCATGATATAACAATAAAAAAGATGCTACGAACATAAAATGTGCATTATAGTAATAAAACCAAAGTGTATGACAAATGAACATTAATACATCCTCTATATAAACTCAAAAGTTCAGTCTCTCCTTGTAATAATCGATACAATTATTAATATTATATCTGCGTATTAATTTGTCTAGTCCCTATCATTAGTTGGTCTATTAAACTCTGAGCACATGCTATTGTTAATATCACAATAATACCAGGTTAGCTATGAAACCAAACACACGGTCCTGCTAGTAAAACAATATCTTATTTTTATTTCCCAAGGAGTTAGGAAATTATCATAAAAGTACTAAAAGGGTATTACAATGTTACATAGCTTACAATCAGAACACACTATACTAATAGCACATCTCTACAACATATAACAACAATGAAATATCAAAGATACTTATCACACATGGTTTCCTCTGCGGGTTCTGGATGATAAAGGGGTCTGGGCCTCATGGAATATAGGCCCAAGCCCTCGGTCAGAGCAAGGTCCCAAGATAGCAAAGGGAATGACCTTACAGCAGGCTTCCCAGCAGCCAAGAGAAAGAACAAAAGCCTGTATGTCCCTTACATTCAAACATACACGCCCACTCGTAGCCACCCCCATTTGCCTTTTATAGAGGTATCATTTCAAATGTCTGCCCATTCTCCAGGAGGCATGCTTTATTGTCCCCCAGGGCCAGCGTCTCTATCAGCCCTGTGTCAAATCTCAATAGACATCTTTGCAGCAGTGGTCTCTTTGAAGCTTGTACTCGCACATGTCACAGCAGGTGGGCTTGAGCCAAGGCATTGTTCTTCTGATCACAAAGCTTTGATGTGTTTCATTCCTACCTGGCTGTGTCAAACAGGAAGTGAAATACCAGAAGTAAGATATTAAACCATGTTGCTATCCAACATATTCCGATTTGCGCCTAAAGGGCGCATACCACACTTCTTCAGACACGGCTCCTATTGAACAGTCCATAACTGTTTCCTCCCCAACATGTGTTTCCAAGCAAGTACCTATAGAACAGTCTTTAACTGTCTTAACGTGTTGTGTTTTCAACATGTGCAGAAACAGCCCCTATGGAACAATCCATAAATGTCTTAACGCATGTTGCGCCTCTCAACATAGGCCTCAGAACCAGCTCCTGTGGAACAGTCCATAACGGTCCCAACGTGCTGTGTTTCCCAACACGTGCCGCTTTGCTACTGGGTGACACACCAACATCATTCTTCCGTGACAGCTCCCATGTCACCATTCTGTATCTTCTTCTTTCTAACATCTTCATGAAGGGGTATAAAACAGGCAAGGGGTGTCCATACACTCATCATTCACCAGCACACATCCAGAGCAGCATCCTAACCAGCTTTCAGATATAGAGTCTCGAGGAGGGCCTTTTGCCCATATTACTAGCTTAAAATATACCTTTATCACACTATACCATGACATAAATCAACCCATTACCATAATATATACATATATACCTATGACCCATCAGATTTCGGGCATGTCAGCGGTATTGCAGGGCTCTGACTTGGCAGCAAAGTCTCTAACTTGTACGCAGAGACCCTACCGTCACTTTGTTCCCCAGCTTGCATAGATAACTTTGCGACCCTTCTATATAAATATCAAGTCCAACAACACATATAAATCTGCAACAATGACAAAACCCACACAATTCCATGCCTGTGACTGGATTTAAGAGACCATGCCCAGGGTATACCATGCACCCCTACCTATTGTTAGGTTCAAAGAACCATCTAGTTCCATGACTAACGTTACATCGGCATTCTTTAGGACAAGGAAACAAACTCGTCTATGTCCCAAATAATACCCAGGTGCTTCCTCCCCAGCAATGATCCTTCCATCCCAAATACAGAATGAAATATCTTCCCAACATTTTATTGTTCACCACCATGTATTGACCTAGCGTACAAAGGACATCATGGTCGTGCTTCTGACCAAGGGAAGTATCAACCTGCCTCCATCTTCCAGCTTCTTTGATCATATGTGGGCAATTAGCCTCAAACGCAAGAAGATAGAATCCCCAGTCAGTAAGCCCATTAATGCCACCAAATATACAGACTGAGTCTGCACTTCTGCATTTGAGATCATACAGCATAACACCTTTCACAATCCAAACTGGTACAGCCCATCCAGGCAATCGACCACCACTTTGAATCAGTGTAAGCGACGTGTTTGGCAAAGTCTTACTGAGCGGTGATGCTAACTCATAAGGCCTCTGTCCCTCGTATGGAGACTGTACAATCAGCTCAATGCTGGTTGACACTTCCACCTGCCACTTCGTGCACGCAAGAGCCAATGACGGATTCCTGTCCTATACCATCACATTCTCTACCAACCTCTCAACATGGTTGACAAAATCTTGTGCCACTTTAACCTGGGTATTTATGTGACTTTGTTGAATGCTATCATGGATGCCACCCATCTCTCTGAGTACCAAAGCCCCCCTTATCTGCGAGTTTGTTCCTCAGGAGGCCGATGTCCACCCTATTAACAACACCCATCCCAGCTCCTATTCCCCCAATATAGTGCTGAATACATCCCTCCTCTTTCGGGTTACTCCTCAGAAACACGCGCCCTGCATGAACCTCATTCTGTTTCTGCACATCTCTGGGAGCAAGTCACTGGTATACTGACCGCATTTGATTCAGTGTATATTCAGCACATATAGGGTAATGGAATTTTACCAACCATTGCGAGACATTGAAGTGCCATGTGGTGAAGGCATACTTACCCTGGTAGCCAGCGTTTTGTTCCCTTAATCTAACGGAGCATGCTCCTGTGTGTATTCACTGGCCTTCCCTGTGCCGGGTTTCAACCTCTCAGGTGAGACATCAGCCATGCGTATCCCCCCATACAAGGAAATTTTCACCCCATTGATGTGTCACCTGGCCAACCAACACCTTATTATGTATAAGCGCCAGTCTCCCGGTTACTTGCACCATATTACTTCCGTTATGTCAATACATGTCATACATTAAAAACCTTTTCTTTCAATTCCTCCCTTCAACAAAAAAAACATATTTTACATTTCAGGTTCTGACAGATTGGATGTGTATATTCCTTCGCCAACCTCCAACCCATCGCACATGTATTAATAGCACATTTGTATTCATCATCAGTGAATCCGGCAAAAATGTCTCACAAGTGTCGTTGATAGGCACAGTCCTTCAGATTCAGGATTAGGATTAAATTGTCCATAAGCAAAAACAAGTATTAAACTGAATCTTTTTGTTTGTCCTTTCTCTCCTGATGTTTATCAGAACAAATTTGCAGTATGGCATGGCACAGTCAAACTGCCAACCAGATAAACATCTGTCATCCATTTTCCAGAGACCTCTCCAATCACACTTCACCAGGACTCTGGAAGTGAAAAAAACAAGAGCAGAATCAAATTCTTATCCATAATATCTGCTCGCTTGCTACGTTTATTTACAGTTCCTTCCTTAGAACCCAGGAACTTAGTATTCCTGGTTTCTGCAAAATTCTAAATTTTAAGCATCAAAAAGACAATGCATTATCTGTACTTTCAGACCTATGCACCAACCCCCCTTTCAGGTGGACAAAGCGTACACCTTGTAACTTTTCCCACCTGAATGAACATAAAACAAAGAGAAAAGAAAACGAACTCCAGAGGCTAGAATGGCCTCCTACCAACAACTCTTGTCTTAAATCAACAAAATGTATTCAGCTGCAGGACATATCCCATGACCAGCTATTCAGCTGCTAATTGACGGAATGGCCAATTACCCCCCTTTCAGGTGGACTAAACAATAATTTCTCCACCTGAACAAACAAAAATAAAATGGATGACTAAACAAATACCAAAAATATTATAAAAAATTAAAAAAACTTAACAAAAAAAATAAAATTCTGGCCATTATTACACAAAAACAACATGACAAGACAACCACCATAAGACAATGACAAACACTCAACTTTTAACTAAAGACATCCATGGATTTTCCTCCTGAGAAGAGTAAGTGCTCATTTCCATCTGAAAGACAATTAGTTAATGGGGAAAAACAAAAAACAAAATATCTGTACCTCATCACAACATTTGTAACTTCACTTGTAACACTTGAAACCCTTAATGCCTGACCATTGTTTATCTTATTTTTTTCATTGTCTGCAAACAATTACTAATTAATGAGCTCATGGTACCATTTGATAATCGATTATGCCTGTACCATAACCTAACCCCCGTTTTGCTAAATGTGCCCACTGTTGTTCTCTCTTTGAAGAACCTGCAAACAAACAAAGACATTAGTATCCAAACCAGTTTTATCTTCTTCCAAGGTCTCTGAAAAAGGAACACAAAGACGGTGATTACACACAATTATCATGACAATTGACTTTTTAAGTCCCCCAAGCCTTTTCCCATTAATTGTAATGTAGGGGTACATTTGCTATGTATAAGGTTTAGATGTGAGGGTCGTATATAAATAAAATATGGCAAGGAGCATCCATGCAGCTCACTAAGTGCTGCTAACATTGTTTTCCCCAGTGCTACATTTGAATAACCATGCAGCTACCTCCATTTTGACTCTACGTAACTGTTCCCCATATTGGCGATTTCAGTCTGTAGTCTCCGCATTTGGGTCTTTAAAGGGAAATGGGTTTGATTACTATGGCCTCCATGCTTTGGGTTGCTACCCCATCGGGCAGAATACACTTCATAATGCCTTGGGGTCGTTTTGGGGTACTGCGACCTTCTTTTGATATCATTATTTGCTGCGCAACAATACTTAGCGATGTGACCCCCCCCTTTTACACAAAAAACATTTGAGGGCTGGTCCCTCTGTATCGGCCCTTTCTTGAGCATACGGCATTGGAAACTCACATTGCTGGACATTATTACTATGATTACTATGCTTGGAATATCCATACTTTACACTTTCATCATCTGAGGAGTCATTAGAAGTTTCAACTCCTGAATCACTTTCAAGCACAGTTATCGCATTTTTATTTACATCTCCACCATTGATTTCTGTCATAGCAACATCACTTGCAGCCATAAGAGCGTCTATTTTTTCTGCATGCTCCACTTCTATTTTTGCTGAGCACTGCGCATGTGCGGAGGGTACCTTCACCATTGCACATTCAGCTTTTGCATGTTTGGATGATAACCCCATTATGGCTGCCTGTGCACCCTGTAATTCTGGGGTTTCCTGCTCCATGCTAGCTATGTTAAGGGCTTTACAAACTCTATGTCCACGCCTATTCCATTTAGAACGTCTGAACTCTCTCTGCCTTCCTGTACCTCTGCTTATTACGGATACACCTGCCTTTGACCCATATTCCCTACCACTGGACTCTTGACAGAAGTCTCGCAGGATATTGACAAAATTTTGGTAGGATCTAGCATTCCTCAGAGCCATTCTAATGGGATAGCTTACATAATACTTATTGGCCATTGAGTATATGAAACTTGTATCATCCTCCAATAAGTCAGGACAGTTGAACACTTTCGTATACAATGCAAGCTACTCACTGCAGAACAAAATTGGGTCATCTCCTCTCCTAAATCTCATTAGTTGTAAATCACTCATACCATTATCACGACTGTCCACAATACGCTGCAACTCTTTCCTCCGCACCTCTGCATCTGCTAAGCTATCATTACCTGTGCAAATAACTGGCCTGCCAAAGGTCCTGGTAGCCATGCTCTCAGAAGAGAACATGCATCGTCATTAGTCAAATGAAATTTAAGGACTAGAGCCTCAAATTTATTGGACAGACTCACTGGTGATTCCAGGGCATTAAATTCACCCAGAATCTGGCACAAAGTAAGTCTCTCTTGGATTGTATTTAAACTGTTGTCCTGCTTTGAAGCTATGGGTGCAATAGCAGAATGTGTTTCATCACAGCCCTTCTCCTCATTGACTGTGCAGATATTGGCCAATTGGCACGTTCCTTTGTGCTCATTGAGCGATACTATACATTGCTCTTTAGTAAGAAGCTGAGAGTGTGCATTTGCTAACTTTCTTTCTAAAGACATAACCAACTCTTCCATCTCTGACAACTTTACTCGCAATGACTCTAAAAGTTTGCTCTTCATATCACAGTCCATGCTGCACCTCTGCAGCTGTTCTTGTAGCTCACTGTTTCTTCCTGACAAATTGCGTGCTGTAGTCCGCAATTCATCCATCTCACTACTGGAGGCTGTTGCAATCTTTAGAAGGTTTTCACTGATTTTCTCTATGTCCTCCCCGAGACGACTCCTCTCTGCTTCCCACTTCCCCTCCATTTGCTCAGATATAAATTTAATTCTGAGCAACACTGCAATTTCATTTGCCAACCTTTCTTTTTTAACTTTCTTTTTTAGCTGTTTACCCAATAATCTGCTATTATGTTGGTGACACTGTGACAATAGAACCTTACACTGGCTTTTAAGAGGTTCATCTGCACATGAATGATAATTGTCAGAAGCGTACTTTTTAACATATGTATACACCAGTTCCATTTCACAACCATACAATCCACACAATACACAATTCTATTTGTACCAGCGTTCCAACACTGCACTGAGTAATAAACCAAACTCAATTATCGTTAGCTCTTACAACTCACGGAAAAAAAAAAACTGAAACGCTCTTCTAGCATTCAATATTCTTCATTCATTACCACTTTTACCTGATATCCTTCAAAACCATTAAACTTGTGCATGTCCATAGAAAAGACCCACCACACTTACTGTGGCATTATCGGCTGCCTTGTATATGAGCACTTCTGTCCTGTAGGTTCTATGTGGCTTTTAGGAACACCACATGCTTACTGGGGAATATCCATTGATATGCTAATTAGCCTACCCCCACTGAAGCTCGTTTTACCTGCTTGCACACAGCTACACAGATAGGCAGATACAAAACACACAGATAATAGCTGTTTACAAGCTAACTTTTTACCTGTAGTCCCACAACCAAGAAAAAAAAAAATTTAAATCTATATTTCTTCCACTTTTTCCTCAAAGATGTGTGGTTTTCCCTGTCAACCTGCAGGCTACATCAGAACCAGGGATGATCACTCCCTCTATTCACCAGCACCTTTTACTGGTTACAGGCCTAAAACACAATAACAATACAAACGTTTAACATATATACATATATCATCCGAAGATCTCACCAGGTTCTACGCTTCCCTGATGAAATATTTCACAGAATCTTCATGACCATCCAAGCGTGGTTTCAGAATTGGCAAGCCAGCGCCAATCTTGTCCACACTAGAGATGATTTTGAGTTCTGGGTGTAGTTTAGGATTTATCCTTACAGGGACTCAAGACAAAAATACATTAGGTTTTTGTGGATTCTGTGTAAAAATAAAATTCATCTGGGGTGCCAATTGTAATAATCGATATAATTATTAATATTATATCTGCGTATTAATTTGTCTAGTCCCTATCATTAGTTGGTCTATTAAACTCTGAGCACATGCTATTGTTAATATCACAATAATACCAGGTTAGCTATGAAACCAAACACACGGTGCTGCTAGTAAAACAATATCTTAATATCTTATTTTTATTTCCCAAGGAGTTAGGAAATTATCATAAAAGTACTAAAAGGGTATTACAATGTTACATAGCTTGCAATCAGAACACACTATACTAATAGCACATCTCTACAACATATAACAACAATGAAATATCAAAGATACTTATCACACATGGTTTCCTCTGCGGGTTCTGGATGATAAAGGGGTCTGGGCCTCATGGAATATAGGCCCAAGCCCTCGGTCAGAGCAAGGTCCCAAGATAGCAAAGGGGATGACCTTACAGCAGGCTTCCCAGCAGCCAAGAGAAAGAACAAAAGCCTGTATGTCCCTTACATTCAAACATACACGCCCACTCGTAGCCACCCCCATTTGCCTTTTATAGAGGTATCATTTCAAATGTCTGCCCATTCTCCAGGAGGCATGCTTTATTGTCCCCCAGGGCCAGCATCTCTATCAGCCCTGTGTCAATCTCAATAGACATCTTTGCAGCAGTGGTCTCTTTGAAGCTTGTACTCGCACATGTCACAGCAGGTGGGCTTGAGCCAAGGCATTGTTCTTCTGATCACAAAACTTTGATGTGTTTCATTCCTACCTGGCTGTGTCAAACTGGAAGTGAAATACCAGAAGTAAGATATTAAACCATGTTGCTATCTAACACTCCTCCATAAAAAAAAATGGCATCAGTGCTCAGTCAATCCTGCAAGAGTTTAAATCTCTCCGTGAATAAAAAGTGCTCCAGTGCAAGTGACGGAGCTTGTCTGTACACACTGCCCCCACACTGTATATGCTGCTTCTCTCCTGCCCCTCTCCTTGCACACACTGCACCACCCCACACACATTTCACCACAAGGAGGATCTGTAACCTATATGCTATCACATAGGGGGCTATTGGCCCCCTATGTGATAGCAATCAAATACATTTAAAAAAAAAATGTAAACATTTAAAGGCACATAAAAAGTAAAAAAAAAAAAAGTTGCACCTCCCCACCCCCACATGCACAGGCATACATACAAAAACACATGCGTTGGGGCGCCTATATAAATCACATCACCGCGCACGCCAGAGTGAGATTAATAGTTTTAGCACCAGAACTCATGAGTAACGCTGAACTTGTGAGTTCTATTGGCTTTTAAAGCATCGCCAATAGAAAATATAGGATATTGAAATGTTTTCCCTGTTTCAGGGATGCACACAATTTTAATGATTGACATGTTGGGTATCTATTTACTCGGTGCAACTTCATCTTATATTTTACCAAAAATTGGATAAATTCTTGTGTTTGGGGGTTGTGACAAACCTAGCCGGAAAAGAGGCTTTGGAGGGGACTGAATGCCAGCCTCCTGCAAACCAATGTTCTATTATGTTTGTCTGCCTTGGATCACAGGATGTGTATCGCATTGGAGGGTTTGTGTTTGTCTGTCTTTGATCACAGAATGTGTATTGCATTGGAGGGTTTGTGTTTGTCTACCTTGGATCACAGGATGTGTATTGCATTGGAGGGAGGGGGGATTCTTCCAACAGCTCTCCCTGCTAACACTGTGTACTGATGAGACGTTAAACACACCTGACCTGTGTGTCCATTGTCATTGGACAGTTTAACCCGCCCTCTTTTCCAAGGGTGGGGGGGGGGAGAGTCTTTGAGTTATTTTATCTGTTGTGTCCATGTGTTATAATAAATGAGTTGATTCCTGCTTGGAACCTGAAGACAGAGCCGTGTCTCGTTTTTGGGGTGGATTATTTGTATGGGTTCCTTGTTCAGCTGATTGGAGTGTTCGGTAGCTGCCTTTGTGTTTGGGTATAAAATGTCCTAAACGACTTTAACCCCTTTCATACTCGGGGTGTCCTTACAGGGGTGTGTGGCCAAGATGTGAATGGGACAAGTCATGTGGTGCACTAGCTCTGATCCTGAGCTAGTGCTCAGGATCCTCAGGCTCTCTTTTTTCAGCTTCTCACATACCTGCCTGCATGTTGGGACCCCCGCTGCAGTATCACTCCTCTCCAGTGGCTCGCATGCCTCCAAAGAAGCCGTGCTACAAGCTGAATCATGCCAGTACTCCCCACCCCTCTCCTCCCGTGGCCATCTTTACCACGAGGACTGCAGTCATGTCGGCGGCCACGCAGACATCTCCCTGGGATCCGGCGGCTGATGGCCCTATGAGAGCAGAGCTCCTGGCAGCAGTCACAGCCTCCAAGGAAGTCCTCACAGCTTAGATTGATTTTATGGCAATGGATACTGGTCTGATCAGGCATGATCTAGACTTTCTCGCATGTAGGAAGCAGAGGAGCGGATTTCACATGTGGAGGACACGGTCAGAACTGACTCCACAGACATACATGCCTTACTGCTACAGGTGAGAGCACTCCAAGAAAAGGCCATAGACAAGGAAAACCATCTCTGCCGTAACAATGTGCAGATTCTGGGGTTGCTTGAGCGAGCGGAGGGGCCAAGGCCTGCAGAGTTCGCCGAGACCTTCTTAGCACAACTTCTAGATATGCAAGACCTCCCTCTAACATTCGTGGTCAAATGGGCCCATAGAGTCTCCCCTACTCCATCGGTAACGGGCGCCCCAGAAAAGCCTTTGCTTTTACGTATGCTCAACTACGGAGACCATGACAGGATCCTGGCGGCAGCAAGAAACAAACCTGATCTCCAATACGAAAATTCAAAGATCCTCTTTCCCAGATTACTCTCCAGAAATGCAACAGCGTCGCAGATCTTTCACAGAGGTTCACAGGCGTCTCAGGGAGAAGGGCATCAGATTCAGCCTCCTATATATCCGAGAAGGCTTCGAGTCATGTGATGGGGCATCCACCTGGCTGGATGCAAGATAAAGATGAAGACCTACTCACCGGTTCCTGGGATGTCCTGTTGATGTCCTGACTCTGAAACAGCAAGTACATCAGTTTTCAACATTTTATTGCTGGTTTAGTCTAAGGGCTTTGCTCACATTTTATAATCTTCTTTGGGAATGAATCCACGAGACGTGTGAGCCAAAAAACTCACTTCTTCCTCTATGCTGAGGGGACCTCAGGCTATGGCACATTATACTCCCAGCCACAGAAGACCCACTTGCAGGAGTGTATGGTGCATCATCCCGGAACCTTTATTCAACTAGTACTTACAAGTTTCTACTTTGGGGCAACCTAAGAGCCCTTATAATACCCTCCTGCCTAGTGGAGTGTCTTCCGGACCCTTGGTCCCCCCCCCCCCACACTGGACATAGTGTATTGATTGTGCCCAGTTCTAGTTCACTGTTGCTGTTTTTTGTGGGTCAAGGTCCCTACCTGTCGCCTTTCTTGTTTTTGAATGGGGTCAGGTATTGACAGTGTGTGCACGGTTGTGCCTGGGTTGTTCTTAATTTCATTTTTTTTTTTTTTTAACTGTTTTGACTGCACCAAAATGTCATGGCATGGGCTTGTGCTTCTATTGCTGCTCATGAGATGTACCCCACCACTAGAGTCATTACTGCCTCTACCTTTTTTCCTTATTTTCTATACATATGGCCACAGGTACCTTTGAAAAATTGAAAATCATATCCTGGAATGTAAGAGGCTTGAACTCGAAATTGAAAAGAGCTTTATTTTTCAGTATCTCAAGCTCCAGACCCCCCATATTATCTTACTCCAGGAAACCCATCTCATGGGCAGCCTAATAATGGCATTGGAAAAAACCCTGGGTACAAAAAGCCTTCCACGCCACTTACTCAAATTGCGCCAGGGGAGTCTCCATCCTTATTAATAGTTCTCTACCTTGCGTAATTGATACTGTAATTATTGATCCCTATGGGAAATATGTGATGGTGGTACTTACCATATGGCAGCAGAAATATGTGAATACAGTCTTATACATCCTTCTTCCCCTGAGATATTATATACTGTTTTAGAAAAGATTAACCCTCACTGCCCGGCAAAGTTAGTAATTATGGGTGATTTCAACTGCACTTTGTCACCTGATTTGGATAAGCCTACCCTGGTAAAAAGTCACTCAGCAGTCTTATCCACTTGGGCTCTGGCTGCTGGTCTTACCAAAATATGGTGCTGGAAACACCCCAAGGATAAAGCCTACTCTTGTTTTTCCTCTATGTATAAAACCGCTTCCCAGATTGAATTGGCTTTTGCCAACCCTTCCTTTTTAACAGATGTCCTGGAAGCAAATTATTTATCCAGTGGTTTATCTGACCATTGTCCCCTAGAGTTGCTCCTATGCACTCGGCCCCATTGTAATGGGTCCCTGTGGCGGTTGAGATATCCCACCCTGACATCTCTGAAAAAACACCCCCTATTTTGCAGGAGTATTGGAATGTAAATATGGGTTCTTCCTCTCCAAATATAGAATGGAATGCCTTTAAGGCCTTTACCAGGGGTCACTATATCTCATCTATATCTGCTGTCAAAAAAGACCAAGACACTGTGATATTGTCCCTCCAGGACAAGATAAAGGCTAAAACAAAAAGCTACAACTTAAATCCCAATGTTGAAAACTTTGATTCACTTGAATCTGCAAAGAGGGAGCTTCATTTGCATCTTGCTGAGGTCACGAGATTGGATCTTTGTAATGCCGCATACACAAGATCGGATTTTCCAACAACGAATGTTCGATGGGAGCTTGTTGTCGGAAATTCCGACCGTGCATAGGCTCGATCGGATATTTTCCGTCGGAATTTCCGACAAACAAAATTTGAGATCTGGATCTCAAAATTTCTGACAACAAAATCCGTTCTCGTAAATTCCGATCGTGTGTACACAATTCCGACGCACAAAGTTCCACGCATGCCTTGAATCAATTACCAGACGGAAGCGCTCGGTCTGGTAAAACTAGCATTCGTAATGTAGATAGCACATTCGTCACGCTGCAATTTTTTAAATCTTTTGATCCATGTATTCTCTTCTTCTTTATAATGCTAGAATAGTGAAGATCTTTTGCTTTTGATATTTACACAGAGTTCTGAATAAATGATTTTTTATTATTTCTCATGATCTCCAGAATAATATTAGTTATTTTTTTCATTAGATGTCCGTAATAATGTTTTGTATTTATTTTTATAGTGATTTTTTTTTTTAAATCAAGATCTCCTGTTTTATTTATTTTTTTCTAGTGATCTCCATAATTTTTCATTTTGTGTGTCAAGTTACCACAACACCATTATTATCTTGTATTTTTTAACCTCAAGGAGGTTGGTTGGTGTCCCTTGTTAATTTGACATTGTATTTTTGAAATGTACCTGCCTACTCACAAACAAACTGTCCTTTTTTAAGTAAAACACATAGGCAATTATTTGTGAATCCAAAATAGCCATTTATTATAGCTCTATAATAAAATAAAGAGGAAGGCAACGCTGGAGAAAACTGTGAAATTGGCGAAGCCTTTGTACCCCAGGGCACACATCAACTATTTTACAGACAAAATTGGTAGCACGAGGAGTCCATATAATAGTGAGCACAATCCGGTCCTGGTCTACAAGAGATCAGGAACAGCAGCAGATGACATATATGTACCCAGGCTGTGATCATACAACAGCCTGTATCTTTTGTCAGACCAGACTGAACCCAGACTATCACACTCTTGTCTTCCTTCCACTCTTCCTTCCAGGCTTGCTTCCAGGCTGTGGTTTTGGAGTTGTGGCAGGAGGTGGAGGAGGAGGATGGTCAAACTCACACAGGTGTGTTTTGTTTGTGAGTTGGCCCCTTAACCCCCATATTTAGGGACAGATACATAATTTCCTCACAGATGAGGCATTGGCCTCCTCCATTTCCTGCATTTTGCATGCAGCCAAGGAGGAAAAGGCCTCTTGAAGAGTGGGGGTGGTTCTGAGGGCAGCATTAGCCTCCCGAATCAGTCCAAGCGCTGCCTCCTCCACGTTACTCCCCTTCCTGGGCCTTTTGGTTGGAAGGCGGAGGGGAGGGACCTGGGATTCGGTCAGGCTACTGGGCCACCTCCTGGCTGCCAATTACCCCCGCCACCTCCTGGCTGCCACCTTCCCCCGCCACCTCCTGGCTGCCACATTCCACAGCCTCCTCCTGGCTGCCACATTCCACAGCCTCCTCCTGGCTGCCACATTCCACAGCCTCCTCCTGGATGAGGCTTTCCTGTGTATGAAAAAGAGACATAGTTTTATTTTTTTATTCATCAATCACACACAATTTTCAGCTCATGACTGTTGTAAATTGAATGTTAACAAATAGAAAAGACTATCATTCCGACCCCAGCATTTTTCATTTTTGTCCCAAACATTTTTAGCCACTACTATCTATTGATATGTAAAACACTTTATTAAATCAGCAAGTAGTGATCAATAATAACATCTAGTTAACATCATTAATTTTATGACAAGAAATATGTAGAACAATGCTATACCTGGCTCAAGCTGGGCTCCTCCACTTCTTCCTGGCTGGAAGGCCCAGGTTGGACGTTGGAAGCCTCAGCTGGGGCGGAACGAAGCATGGAAGGAAGGGTTGAGGGTGATTGCCTGACTTCAGTCTGGTCTGACAGAAAACGGGGATCTGCGGCTTCATCAACTCCAGCAGTTTCTCCAGCACTGCCTGCCTCTTTTGTTTATGATTATAATGCGGATGTTTCACCTGCCACAGACAGGGCAGCTCCCTGTACTAGTCTATAAATAGGGGGAGGAAGTTGTGATCATTGAAGTCATCCATTTTCTCTGCAAGACACAACACAAGACAATCCCTAATGTCATGCAAAACTCTTCTAATCTTGTCCCAACAAAGGCCTCAATCTAGAGGCAGTATAGGCCACTGATGCACCAAGTTAAACTTGTACCTTTGTTAGAACGTTCGGCGCTTCTGCTACTCCGTCCTCCACTTACAGATCGTACGTACGACGCATGCGTGTTACGCTTTATATAGACTCCGCATCCGTGAAACCCCTCCCACCCCTGACATTCTTTCTAGTCTATTCCCCACCCCTTGTCTTTCGCGCAGTGGGGGAGCACATGGCGGAGAAAGAGCAAATGCATGCAGACAGCAGTGCAAGGATTTTTATCACTGCAATGGACTCAATTGTTAACTTATTGTGCTATTGTAGCCTGTGTGCTACCCGACATATAAACATGTTACCCTACTATATATGATGAACACAAAACGAGTCATCAACCCATTAAACATAACAGTGTTATCGAGAACCTGGAAAGAGAGAAAGAAAAGAGAAGCAGAAAGAAAAAGAACAGGTAAGAGAGGGATTAGGAGGAGGGAGGGAGGGGGGAGATGGTAAGGGTGCGCTCCTGCCGCACCGTAGGTGCCTCAATCATTGGGCAACCTACGTGTTGGTGAGGTATTTTATCCAGGGATCCCAAGTTTTGTTAAATCCGGTCATCTTATCCTTCAATATTGCCGTAAGGCGTTCATTTACCATTATCCATGATAGTTTGGCTTTTAATAAGTAAAAGGGAACTGTGGGAGACTTCCAGGACTTAGCTATTGAAATCCTGGCCGCCACAAATATAAATGTGATTAGTCTGCGCATTGACTTTGATGCCCCCTCCACTGGGCGTCCCAACAGCGCATGCAGAGGTGATTTAACTAGGTTCGCTTCTGTGAGGGAGTATATTAGGTTGTACGTGCGTATCCAAAATCTCCTCACTTTGGGGCACGTCCACCAAGTGTGGAAAAAAGTGCCATTTACATTATATCCTCTAAAGCACCGGGGGGACGCCCCTGGAACGAAAGTTGCTATCCTCTCCGGGACCATGTACCATCACATCATTACTTTATAGTTTGCCTCTATCAGGGAGGTATTAACAAGCGACTAAGATGCATTCAGTATTATCTTGTTCCAAACTTCCATATCTAATTCCATTTCCATATCTTGTTCCCATTTATGCATATAATACAGTTTTGAGATAGATGAAGTCAAAATATTATATATCTATGATATATGACCAGTGTGCCTATCAAAATTCTTACAGAGGTTTTCCATTGGGGTGAATGTAGTAATATCAGAGGTGCGATTCAATGTCGCTAAAAAATGCTTTATCTGGGTAAAGCGGAAAAGTTCTGAATTTGGGAATTCATATTTCTCCTGTAAGGTTGATTTCGATAAAGCACCTCTGTGGTCACAATAATCTGCAATGCGTATTAATCTTTGTTGGTCCACCACAAGAAATTCCGGGGTTGAAGACCCGGAGTGAACAGTGTATTCCCGAATAGAGGGGCCAATGGGGTGTGTTGGGATCTAAACCCGTAGGCTGTCGATAGTCTGTCCCACAAATTTAGGGAGAAAGACAAGCTCGGGCACATCATGGCCGGCCTGTCCTTCGCCTTTAACCACATTAGTTGACTAATCTCTCTGTCAGGGTACAGAGAGGATTCGATTGACATCCAGAGCCGTCTAGGCTGCCTAGTGTGGAATTTGATCAATTGGGACATTTGTGCTGCTTGGAAATATTTGAGTAAATCTGGCATTCCCAGACCCCCTCTCAGCTTTGGTGTATAAAGTGTTCTCCTGTTCACTCTAGGTCTCCTGTGTCCCCACACATAGTCCAACAATTTTCTCTGGAATTTCTGTAAATCGTTCCTTACAACTGCTATTGGGAGGGTCCTGAACAGATATAGCACCTTCGGCAAGACCGTCATTTTAATTGAGCACAGCCTTCCAAACCATGACGGAGGGTTATTTGACCATTTTTTGAGATCGTCTAGTATTTTCCTAAATAGTGGGGGATAATTATGTTTATACAGTGTAGTGAGGGTAGGAGTGAGGAAGATGCCTAAATATGACATTGTCTCCTTTTGCTATTTAAAAGGGTAGGATTGTTGTAATGCTTGGACTATGTGTGTTTGCAAGGAAACGTTAAGCGCTTGAGTTTTAGAGTGGTTCACTTTAAGTCCCGAAAATTCCGTGAAGTGTCCCAACACCAGCTGTAGGTTGGGTAAGGAGGTGACCGGAGAGGAGAGAAGCAGTAAGATGTCATCCGCAAACATTGCACATTTGTGCTCCCGGTCGCCGCGTCGCACCCCCAGTATATCCTGATGTTCTCGGATTTTAATGGCCAGGGGGCTCTAGGGCTAAAATAAATAATAGGGGGGACAAGGGACATCCCTGTCTAGTTCCTCTTAGTATCTTTATGTTTTGGGATTTATATCCTTTGACTACTAGATTAGCTGTGGGGTGACTGTAAATTGTTTTAAGTGTGGTTAGAAAGTGAGGTCCAAACCCGTATTTTCCTAAAATAAATAGAAGGTAGTCCCAGGATAGGGAAGCGAACGCTTTATGTAGGTCCAATAAAACCAATAGTGCTCCTCTCCGGCCCCCTCCATCCCAACCTGAGTTTAAAGCAGAGATTATGTCTATTATGCGTCTAGTTTGGTCAGGTGCTTGTCTATTGGGGACAAATCCCGTCTGGTCTGGATGGATATATTTTGAAATGAACGAGTTCATGCGGGTGGTTAATATCTTTGTCAGTATTTTGAGGTCTACGTTGATCAACGATATGGGGCGGCAGTTCGCACAGTCCCCGTGGTCTTTATTCGGTTTGGGTATAACATGTATGAAGGCCTTATTTTCATGAAGTGGAATTGGAAGCCCCTTCCTTAGTGAATTATAAAAGGCGCAAAGACGAGGAGACAGAATTTCCGTGTATTTGCGGTAATAGTGGCCTGAGAATTCATCTGGACCCGGAGACTTCGACGGGTTCAGGGATTTGATAGCCGCCACTACTTCATTCGTCGTAAACTCTGCCTCCATTATCTCAGCATGTTCACTAGATAAAGTTGGGAGTGGTATATCCCTCAGGAATTCTTCAGCTTTGTTTACGTTGAAGTCCTTTGGGGAGTCATAAAGTTTAGAGTAAAATGTATAGAATTCCTGGAGTATGAGTTGGGGATTTTGTGTCACTTGTCCAGTCTGCAGTCTCAATTTGGGGAGCGCCGGGTTATATGGTCTTGGGTTTAGTTTTCTAGCTAGTAATCTATTTGATTTGTCCCCCATTGTGTAATAGCGGTGTTTAGCCCATCTGACATATTTTTCTGCTTTAGTAGTGAGACTCAAATTTAATGCTGTTCTTGCTGTGTCAATCTGGCTTCTAAGGTCCGTTTGCGGGTTGGATTTTTGTTCATGTGTTAGTCTATATAACTCTCTTTCTTGTTGTTGAATTGTTTGAGTTCATTCTCTCTTGACCTTGGTAGCTAGTTGTATTAGTATACCCCTTAGGGTGGCCTTATGGGCTGCCCATACTATCTCTGGAGAGGAGGACGGAAGGGTATTTTCTTGAAAATATTGTTGTATGGCTTTCTCAACTTCCTTGGCGATTATGGGGTCGCTCAGTAAGGATTCGTTCAATCGCCAAGAAGGCTGTCTTGATTTCGACCAGAGATCTGATAGAACCACCAGGACCGCAGAGTGGTCCGACCATGCTGTTGGCACTATTTTAGTCGATGAGATATATGGGAGTAATGGGGATAGTGTGAACAAATGGTCAATGCGCGAGTATGTTTTGTGTACGTGCGAGTAGAATGTGCAGTCCTGTTCTGTGGGGTGGGCGTCTCTCCAGAGGTCTATCAGGTCGTGATTGTGGAGCAGACATGCTAGGGTGCTGCTTTGTTTAGGGGTATGCTTTAGGGTTGTCTTTCGGGGGTCCGACTTATCTAGAATTTGATCAAGTGAGGTGTTACTGTCTCCTCCTAGCATCACATGACCCACTAAATGGGGTGTTATGACCTCCAGCATTGTATTAAAAAAGTTTATCTGTCCAACGTTAGGAGCGTAATAAGACAGAAAGGTGACCGCAATGTCATTGATTCTACCAGCGACCATAATATAGCGGCCCTCCCTATCCCTTATCACATTAGTGGGGGTCAAGGGGACCCTTTTAGCAATGCATATAGCTACTCCTCTCTTTTTATCTGGACCATTAGACAGATAAACCGTTGGGTATTTTGCGTTCAGATATTTTGGGGCTGACGTATGTGAGAAATGCGTCTCCTGTAAAAAGAGGATGTCCGCTCCTAATTTATGATATTGCTGAAAAGCCTTGGTCTGTTTAGTTGGGGAGTTAAGACCCTGAGTGTTGTGCATCAATATCGTGTAGGTAGGTTGGTTTCTACAGGACATGGTTGTTTGGAAGGCTGTACTCACATTTTAGGCGTTTCAGTGGAATTATTCGGAAGTCTCTTGGATCCTCCTCTCGGGTTCTTGCGTGGAGCAGAAGCGCGTTCAGGGGGTAGAAGAGGGATAAGGGAGGGGAAAAGGATAGAATTAGAGAAGTAGAAACACAGATAGTGTTAGTGCAGTTTTTTGTTGTAGTATTAAGCAAAACCTGTTGATTATAGCTAGAAATACAAGGAGATTTTCAGAAGAGATAAAAAGGGGAAACAATAATAAAAAAAAATTTAAAAAAGGGGGAGGTGCTAAAAAGGCACCTGCACACTGCATTGCAGTGTGGTTGCAGGGGTAGCTGGCCCCTGAGTTTTTGTCATGAAGTTGTCTCTCCGCTTGCGGTGGAGACAGGTTCACTTGTGGTGACATGCGGTTTACCTCCGGCACTATTTACTAGCTTCAAATGGGGGTAAGCGGGGTCCACTCGCAAATTGATTGGGAAGTTTCGCTACTAAAATCAAACATAATAGTGGAGGGGTGGGGAGAGACGAAAAAGTGTAGAGGCAATTCTGCTGATAAAGCAAATTTCCCTCTCGGGATACCTAAGACAATATAACTTATAACCTGATATAAAGTCAACTTTCAAGTCTGTATCAAACCGGAACGGCATCAACGGATACGGCGTCTTCAGGAACAGTCAGACGCCTGCAGCAGGGTCTTCAAGAACAGGTCTTGGACCAATACCAGAATACTCGGTCGCAGATACCGAGGTTGTGATCTGCTTCTGGGATAGGGTTCAGGTAACTGACAGAGATTTTCTGGCTCTAGGACCTTTTGGCTGAGACCACAGGGGGGAAATCGGTCGGCTTTCGTCGAGTAGGGCGTTAGGTCCCTGTGGTTTCGTTGACAGAAGGCCCAGATCTTGGAGAAGGGCCTCGCCCGACTGGAAGGTAGTAAATGAGTGGGACTTGCCTTTGTAGAAGAATGACAATCGGAATGGGAACGACCATCTGTATTTAATCTGTCAGTTGATGAGTTGGTTGAGCAACGGCTTCAAAGCTCTCCTTTTCTGGATTGTTACTTGGGCTATATCCGCAAAAATCTGGATTGGGTGACCTGAGATGGTTATGTCTCCATGGTTTCTTGCTTCCAGCATGATCCTTTCTTTAATGCGGTAAAAATTAGGCTTAACTATCACGTCGCGTGGCAGTCCGTCTTGTCTTGGGGCTGTCAGGGCTCGATGCACCCTGTCCAGTTCCATTTGGTGAGGGGAAATGTCCGGTATCAATTGTTTCATTAGATCGTGGATCGAATCTTCCAGGTCTAGTTCGGATTCTGGGAGGCCATGTACGCGGAAGTTATACCTCCTAGACCTGTTTTCCAAATCTTCAATTTTTGCGTTTGCTTGGTCTAGTTGGTCCTGCAGGGATGTGATCATTTTGGAGTTTTGGTTCACCCTTTTAACTGTCCCATCCATTTTAGACTCGATCATGTCTAATTTCTCCCCTATATTTTGGAAGTCATCCTTCATACCCGTGGTAATAATGTTGCAAGCTTTAGACAGTTCCTGCTGCAGAAGTGCTGAAAATCTAGCTAGGAGAACTGTGTCGCCTGAGTACCCTGCAGCAAGGGCCGGTGGTTGTGAGGAAGGCCCACTGTTTTGACTCATGGCTAATTCAGCAATTTCAGCCATTTGCCTGTCTGTGGAGGAGGCTGGGGAGTCAGTTAATAATAATGGTCTGTCCGAGGAGCCCGATAACGGGGATATCTGTGGGTGGTCGCTCTGTGGGGAGCAAGGTCCCTCCTGGGACTGGGAAAAGAAGGGGTCTCTGTGCACCTCAGCAAGGAAAGTAATTGCTGGGTGGAGCGGTTCATTCTGCTGTGTCTGCATCTGGTTACTCTCATGTGGGTGATCTCCCCTGACAGGCGCCATCTTAGGCTGGGGGGGCCGCAGCTGTGTCTGGGGACTAACCTTCTCAGGTGCTGTAGGCTTTGATTGTAGTGGCTGCTGGGTCACCCAGTTCTGGTGCTGGTCTTGAGCTGTGCAGCCCTCAGTGAGATCCCCTCCCTGTTGTGTGGAGGGCTGCGGGGTCCGTAGCTGTGCTGAGGCTCCGCCGCGTGTGGAGTCTCCCTTCCCCGGCGCCATCTTGGGAGAGGGAGACTGCTGGGCCTTAGAAGCGCGGGTGTTCCTGAGGTGCTGTGGGGGGTTTCGGTTGTTTCCCGACCGTCTCCGCTGCATCGTCCGCTCCCAGGCTCCGGGATGTCCGTTTGGTGGAGCTTCGCTCGTTCCCCTCTCGCTGGTTTTTGCTGTTCTGGCCGGAGGTGTGCGGAGCGGAGTCAGTTCATGTCCGACCTCGGTGCTGCGTGCATGCGCACTCCTGTTGTACAGTTTAAAATGGCAACTTTCAGGTTCGTGGGCACAGCAATCGTTCGTAGTAAACATCATTAGTTTGCCCACTAATACAATGTTTTTGGCAGATCCAGGTTGACTACATTTGTTCAGGCCTATTTGTATTAAAACAAGTTTATGACATTGTTGTCTAGGTGGGTTTGTACTAGAATGAAATGCAAACTTGATTCAGTGTAAGGATAGGACACTTAGCAGCTGTTTACACATCTGGATGCAGGAGCACTAGTGTGGGACACCAGAACAAACTTTTTAAGGTGTCCCACACAGGTGCTCCAGTGGATACTAGGGGTGTCTCCATGTGTAAAAATTGTACAAAAAAGGTAAGTATTCCAGCTTTATAAACGAGAAAAAAAATAATTTATTCAGCTTGGAACTCTGCCAAAAAAGACAATTGTACGACACTTCCACACAATGTTTCATATTACTATTTCTCACCTCAAATATCTGTGTGCTAGGTATACCCTTTTTTTTCACATAGGGGAGAAAAGACTCGGGACATCTGAGAACACCAACGACCCCCCACCTCCTAAAGAAAAGCAAATCCCCACACCACAACCAGAAGATGTGGAGGAAGGAGAGGTTTATGAAGTGGGCGAAATAGTGACCACAACAGGTGAGTGTCTGAGACCACAGCTTCAGGTAATAGATGTATGCCTGCATATTTATAATACATGGCGTGTTTTTTCATTTTAGGTAATGTGGATGTTGTGGAAGAAGAATCTCATTTCACAAGTGCACACGTCCTCATTGGGGGGATCATGGTGTGCAATCGTGATTTACAGATCAAGAAAAGACTCAAAAACATCATTGATGTTTTAGGCAGAATCTTAAACACCCCAAAAGTCTTCTAGTTTGTTTGTATTTATTATTTTCACACATTTTAAATATTTTTTAGAAAGCCAATTTTTGAAGAAGCACACAGTGTGTCAACGTGTGCTATCTGCCATCACGGGATATCAAGGTACGCGTTTTGCGGGTATAACCCCTTCCTTGTAACTAAAGTAGATGAGAGGAAGGGGTTGCACCCCCGAAACACATCCATTGATCCCCCATGATGGGAGCTAGCACATGTTGACATTAGGCATGTGATCAGGAGGGAAATCCCCATTTTGACTCTCAATTTGTGTGCATCTTCAAAATTTGGCTTTCACAAGGGTGGCATCACCCCATATGATGAAGGCAATATCAACACAGTTTGTACATGCTAATGTTTGATATTGCCTTCACTTTGTCAAAGTTGAACTTTGTAAGTTCCTGAGTTGTCTATAGTTTTATGGTTTTAAACATGCCTGTTTTAACACAAAAAAGGCTACTGTCAAAAACAAAAATGTTATTACTAAAATATGTTGGTTTGTTCAAAAAATCATTTTCTAACGCACATGTGAATGTGCACAGAGTAAAAAGTTTTCTACTCAACAATGTGTGGCTTCTTCTTTCAATGCGCAATATCATTTTTTGTACTAAGTTTGTGTTTACACTGAAATGGGGGTTATTTATTAAAGGCAAATCCACTTTGCTCTACAAGTGCACTTTCAGTGCATTTTCAAGTGCACTTTTGCAGTGCACTTGTAGTGCAAAGTGGATTTTTTCTTTAGTAAATAACTCTCACAGTGCTTTATAATTTGCCACAATCATGCCATTTTCGTGACTCACCAAAATCCATTCATGGTGCTGAAAATGATGTATATTTTAAACAGTAATGCATTACATACATTAACAACAAAAACAAGGCGTGTGTGTGTGTAGCAGACCCACAACATAATAATAGTTAGCTGAAGAAGAGATTGTCACCTCATGTATCAAATAAATTACGTTTGCACTATTGAAGAAAATGGCCAAAAAAAAAAGCCCATTGGAGAAACTAGGAGACAGCAAAAAGAAACAAGCAGTAAATCAAAGGAAATATTATTAGAGTTTAACTAAAAAAAAATATTTTTAAAATGTTTTTTAAACATTTTCAGGCATATGAATGGCCCCCCTACCCGCAAAGTTCTCCATATATTTGATACGGACCTTGCGGGCGCTTTGTGCGGGCAAGCCAGGATAGCCAGTTTCAAGTGCCATCCTTGTTTGTTCATTAAGTCTGGCCTCAGGCCCAACTGAGCCCACACAGTTCATTGAATTTCTCCTTAAAAAGTTGTGGAGAATGCAGCATGAATGGATTATATGGCTAAGTTTATATTCCGCCATGTTGATTGCCGTAAGGAATAGGCGGAACCGGCTGGCTGTTATCCCAAAAGCATTCTCAACCACTCTTCTGGCCAGCCGGTATTTAAAAACCCTCTGGTCCGGGGTGAGGGTCCTCATCGGGAACAACCGCATCAGGTGATCACCCAGCCCAAACGCTTCATCAGCGACAAAGAAAAATGGGAGTCCTTAAACGTTCTCTTCAGCAGGTGGCAATCCCAAGCCACCATTCTGGAGCCATGTGTAGAACTCTGTCTGGGCGATGACTCCACCAGCTGACATCCGGCCATTCTTCCCCACGTCCACATAGAGAAACTCATATGTCACAGACACCACCGCCAACATCACAATACTATTAAACCCCTTGTAATTATAATAGTATGACCCCGAGTTGGGGGGTGGCCTGATGTGGATGTGTTTCCCATCAATTGCCCCTCCGAAGTTGGAAAGGTCCCACCGCTGGGCAAATTGGGAAGCCACAGTCTGCCATTCCTGTGGCCTTGAAGGAAACTGTGGAGTCAAACAAGAAAAAAGAATTTAGTAATTTTGCACATAAAAATTGCAAGCAGATTAGACACAAACATTATTGGCCAACATCAGTATAACATTTATTTTAAGGAGTATTTAAAGACAAAAATATAAGGTCCACTTATCAGATTCCTTACCCTCACTGATGGCCCATTGTAAAAAATTGAGGGGGGGGGGGTATGTTTTGGACAGGTAACCCTCTCCACTTCATTGAGAGCTGAATGCATAAATAATGTGTTTTACTTTGGCCAGCCCCTCCTTACTTACACTATTGGCAGCCCACTGGACAGGTAAGAAGTGTCATAATAAAAAAATATAAATACACACTGTACAAATTAAAGCACTTTTTAACATTCTGCAATTACCTATCAAGATAATAGGAGAACAAAACTTTAAACAGTACCATTTGAAAGTATTCTGGCAGGTCCTTTCACTACATACTTTGTGGAATTCATACAGAAATCTGACCACAAAAGAGATAGGTATAGTTTGTAGTGTGTATGGGTTTGGCAAAGTCAGCAGAGAGAGAATTGGTATTGGTTGACTTAGTGGTCAGGGGGGAGGGAGGGTTCCAAATGATTTTGGGACCCAAAAAAAAAAGCCTCAGGCACTCTGCAAGAATTTAAGGACACAAATAATCACTACTATGGAGCTGACAAAATACATTGTTACGTGACTAGGCTAGGTGTGTATGGGCCCAGGATAGCATTCTGGGGAGGTTAGTGAAGGCAAATATGCATGAAGGACAAAAAAAGAAGTTCAAAAAATTCAAGCATGCATAAGAACAAAGGGGACATTCACAGAATATTACAATCATGCTAATTATGGAATGATGAAATAAATACAATACATTAGCAAACATTAAATACATAGAATGTGATGTTAAAGGAGGAAACTTACCCTAATATAGTCCTTCTGCAGGACCTGAATGATGGCAGAACAGGTCTCTGGAATCAAGATCCACAGAGCCTGGGGGGAGATGCCTGTGGGGAACTTGACTTCTCCCTGTCGCCAAGTACCGCAACGTGGCAACTAGCCTCAGCTCGGGAGTGATGTCCTGCCTGCTAATATAAGGGGACATCAAAGCCAACAAATGGTGAAAAACGGGGTCCGTCATCCAGAGATAATTCCTGAAATCATCAGGATTATTCTCATGGATCTCCTGCAACAAAGGCATATGTGAGAATTGGTCACACTGGAGTAACCAAATGGTTCGTTCATGAACTCCTCTCCGCCCTGTTCATGGACTGGGCTTGGGTCAAAGTAAGAACCCCAACACCAAGCCCCTGCACAGCACAAACTCTACGATGAGTACATACCCGCAAAATGGCTTCAAAACGGCCGGCTGGTCAGAACGAACTAACAGAACGCATTGAAAATCAGAAAGGCCTGAGAAGAGCGAGCTGAAAATCAGAAAAGAGCGGACAAGTACGCACTGAAATTCAAATACACACCATAATAATACGCACTGAAAAACAAATGTAAACTAACTACTAGGGATGAGCCGAACACCCCCCGGTTCGGTTCGCACCAGAACCTGCGAACGGACCGAAAGTTTGCGCGAACTTTAGAACCCCATTAAAGTCTATGGGACTCGACGTTCGAAATCAAAACTGCTAATTTTAAAGGCTAATATGCATGGTATTGTCCTAAAAAGTGTTAAAACTGACGATTCCAAGAAGGAGGATGAGGAGAAGAGGAGATATAGATTGATACCGCGGAAGTTTGTGAATTGGTTGCAAGCATTCGCTATCATGGCTAGTGTCATTGTTTTGTTATATGGATGCTATAGGTGAGGCACGTAGAGTGTACGGGGGAACTGCGTGGTTACGTTACGATGAGCAGTTTCGTCAATGCAGAGCGGTGCGTCCGGCTCTGCGTTGGGACCATAAGGATATTAGCCTGTGAATGAAACTGATGTCGTCGGCTAGGACCCCGCCTCAGTTATTTCAAGGGGGGGCCGGGGGTTCTAACTCCTCAGGACTACCAGCCAGCAGAAAATGTGGGGTATGCCTGCAGTATAATGAAGGATCCTGTAAGTTTGGGGGGTCCTGCAAATTCAAGCATGAGTGTTCAGGCTGTGGGGGAGCCCACACCCTGTCTCGGTGCTTCAAAAAAGGAAAACGTACCGGGGAGTTTGCTCACAAGAGGGATGACGCCGGTGAAGGTGGAAAGGATGCAACCTTTCCTAAGTAAGTATCCGGATAGGAAAGCGGTGTTACTGATCACTTAGGGTTTTAGAGAAGGGTTCAAAATTCCGTGTTTATTGGCGGTGGTTCCTCCAGTAGCACGGAATTTAAAATTTGCATTGCAACACCCGGGGGTGGTGGGGGAGAAATTGGAAAAGGAAGTGGCTTTAGGACAGATGGGGGGGGCCGTTTGGGGCAAAACCATTGAAAGACTTGGTGGTGTCCCCTCTGGGGGTGGTGCCAAAGAAAGAGCCGAATAAGTTTCGGCTAATTCACCACTTCTCATTTCCAAAAGGGGGTTCGGTTAACGATTTCATTGACCCGGACGTCTGCACCGTGTCATACACTTCGTTAACGCGGCGGTTAGATGATTCAGGCGCTATGGAAAAGGGGCACTGATGGCAAAAGCTGATATTGAGGCGGCGTTTAGGCTGCTTCCAGTACACCCCAAACAGCTTTTGGCTGTTGGGTTGCCAGTGGCAGGAACAATTTTATGTGGACAAATGCTTACCTATGGGTTGCTCCATTTCCTGCGCCATGTTTGAAGTTTTCAGTTCCTTTTTGGAGTGGGTGGTAAGAGAGGTGTCCGGGCTTGAATCTATGATACACTATTTAGATGATTTCCTATGCATAGGCCCACCTTCTTCCAGTGTGTGTGCTATTTTATTGTCAACGTTGCAACACATTGCAGAACGGTTTGGAGTTCCCCTGGCCGCTGACAAAACTGAGGGCCCCACCACAGAGATTAGCTTTTTGGGCATTGTTATTGATTCAATGGCAATGGAATGTAGGTTACCGCAAGAAAAGTTAGTGGATTTGCAGACGGAAATAAGGCGGATCCATGGTATGAAGAAAATGCAGCTGAGGGATCTCCAATCTTTGCTTGGTAAGTTGAACTTTGCTTGTAGAATCATACCCATGGGTAGGGTCTTTTGCCGACGGCTGTCTGCGGCTACAGCTGGGGTAAAAGCACCGGCCCATTTCATTAGGCTTACTAAGGATCATCGTGAGGACCTAAAGGTATGGTATCAATTTTTGTCGGAATACAACGGGAGGTCAGTGTGGATGTCTGGTCCGGTAAGTAACTTCGATGTAGAATTGGTTACTGACGCGGCGGGATCTACTGGATATGGGGCGTTTTTTAAGGGTCAATGGAGCGCGGAACCATGGCCAAAATCCTGGGTTGAAGCAGGTTTCCTTCGTAACTTGGTACTACTGGAATTGTTTCCAGTAGTTCTGGCTATGGAATTATGGGGCAAGGATTGTCAGAATTTAAAGTTGAGGTTGAACTGCGATAATATGGGAGTGGTGCAGGTAGTCAATCGCTTGTCAGCGTCTTCTCAACCTGTCATAAGACTATTACGACAGTTGGTATTACGGTGCTTGCAATTGAATATTTTCATATATGCTGTGCATATACCTGGGATTGAAAACACGCTGGCTGATTCACTGTCTCGCTTTCAGTGGGACAAGTTCAGGGAATTAGCTCCGGCTGCAGAGAAGGAAGGGATTTCTTGCCTGGGTTGGATCTGGGAGCTGGCCTTGGAGTCGCCGCAGGATGGATACAACAGTCTGTGAGTGAGTCCACATGGCCGGCCTGTGTGAAGGTATGGCGAGAATGGTTGGGACTTGTACGGGAATCCGGAGCAGAGGATGACGGGGGAGAGTTGACATTATTGGTCCTTTATTTTGTGTCCAGGAACATGGAAAAGGGGGTGGGGGTATCGTCTATTGGTAAGAAGTTGGCGGCACTGTCGTTTCTGTTTAAGTTACAGGGGATGGAGGATTGGACGAAGGAATTTTGGGTACGGCAGGCATTAAAAGGGTAACGGAAGGGGCACAAGAAAAAAGAAAACCGTAGACCGGTCACTTTTGCCAACCTGTTGGCAATTTGTGATCAGCTAGGGTTGGTGTGCAGCTCAAGTTATGAATGTTTACTGTTTACAGCGGCTTTTTCGCTGGCGTTTTTTGGGGCGTTTCGGGTAGGGGAGTTGGTCAGCCCGTCCAAAAAGGAAGGGGGGGGTATTTTGGTACAGGACGTGCGGGCATGCATGGGTGGGGTGTGTTTACGGCTGAGGAGGTCGAAAGCAGACCAATTAGGAAAAGGCATAGATGTGTGGCTGCATGCATTACCGGGATCGCCAGTGTGTCCGGTGAGGACGGTTGGTGAATTCGGGAAGATTAGACCGGTAGGTGAGGGTCCATTTTTATGTCATGAGAATGGTGCTTACCTATCAAAGTTTCAATTCGTGGCGGTGTTTCAAAAATGCTTATCGATGATAGGTTTGGATGAGAAGGCATACGCCTCACACTCCTTCCGCATTGGGGCGGCTACAGAAGCTGCCAGATGCGGGTTGGATGAGGCAGCGGTACGGAGGATCGGTAGATGGGAATCAAAGAGATTCCATTCATACATTCGCCCTCGATTAGCAGTGGAATAATAATAAAAAAAAAAAAAACCCCGTATGTTGTATAAGTTTGGTTTTCACATATAGGTAGTGGGTGTTTTTGTTTGCTGCGTTGGTGATATCACCCTGCCTTGTTGTCTTTTCGTTTCAGATGGAGTGTCTCCACGCCTCGTCTGGATACTGGGACACTCCTATGTTTGTTGGGGGGCAAGGAAAGGTGATGCGAGACCAGATGGGCGCCAGTTAGGCATATCGCGAAGGGAGGCTTTTATCAAGTGGCTGGGGAGACCAGGAATGATGTGGGGCAGAGTGGTTTCAGAGGTGGAACGATTTGCGTGGCTAGATAGACCTCCGGATGTGTTGGTCATACACGCTGGAGGTAACGATTTGGGGATGAGGACGGTCAGGGAACTGATAGAGGATGTAAAGGTGGATCTTTTGCACTTGCACACTAATTATCCGAACACTTTGCTACTATGGTCTGATATTGTGGCACGAACTTCGTGGCGCAATGCTAGGTCTGTGGTAAGGATTAACAAAGCTTGTATATGTGTCAACAAGGTGGTGGGGAGGTTTTTGGTTCAACAAGGGGGCATGGTGATTCGGCACAGAGAGCTCGAGATAAATGTAGGCCTCTATTTGAGGAGGGATGGGGTTCACCTCACAGATGTGGGGACGGATCTTTGGACCATGGGTTTGCAGGAAGGAATACAATGGGCCTTGAGGGTGTGGAGGGGCCCTTAAGGATAAGGTTTTATCCTTTCGGGCTGTGGCTGGTTTGTTGTTGTTGGTCGGTGACGGTAGCGGTAAATAAAAGGTTAAAAAGGGGTGGGGGGTCAGCAATAGTATGGCCCCTCCTGTGTATTCCTGAAAGGAATACCGGTATGTTGCACTGCGGGAGGGGGTTGTCCCCGAGCGGAACAGCTGGAGGCCTTATCAGTTTTGAAACATGTTCCTGCAGTGCCCTCTTGTGGATATGTGGTAAACTGGGGTAGCTCCGTCATTGACCAACAGATTGTTTAAAACATGTTGTTTTATCTGAGTTTATATTTTATTTATATTGAAGTTAATATTGGATGTATTTTTATACAGTTGTTTAATAAAAGGCTGTTATGGCCATTTATACTCCAGATGAAAGGTGTGGTCTCGTTATTTAAGTTGGTAAGAGGGTGGAGTATGGGTGGCTAACAGTATGGGTTAAAATGGGGTACATCTGGACTACACTAGTCAAGTGAGGCCCGGAATGATGGAAAGAAGAGGAATAGTGCAGGGCCGGGCATTCAGTTGTATCTTATGCCTCAGATTCTACACATACCTCTCCAGAACGTAAACTCCCTGTCACAGCAGCCAAAGCAATCAAAGTCTCATATCCACACCTACTGTACCTCCAGACAATTTGCCTTTATGTCTTCCAGTACACCAGACTGCAGCATCTCAGCAAGCAGCAGATACTGGTATGCATATAACAGACTGTCCACCCTACTTTGGCACTAACCAAGTACCTCCTGGCAAGCACACTTATCCACAGCTACAGACCAACATGTCAATGAACTTTAAGCCAGTTCCAGCATTTAGGTATAGGGGGGTGCTGCGCTAACCAGAAGAAAGCTGTAAATCTCTGTCTGTGGTCAATTAATAGACATAAAATCGCATAATAAATCGCATGTGTGTCGTGTTGACACTAAAAAACATTCAAGTCTTAATAATCAGCATCATGTGTATGTGAAAAAAAGTGCATAAAAATCCTTTTCAATTGGTATATACTAAATGACAAAAAAAATTGCATGTTAAATCGCATAAACAAGTGTTGACACTAAAAACATATAAATCTAGATAATCATGTGTTGGTGCACAAAGGGACATAAACACTACTTCATGTGAATAATTCTAAATAAAAATATATAGAATAAATCAGAAACAACCATCAAAAACATATCCTTATAAATGGTGCAAAACGTACAAAGTGCCAGTGCTTAAAGGTGATCTAGATATCGCAAATAAAACACATCAATCCAACGCAATATGGATAATAAATAATATAAATAAATGTCCCAATAATAGTGATATAAAATATATTGTGCTGGCCTGCGAAACAAATGACCAATGACATGCCAGTAAGTGCAGCAAACTTAAAGTGCCAGTGTAAAAGTCATTGAAGGTGCAAAAGCAAGTTCTGGTGTATTCAATAAAACAACAGTGGGGTGTCTGGGATGCAATTCACTCAGTGTCCTCTTCGTGCATAAAACACTAATGTAAGCAGTGGCCCCTTACATAGCGGTGCTAGGTCAACCGCATGAATTGTAGCTAAAACGCCAGGTCCTGAGCCTCAATCGCATCCCTATATCTACGCTTGCCGGTGTTGGGTTATCCTAATGGCAGCTGATTACAAGTGGCTATGGTCCTATCAGGGGTCCTGGACCAGCGCGGATCCTAGCTCAGCCTCCACATCTCAGGTATGTATGTACAGGAATATGCAGGACAAAAGGTACTTGATAGTGAAGTATGTATTAACCAGGTAATGCTTTATTAAAAATCTTTAAGTAGATGTACTCACATAAAAACAATGCAGAGCAAACCTCTCTCCTACGAGCAGCGAACTCGTTCTGTGTCTAGCAATGTGAAACAGCCTATTCCGTCCCTATGCGTGACATCACCGATCACGTGACTTCTTCAGGGAATCCCCTGGATTCAATTCATGTGGTTGACCTAGCACCGCTAGGTAAGGGGCCACTGCTTACATTAGTGTTTTATGCACGAAGAGGACACTGAGTGAATTGCATCCCAGACACCCCACTGTTGTTTTATTGAATACACCAGAACTTGCTTTTGCACCTTCAATGACTTTTACACTGGCACTTTAAGTTTGCTGCACTTACTGGCATGTCATTGGTCATTTGTTTCGCAGGCCAGCACAATATATTTTATATCACTATTATTGGGACATTTATTTATATTATTTATTATCCATATTGCGTTGGATTGATGTGTTTTATTTGCCATATCTAGATCACCTTTAAGCACTGGCACTTTGTACGTTTTGCACCATTTATAAGGATATGTTTTTGATGGTTATTTCTGATTTATTCTATGTATTTTTATTTAGAATTATTCACATGAAGTAGTGTTTATGTCCCTTTGTGCACCAACACATGATTATCTAGATTTATATGTTTTTAGTGTCAACACTTATTTATGCGATTTAACATGCAATTTTTTTGTCATTTAGTATATACCAATTGAAAAGGATTTTTATGCACTTTTTTTCACATACACATGATGCTGATTATTAAGACTTGAATGTTTTTTAGTGTCAACACTTATTTATGCGATTTATTATGCGATTTTATGTCATTTTTTTAATTGACCACAGACAGAGATTTACAGCTTTCTTCCGGTTAGCGCAGCACCTCCCCCCTATACCTCAGTTTGATTTTGGGCTTATGTCTGACCCTTGCTTCGGTGCATGCAGCTGTCCAGTCACATACGTGCATTTTTACTATTTTTCTGAGTTCTTGTTTTCTTTTCTTTTTACAATTGGGTAGCACAGGAAAATTCTTATTACATTTCAGTTCCAGCATTGATTGCCTTCTCACCAACATATGTTCCCAAGTCACTTAATGTCAATGCACCAGCCATCAAAACTAACTCTGTTCCACCTGTAGTCATTCATCTAAAGTCTGAGAACACGGACATATCAAAGTTTGCTAAATACATGCTCCACAGGGAGCTCACTAAGACAGGCCTCACCAAGTTTGATGACAAGCCTGAAAATTACAGAGGCTGGAAATCCATCTTTAAGGCCACTAAGAGCGACCTAGACATCAATGCCACAGAGGAATTAGATCTGCTCATCAGATGGCTAGGTCCCCAGCCGACTGAACGCATCAAGAGGCTCAAAGCAGATCATATGGACAACCCCACCGCAGGCCTTAATGCTGCTTGGTACAGACTTGAACATACCTTTGGCAGCCCAGAGGCCATTGAAGATGCCTTATTCAAACGGTTGCAAAGCTTCCCAAAGATTTCTTCTAGAGACAATCTAAAGTTTCAAGAACTCAGCAATGTTCTACTAGAGCTTCAACTTTCCAAAGCGGGCATCAACTTACCTGGTTTCAGTTACCTTGACACCACTCGTGGCATCAACCCTATTATTCTCAAGCTACCATATGGTATTCCAGAAAAATGGGCAACGCTTGGATCAAAGTATATGGAAAATAATCAAGTTGCCTTTCCTCCTTTTTCCTACTTCTGCAAGTTCATCAAAAGAATTGCAGACACTAAGAATGAAAGAAAGTTTCTCCTATGGGGACTAACCCTCTCAGTTCACCCTCTCCAAGACCTATGAACACACGTATGACACACAGAGACCATAGAGGCCCAGTGTTAGTGAAAAGGACTAATGTTCTACCTGCACCTGCTACAGTTCTCGAAAAGACTGATCAAAACAAGAAAATTGAGAACCCAAATAAAGACAAAAAATTGGTTGCGCTAATATATGTCAATAAACTGTAAGCACCAGTGCGGTGTAAATGGGATCAAAGAGTTAAAAAAGTATGACTGGGGATGGGACACAATGTGAGAATAGTGACAGAGAGCCAATGGATCATATAAAAAAATAATGACTCCTGGTGTGAGTTCAGTCAATAGGTATCTGAAGACTGGGTGAAATGTCCCAAAGGAGTTACTGACATATAACAGGAGGCAGCATGCTGAAGGGTAGAAGGCACCTTTTGGAGAAATGCAAAAAAGAAAAAAACAAGCAGCGCCGACCTGAGTGCAGTAGTAATGACAAATGTTTTAAATTAAAAGTAGAAATACACTCACTCTGCATAAGATGAAAGCAGGCACATCATGGTATAGTCTAATGGACAGCAGGAAGGGCTGCAGGGCTCCACAGGGATGATCCTGTAGCACTGTTCGTGGCGTCTGACGTTGTCGGTGGCTCCCGGTTCCTCAGGCTCAGAGACAGGCAGGTCGCAGGGGAAGATCGTCAGCCCTGGAGTTCCTTGTCACGGTTGGATGGCGCTGTATTCGTGCACGCGTTCGGAGCATGCATGCTCCTTCATCAGGCAAAATGATCCGCTATGTTCGATGTGGTTTAAGAAGGGAATGGCTGGGAGTGACAGTGTGGGCCAGCCAATCAGATCATGGCTCTACCCTGTCCATAGTTCACTAATGTTGACAAGCTCCAGAGATCAAGGGACGGGAATTAAATATGGAAATATAGATTGTGGAGTTTGTCAATCATTATATATTCGAGGGGATGTTGCAGAAGAGAAATAGAAAAAGATAATAGTATGAACAATGGGCAAAAAGATATTGTAGAGATACATGCACATTAATCAAATAAGAGACAATTCATAATATAAGGAAAATATTGAAATGAAAAATTAAAAATAAAACATAAAAATTAAATATTAAAAACCACCAGATGGGGTAGTAAGTATGATGTTAATGTGCAATGCATAAGGCATGATGAAGATGATTTTAATAAAAAATGTATATGATATATATAGTATAATATACTGGTGATAGTTGAAATAATAAAAAAAAATATATATATAGTAGGATATAAAATGATTCGAAAATTTTTTGGTCAAACTATATTTCCTGTGGAACAATATGATGGAACAAAAAATGGTTAGTGTACAGATTCATTGGAAAGAATATATACATATATATGTATATAGAAGAAATGTACATATGCACACATAGAAATATATCTGCAAGTGTATAAGGTTCATATAACTGAATTGATCTCTATGGTTTTGTTGAGGCCTCCAGGCGCAAGGGGATCAAGAGTATATATCCAGAAGGTTTCCCTCTCGCGAGGGCCTACTCTATATTGGCCGTACCATTCGGACACTAAGAAAAAGGTTCGGTGAACACCGTAGGTCGATAGAAGAAAATCTGAATTTAACTATCCCCAGACATTTTGAAGAATACCATCAGGGTTCCACCGATGGACTTCAGGTCTGGGTTATTGAGCGGGTGCCTGGGAATTTTCCCCTCGCGGAGTGTTTCAAACGTCTCTTCGTGAGGGAAACCTTCTAGATATATACTCTTGATACCCTTGCGCCTGGAGGCCTCAACAAAACCATAGAGATCAGTTCAGTTATATGAACCTTATACACTTGCAGATATATTTCTATGTGTGCATATGTACATTTCTTCTATATACATATATATGTATATATTCCTTCCAATGAATCTGTACACCAAATAGCCAATGTCCAATACATAACAAACCACGTCCACTTAAGAAATGTATTGGCTTCAGAAAGAAAACTCTACAAGAAGGTAAGGAACTTTTAAAGAAATTTTGAGTTTGCTACAAAAGCTGTGCCTCCACAGAACACTTTGCAAAGGACTGTAAAGCTATCATCAAATGTATAGAGTGTGACAGTGATGACCATGTGCAAGCTCTTCATCAATATCCGCACAACTCTACTACACGCACAAACAACCTTCCTGAGACAAAGCAAGGCGGGGAGCGCACAGATCAAACAGCACCTTCCACCTCAGTGTTCTCTACATGTACAGAAGTCTGTGGAGAAGGACTCTGTGACAAATCCTGTGCAAAAATTTGCTTGGTTCGTGTATACCCCAAAGATCAACTTGAAAAGGCCATAAGACTATACTATTCTGGATGAGCAGAGCAACAGATCTCTTGCAAGAACACAGTTTTTTGAACTGTTGAACATAACAGGAGATGCTCTACCTTATACCCTGAGCACTTGTGCCGGCACTACAGAAGTCTTTGGTAGGAGAGCCAGCGGTCTTGTTGTTGCTCCCCTGAATGACAATGTGGAAATATGCTTGCCCACTATCACTGAGTGCAACCAAATCCCAAGCAACAAGCCTTTCACCATTCTCACTTGAAGGACATAGTTGACCAAATGCAAGCCCTCGACGAAAGTGCTGATAGCCTGCTGTTACTTGGCCGAGACATCTTAAGGGTGCACAAGGTTCGTCAGCAAATCAATGGTCTGCATGATGCATCAAAAGCTCAGTGTCTGGATCTAGGCTGGGTCATCATAGGCAATGTCTGTCGAAACAAAGGCAGAAGGTCTTACTCAGTCTCTTCCTTTAAAACACACATCCTGTCAAACGGACAGACTACTTGTTCTGCACAATGACCATATCAATATAATGTAAAAGATAGACTGTTTGAAAAAAGTGCACAACGACACATCATACAAGATGATAAGAAAGCCCTTAATTTCTGGAATGACGACATTGGCAACACAGTGTTCGAGGCAGCCACTAAAGACAAGAAGTTGGCAGCTATCATGGAAGACAAAGAATTCTTGAAAACAATGAGTAAAGGGTTCTACCAAGATGAATCCAAAATTGGATAGCACCTCTACCATTCCGTACTCCAAGAAAGAGACTGCCAAACAACAGGGGACATGCAGAATCAAGGTTTGTTTCTTTACAATGCAGTTTGAACCGAAAGCCTGATATGAAAAAGCACTTTGTGGACTTTATGCAGAAGGTATTTGAGAGAGATCATGCTGAGCCTGCACCTCCTAAGGAAGAAGAAGAATGTTGGTACCTACCATGCTTTGGTGTCCATCATCCTAGCAAACCTGATCAGATTAGGGTGGTCTTTGACTCAAGTGCTCGTCATGAAGGTGTTTCACTCAATGACAATCTTCTCACTGGGCCTAATCTGAACAACATTCTTTTCGGAGTTTTACTTTGCTTCAGACAAGAGCCAATTGCTGTTATGGCTGACATTCAGCAAATGTTCCACTGTTTCATCGTCCATAAAGACTGTAGAAACGTCCTCAGGTTCTGATGGTACCGCAATAATGATGTCAATGATGAAGTCATGGACTACCGGATGAAGGTACATGTTTTCGGTAACAGTCCTTCTCCTGCAGTAGCAATCTATGGACTAAGGAAAACAGCTCAAGTGGGTGAGAAAGAATTTGGATCCGATGTTCGACAGTTCATCCAAAGGAATTTCTATGTAGATGACGGACTCAAATCTCTGCCTACAGAAGAAGAAGCCATTAACCTTCTCACTAGAGCCCAGAACATACTCACCACGGCAAACCTCATACTTCACAAAATTGTCTCCAACAGCGACAAGGTCATGAGAGCCTTTCCTTTTGATGACTATGCTATCAGTGTGAAGAAATTCCACCCAGGATCTGACCTTTCCATTACGCAATGCAGTCTTGGATTGCTTTGGAATGTTAAGCAAGACACATTCACATTTCAAGCATCAGTCTGTGACAAGCCTTTCACAAAACAAGGAGTTTTGTCTACAGTGAACAGCATTTATGATCCGTTGGGTTTCATAGCACCTCTCACCATTCAGGGTAAGATACTGCTAAGACAACTTACTTCGGAAAGCTCAGACTGGGTTGCCCCCTTACCGAAGGAGAAACAAAAAAGGTGGGAATCCTGGAAACAGTCTCTAAATGCTTTAGAACAACTCCAGATACCACGCTCTTACACCCTAGCATCCTTAAAGAATGCCACAAGAAAAGACATCCATGTCTTCGCCGATGCATCCAACGAAGCCATCGCTGCTGTGGCTTATCTTTGGGTTACAGATTCCAGCGGTGAAGTGGGTGTAGGATTTATCATGGGCAAGGCCAAGCTCACACCAAAACCAGTACATTCTATTCCAAGGCTTGAACTTTGTGCAGCTGTGTTAGCTGTGGAAATTGCTGAGCTTATAGAAATCGAAACAGATGTTGAAATAGACTCCTTTGACTTTTATTCAGACAGCAAAATAGTGCTAGGATATATACACACAATCAAACAAGACAGTTTTATATGTATGTCGGTAACAGGGTGGAACGCATTAGGACGTTCTCTACGCCTGAACAATGGCACTATGTTCCCACTAACCTCAACCCTGCTAATCGCGGCAGTCATGCAGTACCTACTACTGCATTTATGGACACATCATGGCTATCTCCACCAGTACTCTCTAATAATAAACTAATCTCAAGTTCTACAGATTCTAACTTTGAACTGATTCATCCAGAATCTGATAAGGAAATCAGAGCTGTTACCACCACACTCAACACCTCTGTGAAACCAAGGGTAAGGCTAAGTCCTAACTGCTTGGAATGCTTTTCTAAGTGGTCTTCTGTTGTACAAGCCATTGCACGTCTTATCCACGTTGCTCATCAATTTGCATACGACTCTAGTACTGGAAAAGAGTGTCACAAGTGGCACATCTGTAAAGGCCCTCCCGCAATTGAGGAAGTCTCTCAAGCTAAAAGGGTTATCATCCAATGTGTCTAACATGAAGTGTACGCACAAGAGATTGCTAACATTATCAAAAGAACTCAACCTAAGAATAGCCCTCTGTACAAATTAAATTCAATAATTGATCACAACCAGTTACTTTGAGTTGGTGGTTGCATTGGAAGGTCGAATTCGTTTAGTGAAGAGAAAAATCCCCTCATTATTCCAGGACGTCATCAAATTATTGCTCTGTTCGGCATTTCCATGAGCAAGTTCAGCACCAAGAACGTCACTTCACAGAAGGAGCAGTAAGGTCTGCAGGTTTCTGGATCGTCGGGATGAAAAGGTGTATATCGTCCATACTCCCTCCTAGAATGTAAGCTCTAACAAGCAGGGCCCTCTGATTCCTCCTGTATTGAATTGTATTGTACTTGTACTGTCTGCCCTAATGTTGTAAAGCGCTGCGTAAACTGTCAGCTCTATATAAATCCTGTATAATAATACTCCACAAATGTGTCAAGTGCCAAAAACTAAGAGGGAAGCACCTACAACAACAGATGGCAGAGCTGCCGGCTGACCGATTAAGCACCGAACCTCTGTTTACTAATGTTGGCATGGACATATTTGGCCCCTGGACTGTTGTTAAACTCAGAACTTGTGGCAGAATGGCTAACAACAAGCGATGGGCTGCGCTGTTCACTTGCTTGAGCATTTGCGCAGTGCACATCGAAGTGATAGAATCAATGGATTTTTCCTGTTTAATTAATGCCATCACAAGATTTGCATCTGTGCGAGGACCTTTAAAGTTACTCAGATCTGACTGTGGGACCAATTTTACAGGAGCAGAAAAAATTGTGAACTTCTTGAATGACAACAAGTGTAAATGGGAGTTCAACCCGCCTCATTCCTCTCACATGGGAGGCTCCTGGGAACGTATAATTGGAGTTGCAAGGAAAATCCTGGACTCTATGCTACTGGACCAGAAAACTTCCCAGCTTACCCATGAAATCTTAGTCACTCTTCTTACAGAGGTGTCTGCTATAATTAACGCAATGCCTCTGGTACCTGTGTCCTCAGATCCAGAGTCACCAGTATTGCTCACTCCAGCCACTATTCTCACTCAAAAAATTGGGATAGCCACTATCCCCACAGAGGAACTTCATTATTCTAATGTTTACAAGTATCAATAGAAACAGGTTCAACACCTTGCTAACGTGTTTTGGAACCATTGGCAGATGGTGTACCTTTCTAACCCTCAAAGTCACAGTAAATGGCAAGCCAGCAAACCTAACCTACAAGCGGGAGACATAGTTCTCTTGAAAGAGACAGATTCTCATCTGAACCATTGGCCTATGGGTCGTAATACAAAAACTATGCCAACTAACGACAGAAAGGTACTGAAAGTAGTAGTTAAAGTAATGAAAGTAGGTTCTGCACACCTTTACTTCAGGCCTATAAAGGAACTAGTACTTCTTTTGCCTAAAGAAGAAGATAAGTCATCAACTTGATTCAAGGGAGGTACAAAGGATTTATGCATGTTACTGCCTTCCCTTCTGAAGATGGATATTTCCTTGTCACAGCCTAGATTGGCCTATGGGTCGTAATACAAAAACTATGCCAACTAACGACAGAAAGGTACGGAAAGTAGTAGTTAAAGTAATGAAAGTAGGTTCTGCACACCTTTACTTCAGGCCTATAAAGGAACTAGTACTTCTTTTGCCTAAAGAAGAAGATAAGTCATCAACTTGATTCAAGGGAGGTACAAAGGATTCATGCATGTTACTGCCTTCCCTTCTGAAGATGGATATTTCCTTGTCACAGCCTAGACCTTCGAGACCAACATCTGCAAGTATAGGTTAATGTTTGCATTGTTTCCCTTGTTCTTCCCTTCCCTCTTGTTTTGGGGGTGTTCTTAGTAAGAATCTTCATTACTTATATTTGGACTTGGACTAAAGTTTGTTAATATTAGAAATCATAGATTTTGACAGGGAGTGTCATGTTTCACATGCCTTGTGATATGCCTTTAAATGTTATATGTATTATTTTGTCCCTGGTTCCTCCCCTTCCTGCATCTCAGCTTATCCTGTATAATTAGCCCAACCCTTTCTTCATTTTCCCAGTAATGCATCTCAGCACATGTGTGGACTGGATCACATTATGATCTTTTGACCTATCCGATGTTCATTGTTGTAAGATCCTCACAGTTTATGGATTAAACTTTACAGGATCAACAAGGTGTCGTCTGGATCGAGTCACTGCCTGTTTATCCAAATAAGATTAGGGTTATCGACATCTCAACACAACTAACTGTAAGTTAGGAAGATCACTCTTTCAATGCTTAGATTGGAGAGACAGAACATACAGTGTAGCAATAATATAAAATAATAGAATCGCGCTAAAACAGAAAAATTAGTCAGGTTATCAGATATGAAAACATAACGTCCATATGTGAGTCCACCAGTGATTCTAGTTATAAGACTTGATGATCCCTGATGATAAAACCGCCACCGATCAGCTCATGTGAACAGAGCCACCACCAATAATAAGATTAGCTGCTTACCAGCTCCAAATGATCCCCTCGTACAGGGGATCAAACAGCACCTTTGGCTTATACCCAGCCTGAGCCTTTTTCCTAATGGAATTGTTTTCCTAGTCCCGGGGCGTCACTCGCTCATATGGATGGATGGATATATGTCAAAAACAACAGAAGATCAACATGGCATAAAACCTTTTTAAAATGTATTTAAAGTAATGCACTTACAGAGTAAAAGTTTGATAGAAGCCTTAAGTTTGGTGTGCACGCCGGCGCACAACCAAAACAAACTCGTACTTCCGGGACACAAAGTGATAGGTGACGTCAGCACATCGATCTTCCCTACGCGTTTCAGAGATGACGTCATCCAGGGGCACAGAAGCGCGCTGCGTTACCTCCTTAAATAAAAAACAGAGTAACCAAGCCTCGATCTGAGCCACAGCTCGCAATTCTTATATTCACATCAGCAAGTACCAAGCCTCCTTTACGGACTCCCGCCATGCTGGTGTTTCTATTAAGAAAATTTCTTTGTATCAAAACAAAAAAGATATTGGTCACCATTACAAAAAAAACCCTCTGAGACATGGCGTATGTATGTATGTATGTATGTATATATATATATTACTGGCAGCACATCACTCTAAAAAAACTCCTCAATCCTAAATCCGCACATAATAAAAAACATGATTTGCCCAAAATTATGAATATTTGATCAATCACAATAACTGACCCATAAATGATATATTAAAAAATATCCATGGTTGTCTACTAGTACACTGGCATCCATATCCACATTGCGGCCCAACAAGGAACCTCCTCAGTCGATTCACATATATACCCAAATTATCAGTAAACTAAATCTATAGTCAAAAAATAGAAAGTATGAAATGGAAAGCTAAAATGATCAAACTTTATCATATAGATCTAGGAATTATTAATAAATGCATTTACATCAGGATCTACGTTAAGCCCTAAGGGACATAAGATTTCAACCTTTATATCCAGACCATCTCTTGTTTTGAAATTTCCCTCACCAGAGAGCTTCCTCTCCAGGGGGGTCTGTACTTGTCAATGCCCAAGAAAAGGGTATCTAAGGGAACCCTGTTATGCGTCTTGCAATTTTTTACCGGGATTGCGATATTGCGGCGGACAAATTGGACACTTTTGACACATCTTTGGGACAATTATACAGCGATCAGTGCTATAAAAATGCACTGATTACTGTGTAAATGTCACTGGCAGGGAAGGAGTTAACACTAGGGGGCAATCAGTGGGTAAACTGTGTTCCCTAGGTGTATTCTAACTGTAGGGGGGATAGGACTGTCTAGGAGGAGAAAGAGCTCGGTGTTCATACTTAGTATGAACCCACGATCTGTCTCTACTCCCCTGAAAGAACCAGGATTTGTGTGTTCACACACACAGATCCCGGTTCTCGATCTGTCATGAGCGATCTGTCAGGATCGCATCGGCTCCGGGCACACGCTGTGGGCACACCCGATCGCCACAGTGGCCAAAAGGAATAGCGAAGTAAGGCAATGTCGATTTGCCCATCCGAGCCAACCTGACGCAGTAAAAGTGCGGTGGCTGGTCCAGAAGTGGTTAAAGATACTAGGCACGTTATTAATTTATTGTCCAGAATTACCCCTAAAAAGGGGTTGTGGCTGGTTACAGCCGATGTAACTTCATTGTATATGATCATTCCCCATTTTTGGGGTTTGGAGGCGGTCAGGTTATATTTAGTTAGGGAGTCTGGTCTTGCTGAACCCCAACTGGAGTTCATCATGGAACTATTAGAATATGCTGCGACACATAATTATTTTTGGTTTGACCATCAGTTTTACGGCCAGGACAGGGGGGTGGCTATGGGGGCTAAGTATGCCCTGAGTCTAGCCAACCCTGTTCATGGTCAAATGGGAGGAGGACATCATCTATGCCCAACAGAGACCCCAGGTGGTCTTGTGGGCTAGATATATAGATGAGTCGTATTCCTATGGGAGGGTAATAACTCTGAACTTTGTGAGTTTATGGAGATGCTTAATAATAACAATATGGGCATTAAATTAAATTTTGAGTCCAGTATGGAGGAAATACATTTTTTGGACCTTAAGATTTCGATTAAGGGGGAGAGGTTTGTTTGGACCACTTTTTTCAAACCCACCGATAGGAATTGCTATATCCCCTCAGATAGTTGCCATTGTGAGCCATGGTTAAGATCGGTAACTCGGAGTCAATTTATGCGACTTAGGTGTAAATGAACTGTGGTGGATGAGTTTGATACTCAGACAGCTGTCCTCACCCCGTGACACAAAGAAATCTGTACGGGAGTTAGATAGGATACCCCTGTTAGTGGAGAAACCTCCAGATGAAACTAATACCAAGGTCCCTCTACCATTTATAACTACTTTTTCTGTACAACATCAGAACATTAAGAGGCTAATACAAAAACATTGGCACCTATTGGGTAGTGATCAGGTAGTGTTTAGGGGCACCTCATTGAGAAATAGGATAGCCCCTAGTGTTCAGGACCCACCAAAAGAAAACAGATGTTTTTTTCAGAACCTTATGGGGTATCACCACTGTAAGAAATGTCAGGGATGCACTCTTAATAAGTGAAGAGATAGGAAGATTTGTGGCTTTGTCTCAACGAGTATGTCTCTGTCATTTGAGAGACATTTATCACATGCTCCACTGTTGGAGTGTTATATCTCATTCAGTGTCCCTGTGGGCTCCAATATGTGGGCAGGACCAAGCGGGCCCTTCAAGTGAGGCTCAATGAACACATAAATAATATTAGAAACTCATTCTGTATCTATGCACTATGACATGATGCATAGCAGGGACCCCTCAGACACCTTTTTCTTGGGTATTGACAAGTACAGACCCCACTGGAGAGGAAGCTCTCTGGTGAGGGAAATTTCAAAACAAGAGATGGCCTGGATATATAGGTTGAAATCTTATGTCCCTTATGGGCTTAAGGTAGATCCTGATGTCAATGCATGTATTAATAATTCCTAGCTCTATATGATAAAGTTTGATAATTTTAGCTTTCCATTCCATACTACCTATTTTTATTGACTATAGATTTAGTTTACTGATAATTTGGGTATATTTGAATTGAAAAAGAAAAAACAAACTGCGCTAGGTCATTAGAAATAAAACATATAAACCCACCCAAAATTTGCAAATGAATAAGTAGCCAATAACAGCAGCAATTCTCCTGCATAACAAAAATTAGAAACCATAGAATCGCGCTAAACATATAAAGAATAATGAAATGAATGTGTTCTCATGTACCGACCAATTAAGTGAATGGTCATTTACCCAAAAAGTACAATCATGTGAATGTGAAACAAAATATAATATAGGAAATAGACAATTGAAAATAGACAACCCCACCTATAATGTGTGGAATTGTCCAAACAATAATCTTGTGACAGTTTAATAAGCAAAATATGGTATAACCACAAATAGTGTCCAAAAAAGCCTACACGGCAGTATCACCCACGAGTAAAAAAGCCCATCCATACATGGTACAATTTTGCAAAAAGTAGAAGGAACTAGTGAAGAAATCCACCACCGGTAAGTAGGGGTTACTGCTTACCAAAAGGCCATGATCCCCCACTACAGGGGATCAAGGTGAGCCTGCACATAGAAAAACCTTGCAGAGCACATCAGGTGGATCAGCTGTCCTCGGTAGAGTGGGGATAATGTTGCGATCTCCAAAACACCCAGCAAGATTCCTGACACTCAAACTCTCCTCATGCTGTTCCAAAACCATGGATGGGTATGCATTGTGTGGAAAGATATAAACGCTCCATAGTGTAAAACCTTCTTAGTTTATTGAATAATAAAAATTATATTGCACTTGCATAGGAAGCAGAAAAACAAGCCTTAGTGTCTGGTGCACCGGCCGGTAGCACACAGACCAACCCATCCTACTGGAACGATCAATGGCAACACAAGGTGACATCAGCGCGTTGCTCCACCCTGCGCGTATATTTGAATTGACTGAGGAGGTCACTTGTTGAGCCGCAATGTGGATATGGATGCCAGTGTACTAGTAGACAACCATGGATGTTTTTTAATATATCATTAATGGGTCAGTTATCGTGATTGATCTAATATTTATCAATTTTGGGCAAATGATCATGTTTTTTATTATGTGTGGATTTAAGATTGAGGGGTTATCTTTTTTAGAGTTTTAAATTATTTTTTTTTTGTGCACTTCAATCTGAGCCTTGTATTGCTTTTGCTTATTAATCAATAATTCGGGGAATTTTACAATTTTAATACATATTTCAATGCTATACTTTTATTAATTTGATGTGCCACCAGTAGTATATATACACATATATTTTTTCAGCTTTGGGGTTAGTTTTTTCCTTTTTCTTTTTCTTTCCCTGAGGGATTTTATGTAGGAATAACATTCTTATTGTCAGCCACTAGGTGTCACTCTGTAAGACCTTGGGGTCTGTGACACCTATGTATAAATTTTGCCATTTCCTGTGAGTTTAATCTGTGAAATAGAGTTTGTGCAATAAGTTAATATCATGGAGCTTAACCGCTTGCTGACAGCTTGACGCAGATATACTGCGGCAGAAGGGCAAGTACAGGCAGAATCACGTACCTGTACGCTGCCCTTCAAGAAGCAGCTGGCGGGTGCGCGCGCCAGCCGCAAGCTCCGTGAGTGTGATCGCGGGTCCCGAACTTGATGTCCGCGGGGATACCCGCGATCGTGTCACAGAGAGGAAGAATGGGGAAATGCTACTGTAAACAAGCATTTCCCCGTTCACCCTAATGACACTGATCACACCTCCCTGTGATCAGGAGCGGTGATCAGTGTCGTGTCACACACAGCCCCCCCCCACAGTTAGAATCACTCCCTAGGACACACTTAACCCCTATAGCACCACCTAGTGGTTAACCCCTTTACTGCCAGTCGCATTTACACAGTAATCAATGCATTTTAAATTGCTCTGATTGCTGTATAGATGTGAATGGTTCCAAAATCGTGCCAAAAGTGTCCGATCTGTCTGCTATAATGTGGCAGTCACGATAAAAATCGCATTACTGGGTAAAAAAAACCAAAGTATTAATAAAAAATGCCATAAAACTATCCCCTATTTTGTAGACACTATAACTTTTGCGTAAACCAATCAATAAACACTTATTGTAATTTTTTTTTACCAAAAATATATAGAAGAATACATATCAACCTAAACTGAGGAAAACTTTTTTTTATATATATTTTTCGGGGATATTTATTATAGCAAAAAGTAAAAAAATTATGTGTTTTTTTCAAAATTGTCGCTATTTTTTTGTTTATAGCGCAAAAAATAAAAAACGCAGAAGTGATCAAATACCACCAAAAGAAAGCTCTATTTGTGGGGGAAAAAAAGACGTCAATTTTGTTTGGCACGACCGCCCAATTATCAATTAAAGCGACGCAGTGCCGAATCGCAAAAAGTACTCTGGTCTTTGGCCAGCCAAATGGTCCGGGGCTTCAGTGGTTTAAAGTGGTGGCCATGAGAAATGATGTTTCTGATATTGCTATGTCTCAGAGGTTTCCTTTGTAATGGCGACCATTAGAGGAATATCCTTTTTGTTTTAGAGCCCTTGCACACTGGGGCGGGGGGTGGCGTCGGCAGGAAAACGCCGCTATTATTAGCGGCGTTTTACCGTCGGTATGCGGCCGCTAGCGGGGCGGTTTTACCCCCCGCTAGCGGCCGCGAAAGGGTTAAATACCACCGCAAAGCGCCTCTGCAGAGGCGCATTGCCGGCGGTATAGCTGCGCTGTCCCATTGATTTCAATGGGCAGGAGCGGTAAAGGAGCGGTATACACACCGCTCCTTCACCGCTCCGAAGATGCTGCTGGCAGGACTTTTTTTACTGTCCTGCCAGCGCATCGCTCCAGTGTGCAAGCCCTCGGGGCTTGCACACTGGGATGACAGCAGCGGCACTTTCGGGGCGGTTTGCAGGCGCTATTATTAGCGCAATAGCGCCTGAAAACCGCCCCAGTGTGCAAGGGCTCTTAATACAAATAAATTTTCTTAATAGAAACACCAGCTTGGCAGGAGTCTGTAAAAGAGGCTTGGTACATGCTGATGTGAATATAGGAACTGCAAGCCGCGGCTCAGATCGAGGCTTGGTTACTCTGTTTAGTATTTAAGGAGGTGGCGCAGCGCACCGCCCGTGCCCCTGAACGATGCCATCTCTGACGAAATGCATAGGGCGGAGCGACTCACTGACATCACCAATCCCCTCGTGTCTCAGAAGGACGTGTTTGTTTTGGTTTTGCGCTGGCCAGCACACCAAACGTAAGGCTTCTATCAAACTTTTACTCTTTAAGTTCATTACTTTAAATACATTTTAAAAAGGTTTATTTATGAATGTTTGGGTCTCTGAGAACAATGGAGCTGGATACATTTATATAATTTATGAATCTTCTATTTATGGAAAAGGTGAAGTTAGATAAGGTTTTTATACTCGTAAAAGTTTATGCTGGTATAGGCTTCATATGCATTTCTTGGGAGAACTTCATCTCACATATGGATATAATTTAGAGTAAGTCAACCATTCACCTCCCCCATTGTAAGAGATAAAGTTACAGTCTTTTCCAAAGACACAAAGTTCCAGTATGTTAAGAATATAAGCTGTTTCTTTACATTATTATATTTATATTTCTAGGATTTTATATGTTCAAAGGAAACGTGTATAGTGTAAGTTAAATCATTGTTATTTTAGCTACTCTCACATAGTTCGTAGCCCCACCCTTAGGAATGTTGGAGGGAGTGAAATTCAAAGTTCCCGGTCTTTTCTGTGGGACTATAAGGATAACGAACCTTGTTAAGTCAGCCTTTATGGAAAAAGGTGGGGGTTAATTGTAAGAGTACAGACAGGCTGTGGGGGGGGGGGAGACTCACATGCTTTCCAGCTCTCCACAAGGACACATTCACACACACCTCAAGACATTGAAGCTACTTTTACACACAGACATATCTGAACTTAAACTTTAAACTTCATTTCAAGAATAAGAAACTTATTGATTCTTTTTTTATATTCTACATTTTGACTTTGTTTTTGTAACATTTTGCTATTTTATTATTAAATCAATTTTGGAGTTTTTACACACGAACTGATTTTTCTTGGAACTTTTCTCATCAATATGAATTATTGAAATATAGTAATTAATCTAGTAATAACTTAAATTTTACATTGGCTCAGCCAGCCAGTCAATTTTCTAAACTTTTTTTACCACTTTCTCCATTGAAAAGAGGGGGAAAAGTGAGTACGGAAATACATTTTGGAAACGATTGAAAAGAACCTAGGTGACAAATCAATTGTGAAGATCTGAAAACTTTGTGTGGAAATCAGCTCAGAGCATAAAGAAAACATCAGAATTGGTGAGATGTTTGCGCATGTGCAAGAAAAATCTGTTTCTTAATGACATAATTTCCTGCCAAGAGAGGGAACGCGTGTTACATGAAGGAAGCCGTTTTACATTGGTAAGTTATGGATTTAATTCATGAATTGTCTAGCGAGAGTGAATTAGAATTTAAAAATCTGTCAAAGTTTGTTAAAGATGATGAATTATGGTGTTACATGTTCAATGAATGTTTACATTTAATACATTCAACAAACAGGTTAGGAATTTGATTAAGTTAATTAAAGTTTATGATACAATGATATCAGGAGTTCTTGAAAGCAATATAGTTGGTACAAAAGGGGAAACAAAGGACAATAGTTTATGTACTAATTGTCAGATTTTGACTGAAAGGATAGATGATTTGCAGAGTATTTAGAGATTAATGTTAATGCAGACTCTGTGAATGTTAATGCAGATTCTACGCAGAAGTCTTTTGTATCAGTTGAGCGGTTTATCAAGGTTGATGACCAGGAACATGAAGTTTTGCTTAAAACAAAAATATTGAATAAAGCTGCTGCATGCAGACACAGTCTAGACAGATGAAAGCAAAATGATGTTCAGAGAGTTGCCACATGTAAGGCCACGCCCAGAGATGGTGAGATACACGTCACAGGCAGAACTCAAGTTTCAGAGCAGACAGGAAATACTTCCCAACATACTACAATAAGGAAAACTTTCAAAGTAGAAAATACAGAACTTATTTCTGAGCAATATATTCTTTCTTCTTCAAACAATAGTTTGATTGATTTGCCTTATGCTTCAGAAGTCAAAAGATCAGTATATTGACTGTTAATGACAGTTCAATCAATATTAAAAACAATGATGAAAATGAGTGGGATGGATTACTTCCATCACCATCAGGATTTAGGAAAAAATGTTCTGAGTCACCTCCAACATTAAAATATGTGACTTCACTTTTATTAGATGAAAGTGGAAGGCCATGGTTACATGCTTTATTTAATGGCAAGAATACTTAATGTTTAATTGATTTAGGATCTGAACTCAGTTTAACTAAAAACAAATTACATGTGAAGATTGATTCTCCAAAATGTAATTTAATTGGTTTCAATGGTAAAGAAAATACAGTTGTAGCTAAAGTTTCTAAAGTGAATTTCGAGATTCCAGGAGTTTTAAAAACTAAAATAGACATCTGGTGTTGCCAAAATACAGAGAATATTTTAGGCATGGATGTGATTAGTAAATTAGATTGGATTATTGATTTAAGTAATTCTACTATATGGAAAGATTCATCTAGACCCAAATCTATGTTAATAGATTCTTCCATGTACAATAGTGTTGGAAGTATTTGTACAGCAGTCGCTGACATTTCTTCAGATTTTAATTGGCCACACACAGGAACCAATCTCGAATTGGAACAATCGGTAAGAGCACATAAAAGTCTTTGGAGTCAGAACAAAATGGATACAGGTTTGTTTAAAGATATTGAGATAGAAATTGAGGGACGAGACCCTGAACCCCAAATTCAAAATAAGTTGCCACAAGAATCAATAGGTACAGTTTCTGACATTGTACAATCATTTTTACAACAAGGAATATTAAAGAAGGCACAATCAGTGGTAAATAATTGTATTTGGCCTATCAAGAATGCTGATGATTCGTATTCTTTATCAGTTGATTTAAGATCACTGAATAAATGCATTACAAATAACAAACCTATTGTACCTAATTTAAATTTAATGTCACAAATGGATGCCAAGGCCAAAATATTTTCAGTACTGGAAATCTCCAATAGTCATTTTTCAGTACCAGTAACAAACAGGTGTCATTATAAACTTGCATTCAGCTTTAATAGAGAAACGTATGCATTCACGAGAATAATTCCAGAAATGGAAATCAGTGACGGAATAGTGCACAAGTGCTTGTAGAAAGTTTTATCAAAATTTTTTAGACCAAAATGTATTTTCCAGCATGTGGACAAAATTTTGCTGTCTACACAAAATACAGAGGAACATGTCACTCTGTTGACAGAGTTATTTACTCTGTTACAAACAGCAGGACTGAAATTGAACACAGAGTCAGTTCAGTTAATGTAAAACAAAGTTAATTTTTTTCATATGCAAATTAGTCATGGACAGAGAAAGTTATCACAGGAAAAAGTTAGAAACATTTCTGCTATTCCAGTTCCAACATCTTACAAGGCATTATATCAATTTTTGAGTGAGGTAAATTCTTGCAAAGAATTTTTACAGGAATATGATGATAAAGTTAAACCATTATTTGATTTCCTGAAACAAAAAGATGTTGTGTTTGGTCAATGGTCTCAAACCCATACAGATGTTTTTGAAATGCTGAAAAAAGATTTGCAGAATGCTGTTTCATTGCATACAATCGAAATTGGAATATCTATGCCTGTTTTATTGTTTACTAAGGTATCTGAAAATTCCAACTCAGCAATTTTATTTCAGGTAAAAGATGGTGAACTGGAAATAATAGTTTTTTTCTCCAGAGGTTTGACAAATATGGAAAAGACTTTTGACACAAATATGAAGCAATTGTTAAGGGTTTATTTTGCAGTCAAAGTAACAGAAAAGATTGTGAGATCTAGTAGGATCATATTACGGACACCTGATCTGTCATTAAAAATTCTTTTAAAGAGAATTCATTCAGGAGAATTATATGATAAATATTGCCCATTCTTTAAAACTTTAAAATCTAAACCCATAGAAGTAGATGTGATAACAGAATATTCTCAGTTAAATTTATTCAGAAAGTCTGTAAATGGGATTGTTAGAACAAGTGCTGAGAGATGCTTAGAGACAGGATTTGTCAATAATATTAAGAATTGTTCAACAGGTCTTTCTATGTGTTACTCAAAGAATGGTTATGCTGTTCAGCAAAAATTCTACAGAAAATGCTGAATTGAAAATGTTAGAAGTATAGTACAGCACGCATTACTGTAAAATATTATAGAGGAGAAGTGAATGAATATACAGTTTGCTTCAATCTTCTTAGGTTGATTTAAAATCTTTCATTTGGTTTATTAAAACAAGATTTTATATCATGACTAAAAAAAAAGATAAATTGCGTCCTGTCGTTTAAATACACAGAATAATAAATTAAAGAGTATAGGTCAGTTTAAGAAAAATAGAGCAAAGTAAGGTAATTAGAAATGTTATTATTACTGAATGTTGCACACAGGCTGACACAATTGTACATCATATTAAGAGTTTATTATACCCCTCATAGGTTATATGCTATGGGCCTTAGACCCACCCCTTTATGCACTAGATGCAAAAGAGAACATGGGGACCTGATCCACCTACTATGGAGGTGCCCAAAGCTTCACCCCTACTGGAAAGGGGTGGTGGACACTGTCAATAGGGTATTTCAGGTCACTTTGCCTACGAACCCCAAGCACTGCTTGCTCAATGTGTTAGATGAATTGGGATGGGAGGAATGTACTAAAGTGGCAATTACCAAAGCTATATTCCTGGCAAGGAAACTAATTATGAAACACTGGATTTCTGAAGAGCCCCCTGCTCTTAAAGAATGGGTTAACGCTGTGGGGGAAATGTTAAGAAAGGACAAGGTGATATACCAACACAGAGGTTGCCCACAGAAGTTCGAGAAACTCTGGGGACCATGGCTGAATGTTCCGGGGCTAGCCCCGGTGGATTTGGTCGTGGGTAGATTGTTGGGACTTGGGACATGAGACCCTAAGTATTGGATATCTTTGGCTACCTTACAAAGGCATAATACCGTATGTGGTTTATTTACTCCTCTCGTTTAGGATAGGGATGGACAAACGGTTTTTATTATGCAGATGTATGTAATGAATAAAATGACATTCAGTGGAGCGGGTGGTGTTTTGGTACAGGTTAAGTTTATTAATGCAGCCGATAAGACACACAAATGTAATGATATCTGACAGATATAAGTAATTCAAAATGTAATTGCGAAGTCGGTATGTGTATGTTTTTTACATGTTTTTCTCAATAAAATATTTTTCTGGATAAAAAAAAAAGAAATGTTATTATTAAAATATGGTTTCTATGTCATAATAAAATATTAGAATTTTGGTATGTAAAATTAATAAGTAAATGATGGTATATTTTGCATTTATTTAAATTCTCAATAATGATACTGCATTCTTTTTTAGGGTCTGATTTGTAAGTCACAAAAAGAAAGAAATTTAATATTTCTAGACCTTCAAGATGGAAACAAAATCTTGAAGTTTAAGAATATCAGTTCTGGGAGAAGAACTGACAGAAGAGATTAATTCGGTATAATTATTGTTGTCATTTTAATGTTCAATAAAGTTTTTCAACTTTACAGAGTGCAGGAGGAAGAAAAAAAAAACTCTCGCGAACCTCTGATAAGAGAGGAATTCTCTGATTTTTTTTTTTTGACTACTGATGAAATAATTTATCCATCAGATATATTGCAGTTTTTATATATCTTTCTTATGTGACAGGACATGTTTATCATATCAAGATGAGATATTTTTACACATCAATTTTTACACTCATATATAGTGTATTTTCAGAGTTGAAAGGGTTAAACATCCTTACAATAGAGTCATTCTAGTTAGAGGGAACATCTGGTGTTAATTAAGACAGAGTACTTTTTTCTTAAAGGTACATAAACAAGATGGGATTAACTTTGCATTGTAATATGTATTTAGTTTAGAAATCATCTCACATATATGAACAAACTGAAGTTAAAAAAATATTTTATGTTTAATTTTGACAAGGTTATTGGAAAGGTTTTATGGATTATAGATTTATGCTAAACACAATTTGGAGGGAAAATATGAAAAAAAAATTCTGAAGTGATATCTATATTTCAAAGTATTGTACAACAATGTTACATTTATGAATCATGAAATTAAGGGGATTGATTTATTTGGTAAAAGAAAAAGAAAATAATAAGGGTGAAAATATTTTTATGGTATATGAAGAAAAAGGTTTATGAAGTTCACTTTTCCTTATATGGAATTAAGTTTGAAAATGTATTCATGTCAATTATCTTAAGATCTTTGAGTATGTGTCGATACGAATGTGATGCATTTGAGGTATAAATGGATTTAGATAAGAGATTTAAAATGATAAGATTGTTTAATCAATCATTTTGAGAAGGAAATGTTAGAAATCAATATTTATGAATGTTTGGGTCTCTGAGAACAATGGACATGAATACATTTATATAACTTATTAATCTTCTATTTATGGAAAAGGTGAAGTTATATAAGGTTTTTATACTCGTAAAAGTTTATGCTGGTATAGGCTTTGTATGCATTTCTTGGGAGAACTTCATCTCACATATTGATATAATTTAGAGTAAGTCGACCATTCACCTCCCCCATCGTAAGAGATAAAGTTACAGTCTTTTCCAAAGACACAAAGTTCTAGTATGTTAAGAATATAAGCTGTTTATTTACATTATTATATTTCTTGATTAAGATATTAATAAGAACACTGCATTTTAAATATATATATACTGATATGTAGGATTTTATATGTTTAAAGGAAATGTGTATATTGTAAGTTAAATGATTGTTATTTTAGCTACTCTCACATGGTTCATAGCCCCACCCTTAGGAATGTTGGAGGGAGTGAAATTCAAAGTTCCCGGTCTTTTCTGTGGAACTATAAGGATAACAAACCTTTTTAAGCCAGTCTTTATGGAAAAAGGTGGGGGTTAATTGTAAAAGTACAGACAGGCTGTGGGGGGGAAGACTCACATGCTTTCCAGCTCTCCACAAGGACACATTCACACACACACACACACACATCTCAAGACATTGAAGCTACTTTTACACACAGACATATCTGATTTAAACTTCATTTCAAGAATAAGAAACTTATTGATTCTATTTTTATATTCTACATTTTGACATTGTTTTTGTAGCATTTTGCCATTTTATCATTAAATCAATTTTGGAGTTTTTACACGGGAACTTAACAGATTTTTCTTGGAACTTTTCTCATCAATATGAATTATTGAAATATAGTTATTAATACAGTAATAACTCAAATTTTACAGTGACGCCCCAGGACTAGGAGAATGATTCTATTAGGAGAAAGGATCAGGCTGGGTATAAGCCAAAGGTGCTTTTTGATCCCCTGTAACAGGAGATTTGGAGCTGGTAAGCAGCTAATATTATTGGTGGCGGCAGTTTTCACTTGAGGTAATCGTTGGCGGTTTTATCATCAGGGATCATCAAGTCTCATAACTAGAATCTTTGGTGGACTCACATATGGGCGTTATGTTTTTATATCTGATGAACTGACTAGTTTTTCTGTGTTTTAGCATAATTCCATCCTTGTATACAAGCCCCCCAAGGATCTAGCGGCCTGTGCCTTGTACAGCCTGATAGCTTTATTTAACTGCGATCTCAAGATCCTTACAAAGCTCCTTATTTGCAGGCTGAATGTTCTCTTGCACTTAGTGATAGATGCGGATCAAATGGGGTTCATGGCTCATAGGACCACTGATATAAATTTACATAGGCTATTTACAAATGTTCATGCCCAACATATCAATATTAGTTCTAGAATAGTTGCCTCTTTAGACATAGAGAAGGCTTTTGACATCAGAGTGGCCATACCTGTTTTGAGAAGAATGAGCTTTCCTCTGCTCTTCATACGCTGGGTACAGGTCATTTATCGGAGCCCTACTGCCACTATACGGCTGGGAGGGGGACTTTCATTTACATTTACTCTGCATAGGGGCTGCCCTCTCTCTCCAGCCCTTTTTTACAATTGCGATAGAACTGATGGCCGAGGCCTTGAGAGTTTCCCCATGCATTCGGGAACTACAGATTTCCTGGCTGGAGGAGAGGGTGGCCCTATATACAGATGATCTGCTGCTATTCCTAAATGATGCAGGCCACTCCCTAGATGGTGCCCTACTGACAACTGAATGAGTTTTCCTCCATTACAGGGTTAAGGGTGAACTGGTCCAAGTCCTTGCTGTATCCTATAGATCCTGGGGCCCGCAATTCGGCTCCACCGACACTCCAATTGCAATGGGTTGAGGAATTCAGATATCTGGGTGTGACCATATCCCGCCACGCTGAAGATTATGTTTACCTTAACCTTCTTCCTGTAGTCCAGTCCACCAAGGCCCAGCTGAAGGAATGGGAAAACCTACCTTTGTCCATGTTAGGATGTATTAATTTAATTAAAATGAAGGTGCTTCCGAAATTTACGTACCTCTTTCGGAACTTCCCATATTGGATTCCAAAATCTTTTTTTGCCACTTTGAGCCAGCTTTTCCCCTCATTTAAATGGGGCCCCATCCACCCTAGATATAAACTGACCACATTAAAGAGACCCACTTACAAAGGCGGCCTAGCCCTTCCTAACTGCCATAAATACATAAATATTTTCTGGCCACACAGTTGGTGTCGGCTATTTCCTGATCGCTCCAATACCACTATGGTTCTGGAAGTGGCAGTGCTGAATTCCTTGGAGGCCCTTCAGCATCTTTTTCGAGGACTCAAGGCCCCCTACCCTTTAAATCCATCCATGATTATTACTCCCAAGGCCTGGAATCTGGGTTTAACAATGGAGGATCGCTCTGGCGATACAATCTTCCCAAATACACCGTTGTGGTGTAATCCAAATCTATCCCATTTTTACCTACCGAATTCCTAGGCTTGGACTAAACACAATATTAAGCTTATTTCTCACATAGTAGTAAATAACTCTGTAGGTCCCTTGCTTCCCTCACTGATACTTTAAATCTTCCTCCCCTTTACCTATTCGTACAAGTGTCCTATGCCTTCGGTTGCCAATTTCCAGGAGCCTCCTTGCGGTTGGAGCAGTCTGAGCTGGAGCATCTGCTCTGGATGAAGTGCTTAAAAACACCTGCCTCGGTATTGTACACCCACTTCCTTTTGACCTCCCTCCCTGACCTCTGTGCTCTTAGGCAGAGATGGACGAGGGAGCTCATACAGTTTAAAATTGTCCATAGGGCGTACTATACCCCTTATCGACTGCATAAAATTAACCCATCCATCTCTCAGGAATGTTGGCAATGTGACCACTCACCTGGAGACTTTACACGTGTGTTCTGGGGTTGCCCCATTATCTTCAAATACTGGGGGGAGGTGGTTTCCATAGTAAATAAGATTGCCAAAATGTCTCTGTCACCTACCACAAATGTATGCTTATTGGGGTTGGTGGTGGAGCTGGTCCCTACGGTTGCAGAAAGGACTTTACCTAAAAAATCTGTATCACCCTCTCTCACACTCTGGAAACACTTGATTAATGTTAATTTACCCCTGTACAAAGAGACGTATGCGAATAGGGACTGTCTGAAAAAATATGACAAAGTATGATCCAAGTGGCTAGCCAATCCAACAACAGCCTCTATGATTTCATAGATCATAATTATATAGGTCTCTGAGGTCCTTAGTGACATTTACCCATTTTTGGTTCGGAAACATGCCCTCTTTGCCAGACATGTTATGGTATCATGTAATAATTATTATGGAACAAGTCATGCCATATTATCTCTGCCATATCACCTTTTACTTCCCCTCCAAGGGCGTACTGTGTCCTGGCCTATTATGCAGATTGTTTTGTTTTATTGTTGTGTTTTGTATTATAGTTAATGCTTAAAAACACCAGTAGAAAGATTTATAAAAAAAATAAAAAATTCTTGTGTATGTGTAACTTTTGTGTATTTTTTACTGAATATTTGCATTTCCTAAACCGTTGTGATAACATCGTGTAACATACAAAAATATTTTATTCTCTGGGGCAGCAATCCCCAACCTTTTTGGCACCGGGGACTGGCTGCGTGAAAGAAAATCATGCCAAGGCCCGGGGGGTGCGCGCGCAGGGGGTAAGCAATTTTTCGTGCGCAATTTGTCAGTGCAATGTCTGGTGTTTTAAAGATTAAATCATCCCGGCACCATGGTTGTTATGGAGTCAGGATGATTGAAGCGCATTATTTCTATTATTACATTACATTTTTTTAATATATGTTTAATACAGCCATCGAGTTATAGTTTTTGGAATGCCATTTTCGGGATCTTTACTATATCCAGCCGTCTTGTAGAGGATGTGTGGCAGCTTGGGTTAATAGAGGACTGAAACCTTCTCACTCTGACACTGGGAATGCACTAGCTGTTATTCACTAAACACATGAAAAATGTGAGTTGTTTGGAAGACACTTTGTCCATTTTTAATAAATGTGATATATGTATGTAGTCTATAACACTGTTACTCTGATTTCTCTTGGATTGTGATACAATTTTCCCTGAGGAAGACTTTCTTGAATAATATATATTGAAACGTTTCTGCTACTTGACGCCACCTTCTTTGCACTGGTGGTGATTGTATCTTGTAGTAAGATGTATTACTTTCTATCATTCTTTTCAATCATGCACTGTGTCTTTTAATATTATGTATTGTCTACAAACACTATGAAGCTTAATTCATTTTTGTACCATGAATTTATATTTGTATTTATAATAAATGAATTTTTTACTCAGTTCAATTGTTTCATTGCCTTAAAAATCCCAAACTAGAGGTTTGTGCAATTTTTTGAATATTATATGGGATGATGGCAATGACACATCCAATCATTTGAGTCAATTATTTTTTCTATACTTGTTTACATCAGCATTTCCCCGTTCTCCCTCTGGTGGGTGCACGCCTGCAAGCCGCTTCTTAAAGGGCAACATACACGTACATTGATATGCCTGTATGTGCCCTTCTGCCGACGTATATCGGCGTGAGCCGGTCGGCAAGCGGTTAACCACTTCAGCCCAGGAAGGTTTTACCCCTTCCTGACCAGAGCACTTTTTACAATTTGGCACTGCGCTGCTTTACCTGGAAATTTGTTATAAAAAAATACAATAAACTAAATTTTAGTCATAGATTTAGGCCAAAATACATTCAGCCACATGTCTTGAGTAAAAAAAAATAAAAAATCAATGAGCGTATATTTATCGGTTTGTGCAAAAATTATAGCGTCTACAAACTACGGTACATTTTCTGGAATTTACGCAGCTTTTAGTTTATGACTGCCTATCTAATTTCTTGAGGTGCTAAAATGGCAGGGCAGTACACCCCCCCCTAATGACCCCATTTTGGAAAGTAGCCCCCCCTATGGAATTTACTGAGAGGCTTGTTGAGCACATTGAAATATTTTATTTTTTTGTCACAAGTGATTGAAAAATGATAAAGTTGTCACTGAAATTATATATTGCTCAAACATGCCTTGGATATATGTGAAATTACACCCCAAAATGTATTCTGCTGCTTCTCCTGAGTATGGGGATACCACATGTGTGGAACTTTTTGGCAGTCTAGCTGCGTACAGGACCCAGAAAACCAATCACCGCCTTCAGGCTTTCTAAGGGCGTACATTTTTGATTTCACTCCTCACTACCTATCACAGTTTCGGAGGCCACAAAATGCTCAGATAGCACAACCCCCCCCCCAATGACCCCATTTTGGAAAGTAGACATCCCAAGCTATTTGCTGAGAGACATGTTGAGTCCATGGAATATTTTATTTTGGGAAAATTACAACACTTTTTTTTTCACAAAGTTGTCACTAAATGATGTAGATGTCAAATTACACCCCAAAATATGCGGCTAGGCTGCCAAACAGTCTCACACGTGTGGTATCTCCGTACTCAGGAGAAGCAGCATAATGCATTTTGGGGTGTCATTTCACATATACCTATGTCATGTGTGAGCAATATATCATTTAGTGACAACTTTGTGTAAAAAAAAAAATAATAATTTTCCCGAAACATGTGGCAAAATATAAAATATTCCATGGACTCAACATGCTTATCAGCAAATAGCCTGGGGTGTCTACTTTCCAAAAAAGAGCAAAATATTACAGCGCACACATGCAAAAAAGACATTTACCTCCAGCAGGGCTAGTTTAAAACACCTGGACAATCTAAAAAATATTAGCAAAAAATATGGGGATTTGGTCACACCATATTGCTATATCCACTTCAGCCCCGGAAGGATTTACCCCCTTCCTGACCAGAGCACTTTTTACAATTCGGCACTGCGTCGCTTTAACTGCTAATTGCGCGGTCATGCAATGATGTACCCAAACGAAATTTGCGTCCTTTTCTTCCCACAAATAGAGCTTTCTTTTTATGGTATTTGATCACCTCTGCCGTTTTTATTTTTTGCGCTATAAACGGAAAAAGACTGAAAATTTTGAAAAAAAATGATATTTTCTACTTTTTGTTATAAAAAAATCCAATAAACTAAATTTTAGTCATACATTTAGGCCAAAATGTATTCGGCCACATGTCTGGTAAAAAAAATGTCAATAAGCGTATATTTATTGGTTTTCGCAAAAGTTATAGCGTCTACAAACTAGGGTACATTTTCTGGAATTTACACAGCTTTTAGTTTCTGACTGCCTATGTCATTTCTTGAGGTGCTAAAATGGCAGGGCAGTACAAAACCCCCCCAAATGACCCCATTTTGGAAAGTAGACACCCCAAGGAAATTGCTGAGAGGCATGTTGAGCCCATTGAATATTTATTTTTTTTGTCCCAAGTGATTGAACAATGACAAAAAAAAGAAAAAAAAAAAATTACAAAAAGTTTGTTATTTATTTATTTATTTCAGGTACTTATATAGCGCCGTCAATTTACGCAGCGCTTTACATATACATTGTACATTCACATCAGTCCCTACCCTCAAGGAGCTTACAATCTAAGGTCCCTAACTCACATTCATATACTAGGGCCAATTTAGACAGCATCCAATTAACCTACCAGCATGTCTTTGGAGTGTGGGAGGAAACCGGAGTACCCGGAGGAAACCCACGCAGGCACAGGGAGAACATGCAAACTCCAGGCAGGTAGTGTCGTGGTCGGGATTCGAACCAACGACCCTTCTTACTGCTAGGCGAGAGTGCTACCACCACACCACTGTGCCGCCCGTAAAAGTTGTCACTAAATGATATATTGCTCACACAGGCCATGGGCATATGTGGAATTGCACCCCAAAATACATTCAGCTACTTCTCCTGAGTACGGGGATACCACATGTGTGGCACTTTTTGGGAGCCTAGCCGCGTACGGGGCCCTGAAAACCCAGCACCACCTTCAGGATTTCTAAGGGCATACATTTTTGATTTTACTCCTCACTACCTATCACAGTTTTGAAGGCCATAAAATGCCAAGATGGCACAAACCCCCCCCCAAATGACCCCATTTTGGAAAGTAGACACCCGAAGCTATTTGCTGAGAGGCATGGTGAGTATTTTGCAGCTCTCATTTGTTTTTGAAAATGAAGAAAGACCAGAAAAAAAATTTTTTTTTTCTTTTTTCAATTTTCAAAACTTTGTGACAAAAAGTGAGGTCTGCAAAATACTCACTATACCTCTCAGCAAATAGCTTGGGGTGTCTACTTTCCAAAATGGGGTAATTTGGGGGGGGTTTGAACTGTCCTGGCATTTTATGCACAACATTTAGAAGCTTATGTCACACATCACCCACTCTTCTAACCACTTGAAGACAAAGCCCTTTCTGACACTTTTTGATTACATGAAAAAATTATTTTTTTTTGCAAGAAAATTACTTTGAACCCCCAAACATTATATATTATTTTAAAGCAAATGCCCTACAGATTAAAATGGTGGGTGTTTCATTTTTTTTTTTTCACACAGTATTTGCGCAGCGATTTTCAAACGCATTTTTTGGGGAAAAAACACACTTTTTTAAATTTTAATGCACTAAAACACACTATATTGCCCAAATGTTTGATGGAATAAAAAAGATGATCTTAGGCCGAGTACATGGATACCAAACATGACATGCTTTAAAATTGCGCACAAACAGTGCAGTGGCAACAAAATTAATACATTTTTAAAAGCCTTTAAAAGCCTTTACAGGTTACCACTTTAGATTTACAGAGGAGGTCTACTGCTAAAATTACTGCCCTCGATCTGACCTTCGCGGTGATACCTCACATGCATGGTGCAATTGCTGTTTACGTTTGACGCCAGACCGCCGCTTGCGTTCGCCTTAGCGCGAGAGCAGGGGGGGCAGGGGTGCTTTTTATTTATTTATTTTTTTTCTTTATTTTTTTTTGCTTTTTTATCTTATTTTTAAACTGTTCCTTTCATTTTTTTTTTTTAAATCATTTTTATTGTTATCTCAGGGAATGTAAATATCCCCTATGATAGCAATAGGTAGTGACAGGTACTCTTTTTTGAAAAAATTGGGGTCTATTTGACCCTAGATCTCTCCTCTGCCCTCAAAGCATCTGACCACACCAAGATCGGTGTGATAAAATGCTTCCCCAATTTCCCAATGGCGCTATTTACATCCGGCGAAATATAAGTCATAAAATGCTCGTAGCTTCCGGTTTCTTAGGCCATAGAGATGTTTGGAGCCACTCTGGTCTCTGATCAGCTCTATGGTCAGCTGGCTGAATCACCGGCTGCATTCTCAGGTTCCCTGTTGAGACAGGAGAGCCAGAGAAAAACACGGAAGACGGTGGGGGGGGGGCATTCCCTCCCACTGCTTGTAAAAGCAGTCTAGAGGCTAATTAGCTGCTAGGATTGCTTTTACATGAAAGCCGACCGCTGGCTAAAAAGAATGATACTAAGATGATACCTAAACCTGCAGGCATCATTCTGGTATAACCACTCAAAGTCGTGAATGGCGTACCTGAAGACAAAAAAATGGTTAACAATAAAGCACAGTAAACGGTAAAGTATAAAAAATTGCATACCTGAAAAGCAAACATGATAAAACATAATAACAATAAAACATTGCAGAATAGAATACAGTAAAAAAGAGCAGAACAATAGAGAGAGAATAGAGAGAGAGAGAACAATAAAACGACAACTATTTTTTTTTATTTTTGTTTGTGTTTTTTTTTTTTTTACACTTTTTTTTGTAACTGTAACTTTTATAACTGTAACCGGTTCCAGGTTCGAGTCTCTCAAAATGCGATGGCATCTTGGGAGACCCTGTGAAAGTGTGCCTAGTCTGTGCAATGCTGTACCCTACGCTAATACTCAACTAGTGAATGGTAGCGTTCAAAACATTCACCAATGCAAAGACCAGGATTGTCAGGACAGGAGGGACAATAATAGTGGGCGTCACGTCTATATCCGCGCTTGCTGCAGACACAACATCTTTTTTGGGGGGGTTCGTTGGGTAGGGGTACTTGGGAGGATATATAAATGCCTCTCATGCAGCCGACTGCATTTGGTTGGGGATGTGAATGGGGGAAGTACGGGCGCTGCAGAAGCGGTGGGTTCCCAATTAGGATTGGCGAATGCAGCAGGAAGGGCACTATGGGCACGACGGGCCTGTGTTTGTCTTTTTGGTGGCAGCGGGACACTACTTGTGCTTGCCACCTCACCAGCTTGAACTGCACTTATGGGACTCGCCACGTCACCAAGTGTTACTGCAGTGCTGGTTTGACTACGACCGGGGTGTACTACGCCGCTGGTGCTTGCCAGTTCACCAAAACGCTACAAAAAAAAGTGTCAGTGATCGATCGATACTGCACTTGGGTGGGCTGGACTGGGCTGGGCCGGGCGGAGGGGCAAAACGCAGGTGCTAGCAGGTATCTGGGCTGATCCCGCTAACACTGCGTTTTTGGGAACCCTAAACTGCTGGGGACGCTAGTATAGATCTGATCGGATCAGATATTGATGCGTTCAGATACTATACCACTAAGGGAGGTGTACGGTGCGTGTACGGTGCGTGCGTGGGTGTTCGCGGTACTGGCGCTAATCTGACGCTGCCTAGGGCGACGCATATCACCGCCGGGCGATCAGGGGGCTAAACCTTTATTCGGTAATAAACGGCGGGTGCTCTGACACTATAAAAAATAAACGAACTAACCAGCGTCACCCGTAACGGTTATACGGTGATCAGTGGTGAAAGGGTTAACTAGGGGCCATCAAGGGGTTAAAACATTTATTAGATAGTATATGGGGGTCCCTGTCGCTATAAAACACTGACGGCGAACCTAAATATTTACGTCCCTAACTAGCGTCACCAGCGACACTAATACAGCGATCAGAAAAATGATCGCTTAGCGACACTGGCGACAGGGGGTGATCAAGGGGTTAAAACTTTATTAGGGGGGTAAGGGGGGTACCCTAGACCTACAGGGGGCTAAACCTTTATTCGGTAATAAACGGCGGGTGCCCTGACACTATAAAAAATAAACGAACTAACCAGCGTCACCCTAACGGTTATACGGTGATCAGTGGTGAAAGGGTTAACTAGGGGGCAATCAAGGGGTTAAAACATTTATTAGGTAGTATATGGGGGTCCCTGTCCCTATAAAACACTGACGGCGAACCTAAATATTTACGTCCCTAACTACCGTCACCAGCGACACTAATACAGCGATCAGAAAAATGATCGCTTAGCGACACTGGTGAGGGGGGTGATCAAGGGGTTAAAACTTTATTAGGGGGGGTAAGGGGGGTACCCTAGACCTACAGGGGGCTAATACTAACTGTCCCACCACTGCTAACTGTCACAAACTGACACTATGCAGTAATCAGGAAAAAAAAAAAACCTGCTTGGTGTCAGTTTGTGACAGGGGGGGGTGATTGGGGGGGGATCAGGGGGCGATCGGGGGGGGATCGGGGGTGTAATGTATGCCTGGCATGTTCTACTGTGTGTGTGTGTTTGTGTTGGTGCACTTACATGTCATCTCTCCTCGGCGCTGGAACGGAAACTGCCAGACCGTGGAGAGATGACATCACATCCTCTGCCTCTGTGTACTATACAGAGGCAGGGGATGTTTCTCATTGGCTGGGAGCGATCGCGAGGGGGGGGCCACGATCGGATGGCCTCCCCCTCGTCTGTCATCGCTCCCAACCAAATGCTGACCGCAGCTGGCACCGGGGGGGGGTCCGATCGGACCCCCCACCCGCGGGAAGGCAATCACGTTTCAGGTACGTGATTTTGCCTGCCCGTGCCGCTCTGCTCACGTATATAGGCGTGAGGCGGTCGGCAAGTGGATATGGTGCTAAGCCCACTTACTGCGACAAAGTACCCCATGATTAGTGGGTATTATACTATCCATGGATTGGGAGATCTTGCTTCTCTGAACCATGAGAGCAAACACTCTTCTATATTGGAGAACGTTGAGGTCTCCACCCATGACACAAGTGGACACTAATGAGAGGCACTTAATGGGGTGCTCCGCACCCAAAGGGATTTGGTCATAATCCATACAATAAACAAACAAGATATTTGGGGGGCACACCCTAAAAGATGCATTGAAGCTGGTGCAGCCATAAGACCTTACAGCAGAGCAAAATATTACAGCGCACACATGCAAAAAAGACATTTACCTCCAGCAGGGCTAGTTTAAAACACCTAGACAATCTAAAAAATATTAGCAAAAAATATGGGGATTTGGTCACACTATATTGCAATATGGTGCTAAGCCTACTTACTGCAACAAAGTACCCCATGATTAGTGGGTCCTACACTATCCATGGATTGGGAGATGCTGCTTCTCTGAACCATGAGAGCAAACACTCTTCTATATGGGAGAACTTTGAGGTCTCCACCCATGACACAAGTGGACACTAATGAGAGGCACTTAATGAAAGAGTGGGGTGCTCCGCACCCAAAGGGATTTGGTCGGAATCCATACAATAAACAAACAAGATATTTGGGGGGCACACCCTAAAAGATGCATGAAAGCTGGTGCAGCCATAAGACCATACAGCAGAGCAAAATATTACAGCGCACACATGCAAAAAAGACATTTACCTCCAGCAGGTCTAGTTTAAAACACCTAGACAATCTAAAAAATATTAGCAAAAAATATGGGGACTTGGTCACACCATATTGCTATATGGTGCTAAGCCCACTTACTGCGACAAAGTACCCCATGATTAGTGGGTCCTACACTATCCATGGATTGGGAGATCCTGCTTCTCTGAACCATTTTTTTTTCTATTGTTATCACAGGGAATGTAAATATCCCCTATGATAGCAATAGGCAGGTATTCTTTTTTTTTTTAAATTGGGGTCTATTAGACTCTAGATCTCTCCTCTGCCCTCAAAGCATATGATCACACCAAGATCGGTGTGATCAGATGCTTTTCCAATTTCCCAATGGCGCTGTTTTTATCCAGCGAAACTTGAAGTCATGAAATGCTCGTAGCTTCCGGTTTCTTAGGCCATAGAGATGATTGGAGCCATTCTGGTCTCCGATCAGCTCAACGGTCATCTGGCGGAACCACCTGCTGCATTTCTCAGGTTCCATGGTGAGACAGGAGAGCCAGAGAAAACCATGGAAGATGGCGGGGGAGGGGCGTTCCCTCCCACTGCTTGTAAAAGCAGTCTAGCGGCTAATTAGCTGTTGGATTGCTTTTACATGAAAGCCAGCCGCTGGCTGAAAAACCTGCAGGCATCATTCTGGTATAACCACTCAAAGTCCAGCAACATACCAGTACGTTGCTGGTACTTGTTGGGCATATATTGTAATGTTCTTATTTTTCATGTAGCATGTGGGCTGAACGAAAAAAGAGCTTGATCTGTGGGTATGCCCACCATTAGAATACCGCCCTGAAAAGAAAACAATTGTAACAATAAAACATAAACTGAATAAAACAACTTTTTTTATTGCAATCTGTGCTTTAAAATATATATGCAAAGTATTGGGGCAAACCGCCCCTAATGTTAGGGGAAAATTGCCCCTCCACCCCTGCCCCAATGTTTCCGTATATACTGTATGCTCTTTTTTTAACTGTGGTGGTGAAACCACCTCCTACAGCGCTGGAGTCGCTGACTTGTATCGTGAGAGCAAACGCTGTTGCTGTCAAGATAAATAAATCTGTGCTGCAGCTGAATGGCGTACCTACAAAGAAAATAATGGTCAACAATAAAACACAGTAAACAGTAAGGTATAAAAGAATTACATACCTGCAAAGTAAACATGATAAAACATAGTAACAATAAAACATTGCTGTTATAAAATAAAGTAAAACAGAGCAGAACAATAGAGACAGAATAGAGAGAAGAACACTTACTTTTATTTGTAACTGTAACTGTAAAGGTTCCAGGTTTGGGTCTCTAAAAATGCAATGGCATCTTTGGAGACCCTGTGAAAGTGTGCCCTATGACTGTGCAGTGCTGTACCCTAGGCTAATAGTCCACTAGTGTGTGGTAGCATTGGAAACATTCACAGATGCAGAGACCAGGTTGGTTAGGACATGAGGGACAATAAAAGCGGGTGTCACATCTGTATCCGCGTTTCCTACAGACACAACATCTTTTTGCTGTGTTCTTTGGCCTAGGGTACCATGGAGGACTTCTGGGAAGTGCCTCTTATGCAGCCGGCTCACTGCATTTGCATTGTGAAGTTGGGGCATAGCACCATCTGGAAACAGAAGGGCTGTGATGATCTCTTCCTGGAATTTTAGGAAGGATCCAGTTCGTCCTGACGCTTTGTATAGCAAATAAGCGTTCAGCAGAGCCAATTGAAATAGGTATACAGACACTTTTTAGTACCAGCGTCTGGCCTTACAGGCAATTAAGTACGGCGCCAACAACTCATCGTTGAAGTCTCCACCCCTCCCATATTAAGGTTGTATTTGTGGACACAGAGGGGCTTCTCAACAACATCAGTCGCTGTTTGAATTTGGACAGTGGTATCTGCGTGAAGGGAGGACAAAACAAAAACATTCCCTCCACTTCACTGCAAGCAAATTATTACACTTCAAGCTCCCCCTGTCTAGGCCAGGATTCTACAAGCCGTTGGGGGAAGCCTCGGCGATTAGATCACACGGTGCCACATGCGCCAATTCCATGATCAAACAAGTGAATAAAAAGTGGCACGCTCGTGTAATAATTGTCCAAATACAAGTGGTACCCCTTTCCAAATAAGAGTGACTTCAAGTCCCAAACAATCTTACCGCTGCTCCAGAGGTGTAACTAGAAACTTCAGGGCCCCGGTGCAAGAAACCATGATGGGCCCCCCTTCCATCCGAGTCCCGGCTTCCAATTTTGGGAGGGTGTCCATGGACATCCTCCCAAATCCGTGCTTCCCACATGACCCCTGGGACATGCATCCAGCGCAATCACATCGGCCCTTTACCATGTGATCAGCTGATCACATGTAAACAGACTGGTTATCCACAGCCCTTTCCTCACACGCTGTGTTTGTGTTAGGAAAGGACTGCCATTAACTGTCAAGAATGTCAGTAAATTGTTTACACTGATAATCAGTGCCCCAATCATCAGTGCCCATCAGTGCCGCCTATCAGTGCCCATCACTTTCACCTACAAAAGTTACCTATCAGTGCTCATTAATGCTGCCTATTAGTGCCCATCAATTCTGCCTATCAGCACCACCTATCAGTGCTCATTAATGCCACCTAACTGCGTCCATCAGTGCCACCTATCAGTACTCTTCAATTCTGTCCATCAAAGCCAATCAATACTGCCTGAGTTCACTGAGGAACACTGATAGGCAGAACTCTCTGGCACAGATGAGCGAGGACACACAGCTGATCTCACTGCTCCCCCTTCTCCCCCTCCCCTCTCCTGTGTGCTCCACGGAGTACACAGGAGGGGGGAGAAGGGGGAGCAGTGAGATCAGCTGTGTGTCCTCTCTCATCTGTGCCAGAGAGTTCTGCCTATCAGTGTTCCTCAGTGCCCATCAGTACCATCTATCAGTGCCCATCAATGCCACCTATCAGTGCACATTAGTGCCTCCTATCAGTGCTGCCTATCAGTGCTCATCAATGTGGCCTATCAGTGCCTTCTATCAGTGCTCATCAGTGCCTTCTATCAGTGCTCATCAGTGCCTTCTATCAGTGCTCATCAGCGCCTTCTATCAGTGCTCATCAGTGCCGTCCATCAGTGCCTTCTATCAGTGCCCATCAGTGCCTTCTATCAGTGCTCATCAGTGCCGTCTATCAATGCTCATCAGTGCCTTCTATCAGTGCTCATCAGTGCCTTCTATCAGTGCCCATCAGTGCCTTCTATCAGTGCTCATCAGTGCCGTCTATCAATGCTCATCAGTGCCTTCTATCAGTGCTCATCAGTGCCGTCTATCAGTGCTCATCAGTGCCATCTATCAGTGCTCATCAGTGCCTTTTATCAGTGCTCATCAGTGCCTTCTATCAGTGCTCATCAGTGCCTTCTATCAGTGCCCATCAGTGCCTTCTATCAGTGCTCATCAGTGCCGTCCATCAGTGCCTTCTATCAGTGCCCATCAGTGCCTTTTATCAGTGCCCATCAGTGCCTTCTATCAGTGCTCATCAGTGCCTTCTATCAGTGCTCATCAGTGCCTTCTATCAGTGCTCATCAGTACTTTCTATTAGTGCTCATCAGTGCCCATCAGTGCCTTCTATTAGTGCTCATCAGTGCCCATCAGTGCCTTCTATTATTGCTCATCAGTGCTCATTAGTGCCTTCTATCAGTGCTCATCAGTGCCTTCTATCAGTGCTCATCAGTGCCGTCTATTAGTGCTCATCAGTGCTTTCTATTAGTGCTCATCAGTGCCCATCAGTGCTCATCAGTGCCTTCTATCAGTGCTCATCAGTGCCTTCTATTAGTGCTCATCAGTGCCTTCTATCAGTGCCCATCAGTGCTCATCAGTGCCTTCTATCAGTGCCCATCAGTGCTCATCAGTGCCTTCTATCAGTGCTCATCAGTGTCTTCTATTAGTGCTCATCAGTCCCTGCTATTAATTTCTATCAGTGCTGTCTGCCTTCTCAGGACAGCACAGCTCTGAGCGGAGATCGTGAGTCATAGATTAATAGCACTGAGAGACTCCAGCGGCATTAATGTTCTATTTGTCGGTCCTCTCTGGCACAGATGAGAGAGGACACACAGCTGATCTCACTGCTCCCCCTTCTCCCCCTCCCCTCTCCTGTGTGCTCCCCGGGAAATGTGAGCTCTTTAGCTTCACACTAGAGTGCCCACAGAGCACACAGGAGAGGGGAGGGGGGAGAAGGGGGAGCAGTGAGATCAGCTGTGTGTCCTCTCTCATCTGTGCCAGAGAGGACCGACAAATAGAACATTAATGCTGCCGGAGTCTCTCTGTGCTATTAATCTATAAAACACGATCTCTGCTCAGAGTCGTGTGTGAGGATCAACCCCGCTGGGCCCCCCCACAGTGGGGGAATGCCGGGCCCAGTCGCAACTGCGACTGTTGCGACCCTGGTAATTCCGCCACTGCGCTGCTCCCTATGTAGGCAGTTCAGGAGCTCCATATGATTAACTCTTCCCTCATAAACCATAAAATGATATGTATAGTCTATTGCCCTCACAGAGCTTATACAACTTGACCCCATATCTGGAACGCTTGCTGGGAAGATACTGTTTGAAAGACAAAATTTAATTAGGGACTCATCAACGCAGACAACTCGAAAATAAACAAGGCTGCAAACTTATCAGGAAAGTACTTACCGAGGCTGAAATGCCCAGAAAAGTTCACCCTTGCGACTAAGCTCAGTCCACCCCCTAGATTTGAGACAGGGAGTGGATGCACGAAGAGGTACAGGCTACCTCAGGGAGCAGAAGGCCGCTGGTGTGGAGTCCTTGGTAGAGGGAGGTAGCTGTGCAGAGACTGGCAGGTGGATGATAAGCTGGAACGGGTACAAGAGAAAGTCCAGAACCAGGCTGAGGGTCAAACACACACAGGATCAGTATATGCACAATAGGCTGAGGTAATGTAGCCGAAAGACACAAGTACAGTCCAGGATACAGGCAGAGGTTCAAGAGCAAGGAGACAGCAGGCAAATCCGGGTCACAGGCAGAGGGTCAAACACTGGAGAAGAGCAGAAATCCGTATAACAAGCCAAGGGTCAGGTTCAGGAGACAAATAGAGTAGTCGAGGTCAATCCGGGTCAAAAAAACAGGCAATCAGGTAACAATAACAGGAAGCAGATATTTCACAGGAACCTGAAGACAAACCAGCAACTGATCTGTGTGCCAGAGTATCTTTTATAGGCCAGCCCAAAGATCATGTAGGGCATGCGCTATTGCGCATGTGCGTGCGCCGGATTGCCGGCCCGCGAATGCGCATGCGCCGGATCGCCTTTCCGCCGTGCATGCGCGCAGGGACATGGTTTTGATGTCTGGAAGGCATATTCTCCTGACAAAATTAATCTCCTACATTTAGCAGGTTTTTCTGAATGCCTTTTCTTCAATATTTAATATTTAAGTTTTGAAGACAATACGCTCCTGTACAATATGGGATACTGGCTATATTTTTATATATATTCTTTATTTAAGTTTAAACGAAAGAGAAAGTCTTTTATGGCAAATGGAAAATAAAATATATGTAATTTGATGGATTCTGAGAAAATTACTCAAAAGCTTTTTCTCCTTTCCTTCTCAAAGATTAATTTGGGACCTAGCAGGGCTGTCCTTTTATTTGGGGGCCTTTGCGAGGTCATCTCTGAAGCCGAGGGATAACCATTATTCTACACGGGTTGGTCAGCTGACAGCCAGTGCGTTTTTATCCAAAAGATATAATTTGCTGCCTCATCCCATTGGATGTTTGTGCATACTCATGCATGTATCTTTCATTCTTGAAAACTCTTTACTGGTATGTATGGTGGACACTGTGGGATGCTGGGTTGTTAAACCTCCTTTTATTCATATTGTTACATTGTGCAAATCATTTTTCATTTGTTATTTCAGAATGTATCTTCTACATATATGATTTTTCTCTCTACAATACGCCTCCGAAGAAGGGACACCGTCCTGAAACATGTCAGGCTTTTAGAGAAAATATCCTATTACAAATGGAAGTATACAAAAATTACTATATGAAAGCAAATTTCACTGTATGAGTACCTTTGTTGAGATTCATGTCCAATGTATCTTGTTTTTATGCTTTTCTAAATAAATAAAATATTTTTTTTATCAATTTCTGTTATATGGTTCGCCTACAAAGTCCCACTATACTGGGGGGTATATAAGTTCCCTAACCTAAGGGTCTTATTTTTTGTAATGTTTAAATAATGTAGCTGCCTGCGGTAGTGATAGGATCAGGAAAACACCACCAACCTTCTACAGGTAGCTTTAGCTGAACACTGTGAAGAGGTCGCACTACACTAAATTGTAGCTTTAGCTGAACACTGTGCAGAGGTCGCACTACACTAACTTGTAGCTTTAGCTGAACACCGTGCAGAGGTCGCACTACACTAACTTGTAGCTTTAGCTGAACACTGTACAGAGGATGCACTACACTAATGTTTAAATAATGTAGCTGCCTGCGGTAGTGATAGGTTCAGGAAATCACATCCAACCTTCTACAGGTAGCTTTAGCTGAACACTGTTCAGAGGTCGCACTACACTAACGTGTAAATAATGTAGCTGCCTGCGGTCGTGATAGAATCAGGAAAACACCACCAACCTTCTACAGGTAGTTTTAGTTGAACACTGTACAGAGGTCATAATACACTAAGGTATAAATAATGTAGCTGCCTGCAGTAGTGATAGGATCAGGAAAACACCACCAACCTTCTACAGGTAGCTTTAGCTGAACACTGTGCAGAGGTCACACTACACTAATGTGTAAATAATGTAGCTGTCTGCGGTAGTGATAGGATCAGGAAAACACCATCAACCTTCCACAGGTAGCTTTAGCTGAACACTGTGCAGAGGTCGCACTACACTAACTTGTAGTTGAACACTGTGCAGAGGTCGCAATACACTAACTTGGAGTTTTAACTGAACACTGTGCAGAGGTCGCGCTACACTAACATGTAAATAATGTAGTTGCCTGCGGTAGTGATAGGATCAGGAAAACAACACTAACCTTTTACAGGTAGCTTTAGCTGACAACTGTGCAGAGGTCGCACTACACTAACTTGTAGCTTTAGCTGAACACTGTGCAGTGGTCGCACTACACTAACGTGTAAATAATGTAGCTGCCTGCGGTAGTGATGGGATCTGGAAAACAACACCAACCTTCTACAGGTAGCTTAAGCTGAACACTGTGCAGAGGTCGCACTACACTAACGTGTAAATAATGTAGCTGCTTGCGGTAGTGATAGGATCAGGAAAACAACACCAACCCTCTACAGGTAGCTTTAGCTGAACACTGTGCAGAGGTCACACTACACTAACTTGTAGCTTTAGCTGAACACTGTGTAGAGGTCACACTACACTAACTTGGAGCTTTAGCTGAACACTGTGCAGAGGTAGCACTACACTAACGTGTAAATAATGTAACTGTCTGCAGTAGTGATAGGATCAGGAAAACAATACCAACCTTCTACAGGTAGCTTTAGCTGAACACTGTGCAGAGGTCGCACTACACTAACTTGTAGCTTTATCTGAACACTGTGCAGAGGTCGCACTACACTAATGTGTAAATAATGTAGCTGCCTGCAGTAGTGATAGGATCAGGAAAGCAGCACCAACCTTCTACAGGTAGCTTTAGTTGAACACTGTACAGAGGTTGCAATACACTAACGTGTAAATAATGTAGCTGCCTGCGGTAGTGATAGGATCAGGAAAGCAGCACCAACCTTCTACAGGTAGCTTTAGCTGAACACTGTGCAGAGGTCGCACTACAGTAACGTGTAAATAATGTAGCTGCCTACTGTAGTGATAGGATCAGGAAAACACCACCAACCTTCTACAGGTAGCTTTAGTTGAACACTGTACAGAGGTCTCAATACACTAACGTGTAAATAATGTAGCTGCCTGCGGTAGTGATAGGATCAGGAAAACACCACCAGTCTTCTACAGGTAGCTTTATTTGAACACTGTACAGAGGTTGCAATACACTAACGTTTAAATAATGTAGCTGTCTGCGGTAGTTATAGGATCAGGAAAACAGCACCAACCTTCTACAGGTAGCTTTAGCTGAACACTGTGCAGAGGTCGCACTACATTAACGTGTAAATAATGTAACTGGCTGCGGTAGTGATAGGTTCAGGAAAACAACACCAACCTTCTACAGGTAGCTTTAGATGAACACTGTGCAGAAGTTGCACTACACTAACGTGTAAAAAATGTAACTGTCTGCGGTAGTGATAGGATCAGGAAAACAATACCAACCTTCTACAGGTAGCTTTAGCTGAACACTGTGCAGAGGTCGCATTACACTAACTTGTGGCTTTAGCTGAACACTGTGCAGAGGTCGCACTACACTAACTTGTAGCTTTATCTGAACACTGTGCAGAGGTCGCACTACACTAATGTGTAAATAATGTAGCTGCCTGCAGTAGTGATAGGATCAGGAAAACACCACCAACCTTCTACAAGTAGCTTTAGCTGAACACTGTGCAGAGGTCACACTACACTAACATGTAAATAATGCAGCTGCCTGCGGTAGTGATAGGATCAGAAAAACACCACCGTCCTTCTACAGGTAGCTTTAGTTGAACACTGTACAAAGGTCGCAATACACTAACGTGTAAATAATGTAGCTGCCTACGGTAGTGATAGGATCAGGAAAACAGCATCAACCTTCTACAGGTAGCTTGAGCTGAACACTGTGCAGAGGTCGCACTACGATAACTTGTAGCTTTAGCTGAACACTGTGCAGAGGTTGCACTACACTAACTTGTAGCTTTAGCTGAATACTATGCAGAGGTCGCACTACACTAACGTGTAAATAATGTAGCTGCCTGCGGTAGTGATAGGATCAGGAAAACACCACCAACCTTCTACAGGTAGCTTTAGCTGAACACTGTGCAGAGGTCACACTACACTAACTTGTAGCTTTAGCTGAACACTGTGCAAAGGTCGCACTACACTAACTTGTGGCTTTAGCTGAACACTCTGCAGAGGTCGCACTACACTACTTTGTAGCTTTATCTGAACACTGTGCAGAGGTCGCACTACACTAATGTGTAAATAATGTAGCTGCCTGCAGTAGTGATAGGATCAGGAAAACACCACCAACCTTCTACAGGTAGCTTTAGCTGAACACTGTGCAGAGGTCGCACTACACTAACATGTAAATAATGCAGCTGCCTGCGGTAGTGATAGGATCAGAAAAACACCACCAACCTTCTACAGGTAGCTTTAGTTGAACACTGTACAGAGGTCGCAATACACTAACGTGTAAATAATGTAGCTGCCTGCGGTAGTGATAGGATCAGGAAAACAGCACCAACCTTCTACAGGTAGCTTTAGCTGAACACTGTGCAGAGGTCACACTAAACTAACTTGTAGCTTTAGCTGAACACTGTGCAGAGGTCGCACTACACTAACTTGTAGCTTTAGCTGAACACTGTGCAGAGGTCGCACTACACTAATGTGTAAATAATGTAGCTGTCTGCGGTAGTGATAGGATCAGGAAAACAACACCAACCTTCTACAGGTAGCTTTAGCTGAACACTGTGCAGAGGTCACACTAAACTAACTTGTAGCTTTAGCTGAACACTGTGCAGAGGTCGCACTACACTAACTTGTAGCTTTAGCTGAACACTGTGCAGAGGTCGCACTACACTAATGTGTAAATAATGTAGCTGTCTGCGGTAGTGATAGGATCAGGAAAACAGCACCAACCTTCTACAGGTAGCTTTAGCTGAACACTGTGCAGAAGTTGCACTACACTAACGTGTAAAAAATGTAGCTGCCTGCGGTAGTGATAGGATCAGGAAAACAACACCAACCTTCTACAGGTAGCTTTAGATGAACACTGTGCAGAGGTTGCACTACACTAACTTGTAGCTTTAGCTGAACACTGTGCAGAGATCGCACTACACTAACTTGTAGCTTTAGCTGAACACTGTGCAGAGGTCGCACTACAGTAACGTGTAAATAATGTAGCTGCCTGCGGTAGTGATAGGATCAGGAAAACAACTCCAACCTTCTACAGGTAGCTTTAGCTGAACACTGTGCAGAGGTCGCACTACACTAACTTGTAGCTTTAGCTGAACACTGTGCAGAGGTCGCATAACACTAACTTGTAGCTTTAGCTGAACACTGTGCAGAGGTCGCACTACACTAACTTGTAGCTTTAGCTGAACACTGTGCAGAGGTAGCACTACACTAACATGTAAATAATGTAGCTGCCTGCGGTAGTGATAGGATCAGGAAAACAACACCAACCTTCTACAGGTAGCTTTAGCTGAACACTGTGCAGAGGTCACACTACACTAACTTGTAGCTTTAGCTGAACACTGTGCAGAGGTTGCACTACACTAACTTGGAGCTTTAGCTGAACACTGTGCAGAGGTCGCACTGCATTAACGTGTAAATAATGTAGCTGCCTGCGGTAGTGATAGGATCAGGAAAACAACACCAACCTTCTACAGGTAGCTTTATCTGAACACTGTGCAGAGGTCACACTACACTAACTTGTAGCTTTAGCTGAACACTGTGCAGAGGTTGCACTACACTAACTTGTAGCTTTAGCTGAACACTGTGCAGAGGTCGCACTACACTAACGTGTAAATAATGTAACTGCCTGCGGTCGTGATAGGATCAGGAAAACAACACCAACCTTCTACAGGTAGCTTTAGCTGAACACTGTGCAGAGGTCGCACTACACTAACTTGTAGCTTTAGCTGAACACTCTGCAGAGGTCGCAGTACACTAACTTGTAGCTTTTGCTGAACACTGTGCAGAGTTCGCACTATACTAACTTGGAGCTTTATCTGAACACTGTGCAGAGGTCGCACTACACTAAAAAATAATGTAGCTGCCTGCGGTAGTGATAGGATCAGAAAACATCACCCATCTTCTACAGGTAGCTTTAGGTGCCCACTGTGCAGAGGACGCACTACACTAACTGTAAATACTGTAGCTAATAGGACTAATAGGATCAGAAGAACAATTTTCTTCAAAGACTGTAACAACACCTGCATGCCTGTCAGTACGAAGATAATAACAGGAACGGATCTAGCTAAACTAAATACAATGTATATATATATATATATATATATATATATATATATATATATATATATATATATACACAACACCTGGGATGCATATATATACACAATACACTGTAAGTGCAGCTAACTGTCTGACTGTCCTACCTAATCTATCTAACTTAAATCAAATGACACTGTCTCTCTCTCTCTGTCTTTCAACGCCGGAACACACTACACAGGACCGACATGCAGGCGGCCTTATATAGTGTGGGGCGTGTACTAAACCCCCTGAGCCATAAATGGCCAAAGCCACCCTGGCTTTGGCCAATTACAGCTCTCTGTACAGACGGCGCTGTGATTGGCCAAGCATGCGGGTCATAGTGCATGCTTGGCCAATCATCAGCCAGCAATGCACTGCGGCAGTGAATTATGGGCCGTGACGTGCCACTCGAACTTGACGCGAAAGGCCCATATTGTTCACAATTCGGCGAACGATCGAACAGACGATGTTCGAGTCGAAACATGGCTTCGGTGGGGAGTCCTCCCCAAAATCCATACCAGACCCTTATCCAAGCATACAGGCCAGGACAGAGGGTACAAGTGAGCGCCCCTCCTTCTGAACCATACCAGGCCATATGCCCTTAATATGGGGAAGGTGCTTTGGAGCAGAGTCAGCTCTGCCCCAAAGCATCTTGTCCCCATGTTGATAGGGATGAGGGCCTCTTCCCCATAACCCTGGCCAGTGGTTGTGGGGGTGACTTATAAGAATCTGAAAACCCCCTTTAACAAGGGAGCCCCCAGATCCCAGCTCCCCCCATATGAATGAGTAGGGGTACATGGTACCCCTACTTATTCACCAAAAAATGTAAAAAGTAATTAAAAACACAGACAGTTTTTGACAATCCTTTATAAAAAAAAAATTAAAAAAACAAAAATAAATGTCCCACGAAGTAGATCCAATATCAACCATGATGCCCGCTGCTAACGACGACCTGAAATAAAAAAAATCTGGTCCTAAAGAAGGCTCCTGCCATCTGCCAGCTCTGTTGTCTGACAGTACTTAAAGTGTAACTTCAGTCATTTTTTCAACTTAACAGCTATTAAATCTTCTGCCCTTGTTGTTTTAACTTTGGATAGTAAAACATTTTTTTTTTTGCCAGTAAATACCTTATACAGCCCACTTCCCGTTTCTTTTCTGGTCAAAAGCCTAGGCTTATGACATCATGCATAGCTCTCTCTCTCTCTCACTCTTGTGATAGTTTGTCAGGAAAGGAGGGGAGATGAGTCATTAAATGGCCAATGAGAGCTGCAGAGCTGGAGGTGTGCCTCTGTGTGTCTGTGTAAATCCAGGAAGTGAACAGGCAGCAGCTTCAGCTGCCCACAGTTAAAATGGTTGCAGCCCGACTCAGTGGAGGGAGATTTCCGCAGTATATTTGGCAAGTACAGAATCACAGTAAGTATAAAATAATATGCAAAGTGGTCGGAGGGAAGCTTCAGAATGGCAAAGATGTTTTTATTACAAATTATGTGAGCAGACTGCAGTTCCTCTTTAAATAACTAAGGGTTAGGGCTACCCAATTATGTCGTCGAGCGGTGGGGGTTGCCCCACCCCTTAGCTATTTAAGAACTGTCAGACAGTGGACAACGCAAAAAACTATACGGCGTTATACTTACAGTAACTATATAGCGTTAAACTTGCAGTAACTCAATGAAATATACGGAGTTAAACTTGCAGTAAGGCAATTAAATATATGGCGTTAAACTTGCAGTAACACAATGAAATATACAACATTAAAATTGCAGTAACGCACAGAACTATACAGCATTCAACTTGCAGTAATGCACAGAACTATATGACATTAAACTTGCAGTAACACAATGAAATATACAGCGTTAAACTTGCAGTAACGCAATGAAATATACAACGTTTAACTTGCAATAATGCACTGAACTATACAGCGTTAGACTTGCAGTAACTCACAGAACTATATGGCTTTAAACTTGCAGTAAAGGTCTGCAACATCAAAGGTCTATCAGACCCCTAATGTTTCCCCTGTACTTCACTGAAGCTAATTAGCACAAATCATTATCTTCTTTTCCGACACTACAATTCCTGTCGATCCCAGGTGCATTCTCTTTAGAAACGATCATCAAATGAATGTTCACTGATCTCCCTCTGCTCTACCCACTGACATATACTATGGTATCCCAGGCCTATAGAAGGGACAGCAGAGCTGAGCCCAAGTTATATGGTGGAAAGGTGGAATATTCTGGAGTATGTGGAAGTGATTGTGAGGATTTACAGTAGCCCAAATCACTTCTAGTAGAAAGCTGACAGCCAAAGCTTAACGCCATATGGTTCTGTGCCTTACTGCAAGTTTAACTCTGTATATTTCATTGCGTTTCTGCAAGTTTAACGCCATACAGTTCTGTGCGTTACTGCAAGTTTAACGCTGTATATTTCATTGCATTACTGCATACCATACCCCTATCCGAGCACGCAACCTGGTAGGCCGCAGGAAAAGAGGGGGGACGAGAGAACTGCCCCCTCCGAACCGTACCAAGCCACAAGCCTGGAGGATGTCCCCATGTTGATGGGGACAAGGGCCTCATCCCCACAACCCTTTCCCGGTGGTTGTGGGGGTCTGCGGGTGGGGGCTTATCGGAATCTAGAAGCCCCCTTTAACAAGGAGACCCCCAGATCCCGGCCCCCCCTGTATGAAATGGTAATGGGGTACTAATGTTCCCCTACCATTTCACAAAAACTGTATCAAAGATGGTAAAAAAGACAAGAGACGGTTTTTGCCAACTTCTTTATTGATGTCTTCTTCTTTTCCCGCTTCTTCTTCCATCTTCTTCTGGTCTTCATTCAGTTTTCTTCCTCCATCTTCTTTCCTCCATCGCATCTTCCATTGGCTTCTTCTTCCCTGCTTCGTTCTTCAGACGATCCGCATCCATGGGAGGTTCCCACTGTGTGACGCTTCTGTTCTCCTGACAGTTCTTGTATAACTGAGGGCGGTGACCTGGTGACCCTGCCCCCCTCTGACGCACCGGGACTTCCCTATGGTTTTCCTTGTGGTGTCAGAGGGGGGCTGGGTCACCCATTACGTAACCGGGTGACCCCGCCCCCTCTGACATTTCGGGGAAAGCCACAGGAAAGTCCCCGTGAAGTCCCCGTGCGTCAGAGGGGAGCGGGGTCACCAGGTGGCCCCATCCTCAGTTTTATAAGAACTGTCAAAAGAAGTGTCACACAGCGGGAACCTCCCATGGATGCGCATCGTCTGGAGAACGAAGCGGGCAAGAAGACGCCGGAGGAAGATGCGGACGAGAAGACCGAAGGAAGAAGCAGAGGATCGGAGGAAGAAGAGGAAGAAGCAAGGGAAGAACAAGATGGAGGAAGAAAACCGAATGAAGACCAGAAGAAGATGGAAAAAGAAGACATTAATAAAGAAATTGTCAAAAACCGTCCCTTGTCTTTTTTAACATTTTTGACACATTTTTTGAAATGGTAGGGGTACATTTGTACCCCATTACCATTTCACACAGGGGGGCCGGGATCTGGGGGTCCCCTTGTTAAAGGGGGCTTCCAGATTCCCATAAGCCCCCCACCCGCAGACCCCACAACCACCAGGCAAGGGTTGTGGGTATGAGGCCTTGTCCCCATCAACATGGGGACATCCTCCCCATGTTGAGGGCATGTGGCCTGGTACAGTTCAGGAGGAGGGGTGCTCTGTCGTCCTCCACTCTTTTCCTGCAGCCTGCCAGGTTGCGTGCTTGGATAAGGGTCTGGTATGGATTTTTAGGGGGACCCCCACACCATTTTTAAAAAAAAATTGGCACTGGGTTCCCCTTAGTATCCATACCAGACCTGAAGGGCCTGGTATGGAATTTGGGGGGACCCCCATGCATTTTTTTTCTTAAATTTTGGTTTGGGGTTCCCCTTAATATTTATACCAGACCCAAAGGGCCAGGTAATGCACTGTGGGGGAATCCCAGGCCGTTTTTTTCAATGACTCAATGACTCAATGACTAGCTACCGTTAGTACTTTTTAATGACTTTTTTTTCCTTTAGAAATCTCTGGGACTGTTGTAAACATGGGAAACAGGCGTCACTTTACAGGCATACTATAGACACCCCCCAGGTATGAAATTTAAAGGAATATTTCACTTTTATTGTTTCACTTTAAACATTATTAAAATCACTGCTCCCGAAAAAACGTCAGTTTTTAAAACTTTTTTTGCATTGATACATGTCCCATGGGGCAGGACTCAGGTCCCCAAACACTTTTTATGACAATAACATTTTATTCTCCAGGGTTTCTTCTTTCAGAAACTATGTAATATTTTGTGGGGTTAGCTAGTCTTCAGGCCAAAAATGCGCATTTAAAAAGAAAAATTGCAAGATGGCTTTGGCTGCGAAAGGGTTACAAACAATTAAATCAGCCCTAATGCTCTTGATGATAATGTGGCGGGGGAAACTATGGGTTTCTCCAGTGAAGGTGTTAGGCCATTTCCTATTTTAGTAATGGATGTGGATCAGAAGGAAGCAAAGTCTGACCCAATAATGAACAAAATGTTATGCCTAGTCCTGATGGTAAAAGTGGACAGAATTTTGCGATAGATCTAGAAAATATTGGTACAGAGCAACTGAAGAATCCCACACTGACTAAAGCCAGGGGAAATATGAAAGCGATACATGGGAAACCCATGATTTGTTTTTTCGACTTTAACCACTTCAGCCCCGGAAGATTTGGCTGCTGAATGACCGGGCCATTTTTTGCGATTCGGCACTGCGTCGCTTTAACTGACGATTGCGCGGTCGTGCAACACTAAACCCAAACAAAATTGACTTCCTTTTTTCCCACAAATAGAGCTTTCTTCTGGTGGTATTTGATCGCCTCTGCGGTTTTTATTCTTTGCGCTATAAACAAAAAAAGAGTGACAATTTTGAAAAAAAATCACAATGGGGGGTTATTTACGAAAGGCAAATCCACTTTGCACTACAAGTGCAAACTGCAAGTGCATAGTGCACTTGAAATTGCACTGAAAGTGCACTTGGAGGTACAGTCGCTGTAGATCTGAGGGGTATATCTGAAATGAGGGGAAGCTCTGCTGATTTTATCATCCAATCATGTGCAAGCTAAAATGCTGTTTATTATTTTCCTTGCATGCCCCCCTTGGATCTACTTTCAGTGCAATTTCAAGTGCACTTTGCACTTGTAATTTGCACTTGTAGTGCAAAGTGGATTTGCCTTTCATAAATAATCCCAGTATTTTGTACTTTTTGCTATAATAAATATCCCCATTTTTTTTAAAAAAAAGCTAATTTTTTCTCAGTTTAGGCTCAGTTTATTGATTGGTTTGCGCAAAAGTTATAGCGTCTACAAAATAGGGGATAGATTTAAAGCATTTTTATTATTTTTTTTTTTACTAGTAATGGCGGTGATCTGCGATTTTTATCATGACTGCGACATTCTGTCAGACACATCGGACAATTTGAACACATTTTTGGGACCACTGGCATTTATACAGCGATCAGTGCTATAAAAATGCACCGATTACTGTAAAAATGTCACTGGCAGTGAAGGGGTTAACACTAGGAGGCGATCAAGGGGTTAACTGTGTTCCCTGGGAGGTGATTCTAACTGAAGGGGGAGGGGACTGACTAGAGGAAGTGACGGATCATGGTTCCTAGCTGATAGGAACACACGATCTGTCACTCCTCCCAGAATAGAACAGGGAAGTGTGTGTTTTTACACACTCATCCCTGTTCTGTCTCATGCTCACAATCGCTCGTGGCCAGCGGTCATCGCGACCGTCATTCACGAGCATTGGCACCCCCACTGTGCACAGGGCGCGTGCCTGCTATCCCGGTCCCGCAAGCCGACATAGCTACGATGGTTCAAGGGATCGTGCCGACCTGCCGCAGTAAAATGAGGGCGGCTGGTCGGCAAGCAGTTAAACATGGTTATTAGGTTTTAAATGAACAATTTCCAACAATAATGTTTACAGTTATTTTGGTATTACTTATCACATTGCATAGATCATAATATAACAAACAGAGAACATATAATAAAAAATAAATCACAAGGATACCAGGTGATAGCCATATAATTGAACACCTTTTTCTGCTTATCCCGGGTGGGAACTAACTGTAAGCGGTGTTTGGTTGCCAAGGATTGCAAATTAAGAGGGATGAGGGAGGAAAACCATATGACAAACATATAGAAGTTCATATAATCGGAGTTCTTTAAATAATCAGAAGCTCTCGGGTTGTTTAACCATTCTTGTCATTTTTTTTTTACATTTATTAATAGAAGAGTTTTTATATGCCAATAATAGTTAATTCTGAGATTGTGTGTTCAGTCTTGTAATAACATTCGACAGGTCGGGAGATTAAGTAAAAGTAAGCCTTGCGGCAATTAGAATATGTGCTACTATTGTTCTGAAAGACAGTGGATATATATCAACATTTATCCCTAGTAATGCCATCGCTGGTGTTAGTTCTGTCAGGATACCTGTAAGGTTCGCAATAAAGGAGGAGAGAGAGAGTTCCAAAATGTAATACATTTTTGCAGGTCCAAAGAGTGTGTTGTAGATTGCCTGTTAGTTCATTACACCTCCAGAGAGACCCTGAGTAGAACTCCAAGGCAATAATCGGAGGGCCAGCATGACAGGGGTTAAAGGGGCTTGGGGCACAGGAAGTTAATAGTAAGTGGCGTTTCAGGGGAATTACTGGCATTACAGGGGCATTACAGGAGCTTTGAGGGGAAGTGATTAGGGGACGGGACAAGGGGGTGGTCTCCAGTCAGAAGGAAGAAGAGTGTGGAACAACTTCCCACAGCAGCTGTGCACGGCATGGACTAGCTACATTCCCAGGTCAGTGATCTCCTTGTGGGAGCTGGGCAGGGGGGTACCGTACCTGCACCCCCTGCTTTGCCACATGCTTGGAGGTCTAGGCCTCCGGAGCACCTCAGCCCAGAGGTTTCTCCCAGAGTCCAGCACCACCTTAGGAGCCCCGCAGAGTCTGTATCTAGGGACCCTCTGGCCCCCGCACCAAAGTGCCGGTCCCACGCGGTGGTGGTGCAACCTGGGAGGAATCCTCTTCCTTGGCGGGACTCGTGGGATGGGGCTGCAGGGGTCGGTGCAGCTCATCCCTCTGCTGCTGATCAGGTGCCTGTTGCGGCGCTTGGGAGTGGTTCCGTGGCTACCCGAGCAGCTCGGTGGGGGAGTGTGCGTCCCTTGGGAACCGGCCTGTCATCTGGCGTGGCCGGTGTCCCTGTTACTACAATGCCGGTGGAGGGGCGGAGATCCGATGACAGTGCGGCGGCTGGCGGGCTAAATGGTCAGGCGCTAAGAGGAGCAGAGAGAGTGATTTTGTCCTGCTCGGACAGGGGGAGTGTCCAGCTTGTCAGTGACGGCATGGGCCCTTGTGGAAGCTGGCTGATGACGTCACGGGCAGCTGGGATGGCACTCGGTGGACTCCTGGAGTAACGGGCCAGGGCAGCACAGCAGATCATGAGGACGCTCCCCTCTCAGAGGGGAAGCTGAAAGAGGAGAGTGACGAGGAGCCAGTGGCAGAGCCTGAAGCGATGGAGCACGACTGTTGGAGGTCCAAGTCCACGGCAGCCTGGTAAGCGGCCTATAGGCCTACCCTCTGTGTCTTCTGTGTGTGTGCCCATTGCTGGGGGACCAGTGCTGGGGGGTCTTTGCATGGGGTCTGCGTTGGCAGGGGCTGAGGTTGCGGTGGATTCTGGTAGGGCAGTGTCGGGGAGTGCAGGATCTGGCACAGCTCTTGGTGGGGTTGAGGGACGTTTTGGGGCAGCTGGACCTTTTATCAGGTGCAGGGTTGCTCACAGTGGCTTGGGTTCCTCTGGCTGGTTCAGGAGCAAGTGTACTGGGGCCTCCGGCCATGGCCGGTGGCGCACCGGGAGCGGGGAATGGGACATTGTCTGGTCTGCTGCTGGCAGCTCCACGGGTGTCGCCTTCCTCGGGACAAGTAGCTGGACAGATGCCTGCGGCGGGGGACGCTGGTGGGGCAGACAGCGGACAAGGTAAGGCCCTGGATAAGGAGGTGAACTGGGTTCAATCTGAGGATTCGCCCTAATGTGAGGTGTACATTTGTTTTGAGGGGCCGCTAGGAGCACACCTCAAGCAGGAAGTGCAAGAAAAAATTTGGTGAGGTGAGTAAGTTGAAATTTTTTACATTCTTCTACTGGAAAAATTTTATCTGGATAGAGGTAAGTTGGATGACAGCAAGAAGGAGGAAGGTGAGAAGAGGCGATATAGGCTCATTCTCCGGTCAGTTTTAGCCAGTGTTATAGGGGAAAGGACTCCGAAAAATTGCTCCGCTCTCTTTTGTTATTTGGATGCGATAGGGGAGACTTATCTAGTCTACGGGGCACTGGCATGGCTCAGGTATAACGAGTACTTCCGCCACAAGGACATTAGTCTTTGGATGTGGCTCATGACCTCGGTGTGGGCTGGGACTTTGTTTTTTCAGTCAGGGTCCAGCGGATCTTTTCCTGTGGACAGTTGACCAACAAAAGAAATGGGTGCTGCTGATCATTCAATGAAGGGACTTGCAAGTTTGGAATGACGTGCAAATATAAACATGGGTGCTCCGGCTGTGGGGGCTCCCACCCAACCTTTAATAGATTTACACAAAAAGGTAAAGGTATAACTAAGGAGCTTAGGGGAAAAAGGGAGGACTCCGGTGAGCATAGCAAGGATACATCTATTTCTTGGTAGATAGCCAACCTGTGAGGCGGTGGACCTGTTGGCTTCGGGATTCGCCGAGGGCTTTTATATTGCGTGTAGCCTTCCCCACCCCCCCAACCTGCGGACAATTTGAGGTCGGCGTTGGCTTGCCTGGAAGTGGTGTCTGCAAAATTAGCAAAAGTGGTTGAGTTGGGCCGCATGGCTGATCTGTTTATCTCTTTACTGTTGGATACCTTGGTTTGTGTTCCGTTTCCTACACCCCTTTTGACGCGGCGGTGCATTGTGTTAGTTTCTATGGTTTGGGGGGCTTTACTGGCAAAAACGGATATTGAATACACGTTTTGCTTTTTTGCCTGTACATCCTGACAGTTTTCACTTGTTGGGTTGTAAGTGGCAGGGGTGCTATTTCATTGATCAATGTTTTCCTATAGAGTGCTCCATTTCCTTTTCATTGTTTGAAACTTTTAGTTCGTTCTTTGAGTGGGTAGTCCGGGAGGTGTCTGGGCTTCTGTCTGTCATTCACTACTTGGATGATTTTTTGTGTGTTGGGCTGGCCGCTTCTAATCATTGTAGGGTTTTATTGGCTACGGTTCAGCACATGCTGGAGCTCTTTGGCATTCTGTTGGCGGTGGTGATAAAACGGAGGGTCCAGCTACGGTACTGAGTTTTCTTGGTATTTTGATTGACACTGTGGCCATGGAATAGCGCCTCCTGGAAGACAAGCTGACGGACTTGGGGGCGGCGGTGGTCTCAGCACAGGGTTCTGGCATGCTGACCCTGTGGCAACTTCAGTCGCTTCTTGGGAAGCTCAACATTGCTTGTTGGATCATGCCAATGGGCAGAGCATCACATTCACCTTACCCGAGGACACAAAGCGGACCTGCTGGTTTGGGAGTCATTTTTGATTTCTTATAACGGCAGGTCTGTGTGGATGTCTGAAGCTATGATTTGGAGCTCTTCACAGATGCCACTGGATTGGCTGGCTATAGTGCATGCTTTGGGGGTCAGTGGAGTGCGGGCCCGTGGCCATTGGAATGGCGGGAGGCTGGGTTTCCCAGGAACTTGGCACTCTTGGAACTTTTTCCAATTGTGCTCGTGGTGGAACTTTGGGGTTCTCAGTTCAGTAACAAGAAGATCTGTTTTAATTGCAATAGTATGGCTGTTGTGCAGGCAATTAATAGCGTGTCAGCTTCATTGCCTCCGGTGGTGCATTTGCTGTGGCGTTTGTTGTTGGCTTTTTTACGTTGCAATGCTTTTGTATTTGTACTAATTCCTTGGCCGATGCTCTTTCTCGGTTTCAGTGGGACAAGTTTTGCTTGTTGGCTCTGGGAGCGGCGCAACTGGGAGTTGCTTGTCCAATACAGCTGTAGCGGATTGTACAAAGGATTTTTTGGTTCGGCAAGCGGTGACGGGCTACCACAGGGGGCGTCAGCCGGTGGATGGTCGCCGTCCGGTGTCTTTTGAGTTATTGTGGTTCATTGTTTCGGGTGCTTCCTGATGTGTGTTTGTTGGCCTCATAGGCCCTTTTGTTTCAGATGTTCTTTTCCCTAGCATTTTTTAGGGCGCTGCGCATTGGGGAATTGGTCTGTTCTTCTAGATGGGGGTTGGACGTTTTGCAGTTGACTAACTTGCAATGTAGTGACAATTCAGTGTTTCTTCTGGATACGAAGATCCAAGACGGAACAAGCCGGATGGGGTGTGCAAGTGGAGTTGTTTGGCATTGCAGGGGTCGCCGGATTGTCCGGTGCAGGTTGTTTCACGTTTTTGGAGTTACGCCCGGGTTGCGTCGGCCACTTTTTATTGCATGTGGATGGTTCGGCTTTGTCTCAGTATCAGTTCACAGCGGTGTTCAGGAGGTGTTTGGTTGTCTTGGGTTTTTGTCCATCCGACTTTGCACCTCATTCCCTATATTGCCTATATGTTCATCCTCATTTGTTATGATTTATGTTAGTCTATGTAGAGTTTGTGCCTGTATGCTCTCCTGTTTGTCTCCTCTTGTTTTCAGGGAGAGGCTGGCTTTATGTTCTTGATTCTATGTGCGTGTGGTGTTTTTGTTGTTTTTTTTTTACAGGGAAGGGCTTCTGCTTGTTTTGGATATCGGGCCACTCATACATCCACGGCAGAGCGAGAAGAGCCTCCTGATGAGTGTCAATTGGGCATTCCTAGGGAGGAGGCGGTGGTGGTTCGTTGGATCAGGACGCCCAGTCTATTGTGGAGTAGAGTGGTTTCTGAGTTTGAGCGTTATACTCGGCTTGATAGAGCCCCCAACATGTTAGTGGTACATGCTGGGGGGAACGATTTAGTGTCCATGAAGGAGCTCATCTGGGATGTTAAATATGACTTTCTTCGGCTTCACTTAGCTTACCCGGACTTGTTAAAAGTATGGTCAGATATGGTGGGGGTGGAGGTGGGCTTGGCCAGTTACTGGTCTTAACAAAGCAAGGGGAAAAGTAAATCGGGAGGTGGCACGATTTCTGATGCGCAATGGAGGTTTGGCTGTACGCCATCACGAGTTGGAATTAGAACCTTGGCATTATTTATGTGGGGATGGCTTTCATTTGAATGCAGTTGGTATTGACATGTGGTGTCTGGGTTTGGAGGAGGGTATCCAGAGGGCCCTGAGGGTGTGGAGGTCCGCTCAAACCTAAGGTGTCAGCTTTTGTGGCGGTAGCGGGGTGCAAGGTCCTTTTAAGTCATATGGGCACAAAAAGGTATGGTGTAGGGACCTGTCTGAGGTACGGCTCCCAGTTGGTATATGGGTACCTGCGAGTTGTTTCTGAGTCTGTGGTTTTTGCGACTGGAGGCCTTAGAAGTGACTAGCAGGTACAGTTTGGTTTTATGCCTATTGGGACCTTGTGCTCCTTTCTTTCATAAACTGGATGTTATGTTTTGATATGTTGTGATATGTTAATTATTGGATATTTATATTTTGGTTAATAAAAAATGTCTGCTATAGCCAATTTACTCCAATTCTGCATGGTGTGGTCATTAAATAGAAGGGTGGGGTTATTGGCATAGCAGGTAACAAGCCATATTTAATACCATAGTCAAGAGAGGCCCAGAGTAGAACCCCCAAGGCAATAAATGGAGGGCCGGTGAAGAATATTATTAATATCTAATATTCTTGTATCTCAGAGGCGCTTCTGGATGAATAGCATTGATAGCCAAACTGACTTAAAACAAAGTGTGAGTTTATTGTCACACAATTGGCATCATAAATACAATGTAAAAATATAATAGTTCAGTTCAGTGTGGGTAAAAATATATGAAATAGAATAAAAAGTTATAAAGCTGTAATAAGCTTATGAAAGCATGTGCGCTTCATGGATGCTGCCCTCCTGTCTCCATGCTGTTTTGTGTCGTCCAAGAAGAAACAGGAAATGACGTTCTCAGTCTTCTGGCAGAATTGACAGCTGTCCCAACTTATCAAAGTGTCATGTGAACATGTCAGCATCTATCCTAGTAGCTGTGTGTGTGTGTCTGTGTGTGTGTGTCTGTCTGTGTCTCTGTGTGTCCTTCAATATGGAAACGTTGGCTTTATATGTTACATGTGAACGTGTGAACGTCATAACCTCACACCAATTTAGAACCTTGTATGGCACATATTCATTTCTGCTAGCTTCAGTATGCACTCACAGTCATATATGGCATACGATTGACAAGCCCACATGTAACACTCCATATTTGAAGTAATATGCTGATCATGTAATGTCGTATAACCAAACATCTATATAATATGAACACATATTATCAACTTTACATTAAGTAACTATATACTAGTACTTATTAATATGACTGGAACTACAAACTAACTTAACTTAACAGTATATAATCCACAATGTATATTCCTTTAGCTACGTGGACATGTGTCTATTTTCGTCTTCTCATGACATTCTATACCAAAGAACTTTAAATGTCATACTCAAATTGGCTACACCAGAAAAATCCAGCAATGCTCAGCTTTAGATGAAGAATCATGTCAAATCTATTGATCAAGGTCATTCACACATACTCTATTTATCATGATTAATCATAAAACCAAATATGTTTTGCAAGCTTGCCATAAATATAATATAACACCTATAAGTGCCGAATTATGATTTTGGAATAATATTCTAACAATCCCCCCTGAATTATGATTAATCATATCAAAATATTCTAATACATTCAAAACATCATTCGTGTCACATTTACACATCCTTGTATCAAATGATTGAACACAATATTCCTCAGAACTGAAGCAGCTAGAAATAACTTTCCTTCTAATCGCTTTTCTCTTTACTGTAACTTCTCTTAGGTCTATCTATTCAAAATCTTAAAATAATGATATAGAATTTAAAAATGTATTACATAATGATGACTCATATCTATAATTACTATTATTAATAATAATAACAATTATTATTATTATTATTATTATTAAAATAAATTATGCAATAATATATTTCCATATTTGTGCTCAAATAATATTTAGCTCTTTGGAAATATACTTTACACTCTAAAACTTGTCTTAACTTTCCATAGTTCTATTAAGAGTAATATGTTTCTTCAGATATGATGTTCTATAAACTAGAATGAGTGTACAGTTGTTACCTAAAAATATTCAGTATATGAATAAGGAAAAATAAAAATAATAATGATAATCCTAACTTAATATGAACATTAATATCAGAATAATTGGATTATCAAAAATGTATATGTGGACAAATGTTTGAGTCCCAAATTGTTTATCTATAGTAGATAGATAAAGTTTCTTCTGATTAATTTTTTCTTCATGAAATGTCTTTAAAGTTTCTTCTTCAAGTTCTGTTAGATTAGAAAAACCTTGTTGAATAAGATAAAACAGTCATAAATCTGAAGTATAAATCTTTTGTCCAATATTCTTCCGTAGAGGATTCCTTCTTTAACTTTGAATTTTCCTGATGATCTCTTTGCTCTTCATATGAGCTTGTTATCTTTCATATTTATGTGATTTTAGATGCCATTTCTGCAAAGGAAATGCAGTATCATTAATCAGGCATAAAATATTTTCATTAAATTCTTGTAACTTTTTTCCAACAAATGTTAAAACATTATGAGACAATAACTTTGTGAATTTGCTAAACTATATGTAAAATAACACTATCTTATATTTTCCTTCAAAGAGAACTTCTGTATGACAATGTACTGTCCTTATCCTGTCTAAGATGGCCTAAACTATAAATCATATGTACTGTGAAGTTTAGGTATGACAGGACGCAACACTTCCTTTGGTCATGATACAAATCTCTGTTTTCACAAACAAAATAAAAGTTTTGTACCACCCAGAGATGACAATGGACTATGCCTTTGTTCTCATCTCTAAAAGATTAGAAATGTGCGTAACTGTATTTTGTGTTGAAACTCTTATTCTAGTGTTAGACTGTTCTGTAGTAACAAGTACTGGCTCTATGTCCTTCTCTGTTCCTATGCTGGAAACCTGAGATAAAGACTCCTCAGTAGGGATGAGCCGAACACCCCCCGGTTCGGTTCGCACCAGAACCCGCGAACGGACCGCAAGTTCGCACGAACGTTAGAACCCCATTGACGTCTATGGGACTCGAACGTTCGAAATCAAAAGTGCTCATTTTAAAGGCTAATTTGCATGGTATTGTCCTAAAAAGGGTTTGGGGACCCGGGTCCTACCCCAGGGGACATGTATCAATGCAAAAAAAACTTTTAAAAACGGCCGTTTTTTCGGGAGCAGTGATTTTAATGATGCTTAAAGTAAAAAAAAAAAAGTGAAATATTCCTTTAAATATCGTACCTGGGGGGTGTCTATAGTATGCCTGTAAAGTGACGCGTGTTTCCCATGTTTAGAACAGTCCCTGCACCAAATGTCATTTTTAAAGGAAAAAATCTCATTTAAAACTGCTTGCGGGTTTAATGTCATGTCGGGTCATGGCAATATGGATGAAAATCAGTGAGACAAACGGCATGGGTACCCCCCAGTCCATTACCAGGCCCTTTGGGTCTTGTATGGATATTAAGGGGAACCCCGCACCCAAATTAAAATAAGGAAAGGTCCCTATATACTCTGAACAGCAGTATACAGGCGGTGCAAACAAGACAGGGACTGTAGGTTTGTTGTTAAGTAGAATCTGTTTGTAATTTTGAACATTTTTAATGTGTTTAGCTCCAGCCAAAAAATCTTTTCTAAGCTTTTTGGAAAACATAGGGAAGGGTTATCACCCCTGTGACATTTGTTTTGCGTCTTTCCTCCTCTTCAGAAGATTTCACCTCACTTTTTTGTCCCAATGAAAAATGTTTTTTGAAAATTTTGGTTTTTTTGTGGAACAAGGATTGGAAAGCATCAGTGGAAAGGAAAAATTGTTTTCCCATATTAACTCTTACAGGAGAGAATTTCCCTTCCTTAGGGGTAGATTTCATCTCACTTCCTGTTGTCTCCTTCCGTTTGCAAGTAGGAGTCGTTTGTAAGTTAGATGTTTGAAAGTAGGGTCCTGCCCTATATACTCAGCAGAAATTTGGGCCTTAGGTGTTGCTGTGGCCAAAACACTGTAAGCCCTCACAGGGCCCTGCTGTGAAATATTAGATCAAGAATTGTAATTACATGCCCCTGTTGAACAGGAGCTGAAAAATTAGGCCTTAGGCACTGGTGCTGGTGCCACAACACTGCAACCCCTCACAGACACTCTAGTTGAAACGCAGGAACAAGCCCAGCTGCAAAGTATTGCATCAAAAATTGTAATTACACGCCCCTGTTAGACAGGGGCTGAAAAATTGGGTCTTAGGCACTGGTGCTGGTGCCACAACACTGCAACCCCTCACAGACACTCTAGTTGAAACGCAGGAACAAGCCCTGCTGCAAAGTATTGCATCAAAAATTGTAATTACACGCCCCTGTTAGACAGGGGCTGAAAAATTGGGTCTTAGGCACTGGTGCTGGTGCCACAACACTGCAACCCCTCACAGACACTCTAGTTGGAATGCAGGAACAAGCCCTGCTGCAAAGTATTGCATCAAAAATTGTAATTACACGCCCCTGTTAGACAGGGGCAGAAAAATTGGGTCTTAGGCACTGGTGCTGGTGCCACAACACTGCAACCCCTCACAGACACTCTAGTTGGAATGCAGGAACGAGCCCTGCTGCAAAGTATTACATCAAAAATTGTAATTACACGCCCCTGTTAAACAGGGGCTGAAAAATTGTGCCTTAGGCACTGGTGGTGGCGCCCAGAACCAAAAATGTTCTTACAAGCTATCAGCGTGATGATTGAGGAGGAAGAGGATAATTACTCAGGGATAGTCACTCAGCATCAGCATAGGCAGTCTTTGAAGGGATCTGAGATTTCAAAAAAAATTATTCGGTTACATCTGCATCAGGTGCTTGGTAGCTGGTGGTGATCCAAGACTGATTCATTTTTATGAAGGTCAGCCGATCGACCGAGTCGGTGGACAGACGCACCCTGTGATCGGTTACCACGCCTCCAGCAGCACTGAATGTGCGTTCCGAAAGAACGCTGGATGCAGGACAGGCCAGTAGCTCAATTGCATACTGTGCAAGCTCTGGCCAGTGATCCATCCTCAAGACCCAGTAACCCAGAGGATTTTCGGTGGGAAAGGTGTCCAAGTCTGATCTTGCCCCTAGGTATTCCTGCACCATGTAAAACAGACGCTGGCGATGGTTGCTGGAACCGATCATACCTTGGGGCTGCGGACCAAAAAATTGTCTGAACGCATCGGTCAGACGGCCACCTTCTCCACCGCTCCTTCTTTGACTGACCGAAGCCTCAGCAACACGTTGTCCAGAAACAGGAGTTTGTAACCTCCCAGTCTCTGGGAACGCGTTGCACAGACCTTTCTGCAAGGCCTCCCGAAGATGTTTCATCCTCTGCTCCCTCTGCGATGGCAAGATAAGGTCCGCAACCTTACCCTTGTAACGTGGATCAAGGAGGGTTGCCAGCCAGTATTGGTCCTTCTCCTTGATACCACGAATACGAGGATCCTTACGCAGGCTTTGCAGGATCAGGGAGGCCATGCAGCGTAGGTTTGCTGAGGCATTCGGTCCGGAGTCCTCTGGGTCACTAAGGACAACAACGTCCGCAGCCACCTCCTCCCAGCCACGTACAAGTCCATGTGTTCCTTGGGACTGATCCCTTAAAGACTGCTGATGCTGAGTGCCAGGCTCCACCTCCATACTGACACAATCTTCCTCCTCCTCCTCCTCCTCCTCCTCGTCCTCTTCCTGTGTGATCGGCGGGCACGCAGGAACACTGTCTGGATAAAGGGGGCCTTGAGAGCTAAGGAAGTCCTCCTCTTCCTGCCTCTGTTCTGCCTCAAGTGCCCTGTCCATTATCCCACGCAGCGTGTGCTCCAACAGGTGGACAAGGGGGACAGTGTCACTGATGCATGCACTGTCAGTGCTCACCATCCTCGTGGCCTCCTCGAATGGTGACAGGACAGTGCATGCATCCCTGATCATGGCCCACTGGCGTGGGGAAAAAAAACCAAGGTCCCCTGACCCTGTCCTGGTGCCATAGTCGCACAGGTACTCATTGATGGCCCTCTGCTGCGTGTGCAGCCGCTGCAGCATGGCCAACGTCGAGTTCCACCTGGTGGGCATGTCACAGATTAGGCGGTTCTTGGGCAGGTTAAACTCCTTTTGGAGGTCCGTCAGCCGAGCACTGGCATTATATGACCGGCGGAAATGCACACAGACTTTCCTGGCCTGCCTCAGGACATCCTGTAAGCCCGGGTACCTGCCCAAGAACCGCTGCACCACCAAGTTAAGGACGTGAGCCAAACAGGGCACATGGGTCAGTTGTCCCTGTCGGAGGGCAGAGAGGAGGTTGGTGCCATTGTCGCAAACCACCATTCCTGCCTTAAGTTGGCGTGGCGTCAACCACCTCTGAACCTGCCCCTGCAGAGCTGACAGAACCTCTGCCCCAGTGTGGCTCCTGTCCCCCAAGCACACCAGCTCAAGCACCGCATGGCATCTTTTGGCCTGCGTACTTGCGTAGCCCCTTGAACGCCTACGGAGCACCGCTGGTTCCGAGGAAGAGGCCATGGAGGAAGAAGAAGAGGAGGGGGTGGAGGAGAGAGGTGTGTCACAATCAGCATTTTGGAGGCGTGGTGGCGGAACAACCTCCAACACTACTGCACCTTGTCCTGCATCCTTCCCAGCTGCCAGCAGAGTCACCCAATGCGCCGTGAAACTTAAGTAACGTCCCTGTCCATGCCTGCTGGACCATGAGTCAGCGGTAATATGCACCTTACCGCTGACCGCCCTGTCCAGCGAGGCATGGACATTGCCTTCCACATGCCGGTAGAGAGCCGGAATCGCCTTCCGTGAGAAAAAGTGGCGTTTGGGTACCTGCCACTGAGGAACCGCACATTCCACAAACTCACGGAAGGGGGCAGAGTCTACCAACTGAAAAGGCAGCAGTTGAAGTGCTAGCAATTTTGCCAAGCTAGCATTCAACCGCTGGGCATGTGGATGGCTGGGAGCAAACTTCTTTCGGCGGTGCAGCAGCTGGGGCAGGGAAATTTGCCTGGTACAATCTGACGTCGGTGTACCAAAAGCAGATTGCCCATAAGTACTTGGCTGTGACACACCTAATTCTACACCTTCATTCCTCTCACTGCAGGTCGCAGAGAGGACTGAAGGTCTAGTGGGGTTGGAAATCTCAGCTGATGAGGAGCAAGGAGAGATCGTCTTTGTTCTTTGGTGTGGGTCTTTTAGATACGCTTGCCAACGAACTGCATGGCAGGTCAACATATGTCTGGTCAAGCATGTGGTACCCAAGCGGGAGATGTTTTGGCCACGCGAGATACGCTTGAGACATATATTGCAAATAGCAGCGGTGCGATCTGATGCACTCGTCTCAAAAAAGGCCCACACCAAAGAACTTTTTGAATAACGCGCAGAGACTGCAGCGCCCTGCACATGTGGAGCTTTGGGGTGTGATGCAGTCAATGTGCTGCCCTTAGGCTGGCCCCTGGAGGGCATCCTGCCTAGTTGGTGATGTGCCACCTCCTCCTCCTCCTCCTCCTCCTCCTCCTCCTCCTCCTCTCTCCTATCAGGCACCCACGTTGAGTCAGTGACCTCATCATCCCCTCCCTCCTCATCACTGGAGCAAACCTGGCAGTATGCTGCAGCAGGGGGAGCATGACTGCCAGATTGCTGTCCTTCTTGGGCACCCCCTCTGTCCGTGCTCATGTTACTGCCTTCATTGAGCTCAGTATCATCATCAGAGCCTTCCAAACGCTGGGCATCCTCCTGGAGCATGTACCCAACACTGTGGTCAAACAGTTCGAGGGAATCCTCAGGAGGACATGGTGGGGCTAGGGAAGGAGTCACTGATGACATTGAGCTGAGGGAAGAGGCCGCTGCTTTGCCAGACAAAGCACCCTGGGCATGGGTGAGAGAGGATGAGGAGGATGAGGACGGCTTGGTCATCCACTCGACCAAGTCTTCCGCATGTTGCGGCTCAACACGGCCAGCTGCCGAAAAAAAGGCCAAGCGTGTCCCATGGCCACGTGCTGATGAGGATGCACCGTCTCCACGACCAGCACTAGACACAGAGCCTGCTTGCCCTCTCTTATTGGCTTGTGACTGTCTGCCTCTCCTTCTTGGCCTTCCAGACATACTAATGGCCTGTAGCTGCACTAAGCTGGGATAGAACACCTGTAATTTTCTTCAGGTAGCTTTATATACTGTAACCAGACAAGCCTGCCTGTCAGTAGGAAGATAACAGGAACGGATCTAGCTGAACACTGTGAGCAGGACGTACTGCACTAAATGTATATAGCAGGAACGGATCTAGCTGAACACTGTGAGCAGCACGCACTGCACTGAATGTAAATAGCAGGAACGGATCTAGCTGAACACTGTGAGCAGGACGCACTGTACTGAATGTAAATAGCAGGAACGGATCTAGCTGAACACTGTGAGCAGGACACACTGCACTGAATGTAAATAACAGGAACGGATCTAGCTGAACACTGTGAGCAGGACACACTGTACTAAATGTAAATAGTCTAGCTGCCTGACCGTGGTACTAATAGGATCAAAAAGAACACCTGTAATTTTCTTTAGGTAGCTTTATATACTGTAACCAGACAAGCCTGCCTGTCAGTAGAAAGATAACAGGAACGGATCTAGCTGAACACTGTGAGCAGGACGCACTGCACTGAATGTAAATAGCAGGAACGGATCTAGCTGAACACTGTGAGCAGCACGCACTGCACTGAATGTAAATAGCAGGAACGGATCTAGCTGAACACTGTGAGCAGGACGCACTGCACTGAATGTAAATAGCAGGAACGGATCTAGCTGAACACTGTGAGCAGGACGCACTGCACTGAATGTAAATAACAGGAACGGATCTAGCTGAACACTGTGAGCAGGACACACTGTACTAAATGTAAATAGTCTAGCTGCCTGACCGTGGTACTAATAGGATCAAAAAGAACACCTGTAATTTTCTTCAGGTAGCTTTATATACTGTAACCAGACAAGCCTGCCTGTCAGTAGGAAGATAACAGGAACGGATCTAGCTGAACACTGTGAGCAGGACGCACTGCACTGAATGTAAATAGCAGGAACGGATCTAGCTGAACACTGTGAGCAGCACGCACTGCACTGAATGTAAATAGCAGGAACGGATCTAGCTGAACACTGTGAGCAGGACGCACTGCACTGAATGTAAATAGCAGGAACGGATCTAGCTGAACACTGTGAGCAGGACGCACTGCACTGAATGTAAATAACAGGAACGGATCTAGCTGAACACTGTGAGCAGGACACACTGTACTAAATGTAAATAGTCTAGCTGCCTGACCGTGGTACTAATAGGATCAAAAAGAACACCTGTAATTTTCTTCAGGTAGCTTTATATACTGTAACCAGACAAGCCTGCCTGTCAGTAGGAAGATAACAGGAACGGATCTAGCTGAACACTGTGAGCAGGACGCACTGCACTGAATGTAAATAGCAGGAACGGATCTAGCTGAACACTGTGAGCAGCACGCACTGCACTGAATGTAAATAGCAGGAACGGATCTAGCTGAACACTGTGAGCAGGACGCACTGCACTGAATGTAAATAGCAGGAACGGATCTAGCTGAACACTGTGAGCAGGACGCACTGCACTGAATGTAAATAGCAGGAACGGATCTAGCTGAACACTGTGAGCAGCACGCACTGCACTGAATGTAAATAGCAGGAACGGATCTAGCTGAACACTGTGAGCAGCACGCACTGCACTGAATGTAAATAGCAGGAACGGATCTAGCTGAACACTGTGAGCAGGAAGCACTGTACTGAATGTAAATAGCAGGAACGGATCTAGCTGAACACTGTGAGCAGGACACACTGCACTGAATGTAAATAGTCTAGATAGAAGATAACAGGAACGGATCTAGCTAAACTGAATACAGTGTATATATATATATGCAACACCTGGGATGCATATATATACACAATACACTGTAAGTGCAGCTAACTGACTGACTGTTCTGCCTAATCTATCTAACTCAAATCAAACACTGTCTCTCTGTCTATCTCTTTCAACGCCGGAACACACACTACACAGGGCCGCCGTGCAGGCGGCCTTATATAGTGTGGGGCGTGTACTAAATCCCCTGAGCCATAATTGGCCAAAGCCTCCTTGGCTTTGGCCAATTACGGCTCTCTGTTCAGGCGGCGCTGTGATTGGCCAAGCATGCGGGTCATAGTGCATGCTTGGCCAATCATCAGCCAGCAATGCACTGCGATGCCGCAGTGAATTATGGGCCGTGACGCGCCACACGAATTTGGCGCGAACGGCCCATATCGTTCGCAATTCGACGGACGGTCGAACAGCCGATGTTCGAGTCGAACATGGGTTCGACTCGAACACGAAGCTCATCCCTACTCCTCAGATACAGCTGTATAAACATGTGCTGGTGTACATTCCTGAAGATGTCTTCCTTTTACATCTATCTGAATGTGTTTGGATGATAAAGCTCTGAACCATAAAGGATATGTTTTATGACATTCTTTAAAACTATCTTCCTCAAAAATACCTTTTAGTGAGCAGTCAGGTGTCTGTACAATGATTTTGTTTGATTTCACTATGCTCTCTGTAGCTTTAATTGCATAGTAAACACTTAGCAGTTGCTTTACACCTGATTCAAAAGTTTTTTCCAAAAATGATAAAACTCTGGAGAAATAGGCAATTATTTTCTCCTTACCTTCTTGTAATTGAGACAACGTTACTGAGATGGCATTCTCAGATACATGAGTTTTCAAAACAAAAGATGCTTTAGAACAAACCTCTATTGTACTTAATGCTGGAGCATTCTGCAAATCTTTTTTCAACATTTCAAAAGCATTTTTCTCATTTGGACCCCATTGGTCAACTATATTACCTTTATTTCTCAAAAGATTATATAGTGGATGAACTTTTTCTGCGAAACAGTGTACAAACTCTTTGCAATGATTTATTTTATGCAAAAATTGACGCAATGCCTTATGAGTTGTTGGAGTTGGGATTGCAGTGATCTCTCTAACTGTTTCTTGCAACAGTTGTCTCTTTCCTTGACTAATTTGCATGTGAAGGTATTTCACTTGACTTTTCATCAGCTGGACTTTTGTCGTGTTTAATTTTAAACCTTCAGCTTGTAACATCATAAACAACTCAGACAAAAGAGCAATATGTTCATCGATATTCTGAGTACTCAGCAAAATCGTATCCACATACTGACAAATACAGTCTGGCCTAGAAAATTTTGAAAGTATTTTTGCTATAGATTCATGAACTATACCATCACCAATACCTAGGCCAGGTATTAATCGAGTGAACGTATAAGTCTCTTTTCTGAATGTGAATGCAAATTTATACTGGCTGCTATTCGCTAAAGAAAGGGAAAAATGGCTATTCATAATTTTTAATACAGAGAACACTTTGTCCTCAGCATTCAAATTTAACTTTAAGTTAGATTTATCAGGAAGAACTGGGTTATTTGTGATATGTTTATTCAATGTCCTTAAGTCAACTGATAAAGAATATGAATTATCAGTATTTTTCATAGGCCAAATACAGTTATTTACTACTGATTTAGCTTTCTTTACAATTCCAAGTTGTACAAACTCTTGAATAATGGCAGAAAGTGGACCAATTGATTCTAGTGGTAACTCATACTGATTAAGGGGTTCTGGATCTTTTCCCTCAATATTCAATTCAGTATTTTTCAAAGTTCCAATGTCATTTTTGAACTTTGACCACAAACTTGGAAAACGTTGTACCACTTCCTTTAAAGCACAATTACCATCAACATCAGGCCACTTTTGTTCTGTAGACATATTGGTAATGGAACCAACTTTACTGTATACAGAGGGATCAATAAGCACTGATTTGGGCCTAGATGGATCTTTCCAAATACTTTTATTAGCCAAATCGATCACCCATTTTTGTTCATTGATTACATCAATGCCAAGTATATTCTCTGCTTTGTGACATACCCATATGTTAATGTTAGTTTTCACTAATCCAGGTACTTCAAATGTTACATTAGATACCTGTCTAGCAGTGGAATTACCTGTATTATTAAAACCCACTATATTACACATAGGAGAATTTGGTTTCACAGGTATGTTTTCTTTGGTAAGGCTAATCTCAGATCCACTATCAATGAGACAATTAATATTTTTACCATTAAGCAAACATTGTATATATGGCCTACCATTCTCATCCAAAATAATTGGTGCTACATATTGTAATGGCAGAGAAATTGAATCCCGGTGTGATTCTATTTTTGGCAATGGCAATAAACCCTCTCTTCCAGTGACAGTGTTGTCTGAACTGCTGTTAACAGTCAAATTACTGATCTGTTTGACTTCTGTGGCATAAGGCAATTCAGTCAAAATGTTATCTTGACATGAAAAAACAGGTTTTACAAAAGCTGATTTTTCATTCTCCATATCTTTAGTTTTTATTTGTGAGTCTCTCTTAAATTTACAGCAATGTTTTCTCATATTACCAGATCTATGACAGTAAAGACACGTGATAGGCTCTCCTTGCCTCACTTGTCTGCAGCTGTCCTTGTCATTCCTACTAAGACCTGTCCTTTCTGACATGTCTGCAGCCTGACTATTTTTGTTACATTGAATTATAGCTATCTCATGTGTGAGATTGCTTTGATTCAATTGTCTCCTAATTTTATCAATGAAGCTTACTACATCATTTAAATTTTGACGTTCCTGCGCTATGGCTACTGAAGTTGGGTCAAGGTATTTAAATTTTTTTATGAAAGCTGTTTTTAAACCTGGGTCATTGTCATCATCTACTCCAAATATCATTTGATAAACTTTGCAAAATTTTATTTTAAAGTCAATTGGACTTTCTTCTTCAGTAGTCTGTAAAAGATCTAACATTTCTATGGTCGGTATTTGCTCACCGGTCATACATAGCAATAATTGTCGCAGTCTATCTGTCGCGACATTTTGTTTTTCCTGACCTTCGTCATCAATAACAGGTGTGTTAATTCGTTTAGCGAAATTAACAGGAACCCACAACTGAAATATGTAATTGCGTTGATCATTTGACAGATTAAAACGATCCGCAAACATTTCAAATAAATCCCAATTGGAAAATACAGTTGCCTCAGTGTCATAAATAGGAAAATCTTTTAAAACTTTCATAAGTTGGTCATGTATTTGCAACTTTAGTTTTGCAGTTCTACATAATAAGTTTTTATGTTTCATTTCTTTTTCATCAGTAGCATCAACATTCTCCATATCCGAACTTTCCGGAATATAAGAGGATTGTTGCTTACATTTAGATTCAGTCTTTTTGTCATCTGTAGTTATTACAGCAATCTGTGTCAATTTACTGTCATTCTGAAGTTTTTCCAAAAGATGTGTTTTGGAGTCAATTTGTTCCTCAAGATTCTCTATATAATTACAAAAAATCTCACAGTTTGGACAATTAAGAGAATCTTTAGACAAATTTTCATGTTTCCCTGTGTTCTGTACATTGTTACATTCTGTCTGCTGTAATGTACACACATTTTTAGCAGGTAAATCAACATTAATAATCATTTTGTCAAATATTCTCACTAAGCTTAAGATATTAGCTATCTTTTTACGTAATTTATGTACAGTGAACCTGGATTTATCAATCTGTGTATTGGCATTTAAGCATTCATTGTACATATATCTCCACAAGTGACTGTCATTTGGATATAAAGACACATCTTTAAACTCTAGCTTGCTGTCTCTAGCTATTTCATCAATAAATTCCATAACTTTTACTCACCGTATTTAGAAGAATTTCTCGTCTTCAACCGTCTCAGTTTCTTGGACCTCTTGTCCACATCTGATGCAACACAAACGCCTCTTGGTTGATAGGTTCTGAACCGTCTTTTTTCTCGAGACTTGAATATTCGCAAAACTGCGCTAATCTCTCCCCCCTCAGCAAGGATCGAGATTTCCGTAAAAATTGAGAAATGACGGAAGTTTCTGGCTCGCCAAAATGAAGAATATTATTAATATCTAATATTCTTGTATCTCAGAGGCGCTTCTGGATGAATAGCATTGATAGCCAAACTGACTTAAAACAAAGTGTGAGTTTATTGTCACACAATTGGCATCATAAATACAATGTAAAAATATAATAGTTCAGTTCAGTGTGGGTAAAAATATATGAAATAGAATAAAAAGTTATAAAGCTGTAATAAGCTTATGAAAGCATGTGCGCTTCATGGATGCTGCCCTCCTGTCTCCATGCTGTTTTGTGTCGTCCAAGAAGAAACAGGAAATGACGTTCTCAGTCTTCTGGCAGAATTGACAGCTGTCCCAACTTATCAAAGTGTCATGTGAACATGTCAGCATCTATCCTAGTAGCTGTGTGTGTGTGTCTGTGTGTGTGTGTCTGTCTGTGTCTCTGTGTGTCCTTCAATATGGAAACGTTGGCTTTATATGTTACATGTGAACGTGTGAACGTCATAACCTCACACCAATTTAGAACCTTGTATGGCACATATTCATTTCTGCTAGCTTCAGTATGCACTCACAGTCATATATGGCATACGATTGACAAGCCCACATGTAACACTCCATATTTGAAGTAATATGCTGATCATGTAATGTCGTATAACCAAACATCTATATAATATGAACACATATTATCAACTTTACATTAAGTAACTATATACTAGTACTTATTAATATGACTGGAACTACAAACTAACTTAACTTAGCAGTATATAATCCACAATGTATATTCCTTTAGCTACGTGGACATGTGTCTATTTTCGTCTTCTCATGACATTCTATACCAAAGAACTTTAAATGTCATACTCAAATTGGCTACACCAGAAAAATCCAGCAATGCTCAGCTTTAGATGAAGAATCATGTCAAATCTATTGATCAAGGTCATTCACACATACTCTATTTATCATGATTAATCATAAAACCAAATATGTTTTGCAAGCTTGCCATAAATATAATATAACACCTATAAGTGCCGAATTATGATTTTGGAATAATATTCTAACAGCCGGCATGACAGGGGTTAAAGGGGCTTGGGGCACAGGGAGTTAATAGTAAGGGGCATTACTCAGGGCTGTTCAAAGTTGTATGGAGAATATAGAGAAGTAACCTATAAGATTCATCAGCCGGGAAAAAGGAAACCAAAACAAATTTATCAAGTCAATCTTATAAAGCCATAGACAGGAAAACTCTTGTGGCAACCTCTCAAAAGGGTACAGTCCCCTCATTTCCAGGTATAGTAGTAACTTTATCAGTTGCCATAAATAAGGCAAAAATGTTCTTTACGCCAGCCCTACATGGTTCCAAATTCTGCAGGGAGTGGACAAATTTTAACCAATATATGGGCACCCTAGTTGTACCAGTTGACTTCTGTACAACCAGCCTGTTGGATAAATGCCGCTTGATCAGTGCCACCAGCTGTAGCTGGCAGCGCTGATTAGTGTGTTCTGACAGCGAGGAAGTCTTCTCACTGACAGAACACAATAGCTCAGTGGGACTGATTTTCCCCCTCATCGACCTCATTTGTGTGGATGGTGGAATCTGGCCAATTCTTTTCCATTCAACCTGCTTATTGAATAAATGAAAAAATTAACCATTAAAGGCCAGCTTTATAAAGAATAGGGATCTTTTCTGTGAGGTACCTGAACTAATCACGGTTAGGCCTTGTTCACATGAGCATACTGATCTGTACACCTGTGCAAAGAGGCTGTCGTCTCCAGTGCAGGATGCACAGGTGTTTACTGTCGTGTCTCCTCAAATCAATGACAGGTGGCCAGCGGCATGGACCTGCACAGATCTCTGTGTGCATCCCAGAGTGTGCTGTCTGCGTCCTGATCCACCAGATACCTAAATTAGGTCTGACAAAAGGCTACTACCGAGTACGAGTAGCTACTACCTATTACTTAAAAAAAGTGCTAATGAAAAGACTGCATTCTCTGCCCCAGAAGGGTCATTCCAGTATAAGAGTCTGCCTTTTGTCTTAACTGGGGCCCCAACTAATTCCAAGTATTAATGGATAAGACTCTGGGACCTCATTCGCCGCCCTGACTGGGAGATGCACCTGTCATGCATGCAAGCAGTAGGGAATTGACTTAAGAAATGGGCTAGGGGGGCTCACAGCAAATCCCAAAACGTGCTCCATAGGTTTGGAGGAAGCAAAATATCTGAGTAAAATAATTTGTTGAGGCCTGAATAAGCCCCAAATCAACACTAAAAATGACTCAAAATTGGCCCCATCCTACAAATAAAAAAAAAGTCAGAGCATTCCACAGGATTGCAGGCTATTATAGATGACTCATTGCTAACTTTGCTTCCATTGCAGCCCTCTGTTAGACCCAAAGGTAATGGTCTGTTTTTGATCAAATGGAATACAAAACTGTTGTATTTAAACAGCAACAAACTGTATGTTGAATAAATGTCTGACCTCTCATTTCAACTAAGCCATACAATAAGCATATAGTAGCAGACAGATATCCATGTTGCAGTTTACTATATTTAGAAAATAACATTTAAAAGTCTAAGGTCACTCAACTGATTGAATGTACCCATATTCCATTACAAATTGCTAAAAATTTAGTTAAAACATACTTTGGAGAGGATCTCGTATCTAATATCAAAAATCACAATCTCCAATCTAGCAATTTGCAGTTGTCTAAAACTACGTAGTGGTTCCCTCCTTACTGCAATCTTTTATTCTCATCAGCAAAATATACAAAGATAAAAGTTTTGTGTGTCATATTTACAGTCAATAAGTTCAAGCAAGTTTTTCTTTTCCTCATATGCCATATATGGTGCTTCCTTATGCAAAGACTATAAAATGAAAGGATTGCACTCCGAGAAACAGATCACTTGAAAGCCTTTAATAATGAAAACCCTACTGTGCCTTGTTGCTTTTGCTTCTTTGTCATACAGTTATGGCCATTCTAAGACTGATATATGTCTACGTATTGAAGAAGCCTTAGACATGTTGCACCCAAATGCAACAATAATGGTAATGTATTTTTTAATCAATCATATTATATAATCCAGTACATTCTAGGTATTCTTGAATTCATTTAGTTATTGTAAATATATTGATTTTCGTTGCAGAAAGTTCGTGTCCCGGTCACTTTTGTTCAAATTCCAGCAAAAGAACATTATGTGAGTAACACAAATACAAATTTTCTCCAGAACAGTTTTAACCATATGTCAACATAAACATTCCATGGTATAGTGTTAATAATTTTATTTGAACTGTTTCTTAAAATATTATTTCTAAAGCTCTCATCTGATTTATCAAAGTATATGTAAATCCAAACTTTTTCTTTAGCTTTGCACAATATATGAAATGATTAGAATGCCTGTCAAGTTTTTTTTTTTTTATTACTGCCTTTACTAGGTACATTTACCATATCTGTCTTGGTGACCGTTGTCACTAAGACAGTATGTAATGGCAAGTCCATGATTTTAGACTTGTCATTAGAAAAAGAGATGAAGGAAAACAAACTTTCAATAGGGACACCTGTTCCAGTTACAATTGGCTAGGAAGTGCAAATCCCTTCCCCTTGTAGAGATTTCTTCTCACTTCTTGCTGTGTCTTTGGCAAAGGAAGTAAAACAAAGTAAGTGGAGTAAAATTTCCTTAATGAGACACAAACAGCAAAAACAATTACAGGGGTTCTAGAATTATGGTTAGAGAAGTGTCCTTGACATAAAGACTGTTATTCAATCCAAAAAAAATCAGAATGACTATGTTTAATAAATATATATTTAAATATACTAAAACTGAGTTACCTAAATAAACTGTTAGTTAGAATGATTTAAATGTTATGGAAATGTTATGTTAATGATATTATATCTATTTCCCTTAAGAATGAACATTGTATAGAAAAATACAGCATTGGGTTACAAAATCTATCAAAGAATAACATTGACCTACAGCAGTTATCCACAGCCATTGTTCACCTGAAAAGTATTTTGATAGATCATCTGCCTACAAATAGGGTGAGTTATTTGCGTGTATGGGAAAAATGTATGGGAAAAGTGTTTTTGCATATTTAATTATTTCTTATATAAGGGACATCTCAGGTATCCCCTAAAATAGGAAAGATCTGTTTCCCTCACTGATAGAGTCCATTATCTCCGTACTTATAATTAGTGCAAGTTAACATAAATATATTTCCTTGCTTTAACCCTTTCATGACTAAGCCTATTTCTGACATTTGTTGCTTACAAGTTAAAATCCGTATTTTTTGCTAGTAAATTACTTAGAACCCCCAAACATTTAGCAGAGAATCTAGAGAATAAAATGGTGATTGTTGCAATATTTTGGGAAAAAAGACACTTTCATGAATTAAAAAAAAAGCTAAACAGTAAAGTTAGCCCAATTTTTTTGTATAATGTGAAAGATGATGTTACACCGAGTAAATAGATACCTAACATGTCATGCTTTGAAATTACGTACACTCGTGGAATGGTGACAAACTATGGTACCTAAAAATATCCATTGGCGGCGCTTTAAAAAAAAAAAAAGGTTACCAGGTTGGAGTTACAGAGGAGGAGAGGAGGTCTAGTGCTAGAATTATTGCTTTTGCTTTGACAATGGCAACGATACCTCACATGTGTGATTTGAACACTGTTTACATATGCGGGCGCGACTTACCTGTGCATTTTCTTTGCTGCGCGGGCTCGCGGGGAAGGGGGCGCTTTAAAACAATTTTTTTTTATTATTTATTTTATTTATTTATTTTTACGTTGTCACTTAAAAAAAATAATAATTGTATCACTTTTATTGCTATCACAAGGAATGTAAACATCCCTTGTGATAGTAATAGGTGGTGACAGGTACTCTTTATGGAATAAAAGACCCCAAACCCCCCCTTTGCACTTCAAAGTATTCAGATCGGGAAAAACAGCGATTCTGAATACTGTAATTTTTTTCAAAAACTGTGCATTGGCAGCCAAATAAACCAGAAGGGAAGTTGTGACTTTACACAAAGGAGACTTAATCAAAGCCATTTCTGGCTTCTTTCCAATCTCACGCTAGCCGGCGGAAGTGCCGGTTCGGGGATTGGGTCTCCCGGTGGCATGGGAGGCCCTGGAAGAGCAGTAGAAGGTGTCGGGAGGGGGGGACATCCCCTCTTGCTCCTTCGGAATAACAGCCGAGCGGCTTTTAGCCACATCGGTTGTTATCCCTGAAGAGCCAACCACCCGCTCTAAAAAACGGTACCAGGATGATGCCTGCAGCTGCAGACATCATCCCGGTATAACCCCTTAAAGCCGAAGCAGCATATATGTGTACAGTCGGCGGGAAGGGGTTTAAACAATAACTGGGCTACATGACTTGATTCTTGATCTGGATTGCTCGGGTAAAGAAATTATCTTCTTTTTTTAGCTTCCTATTTCATTGGAGACATCCCTGTCAGTTCCTGTCCAAAATCACTCTAACTTGAGGGAGTTCGACTCTCACACAGTTAACAACATAAAAGGTGTCTCCATGGCAAATATTTTCTCACCTCCTTCTCCATTGGCAACCATAACATTTTTGAATACCACTTCCTCTTTCACTGATAATAGTCACGACCAAGACAATAGAGAGGGTGGATCCCCCCAGTGCCAGAAGCTGACAGGAATTCTTTTTCCCTTCCCCATTCCATCAAAAACTTTAAAAAAAAGTTTGGACATAGATATATTACCTAAATCCTATCTACTTTGTTTATAAAGTATGTAACCTCTGTAAATAGAGGAAATTTAGCACTACTTCCTGTCTGTTAGCTCAACAGATGTGTCCAATATTATCAAATTCTCTCCTGGAGTGCCCCCACATAATTTTTTAAAAGTGTATTGCATGTGTTTCATCTGCCTGGTACCTTCTGGCTGGTCATGTAACATCCCAGTGTCCTATTCTCCCGGTGGCAGCAGTGGGCAGATATCTATGTTGCAGATAATAGTGCTCACATGAGCACTGTTCTTTACAGCATTCACCAATGAGCCCAGACCTACATGGTGATTTGCTCATTCAAATCCAAAAGCGAAGCAATGATGGACCAAAATGATAGGGTCTCCTTAAGGGGAAGAGCCCCAGGGAGATGGTGATTATTGTAGTGATAGCTACATTGTTTATTTTGAAATAATCCAGTGAACTCCAATTTTTGGACAGATGTCTCTGATTTATAAAAAAAAAAAAGCCCATTGTTATTTTCATAATTTGTACATAAATAACTTTTTTTTTCCCCCATAGTTTTCCACTTTTCCCCCCAAAATCTTCACTTTCCTTTACTTTGGCAACTCTTGCACATATCATTGCAGACTTAAAAAAAAATAACTTTAAAAGCAGGGTGTACTTGACAGAGCATTAGGGTTTCCACAGAGAGGGGTGAAGAGAGTAACTCTTCTGATCATTTGGTTGTGTGTAAAAACTTTGAGCTTGTGCTTTTGATCTCTGTAAACAACAATATTTTTTCTCATTAAAACAAGTAAGACTAATCTGGCAAATTCTGCCTCCTGGTCAGATATAAATAAATGTAAAACATCCAAAAATGTTATTTTTTTATATCTGAACATAATATGGAAACAAACACTATATAATTATTTTAACTATTGATTATATCTTAAATAAATTAATTCTGTGTGAATAATGCTTCTACGAGTGAAAGTATTATGCCCTGTACAGACGGTCGGACATTGATCGGACATTCCGACAACAAAATCCTAGGATTTTTTCCAATGGATGTTGGCTCAAACTTGTCTTGCATACACATGGTCGACAAAGTTGTCGGAAATTCCGATCGTTCTGAACATGGTGACGTAAAACACGTACATCGGGACTATAAACGGGGCAGTAGCCAATAGCTTTTGTCTCTTAATTTATTCTGAGCATGCGTGGCACTTTGTGTGTCGGATTTGTGTACACACGATCGGAATTTCCGACAACGGATTTTGTTGTCGGAAAATTTTATAGCAAGCTCTCAAACTTTGTGTGTCGGAAATTCCGATGGAAAATGTGTGATGGAGCTCACACACGGTCGGAATTTCGACAGCAAGGTCCTATCAGACATTTTCCATTGGAAAATCCGACTGTGTGTACAGGGCAGAAGACTGCATACTGTAGTGCTATGTGTATCTAAGCCCAAGAACAAACATTTAATAGATTGCAGCTTGCTCATCTTTAGATGTGGTGACTGCAATAATGTTCTGTTTTTAGGAATTCTCTTTTTTTATTTTCACTTATTGATGTTCTCAGTGACACACTCTGTACTTTCTGTCCTAGGGTCTCCATAGAAACAGTACAGTGAGAATCAGTGTTTTCACGATAGGACATTAGGAGTGTTCGGGCTACAGAACACGTCTCCCTCTCCACCTCCTTGGCATGGGGGAAGATGTTCAGTGGTTCACGGACGTGAACTGGGCTTGGCTAACAACACATCTTGAGATTTCAGTGCAGCACAGGAAGTCAGAGCCTCAGCAGATATCTGTCAGGGCGAACAGTTTTTTTGTGCTTGCTACATTTATTAAGAGGAAAACAGGGAAATGTGCATGTATTTTAGAGATGTACTGAATATTATTTTTTCTTGACACATACTTTAAAATCTAAATTTAAAAAGCGATAGAGTCACACAGGGTTATCACATTCTTTCAGCCTTGTTTGCTGTGCCTCCTCCATTTCTCCTTCTTGATTTCTGCCCCCATAAGACTTCTTTAACCAATATTAAAGGAGAATTATGGGTTTTGCTTTTTTCCCATAATCGTACTTACCTAGTTGGATGGAGCAGTGGTCCGATCGGTCCCCCGGTGTCTCTGCAATGAGAACCAAGGCACCGAACACCGCCGATGGCTCGGTTCTCTCGGCTTCCCGAAAGGAGAGCTGCTGACTGTCAATCAGCAGCTATCCCGCTCTGTTCCTCCTCGCTCACTGGAGCGCTGAGCTGTGGAGGGGCAGGGAGCGGCCGTATCAGCAGCTTTCTGAGAGGCTGAGACAGCCATCAGTCCAGGCACCTGGCGGATCCAGACTTCCAAATTCGGGATGATGCGGTGCCTGGACTGATCTGTGTGACATCAGCATAGAGCGGATATCAGACTGCACACTGCTGAAAACTGGCCACAGGAGTGCAAAACGAATTGCACTCCTGTGACCCTTAGGAGAAGCCCAGCCTAAAGAGCTCAGGCTGGACTTCTCCTTTAAGAAATTTTAACCTTTAACCGATCACATGCGATGTCTGAGCAATGCAAGTTCAGCCATACAGTTGTATGGCTGAACTCGCATTGGATTTGCAGGAAAATAATGCAGGGACTTGTTTTTTCCCACACTAGAATTGGATCGCATAGTTGAGAACATATGAGAGGTGATATTGCATAGGTTTGCACTGCGATCTGTGAACTAAACTGGGGGTGTCCATAACTTTGTTAATGACACCCGCAGCGGTTTGCACAAGGCAGTGTGAACTGCCTGCGGGAGAGAAGCAATGCAGGAACCGGCACTGGAATCATGCTAGGTTCCCGCATTGCACTAGTGTGAACCCAGGGAAAGTCAATGGGAGTTCTTGCTAACCTGAACCACTGATTGGCTGATTTGAGTAGTGTATACTTCCAGTCTACTGTCTACCAAGGGAAAAGCCAACACCATGGACGAGGAGAGGGCTGGGAGAAAAAAGGGCTGTACTCTCTACTCTTTCAGCACTTCCATCTGGCTACTTGGTGGTTGTGTGTGGTCAGGGTTTCTTCTTTTGCTGACAGTTAATGGAGCAAAGATTAGGAGGGTGGGAAGAAGCAGACTGGGCCCCAGTGATTGTACCTGCACTTATTGATCATGCATTACTAATTTAATGTGCACGTGTTGTCACAATTGCCTTATTGTCACTCTCATATTGTTACAATAGCCCATTTGTTGTATGTGTTTTGCGAAATTACCACATATTTTACCCACATTTGTCAGCTACCTACTGTCACTGTGGGCAGCAAGTTTTAGACATGTTTTTAGTACTGCCACAATTGCCAAAATATTGTAACATTTATCATACAGTATATCACTAAAGTTCAGATATTGTGTGTGCATCTATGTAGGAACTCAGGTGCAGACATTTTGCTTCAGATGATTTAACCTAGCAGTAGTTATCAGGAACTGAAATTTTAGGCTTGGATGATCTGACTTTTCAATGCAGAAAAAAAATAACAATGATTTTGTGAGTGACCTCTGACTGATATGAATATATATATTTTTATTTCAGGAATGTCCAACGAAAAGGAGCAACGTAAAGTCATTTCTTAAGTCATTGGCAGAGTTTTTGACCATTAAAGGGAAACATTGTAATAAACCAAGTCCTTAATGATATGCTGAATGTTGTGCGAGTTCAGAAGTACACAGGTTGACTTGCTAAAGGAGTAAAACATGTTTACTTTGCATGTGAATTTCCTCTTAGCTTGGTAAATAAAGTGAAACTGTGCCAACTCAAATCATACAGTCAAGATTCAGATTTTTTTTTTTTTCCTTGTATGTGATATAGGCCTCTTTTTTTTTTTTTTGCAAAGTTAAATTTCCTTTACAAGCTAAAAATTCATTTTAAAAAATTGAACATGCTCCTTTAGTAAGCCAAACTTAATGTCGCTAACCCTTCACAAACTATCTCTATGCGATTACTTCATTTTGAAATCTCCAAAATACTGTCCTTAAGGTCCCATTTTTAACTTTTCATTGTGGTTACACACAGCAACACATTAAATGCATCGCTGTGCCATTCATCTTTAATGCACTAAGGCAATATATATGTGTTGCAGTGCGCTGCAACACATGGCAACACACTATAGTGCATCATGTTCTAATTTTGTGGCCTGTCTGATTTATAGGACATATTGGCGCATTGGCAGCCCATTATTTTCTATAAGCTGCCTCAATGCAACACACGTTTAAACGTGACATAATGCATGTTACCACAAAACAAAAATGTCAATGAAAACGTATTTTATTTTTTGTTAAGGAAAGGCAATTGCTACACCAGCTACATTACAAGGTGTGAAAGAGAAGCTAAACTGACAGTTTTCTTATGTAATATATCTATGCATGTTTTAAAAGGGTTAAGCACATTACAAACTGCTTGTATAGTTTTCTCACCATCAAATATATAGTGTGAGGGCCTACATGATTTGAAATATATGGAATGAATTGTTGAGGTACCCACTGTCTACAAATGACCACTATCTACAAAAATGTGGTATTCTATTAACCATATGCTGTTATTCCATGCACCTGTAGTATTTCGTTTAAATACTTATTTATTGTACTTGCTTTTGCAGTTCAGTGACATGGCTTGGGACAAAATATAACTACTAGGGGTACTTACAACAGTTCTTTTATTTATCTGATACAAAGATACAAATATTGTTCTATTAATAGGAAAAGTGTCACTGCAACTTTTAAAGCACCCCAGGCAGTATTATACAACGACCCGCCCTCTGTTGCAGTCACTTGACAGCTTGGTCTGCATATGAATGTGTAAAAATGCATGGAAATGTCTCTAGATGATAGCACTTGGGTCTAATGACTAGCAATTCTAATATTTGTCCAATATTTGTGTAAAACTGACATTATTGGAGGCCTCTACAGAGGCATGGCCAGGTCATTTACATGTAATCTGAGATTGTCTATTTATTTTTTTAAAGAATTTTTATACTATATCTAGGTGTATATTCAATTTTAAGATGCAAAATATATTTTTTTAGGCAGATTTGTTTTAAATAATATAAGACATGTTTATTTATTTTCAGTATTTTAAATAATGTTAACAAGTATTTATTACACTTTTAATTTTGATTCAACATAGGAAACTGTATTTCTAGCCTGACTTTTATATTTGAAAAATAAGAATTGTATTTATTTATTTATTAGTATGATGTTTTGCTACCTTTATTTATTGAAATAAAATCATTGCATAAAACACAGAATGAGCCTTGCTTATCTCTTTTATATTTATACATTTAAATGTTAACTGTTATCACAGCAGTTTTTAAAAAATGTGTTCTAGTGAGAAATAATTGTTTTCTAAATTGTTAATTTCTAGCAGAGCATGTTTATTTTATCAGGCCACAGAGCTAGCTGAACTGTAAAATGAAATAAATTAATAAAAAAAAAAAACAGTTTCAACTCTGTGTATAAGAACTAAAGGGAAGAATCTACACTACCTACAACAATCAGATTACCTTTGTCATATTAAAGTCTCATTTTTTTTTTTACATACTTACCTGCTCTGTGCAGTGGTTTTGCACGGAGCAGCCCAAATCTTCCTCTTCTCGGGTCAATGGCTGGAGCTCCTGACCCCTCTCTGCTGTTGAGTAACCCCACAGCAAGCAACTCAACAGCAGAGAGGGGTCAAGAGCACCCAAGCCGAGCCACAACTCCCTCTGGTCATTCAGACATGGAGCCGCCGCCTGGCCCCACCCCCCTCTCTCCTTATTGGCTTACTGACTTTTATTGACAGCAGCGGGAGCCAATGACCTCTGCTGCTGTCTCAGCCAATGAGGAGGGAGAGTCCCGGACAGCCAAGACTCTTGTGCTACATCACTCGATCAAGATGGGGCTCAGGTAAGTATGAGGGAGGCTGCTGCACACAAAGGCTTTTTATCTTAATGCATTAAGATGAAAAAACCTTCTGCCTTTACAATCACTTTAAATCTGCAAAAATATTTTGATTTTGTTCAGACATGTTTGTGATCCACAAACCCATGCCAGAAGGATGGCATCATTTTTTTAATTGCAGCCCTAAAATAAAGAGGTATCAACTCTCCTACTTCAGCATGCTGTTTTGAAAGTATCAGCATGGTACCAGTGTTAGACTGACAGCATTGTGCAAAGCAACAACGTATCACTGGCTGGACACTGCCGCTTTACTAAGAGCTGCTTTACCGGTTGTTACAGAAAACCATTATAAATAAAACTGTTATTAATATCAGCTGAATTTAAAAACAAAAACAAAAAAAAAAAACAGATGGAGTCTAATATTTACCCCCCTTTTTTGAATTTGTCCCCAAAACTTTACTGAATATTCAAGATGAAACGAATGCCTAGTGCACATGGGCCGAATGTCGGGAGACATCGGCTGGTTCAATAAAAATCGGCCAACATTCGGCCCATGTGTACTGTTTAGCTGGCTTCTGCAGGACGAGTATGCTGGAAAACCAGCAGCTGACCGGTTCCGATTAGCGCTTCCAGCCAATGGCCAGTGGCTGTCCCTCTGTCAGAACACAAAAGCTCAGTGGGGAAGATTGCTGTACTATCGTCAGATTTAAGTACAGCGGTGCCAACCGGAGCTGTCAGTTTTTTAAATAAGACTATTAGTGTGTACCAGGCTTAAGGGTTTTTAAGGAAGGGATGTCTCTTTTTCAAGCCTTTGACAGCATTGTGCAAAGCAGCCTATCTGTTTGACACTACCACTTTTTTTTTTTTTTGTAAATTACATTTTTTTTAAGACAGGTGTATACAACAGACAACCGCACGTCGCCGTAACAAACAGACCGGTCACAATAAGAGCAGTACCAACCAACATTAAAACTTAAACAAGTGAAGAAAAAAAAAGGGGGGACCCCGCCATCATTTGCCCATATAAAGAATGCACAGTTCAATACCCTCCTATAGGAGGTAGGTATACAGCTATTCCAGTGTGATGACAGCCCCTGCAATCAATTGAGTTAATACAATTATTACAGTTCCCAAGACCCTCCACCTCCCCCTCATCAGGAGAATTAAGTTTGATAAAAACACTCAGCATGATATAACATCATAATTTACTAAGTAAATCAACCTCCCCTCCCCGAGGTACACTCCCCTCAGCTATTCAACCAAATACGTGACTTTGTAAAGCGTAACCGCTTTGTTAACCAGTGATTTCCAGGATACCAAAGTTGGAGCATATGACCCGTTCCATGACAGAATTATCAGTTTCTTGGTGTAGAGCAATAAGAGAGTGAGAAGAGTGCGTATAGCCCTAGTGGTAGCCAAAGGTTCAACTATGTGCAACAAGCACACCTCAACCAAAAAGGGCTATTGAGATGGAGGTGACTGACCGGATGCAAGTTGCAATTTCTTGCCAAAATGGTATAATGTTAGGACAAAAAGTTAAATTGTGTAATAAAATGCAGTGCTATATATATATACATATACATACACACAGTGGGGACGGAAAGTATTCAGACCGCCTTAAATTTTTCACTTTTTGTTATATTGCAGCCATTTGCTAAAATCATTTAAGTTCATTTTTTTTCCTCATTAATGTACACACTGCACCCCATATTGACAGAAAAACACAGAATTGTTGACATTTTTTTCAGATTTATTAAAAAAGAAAAACTGAAATATCACATGGTCCTAAGTATTCAGACCCTTTGCTCAGTATTTAGTAGAAGCATCCTTTTGATCTAATACAGCCATGAGTCTTTTTGGGAAAGATGCAACAAGTTTTTCACACCTGGATTTGGGGATCCCCTGCCATTCCTCCTTGCATATCCTCTCCAGTTCTGTCAGGTTGGATGGTAAACGTTGGTGGACAGCCATTCTTAGGTCTCTCCAGAGATGTTCAATTGGGTTTAAGTCAGGGCTCAAGAACAGTCACGGAATTGTTGTGAAGCCTGGAGAAGGTTTGCGTCCAGGATATCCCTGTACTTGGCCGCATTCATCTTTCCCTCAATTGCAACCGGTCGTCCTGTCCCTGCAGTTGAAAAACATCCCCAAAGCATGATGCTGCCACCACCATGCTTCACTGTTAGGACTGTATTGGACAGGTGATGAGCAGTTCCTGGTTTTCTCCACACATACCGCTCAGAATTAAGGCCAAAAAGTTCTATCTTGGTCTCATCAGACCAGAGAAACTTATTTCTCACCATCTTAGAGTCCTTCAGGTTTTTGTTTTAGCAAACTCCATGGGGGCTTTCATGTGTCTTGCACTGAGGAGAGGCTTCCATCGGGCCACTCTGCCATAAAGCCCTGACTGGTGGAGAGCTGCAGTGATGATTGACTTTCTACAACTTTCTCCCATTTCCCGACTGCATCTCTGGAGCTCAGCCACAGTGATCTTTGGGTTCTTCTTTACCTCTCTCACCAAGGCCCTTCTCCCCCCATAGCTCAGTTTGGCCGGACAGCTAGCTCTAGGAAGGGTTCTGCTCATCCCAAACATCTTCCATTTAAGTATTATGGAGGCCACTGTGCTCTTAGGAACCTTAAGTGCAGCAGAAATTTTTTTGTAACCTTGGCCAGATCTGTGCCTTGCCACAACTCTGTCTCTGAGCTATTCAGGCAGTTCCTTTGACCTCATGATTCTCATTTGCTCTGACATGCACTGTGAGCTGTAAGGTCTTATATAGACAGGTGTGTGGCTTTCCTAATCAAGTCCAATCAGTATAATCAAGCACAGCTGGACTCAAATGAAGGTGTAGAACCATCTCAAGGATGATCATAAGAAATGGACAGCACCTGAGTTAAATATGAGTGTCACAGCAAAGTGTCCGAATACTTAGAACCATGTGATATTTCAGTTTTTCTTTTTTAATAAATCTGAAAAAATGTCAACAATTATGTGTTTTTCTGTCAATATGGGGTGCTGTGTGTACATTAATGAGGAAAAAAAATGAACTTAAATGATTTTAGAAAATGGCTGCAATATAACAAAGAGTGAAACATTTAAGGTGATCTGAATACTTTCCGTCCCCACTGTATAAATTAAATATATAAAGAATTACAATATATAATAAAGACAATATATGCTGTGATCAATAAACACACACTAAAATACAGAAATAGTCCACCAAGTGAAAAAATGGTGTGAATATAAATGTGTAAAAAAACGACAATATATAATAACAATATATATACTGTCATCAGTAAAACACACACTGAAATATAAAAATAGTCCACCGAGTGAGACAAATTGGTGTGAATATAAATGTAAAATAATATCCACCAGGTAAAAAATTATGAATAATAATGAATAATAAAATTAAAACAGTCCTGATATCAGAGAATAATGCCAAAGGAATAACCGTCTAAAAAAACATTGATAAGGTAAGTGGCATCAAATGTGAAGAGACTTGGTGAAGGAAAACTTGTAGAAGACACTGCCACCTGTGGCATGAAGGCTTACCGGAAGTAAGGGACTTAAAGGGGCTTATACCTTTTAAGTCAAACAGGTTTATGGCGATAAACACCGTATATGGAAAACCATCAGAACTCCTGGACAGATCTTTAACCACTTGCTTACTGGGCACTTAAACCCCCCTCCTATCCAGACCAATTTTCAGCTTTCAGCACTGACGCACTTTGAATGACAATTGCGCGGTCATACAATACTGTACCCAAATTAAATAGAGCTTTCTTTTGGTGGTATTTGATCACCTCTGCGGTTTTTATTTTTTGTTAAAAAAATGTAAAAAGACTGAATTTAAAAAAAATATATATTTTTTTTATATTTTGTTATAAAAAATTTAAAACAGGTAATTTTTCTCCTTCATGGATGTACGCTGATGAGGCGGCAGTGATGGGCACTGATAGGCGGCAGTGATGGGAACTGATGGGTGGCAGTGATGGGCACTGATGGGTGGCAATAATGGGCACTGATCAGTTACACTGATAGGCAGCACTGCTAGGTGGCACTGATTGGCACTACTGGTGGGCATTGATAGGTGGCACTTGTGGGCATTGATAGGTGGCACTTGTGGGCACTGATAGGTGACACTGTGGGCACTGTTAGGTGGCACAGATGAGGCAGATGTGCCTCTTCTACTTCGGGACCTTTGTCCCTTGCATCTGAGCTGCTGATCGGCTTTTTTTTCTACTCACGCAAAAAAAAACGATTACCGATCTTTTGTTTACATCATGTGATCAGCTGTCATTGGCTGATAGCTGATCACATGGTAGGGGGCCGGGACCGGCCCCTTACTCCAATCGGTGATCACCCGAGTCTCAGTAAATTGGTGATCACAGCGCGCTCGGTGTGCGCCCTGCAGGGCGCGCACAGGGCGCGTGCACAGGGGAGGCCGTCATATGACGGCCTCCTGGGAATTCAGGTCCGTGCTGTGGCCGTCATTCGGCCATAGCGCGGATGTCAAGTGGTTAAATGGTGTTGATTAACATCAAGTCCACAGCATACAGACACATGAGGCTCGAGATGAAAGAGGGGAAGCCAGAGGATATTCTTTGTTCACACATTGAAACCAAAAATCAAAGAGGTTCCACATACTGTGATATCGTTTAAAAATTGCATTTATTTAAAAAAGTAACAATGGAACACTTATTATTAGGAAGTGCATATAAAGCTCATAGAAGAACATGAGGAGGCGCAGTAATGTTGGCAGAGGTCGACCCGACGTGTTTCATCTGCTTGGACATCATCTGGGGTATGACTTACTGCCAGCAATTGCACGTTTATATAGGCTGTGTGGGCCCAGATTAGAATAATTGAAAACAGGATGTACATCACTTCCTGTTTGGTCACTTCCGGTTTAATCAGAATCCAAATTGGAACAAAGAAGATCTAAACTCTCTAATATAAATGGATATGCCCCCAAATTTTGGGAAAAAAACATAAGGGCTTATGTGAATAGGAGAGCGGTAATCCGCATAACATCAGGCTCACAGCGCCATGTGTTATACTCAGCCGGAAGCAAAATGCCAAACCAAGCCTCGATCTGGAGTATAGCTGTCAACATTTGGCAGTATACTGACAAACCAGACCTCACTATTAGGGATGAGCCGAACACCCCCCCGGTTCGCACCAGAACCTGCGAACGGACCGAAAATTCACAGTATACAGGTGGTGCAAACAAGGCAGGGACTGTAGGTTTGTTGTTAAGTAGAATCTGTTTGTAATTTTGAACGGGTATATTTTTAACGTGTTTAGCTCCAGCCAAAAATACTTTTTTAAGCTTTTTGGAAAACATAGGGAAGGGTTATCACCCCTGTGACATTTGTTTTGCTGTCTTTCCTCCTCTTCAGAAGATTTCACCTCACTTTTTGTCCCAATGACAAATGTTTTTTTGAAAATCTGGGGTTTTTTGTGGAACAAGGATTGGAAAGCATCAGTGGAAAGGAGAAATGTTTTTTCCCATATTAACTCTTACAGGAGAGAATTTCCCTTCCTAGGGGTAGATTTCATCTCACTTCCTGTTTTCTCCTTCCGTTTGCAAGTAGGAGTCATTTGTAAGTTAGATGTTTGAAAGTAGGGGCCTGCCCTATATACGCCCTATGGGCATTAGGTGTTGTTGTGGCCACAACACTGTAAGCCCTCACAGGGCCCTGCTGTGAAATATTAGATCAAGAATTGTAATTACATGCCCCTGTTGAACAGGGGCAGAAAAACTGGGCCTTTGGTGGTGGTGCTGGTGCCACAACACTGTAAGTCCTCACTCGCTCTTGGTGGGTGCAGAAATGGGCTCTGCTGTGAAATATTAGATCAAGAATTGTAATTACATGCCCCTGTTGAACAAGGGCAGAAAAATTGGGCCTTTGGTGGTGGTGCTGGTGCCACAACACTGTAAATCCTCACTCGCTCTTGGTGGGTGCAGAAATGAGCCCTACTGTGAAATATTAGATCAAGAATTGTAATTACATGCCCCTGTTGAACAGGGGCTGAAAAATTAGGCCTTAGGCACTGGTGCTGGTGCCACAACACTGCAACCCCTCACAGACACTCTAGTTGGAACGCAGGAACGAGCCCTGCTGCAAAGTGTTGCATCAAAAATTGTAATTACACGTCCCTGTTGAACAGGGGCTGAAAAATTGTGCCTTAGGCACTGGTGGTGGCGCCCAGAACCAAAAATGTTCTTACAAGCTATCAGCGTGATGATTGAGGAGGAAGAGGATAATTACTCAGGGATAGTCACTCAGCATCAGCATAGGCAGTCTTTGAAGGGATCTGAGATTTCAAAAAAAATTATTCGGTTACATCAGCATCAGGTGCTTGGTAGCTGGTGGTGATCCAAGACTGATTCATTTTTATGAAGGTCAGTCGGTGGACAGACGCACCCTGTGATCGGTTACAAAGCCTCCAGCAGCACTGAATGTGCGTTCCGAAAGAACACTGGATGTAGGACAGGCCAGTAGCTCAATTGCATACTGTGCAAGCTCTGGCCAGTGATCCATCCTCAAGACCCAGTAACCCAGAGGATTTTCGGTGGGAAAGGTGTCCAAGTCAGATCTTGCCCCTAGGTATTCCTGCACCATGTAAAACAGACGCTGGCGATGGTTGCTGGAACCGATCATACCTTGGGGCTGCGGACCAAAAAATTGTCTGAACGCATCGGTCAGATGGCCACCTTCTCCACCGCTCCTTCTTTGACTGACCGAAGCCTCAGCAACACGTTGTCAAGAAACAAGAGTTTGTAACCTCCCAGTCTCTGGGAACGCGTTGCACAGACCTTTCTGCAAGGCCTCACGAAAATGTTTCATCCTCTGCTCCCTCTGCGATGGCAAGATAAGGTCCGCAACGTTACCCTTGTAACGTGGATCAAGGAGGGTTGCCAGCCAGTATTGGTCCTTCTCCTTGATACCACGAATACGAGGATCCTTACGCAGGCTTTGCAGGATCAGGGAGGCCATGCAACATAGGTTTGCTGAGGCATTCGGTCTGGAGTCCTCTGGGTCACTAAGAACGACATGGTCCACAGCCACCTCCTCCCAGCCACGTACAAGTCCATGTGTTTCTTGGGACTGATCCCTTAAAGACTGCTGCTGATGCTGAGTGCCAGGCTCCACCTCCATACTGACACAATCTTCCTCCTCCTCCTCCTCCTCGTCCTCTTCCTGTGTGATCGGCGGGCACGCAGGAACACTGTCTGGATAAAGGGGGCCTTGAGAGCTAAGGAAGTCCTACTCTTCCTGCCTCTGTTCTGCCTCAAGTGCCCTGTCCATTATTCCACACAGCGTGTGCTCCAGCAGGTGGACAAGGGGGACAGTGTCACTGATGCATGCACTGTCACTGCTCACCATCCTCGTGGCCTCCTCAAATGGTGACAGGACAGTGCATGCATCCCTGATCATGGCCCACTGGCGTGGGAAAAAAAAACAAGCTCCTCTGACCCTGTCCTGGTGCCATAGTCGCACAGGTACTCATTGATGGCCCTCTGCTGTGTGTGCAGCCACTGCAGCATGGCCAACGTTGAGTTCCACCTGGTGGGCATGTCACAGATTAAGCGGTTCTTGGGCAGGTTAAACTCTTTTTGGAGGTCCGCCAGCCGAGCACTGGCATTATATGACCGGCGGAAATGCACACAGACTTTCCTGGCCTGCCTCAGGACATCCTGTAAGCCCGGGTACCTGCTCAAGAACTGCTGCACCACCAAGTTGAGGACATGAACCAAACAGGGCACATGGGTCATTTGTCCCTGTCGGAGGGCAGAGAGGAGGTTGGTGCCATTGTCGCAAACCACCATTCCTGCCTTAAGTTGGCGTGGCGTCAACCACCTCTGAACCTGCCCCTGCAGAGCTGACAGAACCTCTGCCCCAGTGTGACTCCTGTCCCCCAAGCACACCAGCTCAAGCACCGCATGGCATCTTTTGGCCTGCGTACTTGCGTAGCCCCTTGAACAGCTATGGAGCACCGCTGGTTTTGAGGACAAAGCACAGGAAGAGGCCATGGAGGAAGAAGAAGAGGAGGGGGTGGAGGAGAGAGGTGTGTCATTAGCATTTTGGAGGCGTGGTGGTGGTGGAACAACCTCCAACACTACTGCACCTTGTCCTGTATCCTTCCCAGCTGCCAGCAGAGTCACCCAATGCGCCGTGAAACTTAGGTAACGTCCCTGTCCATGTCTGCTGGACCATGAGTCAGCGGTAGTATGCACCTTACCGCTGACCGCCCTGTCCAGCGGGGCATGGACATTGCCTTCCACATGCCGGTAGAGAGCCGGAATCGCCTTCCGTGAGAAAAAGTGGCGTTTGGGTACCTGCCACTGAGGAACCGCACATTCCACAAACTCACGGAAGGGGGCAGAGTCTACCAACTGAAAAGGCAGCAGTTGAAGTGCTAGCAATTTTGCCAAGCTAGCATTCAACCGCTGCGCATGTGGATGGCTGGAAGCAAACTTCTTTCGGCGGTGCAGCAGCTGGGGCAGGGAAATTTGCCTGGTACAATCTGACGTCGGTGTACCAAAAGCAGATTGCCCACAAGTACTTGGCTGTGACACACCTAATTCTACACCTTCATTCCTCTCAGTGCAGGTCTCAGAGAGGACTGAAGGTATAGTGGGGTTGGAGATCTCAGCTGATGAGGAGCAAAGAGAGGTCCTCTTTGTTCTTTGGTGTGGGTCTTTTAGATATGCCTGCCAACGAACTGCATGGCAGGTCAACATATGTCTGGTCAAGTATGTGGTACCCAAGCGGGAGATGTTTTGGCCACGCGAGATACGCTTGAGACATATGTTGCAAATAGCAGCGGTGCAATCTGATGCACTCGTCTCAGAAAAGGCCCACACCAAAGAACTTTTTGAATAACGCGCAGAGACTGCAGTGCCCTGCACATGTGGAGCTTTGGGGTGTGATGCAGTCAATGTGCTGCCCTTAGGCTGGCCCCTGGAGGGCATCCTGCCTCGTTGGTGATGTGCCGCCTCCTCCTCCTCCTCTCTCCTATCAGGCACCCACGTTGAGTCAGTGACCTCATCATCCCCTCCCTCCTCATTACTGGAGCAAACCTGGCAGTATGCTGCAGCAGGGGGAGCATGACTGCCAGATTGCTGTCCTTCTTGGGCACCCCCTCTGTCAATGCTCATGTTACTGCCTTCATCGAGCTCAGTATCATCATCAGACCCTTCCAAACGCTGGACATCCTCCTGGAGCATGTGGTCAAACAGTTCGAGGGACTCCTCAGGAGGACATGGTGGGGCTAGGGAAGGAGTCACTGATGACATTGAGCCGAGGGAAGAGGCCGCTGCTTTGCCAGACAAAGTACCCTGGGCATGGGTGAGAGAGGATGAGGAGGATGAGGACGGCTTGGTCATCCACTCGACCAAGTCTTCCGCATGTTGCAGCTCAACACGGCCAGCTGCCGAAAAAAAGGCCAAGCGTGTCCCACGGCCACGTGCTGATGAGGATGCACCGTCTCCACGACCAGCACTAGACACAGAGCCTGCTTGCCCTCTCTTATTGGCTTGTGACTGTCTGCCTCTCCTTGGCCTTCCAGACATACTAATGGCCTGTAGCTGCACTAAGCTGGGATATATATATATATATATATATATATATATATATATATATATATATATATATATATATATGTACTGATACTGCAGCTAGAAAAATCAACTGCCTGCCTGTAGTATGAGAACACCACCAACCTTGTACAGGTAGCTTTAGCTGAACACTGTGCAGAGCTCGCAAAAAAATAACTTGCAGCTTTTTTAGCTGCCTGCGGTAGTGATAGGATCAGGAAAACACCACCAACCTTCTACAGGTAGCTTTAGGTGAACACTGTGCAGAGCTCGCAAAAAAATAACTTGTAGGTTTAGCTGAACACTGTGTGGTGGACGCACCACACTAACTTGTAGTTTTAGCTGAACACTGTGAGGTGGACGCACCCCACTAACTTGTAGTTTTAGCTGAACACTGTGAGCAGGACGCACCGCACTAACTTGTAGTTTTAGTTGAACACTGTGAGCAGGACACACAGCACTAACTTGTAGTTTTAGCTGAACACTGTGAGCAGAACGCACCACACTAACTTGTAGGTTTAGCTGAACACTGTGAGGTGGACGCACCACACTAACTTGTAGGTTTAGCTGAACACTGTGAGCAGGATGCACCCCACTAACTGGTAGGTTTAGCTGAACACTGTGAGCAGGACGCACTGCACTAACTGTAAATAGTCTAGCTGCCTGACTGTGGTACTAATAGGGTCAAAAGAACACCAGCAATTTTCTTCAGGTAGCTGTAAATACTGTAACAAGACAAGCCTGCCTGTCAGTAAGAAGATAACAGGAACGGATCTAGCTGAACACTGTGAGCAGGACGCACTGCACTAACTTGTAGCTTTAGATGAACACTGTGCAGAGGTCTCACTACACTAACTTGTAGGTTTAGCTGGACACTGTGAGCAGGACGCACAGCACTAACTTGTAGTTTTAGCTGAATACTGTGAGCAGGACGTACCGCACTAACTTGTAGGTTTAGCTGAACACTGTGAGGTGGACGCACCACACTAACTTGCAGGTTTAGCTGAACACTGTGAGCAGGACGCACTCCACTAACTTGTAGTTTTAGCTGAACACTGTGAGCAGGACGCACTGCACTAACTGTAAATAGTCTAGCTGCCTGACTGTGGTACTAATAGGATTAAAAGAACACCAGCTATTTTCTTCAGGTAGCTGTATATACTGTAACAAGACAAGCCTGCCTGTCAGTAAGAACATAACAGGAACGGATCTAGCTAAACTGAATACAGTGTATATAAATATATGCAACACCTGGGAAGCATATATATACACAATACACTGTAAGTGCAGCTAACTGACTGACTGTTCTGCCTAATCTATCTAACTCAAATCAAATGACACTGTCTCTCTGTCTATCTCTTTAAACGCCGGAACACACACTACACAGGGCCGCCATGCAGGTCGCCTTATATAGTGTGGGGCGTGTACTAAATCCCCTGAGCCATAATTGGCCAAAGCCTCCTTGGCTTTGGCCAATTACAGCTCTCTGTTCAGACGGCGCTGTGATTGGCCAAGCATGCGGTTCATAGTGCATGCTTGGCCAATCATCAGCCAGCGATGCACTGCGATGCCGCAGTGAATTATGGGCCGTGACGTGCCACACGAATTTGGCGCGAACGGCCCATATCGTTCGCAATTCGGCGAACGGGCGAACAGACGATGTTCTAGTCGAACATGGGTTCGACTCGAACATGAAGCTCATCCCTACTCACTATGGAGTATGGCTGCCAACATCACTTCCTGTTGGTTAAACAGAGGTCATAGGCATTTCAAGCCTCGTTTTGATATTAGCAAGTCAGCAATTCAAAGTGTAATAAAAGATGAAAAAAATGTGTAAATACACATATACAAAATGTGATCAATAAACAAACAAGTCCCAATGAGTGATGAATTACAAATGAGTCTGTAAAGGAGTCAATAAAAAGAAGGGTGGTATGTGCAGCACAAATAATGGAAGGTGTGAATCAAGTTGAAGGCATCTTCGTGTGAGCAATCAGGAACATCAGGTATGATGTTAACAGCAGGTATCACAGAAAAGAAGTAATAAATGGGTACTCTCAAAAGCAAACCAGTATTTATTTTCATAAAACCAAAGTATAACAGCATAAAATTGTGATCACAGTTAAAAAGTTTTTTGATGCCCCTGTAGAAGTCCTATTAGGACGAAACGCATAGGGCTTTGCTTTCTGGCTCCCCACATTGCTTTTTTACTTTTTTTACTGTGATCACAATTTTATGCTGTTATACGCTGGTTTTATGAAAATAAATACCCGGTTTGCTTTTGACCTGCACCATCTGGAGCATTTTTTTCTCTTCATTCCTTCACCATGAACATGCTTATTCCATCTATCCGGTCATCATTGGCCCAAGGGCTGATTCCCCTGTGGTGATCCCATTTGAGAAGAGCTGACTCCCGATGATATCCGTGCCTGTTCCAGCCTCCTTGCCGACCATCCCAGGATACTACAAGCCGTTCCTGTCCATGCCTGTTTGATTTGGTGTCGCTGACATCCAGATCCATTGGTTCCGGTAAGAGTACCCATTTATTATTTCTCTTCTGTGATACCTGCTGTTAACATCATACATGGTGTTCCTGATTGCTCACATGAAGATGCCTTCAACTTGATGCACTCCTTCCATTATTTGTGGTACACACACCACCCTTCTTTTTATTGACTCCGTTACAGACTCATTTGTAATTCATCACTCATTGGGACTTGCTTGTGTGTACATTTTGGTTTACTTGGACACTCATTATAGACGGAACACATAGCCAGCTATAATATAATGGACAAACACCAGAAATACATGTTAATAATTGACAGCTTTCTGGTGACACTTGAATAGCAAACAGGAAATACAGGAAATATATCTAACTGGAGCCACACAAAACCTTTACATATAAAAAACATAATATTTAACCACTAAAATGTACTAACACTGTTAAGTGAAGGCATATCTAAAATAAGAAAAAGATATGTATAAATGTACATTAATCACATGTTATAGGACCGTCTTATAAAAATCAATAAACATTAGATAAAAATTGGGAACAAAATTAAAATGTCTATTGAATGACAATTAAATGAGAGAACAGCCCTAACCCACAACTTTCAACTCCATAGATAATTTGAAATTCAGATAAAAATGATATCATGCTTTATTAATAAAAGCATTAAAGTGTATGTAAACCCCCAAATTATTTTTTTTTTTAATGTCATAATGTAGAGTATAAGATTTCCTATCATTTGAGCCCAGTCTTGCCACAAAGAGTTAATCCAGCTCTGAGCAATCCTCTTTTATTGTTCAGTGAGATAAATCTTGACAAACAGAGAAAAACTTTGTCAAATACTCCCTCTTGCTGTGAGTCACAGGTGATTTACATATCTCGTACAGTAGCCTAAGACATGCATTATTTTTTAATTCCCACCTGCACTCCTTTGTTCAGGATTGGCTGTTCCACTCCTCAGCATGATTTGGCATGCTGAAGTCATGTGGTTACTTTCCTGTCTTTTCACTGGATGTTAGAGATCATAGTAGAAGTTCAGTGTAAGAAATACACAGGAGAAATGCATATTGACAAGGGGAGTGTAGAGGTGGGCGGGGAGGCTACTGATATCACAACTCCACCCACCGAGCTCCAGACAACAGACCCACCCACAGAATATGTCGTTTTTCGGGTCTCATAACAGACAGATGGCAGTAGTTTTGAAAGGATGACATTGAGTTTACATCCACTTTAATATCTAACACTACATTAATCTTGATTGTAAAATGGGATTGCAATTCATAAATCCAGTAAGTTTCGAGTCTGGATACACCTCTAGTAATAGCAACCCCTAGTAATAGCACCCCCCCAGGTTGGAATGAACCTATCGATAATAAGAAATTCAGTGCCTTTTGGGTCTTGATTGTGGACATGACGATAATGCCGAGGAGCAGTATGTTTGGTGTTACCCTGTTTGATTTTGTTGATATGATCAGTCGACCTAGTCGCAAAAGATCGTATAGTACGACCAACATATTGCTTGCCACACGGACAGGTCAGAAGATAAACAATGTTGGTAGCCACACATGTACAGAAATGTTTAATGGGATGTGTACGTTTAGTAACCATGGATGTAAATTGTTTAGTTACACACCTTCCACTAATATTAAACCGGCATACTGTGCATTTCTTACATGGATAATAGCCCACTAGATTGTGGAAAATAAGCTCAAACAGGCGGATCAATAACATTTGGGGCTATCTTACTCCTCATGGAAGGAGCTCCTTTATAAATGACTTTAGGTTTTTCCCGGCAAAAGAGTACCCAATATCCAATAATTTTGCAACACATTGGCGATCAATGATGGCTTTAATCTGTTTGTGCTGCAATGAGAATGATGTCAGCAATGACCACTTGAAAGATTCATTCTCGTGGGGGTTTATCGACTAGCAAAGATGCCGTTCTACTTGTAAGACTTGATGGAAATCACAGTCTATTTCATGCTGGTCGTATCCCTTGTCCAAAAACCTTTGTTTTAATAGTGGCTTGTTTTTTTAACATATCTGTGTCTGTACAGTTCCTGCACAAAAGCAGGAACTGACTTTTTAGAACTGAGTGTAACCAACATTTATGAAGGCAACTATCAGATGGGATGAAGCCATTGCGGTCTGTTGGTTTAAAATAAGTACCGAACCGAATTTGGCGCGCACATAGTTCAATTTTCAAGGTCTAAAAAATGGATTTTAGTATAACTAAATTCATAAGTCAAAACAATACCTCTAGGATTCATATTGAGAAAAGAGAAAAAATAATCCAACGATTCAGGGGTGCCATCCCATAGGAGGAGGATGTTGTCAATGTATCTAGCCCACAGAACTAACTGGGGTCTGTCCTCGGCATAGACAACATCCTCCTCCCACTTGGCCATAAACAAGTTGGCAAGGCTGTGGGGCAAATTTTGCCCCCATAGCCACACCCTACTGCTGTAAATAAAAACAATTGTTAAACCAAAAATAATTATGTTGAGTGGCGAACTCGAGAAGTTCGATAACATAATCACCTTGAGCAGCAGTGAGGGGACAATCTCTGCTTAGAAAACTCTGTACTGCCTCTACTCCTCTAAGGTAGGGGATGCATGTATATAATGAAGCCACATCTGCTGTGGCCATGATATAATTGGCACCTACATCTATAGATTCTATTAGTTTGATAGTATCTCTTGTATCCTTAACCACTTGCCGACCGTCTCATGCCGATGTACGTCCAAACTTTGCCGGCGGATATCGTTGTTATGGCAGCAGCTAGCTGCCATAACCCTGGTATCCCCGTTTTTGTGCGGCGGTCGGCTTTCTGATAAAAGTGGTCCCTGCGGCGGATTCACCGCAAGATCACTTTTATCGATAGCGGCAGAGGGCCCACCTCCCGCCGCGATCCGGTGCCCTCCGCCGCAATCCGGAGCCGTCGGTAGCGGCGGAGGTGATCGCGTCTGTCCTATAGCTGTACCTGGAGACGAGTGAGGCTAAGATGGCGCCCACTCGTCTCCATGACACTGCTGGGTGGAAGCGACGTCAAAACGTCATTTCCGCCCACGCCTCTAAAAGGCATATTTTTTTCAATGTCATTTTTTTAAATGACTTTTTTTTTTGTTATTGCATTCTAGTGTAAATATGAGATCTGAGGTCTTTTTGACCCCAGATCTCATATTTAAGAGGTCCTGTCATGCTTTTTTCTATTACAAGGGATGTTTACATTCCTTGTAATAGGAATAAAACTGACACAATTTTTTTTTTTAAAACAGTTTAAAAATAAATAAAATAATGTAAAATAAATAATAAAAATAAAAAAAAAATGTTTTAAAAACCCCCCATCCCGACGAGCTCGCGTGCAGAAGCGAATGCATACACGAGTAGCGCCCGCATATGAAAACGGTGGTCAAACCACACATGTGATGTATATCGATAAATGTGTTAAATTTATCAAGTTTTTTGGGAGGGGCAAACTTGAGGCCTTTGTCAAGAACAAATTGTTCCTCTTTAGTAAGTGGTTTGCTACTAAGGTTAAACACACCGAGGCAAGTTATGTTCTCCTTTTTCCTCTTCTGGGATCTCCTCCCTCCTCTGGAGCCTCTCTTAGGTCTGGACCCCTTTTTCTACCTAGGGGATCCCCGTAAAAAACCTGTTTGCTTTGGACGTTAGGATTAGGTTGATTGTAACGATATGGAGAATGATCAAAATCTCCATAGGGATGAGTGTAGTTATCATCATTGTAATAATTACGGAGTGGGGAGAATCTATTATGTGTGTTCAATGGAGGATGGTTGTAATAGGGGGGGTATGGGTAAGTGGCAGAGTGGTCATAGTAGAGCTGGTGACTCCCTCTGATAGTAAGTCTCCTGCTCATAATGATAATATCTAGGGTTTGAATGGTTACCCCTAGATTGGCCACACCCACCCCTCCTATTAGAATACTGCCCCCTACCTCTATGTGTGGTAGTAGAGGTTTGAGAACTGGAATACCTCCCATTCTGAACAGAAGATCCTTCTCTAGAATGATGTGCATAAAATGTGCAAGAGTTTCGGAGCATCTCCAGCACAGGGAAGGTTGACTGCCATTCTTCTAAGTGTTGCTGTGCAAGTTGTTACAACATAATATAACTGCCATCTGCTACAGCCATATATTGAACATTTTGACTCATCAGCCCAGAGCACCTGCTGCCATTTTTCTGTACTTCAGTTCCTATGCTTTCATACATAGTTGATTTGCATAGCCTTGTTCCCACGTCAGAGGTATGGCTTTTTGGCCTTAATTTTTCCATGAAGACCACTTTTGGCCTAGACAGGTATACCCAGGTCCCACTGGTTTCCACCAGTTTTATGCTGATGTCACTGCTGGACATTGTCCAATGTAGAATGGAAGTAAGCATGATGTGTCTTTTATCTGCTGCACTAAGTTTCCTTGGCCGACCACTTTGTCTATGGTCATCAACGTTGCCCATTTCTTTATGCTTCTTCAAAAGAGTTTGAACAACACACCTTGCAACCCCAGTCTTCTTTGACATGTTTGCCTGGGAGAGACCTTGCTGATGCATTATACAGTAACTATCTTTTTGCTATGCTCAGTCTTGCTATGGTGTATGACCTGTGACATGAAACTGTCTTCTACTTCCTCACCTTAGTAGCAAAATTTGGTTGTTTCTCAGCCTTTTATACAGCGGTTTAAGTTTCAGTTATGACTGTTTCAACTGACATATGAAATGGATGATCATAAGCACCTACTTGGTATAAATGGTTAATCATACATCTTACCCTAATGCTACAAAATCCCTGACTGTGTCCAAAGTGTGCAAGTGTAAAAAAATATGCTGGTTTGAAGCTGTAGTGATGTAACACCAAATATTGATTTGATTTAGGGTTCCTCTGGTGAAAGTGACTGACACGTATACAGTATATACAGCACCACATCCCTTTTGAAATTGATTGAAGATCGAAAGTTAAATAAATGGGATTTTTAAGGGTGCTAGATATATACAGTATGAATAGATACACATGGAGGATAGCAAATTAAAATTTCAACATTTTATTGCTTACAATATTTAAAAGCATAATGTATTAAAAATATACACATTTTGTTGCATGGTCTTTTTCATTGGTGAGGCAATGTAAAACTATATATTCCCAACATGTTTCGCCCACTGGGGCTTCATCAGGGAATTTGTCGCCAATAATCTAAAAGTTATATCAAACATACATATCGAGTAAACAATTATATAATAATCATAAGATAACATAATATATATTCATATGTTTGATGTGCAGAGGAAGACCTCTCGTACAGCCCCGGCTCAAGGACCACTGGAGTTGTGACAGTGCCCACAAGAGCACGGTGAGGTAAGACTGCCTGCAAGGTTCTCTGTGCTGGAAGTCGTAGTAGCTGACGAGAAGCAAAAACAGCCAGTGCAGGTGAGCTGTGGATGCAGAGCAGCGGATTCAGGTATGCTGTGGATGTAGGGGAGCAGATGCAGATGCGATGTGGATGCAGGTCAGCAGGTGCAGGTGTGCTGTGGATGCAGGTCAGTGGGTGCAGGTGTGCTGCTGATGCAGGGCAGCAGTTGGAGGATAGCAGGCAGGAGCGGAGTCTGACAAGTCGTGTCATACACAGAAGATCAATCAGCATAAACAGCAGGCAGAGAATGGTCAGAGTTCAGGTCGGGTTTGGCAACAGGGAATCAGGCGAACAGGCAGGAAGTAGCAGGGTCAAGCAAGGCAAAAGGTCAGGACTGGAGATATGTCAGAAACCATGAACCAGACTGAGACAGAAGTACAGTAAATAAAAACATATTTGGGGGGCACTCCCTACAATGCGTTTAAATTCAAGATGGTGCTGCTATAAGACCTACAAACAGTACAAAATATTTTACAGCGCACACATACAAGAATGACATTTCCTGCAAGGCAAGTTAAAAACACCTGAACATATTAAAAAAATACGGGGGTTTGGTCACACTATATGGTCATATAGTGCTAAGCCCACTTACTGCGACAAAGTACCCCAAATCAGTGGGTCCTACACTAGTAATAGAATGGAAGATCCTTTGTCTCAACCATGGGAACTGAACTCCTCTATGTGGGAGAACTGAAGGGGGATACATCCTATGCACTGGTGGCTACTAAATAAGAGGTAATGAGGAGGGGGAGGGGTGCTCCAGCCCAAAAAACCTGGTCAAGGTCTAATACAATATGCAAAAACATATTTGGGGGGCACACCTTACAATGCCTTTAAATTCAAGATGGTGCTGCTATAAGACCTACAAACAGTACAAAATATTTTACAGCACACACGTACAAGAATGATAATTCCTGCAAGGCTAGTTAAAAACACCTGAACATATTCAAAAATACGGGGGTTTGGTCACACTATATGGTCATATAGTGCTAAGCCCACTTACTGTGACAAAGTACCCCAAATTAGTGGGTCCTACACTAGTAATACAATGGAAGATCCTTTGTCTCAACCATGGGAGCTGAACTCCTCTATGTGGGAGAACTGAAGGGGATACATCCTATGCACTGGTGGCCACTAAATAAGAGGTAATGAGTAGACATGTGCATTCATTTTCGTCCGAATGCATTTTCGTCCGAATTTCAGGTATTTTCGTTATCGTTTTAACAAACGATAACAAAAGCACAGATTCCGAAAAAAGAAAGATCCGACATAAACAAATGCTTTACTTTCGTTTTCGATGCGACAACAGTTCAATATAGATAGGAGATTCGACATGACGCTAACAATAACAATTTGTGTCTATCGAACCTGTGGTCGAATGTGCCTAACCTTAACTCTATAGTCTATCCACCATAGTAGTCCAAGATTATTCGAAAAGATTCGACATAGAGAGAAAAGATTCGACATAGAGAGAGAAGATTCGACATAGAGAGAAAAAATTTGACGTAGAGAGAAAAATTAAGTAACATAAAAATAATCATGATGATGGTTATTGGCCAATTGTAACCAAAGAGGAGGGGCAGTAAAATAGCTAGAACCGCATGTACAGCCAACTTAGTTTCACTTACGATTTGCTAGCAGAGAGAGACAGACACGCTGATTCATTTCAGAACAGTCAATCTTAGCTAGTCCGTTTAAATTCATTGTCACTTTGTCAGAGAACCTGAACTATTTCATTTAAGCAGAAGCTAAGCACAGCAGCAGAACAGTAGTGAAGCAAGCTACATCTGTGTTGTGAACCTGATAGATAGACTAGTGATACTAGTGTTGCTGCTAGTGTTGTGATAGCCTCAGAGGCTGCCAGTGTTGTGGTGAGGGGTGATTTATAGATTGAGATTCTATATACCCTATCTCCACTCCAGTCCATTTTCTGACTTGCAGTTGCTGTAAAGTTCAGAAATGTACCGTTCTAATGTAAAAGTGAAGGCTGGTAGAGGTAGTGGTCGCGGTGGACGCCTTGCTAAAAAAAGTGGCAAGGTCTCTGCTACTAGTGCCTCTGACACTTCTGCCGCCACCAACATGCTGTCCATAGCAGTGGGTGTCACCGCCAGTGCCACCAGCAAAGCTAGTTCCACCACCCCCAGTTCTTCTAATATTACTTTTCCTGCCAGACCACCAACATCTGCTGCCACTTCCACTGCCAGTGCAGTGCCTCCTTCCACTTCTACAGGTGTCATGGCTGCATATTTTTATGGAATAGGCAAGAAACCTAGTAAAGTGGAGTTGCCTTTACAGTCAACACCACCAATCACACTACCAGTGCCACTGCCCAGCTCCCAGATCTTAGCCCACAGGACTTACAGCTTGACCTGGAGAAAGTGCAAGAGGGATATTCTGTGAGGAGTAGGACAGGTAGCAGTCCACTTTTTTCATCTGCTGCTAACTCCCCTTCTCCCTCTGTTATTATGGAAGAATCCTGTGATGATGATATCACTGACCTCCCAGTCCCCAGCACCCCTGCCATTAGCAGCACTAGTTCTAGTTCACCAAGTGTAACTGTAGTGGCAACAGCTTCCAGCACTGGTGTGCTACCTGCTGCAGCTATATCAGCCCTAAATAGATATCAACAGGCAGGGGCGGACTGACAACACCCAGGGCCCCCGGACCAAATAAAGCAAGGGCCCCCTGTCAGGCCCAGCTCATGGTCCACCTCTGACCCCGCCCATGGCCCACCCCTGATCCCGCCCATGGCCCACCCCTGATCCCGCCTCTACATTTTGCACAAAGTACAATTTCTGCCTTTTTTTAAATGGAACCTGGAGGGAGGTCTCTCTCTAACAGTGTCCATTAGACAGTCTGTTAGAAAACGTCCCCTCCAGGCCCCATTAGAGTCTACAACAGAGTCTAATGGGACCTGAAGGGGGGTCTCTCTCTAACAGTGTCCATTAGAGAGTCTCTGTTAGAGAGAGATCCCCTTCCAGGACCCATTAGAGACTACAAAGGAGTATAATGGGACCTAGAGGGGGGCCTCTTTCTAACAGAGTGTACTGTGAACACCTTCATTTACTCTGGTCCTCACTGGACCCCCTCCTTGTGCCATGACTCTCACCCCTGCCCCAACCTCTCACAAAGTAGAAATAAAATTGGCACCGAGTAGCTCTCCTCTTACCTTAACTATGGCTACTGTAGCTGTGGCTGGTTCCCGCGTCCTCTGTGCCTGGCTGGCCGGCTCCATCGTCCTCGGTGGCTGGCTCCTGCGTTCTCTGTGGCTGGCTGGCTCCTGCGTCCTCTGTGGCTGGCTGGCTCCCGCGTCCTCTGTGGCTGGCACCCTGCTGTGGCTGGCTGGCTCCCTGGTGTGGGTGCGTCACCGTGGGTGGGTGGGTTACAGTTGGCTGGTGCCCTGGCCCTGCTGTGGCTGGCTGATGTGTCCTCTCCTCGTTCCACCGTACCGGGCACTGTTTGCCAAGGCGAGGGAGAGACTTGGAGGGAGTCGGCCGCCTTTGCCCTATACGGGACAGTAGAACTAGGAGGTTTGCAGCAGGCCCAGTGCACGGATGCGCGCGGTGCAACACATAATGACGTGGTGTGCATGTCCACTCTGTGTCCATTTGAGATTCTATGTTAGAAATAGCGCCCATCAATGCAGCCTCATCAGTGTCCATCAATGCAGCCTCGCCAGTGTCCCCTCAGTGCAGCTTCACCAGTGCCCCCTCCATGCAGCCTCACCAGTGCCCCCTCCATGCAGCCTCACAGTGCCCCCTCCATGCAGCCTCACCAGTGGCCCCTCCGTGCAGCCTCACCAGTGGCCCCTCTGGCAAGCCTCACCAGTGGCCCCTCTGTGCAGCCTCACCAGTGGCCCCTCTATGCAGCCTCACCAGTGGCCCCTCTGTGCAGCCTCACTAGTGTCCCCTCCATGCAGCCTCGCCAGTGTCCCCTCCATGCAGCCTCGTCAGTGTCCCCTCCATGCAGCCTCACCAGTGTCCCCTCCATGCAGCCTCACCAGTGTCCCCTCCATGCAGCCTCACCAGTGTCCCCTCCATGCAGCCTTGCCAGTGTCCCCTTCATGCAACCTCGTCAGTGTCCCCTCCATGCAGCCTCACCAGTGTCCCCTCCATGCAGCCTCACCAGTGTCCCCTCCATGCAGCCTGATCAGTGTCCCCTCCATGCAGCCTCACCAGTGTCCCCTCCATGCAGCCTGATCAGTGTCCCCTCCATGCAGCCTGATCAGTGTCCCCTCCATGCAGCCTCACCAGTGGCCCCTCCATGCAGTCTGATCAGTGTCCCCTCCATGCAGCCTCACCAGTGTCCCCTCCATGCAGTCTGATCAGTGTCCCCTCCATGCAGCCTCACCAGTGTCCCCTCCATGCAGCCTGATAAGTGTCTCCTCCATGCAGCCTCACCAGTGTCCCCTCCATGCAGTCTGATCAGTGTCCCCTCCATGCAGCCTCACCAGTGTCCCCTCCATGCAGCCTGATAAGTGTCCCCTCCATGCAGCCTCACCAGTGTCCCCTCCATGCAGCCTGATCAGTGTCCCCTCCATGCAGCCTGATCAGTGTCCCCTCCATGCAGCCTTGCAAGTGTCCCCTCCATGCAACCTCGTCAGTGTCCCCTCCATGCAGCCTCACCAGTGTCCCCTCCATGCAGCCTGATCAGTGTCCCCTCCATGCAGCCTTACCAGTGTCCCCTCCATGCAGCCTGATCAGTGTCCCCTCCATGCAGCCTTGCAAGTGTCCCCTCCATGCAACCTCGTCAGTGTCCCCTCCATGCAGCCTCACCAGTGTCCCCTCCATGCAGCCTGATCAGTGTCCCCTCCATGCAGCCTCACCAGTGTCCCCTCCATGCAGCCTGATCAGTGTCCCCTCCATGCAACCTCACCAGTGGCCCCTCCATGCAGTCTGATCAGTGTCCCCTCCATGCAGCCTGATCAGTGTCCCCTCCATGCAGCCTTGCAAGTGTCCCCTCCATGCAACCTCGTCAGTGTCCCCTCCATGCAGCCTCACCAGTGTCCCCTCCATGCAGCCTGATCAGTGTCCCCTCCATGCAGCCTCACCAGTGTCCCCTCCATGCAGCCTGATCAGTGTCCCCTCCATGCAGCCTGATCAGTGTCCCCTCCATGCAACCTCACCAGTGGCCCCTCCATGCAGTCTGATCAGTGTCCCCTCCATGCAGCCTCACCACTGTGTCCCCTCCATGCAGTCTGATCGGTGTATGGGGGTTAGAGAGGAGAGCCACCAGGTAACACAGAGCGGGGATCTCCCTTTTACCCAGCGTCCGTTGTCATCAGATGTCCCGCCTCCTGTGTGATTCTATCAAAAGAGCCAGTGCAGGAGGCGGGACATCCAATGACAGCAGACGCTGGGTAAAAAGGAAATCACTGCTCTATGTGACCCAGCGACGCTCGCCGTCACCCCTCACCCTCCGAGGCAGCACAGATTGTCGCCGGGGGCCCGCGGCCGCAAGTTTTTTGTCCCTGGACCCCAAGCTGGTTCCAGCAGGTGGCGCTGACGGGCCCCCTTCAGCGGTCGGGCCCTCGGTCCACGTCCGAATGGACCGACTGGTCAGTCCGCCCCTGTCAACAGGGTCAAGGGGCTGCATCCCGCCGCAGAAACATTTGGAAATACTTTCAAACATTGGAAGGCGGGTTCTTTGCCAAGTGTAAATTGTGTGGGAAGCAAGTAAGTAGGGGTAAAAAGTTAGGTCATTTAACCAATGCTGGTATGAACCTACACCTTAAAAATTACCACTACTCTACTTTACTGCGGGCAGTGGCAGAAAAAGAAGATGGTAGCGCAGGAAGCAGCATAACGGACTCTGACTGTACTGGTGGTACCTCCTGGAGCACACCACTTACTCAGAGCACAGGAGGCAATAGAGAGGGTTCAATTAATACAACCCGTCCACGTGCAGTAGTTCCACTGCGGACCCAATCAGGCTCCTCATCCTCCCATGGACATCATCAGCCTACCCTCGATAGTTTTGTTGGATTTAGTTCCAAGGGCATGTCAAAACAGCAGGCCAACAAGATCACCCGCCTCATTGGCCAATTCATTGCTGTTGGAGGAGCCTCTTTTCGCATGATTGATGGGGAGCCATTTAAACAGCTCATGCATGCCCTTGCTCCACGATACATTGTTCCTGCATGAACAACTTTCAGCAGAAAGATTATTCCAGCACTATACCACTCGTGCGTTGGATTATTGAAGGAAAAAATGGCCAAAGCCGAGGGTCAGACAATTCATTTGACAACTGATTTGTGGACAGCTCCCAGCGGTCAACACGCTTTCCTGTCTTTGACTGCACACTGGAGGCAGGCCACTGTGCCTGTTGGTGGTGGCACTGGTGTAAGAGTTCAAACTCCATCAGGAAGCAGGTCTGCAGCGCAAGACCAGCAGGGTTATCAAGCTTTCCTGCTCCACACAGAAGTCTGTGATGACCAACACAGCTCTGCCAACATATTGCAGGCAATTAGATCAATGTTGGCCAATTGGTTTGGAGAGCGGGCAGTCACCAATGTCTCTGTTGGGTTCATTGTGACAGACGGAGGTTCAAACATGGTTAAAGCTCTCCAAGATGGATCTTTTGTCGGTGTGCGCTGTTCTGCACACATACTGCATTTAGTGGTCAAGGGTGCAATCCCAGTGGAGAAAAACAACAAGATTGGTCAAATCTTGGACCTTTGCAGAAAGATTGCAGGGCATTTCCACCGCAGTGAACTGTTGAGGGAGGAGCAAGAACAATCATGGCTCCCCATACATCGCCTGAAACAAAATGTCAGCACCCGGTGGAACTATACCCTGGAAATGCTGGAACGCATTTTGGAGCAAAAGACAGCCATCCACAATCTATCATCCCGCCACAGCATCGGGATTGATTCCACACTGGGACGTGATGACTGGTGTATAATTGGGCAGCTTGTTTATGTCTTAAAACCCTTTCAGAATGTGACGAAAAACTTGAGTCAGAGCAATGCCAGCCTAGGACATGTCATACCCTTGTTTACCTAACTCATAGATAAGATGGAATCGTTCCTAGAAAACAGTGAGCCTGTTTGTGGCAGCCCAATTCATGCCGATGTAGCATCTTTCATCAGAAAGCTACAAGCTAACTTAAAAGATCGGCTAAATGACCGTGTCCGCAAAAGCCCTGAACTCATGCTGGCTTCCCTGTGTGATCCCAGGATCAAAGGTAAACTGGCACTCAGAAACAACAGCCTCTCCTACTGGAAACAAAAATTGATCGAAAGGGTCCGGAATTTGCAGCAACAGAGATGTACGACGGATGAGGCCGGTTTGGAAGATTCACCTGCCATGTCTGCTATTCTAAGGCCTGGCACCATCACTCAAAAACAACAGAGTGGAGCATGTGCATGTTGGGTAGAGGCACTTGACAATCTGGTGGATGCAGATCAAGCAGCAGGTAATCGAGAGGAGAGAAGTGCCTCTGAAATGGTCAGGGCCTACCTATATGAAGCACCTTTGCTTCCTACAAAGGACCCTTTGACCTATTGGGATGGTAAGAAAAGTTTGTGGCCTGGTCTTTGCCTGGTTGCCCAGCAACTACTATCCTGTCCTCCAACCACTGTGCAAAGTGAGAGAGTTTTCTCTATTACTGGGAATATCCTTAATCCACACCGTTCACAACTAACACCCCATTTGATGGAACAAATAACTTTCCTCAAATTTAACCTCCCCAAGCTGGGTTACCCTACCCTTAACTTGTGAGACCTGAATCATTGTTACCATGTGAAGATAGATGGGACTAGAGTGACTTGAGTGTGGATGATTGCATGAATGAATGTTGTGTGAATGGACAGTGAAGATAGATGGGACTCAGAGGAACCATTCAAATGTTGAGGAAAATCTTTTTTTTATTTTCTTACCACTTGACACAATAACAGTTGTCTACTTGACTTTGGTGTGACCCCAAGATTTATATAGAATTATATTGTTTTAAGCAATCCAAATTTTTCCCTTTATTCCTTCCATCACCCTTTTTTGTAATGAATGTTGTGTAGAGTGACTAGAGTGTGCGTGATTGCATGAATGAATGTTGTGTGAATGGACAGTAGCAAGGGTTGAAGCCTTGACTAGGCGCTACTGCTCACGTGTTGCTGTCTTTGTAAATACAAATAGCAACATGTGCTAATTTAACTATTTTTGTTTGATGGTCTGGAAATAAGAGACAATGAATAAAGATGACCTCAACAGCATGACAGTTCCTCTTGATGGAGAGACTGTCAACTCAAGGATCAGAATATGCTACCAACACAACATAGCACAAAGAAGCATACAGTTGGAAACGTGATTCTATGCAAGATAGATTAGTTGGTCACTGCTGAGCTGCATCCAGATGCCCAGGACCCCTCCCATTTACCATCTCTGACCCTGGGGAGACCAGGGCCCTCTCTGATCCTCCGCCTGTTTCATGACCATCTGCAATTTTCCAAAGTCACCAGTGTGAGTGAGTAATCTACCCTGCTGCCATGTTACTCAAGCCCTGGAAATGATGACTGCCTGTCAGGTCACCTTGAGGCTAGGTGACAGATGCACTCTGTAGGAATCGGAAGTGCACCGCTAGGTAGTGGACCCTAGGACTGACTGCTGTGGCTTGAACCCTGGGAGGTTAGGAAGCAGGTCTACTGGATCACTAACACAGATCCCACTGGAAGCTAAAGCATAGATTCCCTAGGGCGCGGAGTCTAAGAGCCAGCAGGTGTTTACCAGAGCCTCTAGTGGTGAGGATGGACTGCGCTGCAGTCTGGCTCCAGGTCGCGGCCCCCAGGGTCTCACAGCTCATGCTCACAGTAGACTACAGGAGAAGAGGAAAGAGGCAGCAGGCTGGAACAACAAGCAAGTAAGGGATAAGCCAAGGTCAGGGCCACAAGCAGACAAGGACAACAGAGTACACGCCAAGGTTCAGGGTCACAGGCAAACAGGGATGGTCAGGGACACGCCAAAGGTCAGGGTCACAAGCAGACAGGAATAGTAGAGAAGAGGCCAAAGTCAGTTAACTGGATTCAGACGTAGGAAACACAGCCAGTACACATGAAAGCTAACACACAATGGTTGATCAGCACTGCTGGCTTGCAGTGCACAGGTTAATATAGGGTTCCCTGATAGGAGCTGGGGTGGAGCCATGCTAGAGGAGAGCTTACAAAAGCAGTCAGGTGAGGGTCAGCTGGTCTCTAGAGATGAACACACGGAGACAGGTATGCTGACAGACAAACTCTATTGCATAACCATGACACTGCCCTTTGAACTGTTGCCCCTTGTGATTGCGTTAGCCTGTGAACCTCTGTCCGGTTAACTGTTGCCCTCATGATTGCAAGCCTGCAACCTATGTCCTGCAAACTGTTAAGGACTGTATATTAACCCCTGCTGTAACTATCTGCTGTGTATTCTGGTGGAGGGAAAGCTGAACGGCGTGACTGGACACAATACATGGGATTACCCTTTGCACATTGAAATAGTGTAGAGAGAAATCTCATCAATTTTCTAAGTTCAGCCTGATGGTTAAATGTAGAAAAACTACAATTATAAGGCCTCTAGTAAGTTAGTAACAATATATGGACTAGTTCATTTAGATAAACATCACACAAATCTAACAAGGAAAGCAAAACTCAAGAAAACAATTATTTCTGAACATTTATTTTTTATTTTTAACATAAACAAAACAAACAAAAAATTAAAATAAAAAAAAATTAAAGTACATTCTCCCCCAACCTGGTGACCAGTCGCTGTAGGGACATATTAATCCCAGCCAACTGGTCACCAAGGTACTGCGTAGCCTCCAGGTGTCTCCTGAGGCTACGCTGGTACCTCTCCAGAGCCACATAGTGACGGAGCTGCCGGCGATTGTGGAGGTCCAAAGATCGACACAGCCTCCGAGTTACTGCAAATTGTCTCTCTTGGACCTCCACAATGTGCGGCAGATAATCTGTCACATGTGGCTCTGGAGGGTGGGGGATGTGTGCTTGTTCTGGAGCGGGTGAAGGATGCACTGGGGAGGAGGCAGCAACAACAATGAGTGTATCACTGTCCAGGTGGGGGGATGTTGAAGGGTGGAGGAGAACATGCCCTGTAGAAACCACTGGGGACTCGGAAGAACAGTCAGTCCAACCAGACGTGGGCAGGTCCAGGCCTTCGTCCACAGGGTGCAGTTGAAGGATGAAGACTTTACCTGTGAAGAAAAGAAAATACGATAGATAGATAGATAGATAGATAGATAGATAGATAGATAGATAGATAGATAGATAGATAGATAGATAGATAGATAATATGGCTTCTTCACTATAACATTATATAAAGGCAAAGATCTCCCAGCCCTTGTAGACAATCCTGTAACATCTTGAGATGTTTTCACTTCCATACCAGTTTTCCATTTTTGATATTTAGTGAGATGCACCTAATCAATTTGTGTGTAGGAGATAGTGGTGTCTGTGTCAATTCACTGCGTCATACCAAGTTTGCAGAACTGTGCAGGAAGGTGTAGTACTACTTTACTGTACTCTGACTGGGGCGGAGCTGAGTGTCCTCCCCGGCCAGAGTACAAAGGGATTCCCCTCTACACATCGAGCAGCGTAAAGGGGAATCTCCCAAAGATTTTATCTGCTTGGTCGCACGGGCGGCTGGAGAAAATCTTAAGGTGTAATGGACGCCTAAGTGCTACTGCTAACTAATCTACCTCATCCAGACTGACTGACTTTGGCAAATATGGAAGATCAGTTGCACTTGCAGAAAAACATATCAGCTATACCAGCTTTTAACATTACACTCACCAAAGAGAAGCCATTCAAGCCATTGCATTTGGGATGACCTAATAAAAAGTTGTGTAATAAAATATAGCAGGCTACTTTTTAACTACTTCAGCCCCGGACCATTTGGCTGCCTAAAGACCAGAGGTCTTTTTACAATTTGGCACTGTGCTGCTTTAACTAATGATTGCGCGGTCATGCAATGCTGTACCCAAACAAAATTTGTGTCCTTTTCTTCCCACAAATAGAGCTTTCTTTTGATGGTATTTGATCACCTCTGCTGTTTTTATTTTTTGCGCTATAAACGGAAAAAGACAAAAAATTTTGAAAAAAAATTATATTTTCTACTTTTTGTTATAAAAAAAATCCAATAAACTCAATTTTAGTCATACATTTAGGCCAAAATGTATTCGGCCACATGTCTTTGGTAAAAAAAAATGCCAATAAGCATATATTTATTGGTTTGTGCAAAAGTTATAGCGTCTACAAACTAGGGTACATTTTCTGGAATTTACACAGCTTTTAGTTTATGACTGCCTATGTCATTTCTTGAGGTGCTAAAATGGCAGGGCAGTACAAAACCCCCCAAATGACCCCATTTTGGAAAGTAGACACCCCAAGGAAATTGCTGAGAGGCATGTTGAGCCCATTGAATATTTTTTTTTTGTCCCAAGTGATTGAATAATGACAACAAAAAAAAATTACAAAAAGTTGTCACTAAATGATATATTGCTCACACGGGCCATGGGCATATGTGTAATTGCACCCCTAAATACATTCAGCTGCTTCTCCTGAGTATGGGGATACCACATGTGTGGGACTTTTTTGGAGCCTAGCGGCGTACGGGCCCCCCGAAAACCAATCAGCGCCTTCAGGATTTCTAAGGGCGTAAATTTTTGATTTCACTCCTCACTACCTATCACAGTTTTGAAGGCCATAAAATGCCCAGATGGCACAAACCCCCCCCCAAATGACCCCATTTTGGAAAGTAGACACCCCAAGCTATTTGCTGAGAGGTATGTTGAGTCCATGGAATATTTTATATTTTGACACAAGTTGTGGGAAAGTGACACATTTTTTTTTTTTTTTGCACAAAGTTGTCACTAAATGATATATTGCTCACACAGGGCATGGGCATATGTGGAATTGCACCCCAAAATACATTTAGCTGCTTCTCCTGAGTATGGGGATACCACATGTGTGGGACTTTTTGGGAGCCTAGCTGCGTACGGGGCCCCCGAAAACCAATCACCGCCTTCAGGATTTCTAAGGGTGTAAATTTTTGATTTCACTCTTCACTGCCTATGACAGTTTCGAAGGCCATGGAATGCCCAGGTGGCACAAAACCCCCCTAAATGACCCCATTTGGGAAAGTAGACACCCCAAGCTATTTGCTGAGAGGCATGGTGAGTATTTTGCAGCTCTCATTGGTTTTTGAAAATGAAGAAAGGCAAGAAAAAACTTTTTTTTTTCTTTTTTCAAATTTCAAAACTTTGTGACAAAAAGTGAGGTCTGCAAAATACTCACTATACCTCTCAGCAAATAGCTTGGGGTGTCTACTTTCCAAAATGGGGTCATTTGGGGGGGTTTTGTGCCACCTGGGCATTCCATGGCCTCCGAAACTGTGACATGCAGTGAAGAGTGAAATCAAAAATTTACGCCCTTAGAAAGCCTGAAGGCAGTGCTTGGTTTTCGGGGTCCCGTACGCGGCTAGGCTCCCAAAAAGTCTCACACATGTGGTATCCCCGTACTCAGGTGAAGCAACAGAATGTATTTTGGGGTGTAATTTCACATATTCCCATGGCATGTTTGAGCAATATATCATTTAGTGACAACTTTGTGCAAAAAAAAAAAAAAATTTGTCTCTTTCCCGCAACTTGTGTCACAATATAAAATGGACTCGACATGACTCTCAGCAAATAGCTTGGGGTGTCTACTTTCCAAAATGGGGTCATTTGGGGGGGTTTTGAACTGTCCTAGCATTTTATGCACAACATTTAGAAGCTTATGTCACACATCACCCACTCTTCTAACTACTTGAAGACAAAGCCCTTTCTGACACTTTTTGTTTACATGAAAACATTTTTTTTTTTTGCAAAAAAATTACTTTGAACCCCCAAACATTATATATTTTTTTAAAGCAAATGCCCTACAGATTAAAATGGTGGGTGTTTAATTTTTTTTTTTCACACAGTATTTGCGCAGCGATTTTTAAAATGCATTTTTTGGGGAAAAAACACACTTTTTAAAAATTTGAATGCACTAAAACACACTATATTGCCCAAATGTTTGATGAAATAAAAAAGATGATCTTAGGCCGAGTACATGGATACCAAACATGACATGCTTTAAAATTGCGCACAAACGGGCAGTGGCGACAAACTGAATACATTTTGAAAAGCCTTTAAAAGCATTTACAGGTTACCACTTTAGATTTACAGAGGAGGTCTACTGCTAAAATTACTGCCCTCGATCTGACGTTCGCGGTGACACCTCACATGCATGGTGCAATTGCTGTGTACATTTGACGCCAGACCGATGCTTGCGTTCGCATTTGCGCGAGAGCAGGGGGGGACAGGGGTGCTTTTTTTTTTTTTTTCTTTATTATTTTTTTGCTTTTTTATCTTATTTTTAAACTGTTCCTTTCATTTTTTTTAAAATCATTTTTATTGTTATCTCAGGGAATGTAAATATCCCCTATGATAGCAGGTAGTGACAGGTACTCTTTTTAAAAAAATCGGTGTCTATTAGACCCCAGATCTCTCCTCTGCCCTCAAAGCATCTGACCACACCAAGATCGGTGTGATAAAATGCTTTCCCAATTTCCCAATGGCGCTGTTTACATCCGGCGAAATCTAAGTCATGAAATGCTCGTAGCTTCTGGTTTTTTAGGCCATAGAGATGTTTGGAGCCACTCTGGTCTCTGATCAGCTCTATGGTCAGCTGGCTGAATCACCGGCTGCATTCTCAGGTTCCCTGTTGAGACAGGAGAGCCAGAGAAAAACACGGAAGACGGTGGGGGGGGATTCCCTCCCACTGCTTGTAAAAGCAGTCTAGAGGCTAATTAGCCACTAGGATTGCTTTTACATGAAAGCCGACCGCTGGCTGAAAAGAATGATACCAAGATGATACCTAAACCTGCAGGCATCATTCTGGTATAACCACTCAAAGTTGTGAATGGCGTACCTGAAGACAAAAAAATGGTTTGCTGAAAAGCAAACATGATAAAACATAATAACAATAAAACAATGCAGAATAGAATACAGTAAAAAAGAGCAGAACAATAGAGAGAGAATAGAGAGAGAGAGAACAATAAAACGACAACTATTTTTTTTTATTTTATATATTTATTTATTTTTTTTTACACTTTTTTTTGTAACTAACTTTTATAACTGTAACCGGTTCAAGGTTTGGGTCTCTCAAAATGCGATGGCATCTTGGGAGACCCTGTGAAAGTGCGCCTAGTCTGTGCAATGCTGTACCCTACGCTAATACTCCACTAGTGAATGGTAGCGTTCAAAACATTCACCAATGCAAAGACCAGGATTGTCAGGACAGGAGGGACAATAATAGCGGGTGTCACGCCTATATCCGCGCTTGCTGCAGACACGACATCTTTTTTTGGGGGGTTCGTTGGGTAGGGGTACTCGGGAGGACATAAAGAAAATGCCTCTCATGCAGCCGACTGCATTTGGTTGGGGATGTGAATGGGGGAAGTACGGGCGCTGCAGAAGTGGTGGGTTCCCAATTAGGATTGGCGAATGCAGCAGGAAGGGCATGATGGGCACGACGGGCCGGTTTGTCTTCTTCTTGGTGGCAGCGGAACACTACTTGTGCTTGCCACCTCACCAGCTTAAACTGCACTTATGGGACTCGCCACGTCACCAAGTGTTACTGCAGTGCTGGTTTGACTATGACCGGGGTGTACTAGGCCGCTGGTGCTTGCCAGTTCACCAAAACGCTACCAAAAAAAACTGTTAGCGATCGCAGGGATCAGGCCTGACTCTGCAAATGCTGCAGCTATGCGTTTAGTGTTTTGTAAGTGACAGTGATCGATCGATACTGCACTTGGGTGGGCTGGGCTGGGCCAGGCGGAGGGGCAAAACGCAGGTGCAAGCAGGTATCTGGGCTGATCCCGCTAACACTGCGTTTTTGGGAACCCTAAACTGCTGGGGATGCTAGTATAGATCTGATTGGATCAGATATTGATCCGTTCAGATACTATACCACTAAGGGAAGTGTATGCTGCGTGCGTGGGTGTTAGCGGTACTGGCGCTAACCTGACGCTGCCTGGGGCTGGTGCTTGCCAGTTCACCAAAATGCTACCAAAAAAACTGTTAGCGGATCAGGCCTGACTCTGCAAACGCTGCAGTTATGCGTTTAGTGTTTTGTAAGTGACAGTGATCGATCGATACTGCACTTGGGTGGGCTGGGCGGAGGGGCAAAACGCAGGTGCTAGCAGGTATCTGGGCTGATCCCGCTAACACTGTGTTTTTGGGAATCCTAAACTTCTGGGGACGCTAGTATAGATCTGATCGGATCAGATATTGATCCGTTCAGATACTATACCACTAAGGGAGGCGTATGCTGCGTGCGTGGGTGTTAGCACTACTGGCGCTAATCTGACGCTGCCTGGGGCGACGCATATCACCGCCGGGCGATCAGGGGGCTAAACCTTTATTCTGTAATAAACGGCGGATGCCCTGACACTATAAAAAATAAACGAACTAACCAGCATCACCCGTAACGGTTATACGGTGATCAGTGGTGAAAGGGTTAACTAGGGGGCAATCAAGGGGTTAAAACATTTATTAGGTAGTATATGGGGGTCCCTGTCGCTATAAAACGCTGACGGCGAACCTAAATATTTACTTCCTTAACTAGCGTCACCAGTGACACTAATACAGCAATCAGAAAAATGATCGCTTAGCGACACTGGCGACGGGGGGGTGATCAAGGGGTTAAAACTTTATTGGGGGGGTCAGGGGGGTATCCTAGACCTAAAGGGGGCTAACCCTAACTGTCCTACCACACTAACTGTCACAAACTGACACCAATGCAGTAATCAGAAAAAAAAACCTGCTTGGTGTCAGTGTGACAAGGGGGAGGGGGTGATCAGGGGGTAAAGGGGGGTGTAATGTGTGCCTGGCATGTTCTACTGTGTGTGTGTGTTGGTGCACTCACATTACAGTCTTCTCTCCTCGGCGTCGGAAGGGAAAATACTGAGCCGAGGAGAGATGACATAATTTCCTTTGCTGCTGTTTAGCATACAGCAGCAGAGGAATGATTCTCATTGGCTGGGAGCGATCGCGAGGGGGGGCACGAACGGATGGTCTCCCTCTCATCTCTGATTGCTCCCAGAATAAAGACGACCGCCTCGGGCACCGGGGGGGTCCGGTTGGACCCCCCGCCCAGGGGAAGGCAATCACGTACCAGGTACGTGATTTTCCCTGCCCGTACCATTCTGCTGATGTACATCAGCGTGAGGCGGTCGTCAAGTGGTTAAAGTTGATAATTTTGTAAGGCCACTGATTGTTGAATAAGCCCCACTTCTGTTCTAGGCTAGGTAGGTTACTCACTCCTGGTCTAGGCTAGGAGGTATAACAGTATAACATCATGAAAAAAGTGTTAATGCATGCATTAGGGGCATGCCAGAGATTGAACATGTCCAGGGACTGCCAGCCAATAGCTGGAGATTCTTGTCTGACACACCCCCTTCAGCCTGCTGTGTTATTCATAATGATTAACAGTGATTGGCTCAGACTGGGAATCTGAACTGCAGCAAGAAGGTGGCGTGATCAGGGACATTGAGGAAATAACAAGCACAGGTCACGCTAACAGGAAGACTGGAATCAGCTGCAGAGGGGAACTAATATAATTAATAATTCCAGCTAAACTGAAGCCTTGCAGAATAAATCACAAGCTATTCTAGACAAGGTATGCCATCAGCATTTCATATTTAAAATACTATATTTGCCTGGAAAATACAAAAAAAGTTATGCTTACTCCCTGGATCTGCCGCGTCTGGCTGTTCTGCCGCATCCCCAGCAGCCTCTACAGGGCAGGTCTCCTCCACCTCCTGCTCAGCCTCAGTAGCTGTTGATTAATAAAAAAAAGAACATTACAATCTGCAGTGTACAACAATCTCACACATTAGTACAAGAACATTGAAACATGAAAGATCACTGAGCAGATACCAGCAAGATTATACTAACTTAATGTGGGCGTTGCTGCCTCAGCCTCCTCCTCAGTCTCCCCCTCTGACTGGATGACACCTATTTATAAAGGAGAAATGATGAATGTTAATAAACGTAAATAAATATACTGTAGTGTAAATAGATAACATTAATTATCCATTAGCATGGCAATACAGGCCAGGTCACTAACGTTTATCTACAAGGCAGGGACATGCATTCACCATTTAGAAAAAATAATTAAAATAAAATAAATACGAGGCACTTACCTGTCCTGGTTCCAACGGCGCTGGCGAGTGCTAGGTGCACCGCCACTGATCAGGCGCCTCAGTTCAGAGCGGCGACGTTCTGTCAGATTACGTAAGTTACGCAATCGTTTGCGTTACCTGACAGAGCGTCGCAGAGGCTCTACCTGTCACTGCATGAGCGAGAAGCAATGACACTGGAATCAACAATGGAAGGCTGGACAAATGGAAAAGGAACCACTGTATTAGTGTCACTACTACAGTACTTACTGCACGTTGATGACGTGGAGGACTGCTCCTCCGCCCTCTGCCTTCGGCGGCGCTGGGCCTGGAGACGATCTCTAAATAAAATCAAACACATCATGGTAAATGACTATGTCGCGTCGCATGCTTGACAAAAAAAATGTCCTGCACACAATGCAATGCTGACACCAACCTTGATGAGCCAGCAGCTTTCTTATCTCATCCTTCCCTACAGCTGCTAAGAGCTCCTTCTCATGGGGGAGGAGAGGTACCTGCTTTCCTCTGCGCCCCTACTGCCTGCGCTTACGCTCTATGGAACTGCAAAACAAAAAGAGAAGAGAAACGGGTTCCACAATTAAACTACAATTGTAATCTGAAAATGACATCAACACATGAAACACATGTAGAATGAACCCATAGAATGAACCCGTAGAATGAAACAATGCAAATGGAATTTTTGGATTAGGCACATTTTTTCATGTAGCACAAGGTTTGCACATTTATTTCTTAACCAAATTTATTGTAAGAAAAACGTATGCTTTTTTGGTGCACAATAAATAATAAAAGACAGTGGGGAAAGTATTCAGACCCCCTTAAATTTTTCATGTACACACAGCACCCCATATTGACAGAAAAACACACAATTGTTGACATTTTTGCAGATTTATTAAAAAAGAAAAACTGAAATATCACATGGTCCTAAGTATTCAGACCCTTTGCTCAGTATTTAGTAGAAGCACCCTTTTGATCTAATACAGCCATGAGATTTTTTGGGAAAGATACAACAAGCTTTTCACACCTGGATTTGGGGATCCTCTGCCATTCCTCCTTGCAGATCCTCTCCAGTTTTGTCAGGTTGGATGGTAAACGTTGGTGGATAGCCATTTTTAGGTCTCTCCAGAGATGCTCAATTGGGTTTAAGTCAGGGCTCTGGCTGGGCCATTCAAGAACAGTCACAGAGTTGTTGTGATGCCACTCCTTCGTTATTTTAGCTGTGTGCTTAGGGTCATTGTCTTGTTGGAAGGTAAACCTTCAGCCCAGTCTGAGGTCCTGAGCACTCTGGAGAAGGTTTTCGTCCAGGATATCCCTGTACTTGGCCGCATTCATCTTTCCCTCGATTGCAACCAGTCATCCTGTCCCTGCATCTGAAAAACACCCACACAGCATGATGCTGCCACCACCATGCTTCAATGTTGGGACTGTATTGGACAGGTGATAAACAGTGCCTGGCTTTCTTCACACATACTGCTTAGAATTAAGGCCAAAAAGTTGTATCTTGGTCTCATAAGACCAGATAATCTTATTTCTCACCATCTTGGAGTCCTTTAGGTGTTTTTTAGCAAAATCCATGCAGGCTTTCATGTGTCTTACACTGAGGTGAGGCTTACGTCGGGCCACTCTGCCATAACGCCCCGACTGGTGGAGGGCTGCAGTGAGGGTTGACTTTCTACAACTTTCTCCCATCTCCCGACTGCATCTCTGGAGCTCAGCCAAAGTGATCTTTGGGTTCTTCTTTACCTCTCTCACCAAGGCTCTTCTCCCCCCATAGCTCAGTTTGGCCAGACGGCCAGCTCTAGGAAGGGTTCTCGTCGTCCCAGACGTCTTCCATTTAAGGATTATAAAGGCCACTGTGCTCTTAGGAACCTTAAGTTCAGCAGAAATTTCTTTGTAACCTTGGCCAGATCTGTGCCTTGCCACAATTCTGTCTTTGAGCTCTTCAGGCAGTTCCTTTGACCTCAGGAATCCCATTTGCTCTGACATGCACTGTGAGCTGTAAGGTCTTATATAGACAGGTGTGTGGCTTTCCTAATCAAGTCCAATCAGTATAATTAAACACAGCTGGACTCAAATGAAGGTGTAGAACCATCTCAAAGATGATCAGATGAAATGGACAGCACCTGAGCTAAATATATGAGTGTCACAGCAAAGGGTCTGAATACTTAGGACCATGTGATATTTCGTTTTTTCTTTTTTAATAAATCTGCAAAAATGTCAACAATTCTGTGTTTTCTGTCAATATGGGGTGCTGTGTGTACATTAATGAGGAAAAAAAATGAACTCAAATGATTTTAGCAAATGGCTGCAATATAACAAACAGTGAAAAATTTAAGGGGGTCTGAATACTTTCCGTCCCCACTGTATATATATATATTTAACTTTTTTATTTTTCAATAACAAAAAATGTAAAACCCAGTGGTGATCTAATGCCACCAATAAAAGCTCTATATGTTGCGGGAGAAGAGCATAAATTGCATTTGGGTAGTACATCGCAGGAACGTGCAGTTTAAAGCTGCAACGCGCTAAATAGCAGAATATAGCCTGGTCAGAAAGGGGGCGTAACCTACAGGTGGTCTGGTCAAGTGGAACTTAAAAGCACTTACTGCTCAGTTTAGTAATAACTAACTAAGAACAAATAACGGGCATGGAAATATTCCTCTTAAAAATATTGTGGCGATAATATATAACATGTGTAACTGCAAACTATGTGTAGGCTAGGCACATCTATGCGCAAAATTGTTTTTTTACAGGAGGGAGGATAAATTGAAAACTATTTATTCCTTTTTTTTAAAAAAATTCACTTAACTTTACTGACATCACATGTGATAGCAATAATATATGTTTATGTGTGTGTGTAAAATCAGTGCATTTTTGGAGCTTTTATCATTGTATAAATGACAATGGTCCCAAAATGGCATCAAGTGTCTGATGTGTCCGCCATAATATCGCAGTCACAATAAAAATCGCTGATCGCAGCCATTACTAGTAAAAAAAAATTGTTAATAAAAATGCTTTAAAACTATCCCTATTTTGTAGATGCTATAACTTTTGCACAAACCAATCAATAAACGCTTATTGCAATTTTTGTTACCAAAAATATGTAGAAGAATACATATCGGCCTAAACTGAGGAAAAAATTTGTTTTTTATATATTTGTTGGGGATACTTATATAGCAAAAAGTAAATAAAAACCTGCTACAGGACTACAATACTCCTCCCTGCTGTCTGCAACCTGCTACAAGACTACAGTGCACCTCCCTGCTGTCTGCAACCTGCTACATGACTACAGTACTCCTCCCTGCTATCTGCAAACTGCTGCAGAACTACAGTGCACCTTCCTGCTGTCTGCAACCTGCTTCGGGACTACAGAGCACCTCCCTGCTGACTACAGGATCCAGCTCTCTACTCCAGTGTTCCAGCCAGGCACTTGTGCCCCTCTGTACTCCCGAGCCCCTGTTCACACCTTCAGGGGTTCCTGAGTCAGAGGTATACGAGAGGCCGTTCTCTGCACTCCGGGCTCCACCTACCAGGTACGTGACAGTACCGGACAGCCATGTGCAAGCCCACGCAGGGAACGTCGCCTATGGAGGACTTATGCCATCATCTGGACTTACACAGGCTGTTAAAGATCTGCAAGACGGTTATAAACGTCTGGAAGAACGTGTTCAAGTGCTCTCTACCTCTGCTCCAGGTCCTTCCCCGGGTCCTTCTGTAGTAATGTTGCCTCCAGAACCTAAAGTTCCCACACCAGAAAGGTTCTCCGGGGACCGCAGCAAGTTTAGAGCATTCCGTAATGCCTGTGAACTTTTCTTTGCACTACAACCCAGGACTTTTTCTTTAGAAACCACTAAGGTGGGGTTCGTCATCTCCCTCCTGCTGGGGGAACCCCAGGCATGGGCTCATCGACTCCTGGAGCAAAAGAACAGCTGCCTTAACCAACTGAACACTTTCTTCCAAGCCATGGCCCTTCTCTATGAGGACCCGCAACTAGCAGCTACCGCAGAAGCAGCTCTGTTCTCTCTCCAGCAAGGCCGTAGGGCGGCGGAGGACTATGCATCTGAGTTCAGGCGTTGGAGTTCCGACACAAACTGGAACGACGCTGCCCTACGCCACCAGTTCCGCATGGGACTTTCCGAGCCACTAAAGGATGAGTGGGCCCAGGTTGGCATCCCTGCGACACTTGAAGCCCTTATCAATCTTGCCATCCAGATCGACAGGCGCCTAAGAGAGCGAAGAGCTGAACGGACTGCTGGGTCTGCTCGCCCAGTCTGGATGCTTCCACGTGTACCACAGCCTTCTGTCAACCCTCCTGCTGATTCCACTGAGCCAATGCAGCTAGGCCTGATCCGTCCCTCTCTGACTCCAGAAGAACGCCAACGCCGGCGAGCAAATAACCTTTGCCTGTATTGCGGAGAATCTGGACATTATGTGAGGACTTGTCCCGCAAAGACTCGTAAGCACTTTACTCTTTCCTCTACCTCTTCACCTGCTGTGTTAGATAACGCTACTCATTTGGCTATCCCCATCTCTCTACAGCTTCCATAAGGGAATACGCAAGCAACCACCATCATTGACTCCGGAGCCTGCAGCAGGTTCATGGACTTGTCTTTTGCCCATAGACTCCGCATACCTCTACGACCCAGAGCACAGGGACTGTCTGTACATCTGGCCGACGGATCAGCTATTAAATCTGGGCCTGTAACACAAGAAACAGTTCCTCTTAAAACCACCATTTCCGGCAATCACCAAGAACTACTCTGTCTTGATATCATCGAATCTCCTTTGTTTCCCATCATACTAGGAATGCCCTGGCTCAAGGCACATAATCCGCAAATAGACTACTCCACTGGAAAAATTAGTTTTCATTCCTCCTATTGCCAGCAACATTGTTTACAGGAAACTCCCAACATCCCATCTTCTCTGCTATGTCTGGAGACCAATGCTGAAGCCTGCCAAGCAGTTCCTAAGGCTTATCATGATTTTCTGGATGTATTCAGTAAGAAAGGGGCAGAAACTCTGCCACCCCATAGATCTTACGACTGCCCGATTGAGTTGCTTCCCGGAGCAGAAATTCCCTTTGGGAGAATTTTTCCCTTGACCGAACTTGAACTTGGAACTCTTAAAGAATACATAGATGACAACCTGAGGAAAGGGTTCATACGCCCTCCTACCTCTCCAGCAGGGGCAGGGATTTTCTTCGTAGAAAAGAAAGACCACTCTCTACGCCCTTGCGTAGATTATCGAGACCTTAATAAAATCACAATTAAGAATCGGTATCCTCTACCCTTGGTACCTGAACTTTTCCAGCGACTCGGAACTGCATCCATCTTTACCAAATTAGACCTTCGTGGAGCCTACAATTTAGTCTGGATCCAAAGCGGAGATGAATGGAAAACGGCCTTCCGTACCCGCTTCGGACATTTTGAGTATCTTGTCATGCCTTTCGGGTTATGCAATGCTCCTGCCACTTTCCAGCATTTTGTTAATGATATTTTCAGAGACTATCTTGACTTGTTTATCATAGAATACCTGGATGACATCTTGATCATTTCCTCCTCACTGGCTACTCATCGGGGACATGTCAGAAAAGTTCTAACCCGCCTTCGCCAGCATGGCTTGTATGCAAAACCTGAGAAGTGCGAGTTTGAACGCCAAAGCATCCAGTTTCTGGGCCTGATCATTTCGATAGATGGTGTCAAGATGGATCCACAGAAGATCTCTGCCATCTTGGATTGGCCAGCCCCGACTGATAAGAGGGGAGTCCAACGATTTGTGGGGTTTGCAAATTTTTATCGAAAATTCATCAAGGGATTTTCTTCTATCATTTCCCCCATCACAAGTCTTACCCGGCAAGGCACCCGTTTCCAATGGTCTCCTGAAGCTCAAGCAGCCTTTACTTCCTTGAAAGAACAGTTCGTTTCAGCCTCCATCTTAAAACATCCTGACCCAGCCTTACCTTATATACTGGAAGTAGATGCTTCTGAGATAGCAGTAGGGGCAGTTCTTTCACAGAGACAAGGATCCAAGGCTCTGTTACACCCAGTGGCGTTCTTCTCTCACTGGCTAACCGAAGCTGAAAGAAATTATGATGTCGGGGACAGAGAACTACTTGCAATCAAGGCTGCGCTAGAAGAATGGCTTTACCTCTTGGAAGGAGCAGCCCATCCTATTCTGGTGTACACTGATCACAAGAACTTAGAGTACTTGAAAGTTGCCAAGAGATTGAAACCACGACAAGCCAGATGGGCACTTTTTTTCACTAGATTTGCCTTTCACATCACTTACAGGCCGGGATCTAAGAATACTAAACCAGACGCGCTTTCCTGGATGTTCAGCGAACCTGAAGTTTCTTCTCCTCCTGATACCATCCTTGCTCCTGGGAATTTTCTCATGCTTCAGGGAGATCTGCTTGCCCAAATTAAACAAGCTTCTTCACTGGCTCCCCATCCAACAGATGTCACTTTACAGTGGAAAGATGATCTACTTTGGTACAAGGACAGAATTTTTGTGCCACAACAGACACGGGTTGCCATCCTCAAGTCTTGTCATGACCATGAACTAGCTGGCCACTTCGGGGTACACAAGACTTCTGAACTCCTGCAGCGCATGTTTTGGTGGCCTCAGCTACAAAAGGACTGCAGACAATATATTGAAACATGTACTACTTGCATCCAGAACAAGGGCAACAAGACCAGGGCTTGGGGACTGTTGAGGCCTCTACCTGTACCAGAAAGACCATGGAGGATGATCTCCATGGATTTCATTGTGGAATTACCACCTTCAGAAGATTTCACCACCATCTTCTTAGTGGTTGACAGACTTTCTTAAATGGCTCACTTCCTGCCTATGAAGGGTACCCCATCTGCTTCCGAGACTGTGAAGATTTTTATTAAAGACATTGTAAGACTCCATGGTGTACCCGCTAATATTGTATCTGATCGGGGGGTACAATTTACATCCAAATTCTGGAAAGCCCTGTGTGGGGCCTTGAAGATTGACCTCTCCTTCTCTTCTGCCTACCATCCTCAGACGAACGGTCAAACTGAACGAACCAACCAGACCCTTGAACAGTATTTGCGATGCTATATTCTTGCTTTTCTCAAGATGACCGGGTGCCTCTGCTACCTTTTGCTGAGTTCGCCTACAATAATTCTGTGCATTCTGCAACCAACCAATCCCCATTTTTTGCGAACTACGGGTTCCATCCCTTGTTTCTGTTCAATAACATGCCAGAGTGTGCAGAACCAGCGGCTCAAGAAACCTTGAACTTCTTCAGCACCAACAACAAGCTACTTCAAGAAACAATGGCAAGGACCCAGGACTATAACAAGGAAACGTTTGACAGAAAGGGGAGCTTGACCTAAAACCTGGAGATCAAGTCTGGTTGTCCACGCAGAACCTGAAACTGGCATGCCCATCCAAGAAATTGGGCCCTAAGTTTGTGGGTCCCTTCCCAGTGTTGAGAAAAATTAACAGTGTGGCGTATGAGTTGAAGCTACCGGAATCTTTCCCTATACATCCAGTCTTTCACGTGGCTTTACTCAAACCGTCAGTCCCGGATCCCTTTCTTAACTGGAACACCGGTCCTCCTGAACCTGTACTTATTAACGGCGAAGAAGAATTCAAGATAGAATCCATCATAGATTGCCGGAAGAGACGTAATCAGGTTCAGTACCTGGTGAAATGGGAGGGTTACGGCCCCGAGGAGAACTCCTGGGAACCAGAGACTAACATCCACGCCAAAAGACTAATTCTAGCCTTTAAAAGAAATCATCCGAGTAAAATGGCCCAGTTGGGCATCCGGAGGCTGCCCTTTGGAGGGGGGCAATGTCAGGAAAAGCCCTCTTGTAGTCATCCCAGCAAACGGAAGATTAAAAGAATGCTTGTAAGCGCCATCCGGTGCTCGTGCGCAATAGCGCCAATAGCACTAATGGGCGAACGCTCGTGCGCAATAGCGCCAATAGCGGCGCACGGTAACAACACTTGGCACCAAGATGGGCTATTTAAAGGAGACTGTTCCAATGCTGCCATGCTGTCCGGTCTACAGCATTTCCTGAGACCCCTGCTCCCTTGTTACCAGTTTCTCTGTATCCAATACTTACTTGGCTTGTTCCTGACTTACCTGTTTGCTGCCTGCCCTGATCTCGGCTTGGACTCTGATTATTCTCTTAGTTTGCCCTCCTGTACCTGATCTGCCTGCCAGTACCTTGACCCGGCTTGTCTGCACCTCCCTGCTGTCTGAAACCTGCTGCGGGACTACAGTGCACCTCCCTGCTGTCTGCAACCTGCTACGGGACTACAGTGCACCTCCCTGCTGTCTGCAACCTGCTATGGGACTACAGTGCACCTCCCTGCTGTCTGCAACCTGCTACAGGACTACAGTACTCCTCCCTGCTGTCTGCAACCTGCTACGGGACTACAGTGCACCTCCCTGCTGTCTGCAACCTGCTACAGGACTACAGTACTCCTCCCTACTATCTGCAAACTGCTGCGGAACTACAGTGCACCTTCCTGCTGTCTGCAACCTGCTTCGGGACTACAGAGCACCTCCCTGCTGACTACAGGATCCAGCTCTCTACTCCAGTGTTCCAGCCAGGCACTTGTGCCCCTCTGTACTCCCGAGCCCCTGTTCACACCTTCAGGGGTTCCTGAGTCAGAGGTATACGAGAGGCCGTTCTCTGCACTCCGGGCTCCACCTACCAGGTACGTGACACTGGAGCACCCCTCCCCTTCTCATTACCTCTTATTTAGTGGCCACCAGTGCATAGGATGTATCCCCTTCAGTTCTCCCACATAGAGGAGTTCAGCTCCCATGGTTGAGACAAAGGATCTTCCATTCTATTACTAGTGTAGGACCCACTAATTCGGGGTACCAAACCCCCGTATTTTTTTGAATATGTTCAGGTGTTTTTAACTAGCCTTGCAGGAAATGTCATTCTTGTATGTGTGCGCTGTAAAATATTTTGTACTGTTTGTAGGTCTTATAGCAGCACCATCTTGGATTTAACCACTTGCCGACCGCCTAACGCAGATATACTGCGGCTTAATGGCACGGGCAGGCAGAATCACGTACCCATACGTGATCTGCCTCCCGCGGGCAGGGGGTCCAAACGGACCCCCCCGGTGCCAGCGGTGGTCGGCATTTGACTGGGAGCGTTCCGTGATGAGGGGGAGGCCATCCGATCGTGGCCCCCCCTCGCGATCGCTCCCAGCCAATGAGAGACATCCCCTGCCTGTGTATAGTACACACAGGCAGAGGATGTGATGTCATCTCTCCTCGGCTCGGCAGTTTCCGTTCCAGCGCCGAGGGGAGAAGACATGTAAGTGCACAAAACACACACACAAACACAGTAGAACATGCCAGGCACACAAAACACCCCCGATCGCCCCCCGATCCCCCCTCAATCACCCCCCCCCCCCGTCACAAACTGACACCAAGCAGTATTTTTTATTTTTTTTTTCTGATTACTGCATAGTGTCAGTTTGTGACAGTTAGAAGTGGTAGGGCAGTGAGTATTAGCCCCCTGTAGGTCTAGGGTACCCCCCTAACCCCCCCTAATAAAGTTTTAACCCCTTGATCACCCCCTGTCATCAGTGTCGCTAAGCGATCATTTTTCTGATCGCTGTATTAGTGTCGCTGGTGACGCTAGTTAGTGAGGTAAATATTTAGGTTCGCTGTCAGCGTTTTATAGCGACAGGGGCCCCCATATACTACCTAATAAATGTTTTAACCCCTTGATTGCCCCCTAGTTAACCCTTTCACCACTGATCACCGTATAACTGTTACGGGTGACGCTGGTTAGTTCGTTTATTTTTTATAGTGTCAGGGCACCCGCTGTTTATTACCGAATAAAGGTTTAGCCCCCTGATCGCCTGGCGGTGATATGCGTCGCCCCAGGCAGCGTCAGATTAGCGCCAGTATACCGCTAACACCCACGCACGCAGCATACGCCTCCCTTAGTGGTATAGTATCTGTACGGATCAATATCTGATCCGATCAGATCTATACTAGCGTCCCCAGCAGTTTAGGGTTCCCAAAAACGCAGTGTTAGCGGGATCAGCCCAGATACCTGCTAGCACCTGCGTTTTTCCCCTCCACCCGGCCCAGCCCAGCCCACCCAAGTGCAGTATCGATCAATCACTGTCACTTACAAAACACTAAACGCATAACTGCAGCGTTCAGAGTCAGACCTGATCCCTGCGATCGCTAACAGTTTTCTTGGTAGCGTTTTGGTGAACTGGCAAGCACCAGCCCCAGGCAGCGTCAGGTTAGCGCCAGTACCGCTAACACCCACGCATGCACCGTACACCTCCCTTAGTGGTATAGTATCTGATCGGATCAATATCTGATCCGATCAAATCTATACTAGCGTCCCCAGCAGTTTAGGGTTCCCAAAAACGCAGTGTTAGCAGGATCAGCCCAGATACCTGCTAGCACCTGCGTTTGGCCCCTCCGCCCAGCCCACCCAAGTGCAGTATCGATCGATCACTGTCACTTACAAAACACTAAACGCATAACTGCAGCGTTCGCAGAGTCAGGCCTGATCCCTGCGATCGCTAACAGTTTTTTTGGTAGCGTTTTGGTGAACTGGCAAGCACCAGCGGCCTAGTACACCCCGGTCGTAGTCAAACCCGCACTGCAGTAACACTTGGTGACGTGGCGAGTCCCATAAGTGCAGTTCAAGCTGGTGAGGTGGCAAGCACAAGTAGTGTCCCGCTGCCACCAAAAAGACAAACACAGGCCTGTCGTGCCCATAATGCCCTTCCTGCTGCATTCGCCAATCCTAATTGGGAACCCACCACTTCTGCAGCGCCCGTACTCCCCCCATTCACATCCCCAACCAAATGCAGTCAGCTGCATGAGAGGCATTTTCGTTATGTCCTCCCGAGTACCCCTACCCAACGAACCCCCCCAAAAAAGATGTTGTGTCTGCAGCAAGCGCAGATATAGGCGTGACACCCGCTATTATTGTCCCTCCTGTCCTGACAATCCTGGTCTTTGCATTGGTGAATGTTTTGAAGGCTACCATTCACTAGTTGAGTATTAGCGTAGGGTACAGCATTGCACAGACTAGGCACACTTTCACAGGGTCTCCCAAGATGCCATCGCATTTTGAGAGACCTGAACCTGGAACCGGTTATAGTTATAAAAGTTACAGTTACAAAAAAAAAGTGTAAAAAAAACCACATACAAAAATATAAAATAAAAAAAATAGTTGTCGTTTTATTGTTCTCTCTCTCTCTCTATCCACTTGACGACCGCCTCACGCCGATGTACGTCGGCAAAGTGGCACGGACAGGCAAAATCACGTACAGGGTACGTGATTTGCCTTCCGCGGGTGGGGGGTCCGATCGGACCCCCCCCGGTGCCCGAGGCGGTCGTCCTATGTCCAGCGGCGATCGGTGATGAGGGGGAGACCATCCGTTCGTGGCCCCCCCCTCGCGATCGCCGCCGGCCAATGAAAACGCTCCTTTGCTGCTGTATGCTAAACAGCAGCAAAGGAAGTGATGTCATCTCCCCTCGGGTCGGTATTTTCCGTTCCGGCCCGAGGAGAGACGACAAGTATGTGAGTGCACAAACACTACACAACACAGTAGAACACGCCAGGCACACAAAACACCCCGATCCCCCCCCCCGATCGCCCCCCGATCCCCCCCCAATCACCCCCCCCCCCCCCTGTCACAAACTGACACCAGCAGTTTTTTTTTTTTTTTTTTTTTTTTTCCTGATTACTGCTAGCTGTCAGTTTGTGACAGTTACTGTGTTAGCACAGTTACTGTTACCCCCCTTTAGGTCTAGGGTACCCCCCTAACCCCCCCTAATAAAGTTTTAACCCCTTGATCACCCCCTGTCACCAGTGTCGCTAAGCGATCATTTTTCTGATCGCTGTATTAGTGTCACTGGTGACGCTAGTTAGTGAGGTAAATATTTAGGTTCGCCGTCAGCATTTTATAGCGTCAGGGACCCCCATATACTACCTAATAAATGTTTTAACCCCTTGATTGCCCCCTAGTTAACCCTTTCACCACTGATCACCGTATAACCGTTACGGGTGACGCTGGTTAGTTCGTTTATTTTTTATAGTGTCAGGGCACCCGCCGTTTATTACCGAATAAAGGTTTAGCCCCCCGATCGCCCGGCGGTGATATGCGTCGCCCCAGGCAGCGTCAGATTAGCGCCAGTACCGCGAACACCCACGCACGCAGCATACGCCTCCCTTAGTGGTATAGTATCTGAACGGATCAATATCTGATCCGATCAGATCTATACTAGCGTCCCCAGCAGTTTAGGGTTCCCAAAAACGCAGTGTTAGCGGGATCAGCCCAGATACCCGCTAGCACCTGCGTTTTGCCCCTCCGCCCGGCCCAGCCCAGCCCACCCAAGTGCAGTATCGATCGATCACTGTCACTTACAAGGCACTAAACGCATAACTGCAGCGTTCGCAGAGTCAGGCCTGATCCCTGCGATTGCTAACAGTTTTTTTGGTAGCATTTTGGTGAACTGGCAAGCACCAGCCCCAGGCAGCGTCAGGTTAGCGCCAGTACCGCTAACACCCACGCACGCACCATACGCCTCCCTTAGTGGTATAGTATCTGTACGGATCAATATCTGATCCGATCAGATCTATACTAGCGTCACCAGCAGTTTAGGGTTCCCAAAAACGCAGTGTTAGCGGAATCAGCCCAGATACCTGCTAGCACCTGCGTTTTGCCCCTCCGCCCGGCCCAGCCCAGCCCACCCAAGTGCAGTATCGATCGATCACTGACACTTACAAAACACTAAACGCATAACTGCAGCGTTCACAGAGTCAGGCCTGATCCCTGCGATCGCTAACAGTTTTTTTTGTAGCATTTTGGTGAACTGGCAAGCACCAGCCCCAGGCAGCGTCAGATTAGCGCCAGTACCGCTAACACCCACGCACGCAGCATACGCCTCCCTTAGTGGTATACAGGGCTGGACTGGCCTACCGGGATAGCGGGAGATCTCCCGGTAGGCTGGTTGCCTTGTGGCCGCTGTCGGCTAGGAACTGTAAGGAGGAGGCGGGGCTGGCTGAGGAAATGAATTCTAGCAGCGGAGGGACAGAGAAGCACGTGACTATCGTGCGGCAGGCAGGTCTGTGCTGTGCAGGATAATGCAGGAGGGAGGGAGCATGAACACTGTGTGTTACCTGGGCAGTGGACTAATCATTTCTCGTAGTAGGGTTAGTAGGAAATCCACAGCCAATAACGCTGCTTAGGGGAGTACAAGGGAGGACTTGCTTCTCCTCCCGTCCATCCACAGCCAATCAGCAGGCAGTGTAGCCCTCCCCCGCTCACACTGACTGTAAGTGCTGGAGTGAGACTGAATGGGGACGGCAGGAGAGAGATACAAGGAACAAGGAGGTATGACAACAATGCAAGTTCTCCAGGACACACAACTCTGGCTAAAAGGAAAAAAACAGGATCGTCTGGAGCACAGTAACACCAGCTGCAGTGTATTCCAGATATCTATGTGATCAGGCAGTGTGCAGGTTACCGATCAGTCTCCCCTCATTCTTGTCTCCCTGGTTACTTTTTTATCTGCCTAACCTGACCTGCACATTGTCTGATCACACTGATAAGATCTCTGGAAGACCTGCAGCAGCATTCTATGAGACCAGGGACACATGGCTGTTAACCATTTCAGCTTATAATCAGCTATTTAGCCAGAGCTCTGTGTGCTGCACAGATTGTTTGATGGTTTTTTTTTTGTTTTTTGTTTTTTTGAGGATTTACTGCTGGATCAGGCTAAAAGCTTCACAACCCCATTAAATGGTTACTGTCCTCCACTAATCTTCAGCAGTTCAGTGTTTGCAAGAAAATTTGTATTTTGAAAACTGTGTGTGATGTTTTCTTCTGTCACTTGGTTGTACTTTCAAAGGAAAATGACTGACTTGATCTTGCAGAGATGGTTTAAATAGAGTGGAGCAACCCTGCAATACTATATACCTGTACACTGAGGTCAGTTTTAAATGCCGTCTCTGACCATCTCCTGAATCAACCATGTCTGCAATCCCTAACCATCTCCTGTACTATGTCTGCAGTCTCTGACCATCTCTTGTATTATGTCTGCAGTCTCTGACCATCTCCTGTACAATATCTGCAGTCTCTGACCATCTCCTGTAGTATGTCTGTCTGCAGTCTCTGACCATCTCCTGTATTATATTTGCAGTCTCTGTCCATCTACTGTACTATATCTGCAGTCTCTGACCATCTCCTGTACAATGTCTGCAGTCTCTGACCATCTCCTGTACAATATCTGCATTCTCTGACCATCTCCTGTACAATATCTGCAGTCTGATCATCTCCTGTACAATATCTGCAGTCTCTGATCATCTCCTGTACAATATCTGCAGTCTCTGACCATCTCCTGTACTATATCTGCAGTCTCTGACCATCTCCTGTACTATGTCTGCAGTCTCTGACCATCTCCTGTACTATGTCTGCAGTCTCTGACCATCTCCTGTACTATGTCTGCAGTCTCTGACCATCTCCTGTACTATGTCTGCAGTCTCTGACCATCTCCTGTAGTATGTCTGCAGTCTCTGACCATCTCCTGTACTATATTTGCAGTCTCTGACCATCTCCTGTAGTATGTCTGCAGTCTCTGACCATCTCCTGTACTATGTCTGCAGTCTCTGACCATCTCCTGTACAATATCTGCAGTCTCTGACCATCTCCTGTACTATGTTTGCAGTCTCTGATCATCTCCTGTACTATGTCTGAAGTCTCTGACCATCTCTTGTATTATGTCTGCAGTCTCTGACCATCTCTTGTATTATGTCTGCAGTCTCTGACCATCTCTTGTATTATGTCTGCAGTCTCTGACCATCTCTTGTATTATGTCTGCAGTCTCTGACCATCTCCTGTACAATATCTGCAGTCTCTGACCATCTCCTGTAGCATGTCTGTCTGCAGTCTCTGACCATCTCCTGTATTATATTTGCAGCCTCTGTCCATCTCCTGTACAATATCTGCAGTCTCTGACCATCTCCTGTACAATATCTGCAGTCTCTGACCATCTCCTGTACAATATCTGCAGTCTTTGACCATCTCCTGTAGTATGTCTGCAGTCTCTGACCATCTCCTGTACTATGTATGCAGTCTCTGATCATCTCCTGTACTATGTCTGCAGTCTCTGACCATCTCTTGTATTATGTCTGCAGTCTCTGACCATCTCTTGTATTATGTCTGCAGTCTCTGACCATCTCTTGTATTATGTCTGCAGTCTCTGACCATCTCTTGTATTATGTCTGCAGTCTCTGACCATCTCCTGTACAATATCTGCAGTCTCTGACCATCTCCTGTAGTATGTCTGTCTGCAGTCTCTGACCATCTCCTGTATTATATTTGCAGTCTCTGTCCATCTCCTGTACAATATCTGCAGTCTCTGTCCATCTCCTGTACAATATCTGCAGTCTCTGACCATCTCCTGTACTATATCTGCAGTCTCTGACCATCTCCTGTACAATATCTGCAGTCTTTGACCATCTCCTGTAGTATGTCTGCAGTCTCTGACCATCTCCTGTACTATGTATGCAGTCTCTGATCATCTCCTGTACTATGTCTGCAGTCTCTGACCATCTCCTGTACTATGTCTGCAGTCTCTGACCATCTCCTGTAGTATGTCTGCAGTCTCTGACCATCTCCTGTAGTATGTCTGCAGTCTCTGACCATCTCCTGTACTATATTTGCAGTCTCTGACCATCTCCTGTAGTATGTCTGCAGTCTCTGACCATCTCCTGTACTATGTCTGCAGTCTCTGACCATCTCCTGTACAATATCTGCAGTCTCTGACCATCTCCTGTACTATGTCTGAAGTCTCTGACCATCTCTTGTATTATGTCTGCAGTCTCTGACCATCTCTTGTATTATGTCTGCAGTCTCTGACCATCTCTTGTATTATGTCTGCAGTCTCTGACCATCTCTTGTATTATGTCTGCAGTCTCTGACCATCTCTTGTATTATGTCTGCAGTCTCTGACCATCTCTTGTATTATGTCTGCAGTCTCTGACCATCTCTTGTATTATGTCTGCAGTCTCTGACCATCTCCTGTACAATATCTGCAGTCTCTGACCATCTCCTGTAGTATGTCTGTCTGCAGTCTCTGACCATCTCCTGTATTATATTTGCAGTCTCTGTCCATCTCCTGTACAATATCTGCAGTCTCTGACCATCTCCTGTGCAATATCTGCAGTCTCTGACCATCTCCTGTACAATATCTGCAGTCTTTGACCATCTCCTGTAGTATGTCTGCAGTCTCTGACCATCTCCTGTACTATGTATGCAGTCTCTGATCATCTCCTGTACTATGTCTGCAGTCTCTGACCATCTCTTGTATTATGTCTGCAGTCTCTGACCATCTCTTGTATTATGTCTGCAGTCTCTGACCATCTCTTGTATTATGTCTGCAGTCTCTGACCATCTCTTGTATTATGTCTGCAGTCTCTGACCATCTCTTGTATTATGTCTGCAGTCTCTGACCATCTCTTGTATTATGTCTGCAGTCTCTGACCATCTCTTGTATTATGTCTGCAGTCTCTGACCATCTCTTGTATTATGTCTGCAGTCTCTGACCATCTCTTGTATTATGTCTGCAGTCTCTGACCATCTCCTGTACAATATCTGCAGTCTCTGACCATCTCCTGTAGTATGTCTGTCTGCAGTCTCTGACCATCTCCTGTATTATATTTGCAGTCTCTGTCCATCTCCTGTACAATATCTGCAGTCTCTGACCATCTCCTGTACTATATCTGCAGTCTCTGACCATCTCCTGTACAATGTCTGCAGTCTCTGACCACCTCCTGTACAATATCTGCATTCTCTGACCATCTCCTGTACAATATCTGCAGTCTCTGATCATCTCCTGTACAATATCTGCAGTCTCTGATCATCTCCTGTACAATATCTGCAGTCTCTGATCATCTCCTGTACAATATCTGCAGTCTCTGATCATCTCCTGTACTATGTCTGCAGTCTCTGACCATCTCCTGTAATGTGTCTGCAATCCCTGCAGGAGAGGACACACACATGATACACACACACACACACACTGTATATACTCCTCCACCTGCCACAGCAGAAGTATATTACAGCCCCCAGTCCTGGAGCAGTACAGAGGGAGAATGCTTTATGGTGGGCGCTATGGCCAAGGCACATTTCAAATTGGAATCCACCCTCCCCCAAAAGACAATTATTCATTCGGTGCAATATACATATAGGTGTAAATACGTACAGTGTATGTGTGTGTATAGATTTAGAGGTGAGAGAGGAAAAAAAACAAAGAGGAGGAGAAGGAATGAAAAGAGGGGGAGGAACAAAGAAAGCAGGTGAGAAAGAACATGACAGATGGATAGAGAGCGATATATAGGGAAGAAAAGGAGAACAAATAGAAAGAGTGGTACATCCTAAGAGGTACCATAAGGGTACCTTATGCTAAATATACTGTATGAGTGGAAGGGACTCGGAGTGCTAAATGTCCGCGGGTTAGTGGCGCAAATTACTTGCCTTGGGTGCGGACAACAAACGCTACGCCACTGGGGCTGCTATGAAATTATTTCCAGGGCTGGTTTTCATGCCCAGTCCGGCCCTGGTGGTATAGTATCTGAACGGATCAATATCTGATCCGATCAGATCTATACTAGCGTCACCAGCAGTTTAGGGTTCCCAAAAACGCAGTGTTAGCGGGATCAGCCCAGATACCTGCTAGCACCTGCGTTTTGCCCCTCCGCCCGGCCCGGCCCAGCCCACCCGAGTGCAGTATCGATCGATCACTGTCACTTACAAAACACTAAACGCATAACTGCAGCGTTCGCAGAGTCAGGCCTGATCCCTGCGATCGCTAACAGTTTTTTTTGTAGCGTTTTGGTGAACTGGCAAGCACCAGCGGCGTAGTACACCCCGGTCGTAGTCAAACCAGCACTGCAGTAACACTTGGTGACGTGGCGAGTCCCATAAGTGCAGTTCAAGCTGGTGAGGTGGCAAGCACAAGTAGTGTCCCGCTGCCACCAAAAAGACAAACACAGGTCCGTCGTGCCCATAATGCCCTTCCTGCTGCATTCGCCAATCCTAATTGGGAACCCACCGCTTCTGCAGCGCCCGTACTTCCCCCATTCACATCCCCAACCAAATGCAGTCGGCTGCATGAGAGGCATTTTTATGTCCTCCCGAGTACCCCTACCCAGCGAACCCCCCAAAAAAGATGTCGTGTCTGCAGCAAGCGCGGATATAGGCGTGACACCCGCTATTATTGTCCCTCCTGTCCTGACAATCCTGGTCTTTGCATTGGTGAATGTTTTGAACGCTACCATTCACTAGTTGAGTATTAGCGTAGGGTACAGCATTGCACAGACTAGGCACACTTTCACAGGGTCTCCCAAGATGCCATCGCATTTTGAGAGACCCGAACCTGGAACCGGTTACCGTTATAAAAGTTAGTTACAAAAAAAGTGTAAAAAAAAAAAAAAAATATGAAATAAAAAAAATAGTTGTTGTTTTATTGTTCTCTCTCTCTCTATTCTCTCTCTCTATTGTTCTGCTCTTTTTTACTGTATTCTATTCTGCAATGTTTTATTGTTATTGATTGTTATTGTTATTGTTATTGTTATTATGTTTTATCATGTTTGTTTTTCAGGTGTGTAATTATTTACACTTTACTGTGCTTTATTGTTAACCATTGTTAACCATTTTTTTTGTCTTCAGGTACGCCATTCACGACTTTGAGTGGTTATACCAGAATGATGCCTGCAGGTTTAGGTATCTTCTTGGTATCATTCTTTTCAGCCAGCGGTCGGCTTTCATGTAAAAGCAATCCTAGCGGCTAATTAGCCTCTAGACTGCTTTTACAAGCCGTGGGAGGGAATGCCCCCCCCCCCCCACCGTCTTCCGTGTTTTTCTCTGGATCTCCTGTCTCAACAGGGAACCTGAGAATGCAGCCGGTGATTCAGCCAGCTGACCATAGAGCTGATCAGAGACCAGAGTGGCTCCAAACATCTCTATGGCCTAAGAAACCGGAAGCTACGAGTATTTCATGACTTAGATTTCGCCGGATGTAAATAGCGCCATTGGGAAATTGGGGAAGCATTTTATCACACCGATCTTGGTGTGGTCAGATGCTTTGAGGGCAGAGGAGAGATCTAGGGTCTAATAGACCACAATTTTTTCAAAAAAGAGTACCTGTCACTACCTATTGCTATCATAGGGGATATTTACATTCCCCGAGATAACAATAAAAATGATTAAAAAAAAAAAATATGAAAGGAACAGTTTAAAAGTAAGATTAAAAAAGCAAAAAAATAATAAAGAAAAAAAAAAAAAAAAAAAAAAACACCCCTGTCGCCCCCTGCTCTCGCGCTAAGGCGAACGCAAGCGGCGGTCTGTCGTCAAACGTAAACAGCAATTGCACCATGCATGTGAGGTATCACCGCGAAGGCCAGATCGAGTGCAGTAATTTTTCCAGTAGACCTCCTCTGTAAATCTAAAGTGGTAACCTGTAAAGGCTTTTGAAGGCTTTTAAACATGTATTTATTTTGTTGCCACTGCACGTTTGTGCGCAATTTTAAAGCATGTCATGTTTGGTATCCATGTACTCGGCCTAAGATCATCTTTTTTATTTCATCAAACATTTGGGCAATATAGCGTGTTTTAGTGCATTAAAATTAAAAAAAGTGTGTTTTTTCCCCAAAAAATGCGTTTGAAAAATCGCTGCGCAATTACTGTGTGAAAAAAAAAAATGAAACACCCACCATTTTAATCTGTAGGGCATTTGCTTTAAAAAAATATATAATGTTTGGGGGTTCAAAGTAATTTTTTTGCAAAAAAAAAAAAACTTTTTCATGTAAACAATAAGTGTCAGAAAGGGCTTTGTCTTCAAGTGGTTAGAAGAGTGGGTGATGTGTGACATAAGCTTCTAAATGTTGTGCATAAAATGCCAGGACAGTTCAAAACCCCCCCAAATGACCCCATTTTGGAAAGTAGACACCCCAAGCTATTTGCTGAGAGGCATGTCGAGTCCATGGAATATTTTATATTGCGACACAAGTTGCGGGAAAGAGACAAATTTTTTTTTTTTTTTTTTGCACAAAGTTGTCACTAAATGATATATTGCTCAAACATGCCATGGAAATATTTGAAATTACACCCCAAAATACATTCTGCTGCTTCTCCTGAGTACGGGGATACCACATGTGTGAGACTTTTTGGGAGCCTAGCCGCGTACGGGACCCCGAAAACCAAGCACCGCCTTCAGGCTTTCTAAGGGCGTGAATTTTTGATTTCACTCTTCACTGCCTATCACAGTTTCGGAGGCCATGGAATGCCCAGGTGGCACAAAACCCCCCCAAATGACCCCATTTTGGAAAGTAGACACCCCAAGCTATTTGCTGAGAGGTATAGTGAGTATTTTGCAGACCTCACTTTTTGTCACAAAGTTTTGAAAATTGAAAAAAGAAAAAAAAAAATTTTTTTTCTTGTCTTTCTTCATTTTCAAAAACAAATGAGAGCTGCAAAATACTCACCATGCCTCTCAGCAAATAGCTTGGGGTGTCTACTTTCCAAAATGGGGTCATTTGGGGGGGTTTTGTGCCACCTGGGCATTCCATGGCCTCCGAAACTGTGATAGGCAGTAAAGAGTGAAATCAAAAATTTTCACCCTTAGAAATCCTGAAGGCAGTGATTGGTTTTCGGGGTCCCGTACGCAGCTAGGCTCCCAAAAAGTCCCACACATGTGGTATCCCCATACTCAGGAGAAGCAGCTAAATGTATTTTGGGGTGCAATTCCACATATGCCCATGGCCTGTGTGAGCAATATATCATTTAGTGACAACTTTATGAAAAAAAAAAAAAAAAAAATAAAAAGTGTCACTTTCCCGCAACTTGTGTCAAAATATAAAATATTCCATGGACTCAATATGCCTCTCAGCAAATAGCTTGGGGTGTCTACTTTCCAAAATGGGGTCATTTTGGGGGGTTTTGTGCCACCTGGGCATTCCATGGCCTCCGAAACTGTGATAGGCAGTGAAGAGTGAAAGCAAAAATTTACACCCTTAGAAATCCTGAAGGCGGTGCTTGGTTTTCGGGGCCCCGTACGCGGCTAGGCTCCCAAAAAGTCCCACACATGTGGTATCCCCGTACTCAGGAGAAGCAGCTAAATGTATTTTGGGGTGCAATTCCACATAGGCCCATGGCCTGTGTGAGCAATATATCATTTAGTGACGACTTTTTGTAAATATTTTTTTTTTTTTTTTTTTTTGTCATTTTTCAATCACTTGGGACAAAAAAAATAAATATTCAATGGGTTCAACATGCCTCTCAGCAATTTCCTTGGGGTGTCTACTTTCCAAAATGGGGTCATTTGGGGGGGTTTTGTACTGCCCTGCCATTTTAGCACCTCAAGAAATGACATAGGCAGTCATAAACTAAAAGCTGTGTAAATTCCAGAAAATGTACCCTAGTTTGTAGACGCTATAACTTTTGCGCAAACCAATAAATATACGCTTATTGACATTTTTTTTACCAAAGACATGTGGCCGAATACATTTTGGCCTAAATGTATGACTAAAATTTAGTTTATTGGATTTTTTTTATAACAAAAAGTAGAAAATATCATTTTTTTTCAAAATTTTCGGTCTTTTTCCGTTTATAGCGCAAAAAATAAAAACCGCAGAGGTGATCAAATACCATCAAAAGAAAGCTCTATTTGTGGGAAGAAAAGGACGCAAATTTCGTTTGGGTACAGCATTGCATGACCGCGCAATTAGCAGTTAAAGCGACGCAGTGCCAAATTGGAAAAAGACCTCTGGTCCTTAGGCAGCATAATGGTCCGGGGCTCAAGTGGTTATTCTCTCTATTGTTCTGCTCTTTTTTACTGTATTCTATTCTGCAATGTTTTATTGTTATTATGTTTTATCATGTTTGCTTTTCAGGTATGCAATTTTTTATACTTTACCGTTTACTGTGCTTTATTGTTAACCATTTTCTTGTCTTCAGGTACGCCATTCACGACTTTGAGTGGTTATACCAGAATGATGCCTGCAGGTTTAGGTATCATCTTGGTATCATTCTTTTCAGCCAGCGGTCGGCTTTCATGTAAAAGCAATCTTAGCGGCTAATTAGCCTCTAGACTGCTTTTACAAGCAGTGGGAGGGAATGCCCCCCCCCCAACGTTTTCCGTGTTTTTTCTCTGGCTCTCCTGTCTCAACAGGGAACCTGAAAATGCAGCCGGTGATTCAGCCAGCTGACCATAGAGCTGATCAGAGACCAGAGTGGCTCCAAACATCTCTATGGCCTAAGAAACCGGAAGCTACGAGCATTTTATGACTTAGATTTCGCCGAATGTAAACAGCGCCATTGGGAAATTGGGAAAGCATTTTATCACACCGATCTTGGTGTGGTCAGATGCTTTGAGGGCAGAGGAGAAATCTAGGGTCTAATAGACCCCAATTTTTTCAAAAAAGAGTACCTGTCACTACCTATTGCTATGATAGGGGATATTTACATTCCCTGAGATAAAAATAAAAATGATTTAAAAAAAAAAAAAATGAAAGGAACAGTTTAAAAATAAGATAAACAAGAAAAAAATAATAATAAAGAACAAAAAAAAAAAAAAAAAAAAAAAAAGCACCCCTGTCCCCCCGCTTTCGCGCTAAGGCGAACGCAAGCGTCGGTCTGGCGTCAAATGTAAACAGCAATTGCACCATGCATGTGAGGTATCACCGCGAACGTCAGATCGAGGGCAGTAATTTTAGCAGTAGACCTCCTCTGTAAATCTAAAGTGGTAACCTGTAAAGGCTTTTAAAGGCTTTTAAAAATGTATTCAGTTTGTCGCCACTGCACGTTTGTGCGCAATTTTAAAGCATGTCATGTTTGGTATCCATGTACTCGGCCTAAGATCATCTTTTTTATAACATCAAACATTTGGGCAATATAGTGTGTTTTAGTGCATTAAAATTTAAAAAAGTGTGTTTTTTCCCCAAAAAATGCATTTGAAAAATCGCTGCGCAAATACTGTGTGAAAAAAAAAATGAAACACCCACCATTTTAATCTGTAGGGCATTTGCTTTAAAAAAATATATAATGTTTGGGGGTTCAAAGTAATTTTCTTGCAAAAAAAAATTATTTTTTTATGTAATCAAAAAGTGTCAGAAAGGGCTTTGTCTTAAAGTGGTTAGAAAAGTGGGTGATGTGTGACATAAGCTTCTAAATGTTGTGCATAAAATGCCAGGACAGTTCAAACCCCCCCCAAATGACCCCATTTTGGAAAGTAGACACCCCAAGCTATTTGCTGAGAGGCATGTCGAGTCCATGGAATATTTTATATTGTGACACAAGTTGCGGGAAAGAGACAATTTTTTATTTTTTTTATTTTTTTTTGCGCAAAGTTGTCACTAAATGATATATTGCTCAAACATGCCATGGGAATATGTGAAATTACACCCCAAAATACATTCTGTTGCTTCTCCTGAGTATGGGGATACCACATGTGTGAGACTTTTTGGGAGCCTAGCCGCGTACTGGACCCCGAAATCCAAGCACCGCCTTCAGGCTTTCTAAGGCCGTAAATTTTTGATTTCACTCTTCACTTCCTATCACAGTTTCGGAGGCCATGGAATGCCCAGGTGGCAAACCCCCCCCAAATGACCCCATTTTGGAAAGTAGACACCCCAAGCTATTTGCTGAGAGGTATAGTGAGTATTTTGCAGACCTCACTTTTTGTCACAAAGTTTTGAAAATTGAAAAAAGAAAAAAAAAATTTTTTTATCGTCTTTCTTTATTTTCAAAAACAAATGAGAGCTGCAAAATACTCACCATGCCTCTCAGCAAATAGCTTGGGGTGTCTACTTTCCAAAATGGGGTCATTTGGGGGGGGTTTAAGCCATCTGGGCATTTTATGGCCTTCAAAACTGTGATAGGTAGTGAGGAGTAAAATCAAAAATGTACGCCCTTAGAAATCCTGAAGGCAGTGATTGGTTTTTGGGGCCCCGTACGCGGCTAGGCTCCCAAAAAGTCCCACACATGTGGTATCCCCATACTCAGGAGAAGCAGCTAAATGTATTTTGGGGTGCAATTCCACATATGCCCATGGCCTGTGTGAGCAATATATCATTTAGTGACAACATTTTGTAATTTTTTTTTTTTTTGTCATTTTTTGTCATTTTTTGTCATTTTGTCATTTTTTTTGTCATTATTCAATCAGAAAAAAAAAATTAATATTCAATGGGCTCAACATGCCTCTCAGCAATTTCCTTGGGGTGTCTACTTTCCAAAATGGGGTCATTTGTGGGGGTTTTGTACTGCCCTGCCATTTTAGCACCTCAAGAAATTCCAGAAAATGTACCCTAGTTTGTAGGCGCTATAACTTTTGCGCAAACCAATAAATATACATTATTGACATTTTTTTTACCAAAGACATGTGGCCGAATACATTTTGGCCTAAATGTATGACTAAAATTGAGTTTATTGTTTTTTTTTTAGAACAAAAAGTAGAAAATATAATTTTTTTTCAAAATTTTCGGTCTTTTTCCGTGTATAGCGCAAAAAATAAAAACGGCAGAGGTGATCAAATACCATCAAAAGAAAGCTCTATTTGTGGGAAGAAAAGGACGCAAATTTCGTTTGGGTACAGCATTGCATGACCGCGCAATTAGCAGTTAAAGCGCAGTGCCAAATTGTAAAAAAGTGCTCTGGTCAGGAAGGGGGTAAAACCTTCCGGGGCTGAAGTGATTAAACGCATTGTAGGGTGTGCCCCCAAATATGTTTTTGTATATTGTAATAGACCTTGACGAGGTTTTTTGGGCTGGAGCACCCCTCCTCATTACCTCTTATTTAGTGGCCACCAGTGCATAGGATGTATCCCCTTCAGTTCTCCCACATAGAGGAGTTCAGCTCCCATGGTTGAGACAAAGGATCTTGCATTCTATTACTAGTGTAGGACCCACTAATTTGGGGTACTTTATTGCAGTAAGTGGGCTTAGCACTATATGACCATATAGTGTGACCAAACCCCCATATTTTTTAATACGTTCAGGTGTTTTTAACTAGCCTTGCAGGTAATGTCATTCTTGTAGAAGTAAAGTAAAATCACACTTGTTTATTAATAAAAATAAAAAGGTAAATAGAGTAAGCATAGTCAAAGCATAGCCAGAGTCCAGAAAGCGGATCAGGTAGTCAGCCAAGCCAGAGTTCAGTAACCAGATCGGGTAATCAGCCAAGCCAGAGTTCAGTAACCAGATCGGGTAATCAGCCAGGCCGGAAGTCAGGGATCCAAGTAGAGGAACAGCAAGCAGATAAGGAGCCAGAAGGGATGTCAGCAAAGCCAGTCTTTAACCACTTCAATACCAGGCACTTAGACACCTTCCCGCCCAGCCCAATTTTCACCTTTCAGTGCTGTTGCAATTTGAATGACAATTGCGCGGTCATGCTACACTGTACCCAAACAATTTTTTTATCATTTTGTTCCCACAAATAGAGCTTTCTTTTGGTGGTATTTGATCACCTCTGCGGTTTTTATTTTTTGCGCAACAAATAAAGAAAGACCGAAAATTTAAAAAAAAAAACAAGTTTTTCTTTGTTTCTGTTAAATTTTTTTGTAAATAAGTACGCTTTTTCCTTCAATAATGGGCACTGATATAGCTGCACTGATGGGCACTGATACGGCAGCACTGATGGGCACCGATGAGGTGGCACCAATGAGGTGCCACTGATGAGGTGGCATTAACGGGCACTGATGATGGGCACTGATAGGCGGCACTGATGGGCACTGATAGGTGGCACTGATGGGCACTGATAGGTGGCACTGGTATGCGGCACTGATGGGCACTCATAGGTGGCACTGATGGGCACACATAGGCGGCACTGATGGGCACTCGTAGGTGGCATTGATTGGCATATATGGGTGGCACTGATGGGTACTTATGTGTGGCACTGATGTGTGGCATTGATGGGCACTGATAGGTGGGAACTGATGGGCACAGATGGGCACTGACAGGTGGCACTGATGGGCAATGACTGGTGGCACAGATGGGCAATGACAGGTGGCACTGATATAGCATTGCTGGGCACTGATATAGCATTGCTGGGGATTGCTATGGAAATCCTGGGCATATCATTGGCATAATAGTGCCAATCAGTGCCCATTTGTGGGCACTGATTGGCACAGATTGGGCACATGTGGATGGCCATGGGGTACATACCTGGCCATCCACGTTGCCCCTTCCCTGGTGGTCCTAGTGGCATCCCTGGTAGTCTAGTGGGGTGATCTGCGGGGGGGCTGCGCTGATAAACAGTCAGCGCAGACCCCCCCCTGCCAGGAGAGCCGCCGATCGGCTCTCCTCTACTTGCGTCTGTCAGACGCGAGTGAGGAAGAGCCGATCAACGGCTCTTCCTGTTGACAGCGTGATCAGCCGTGATTGGACACGGCTGATCACGTGGTAAAGAGCCTCCGCCGGAGGCTTTTTACCAAGATCAGTGTAGCGGTGTGTCAGACTGACACACCGCTCCACCGATCGCCGCGATGCGCGCCCCCGGGGGCGCGCTGCGGCATGTTATCCTGCTGGACGTCATATGACGCCCAGTCACGATAACACAACCACTTCCCGGACGTCAATCCGCTATAGGGCGGGCGGGAAGTGGTTAAACAGCAACGCAGGAGATGGTTTCTTGTGATGTAACCAACGTGAAGGCAGGAATGAAGTGAGCTGGAGATCTTTAAGTAGGCGGGACTGACAAGCAGATGCACAACAGCTGGTTAACTGTGGAGAGAGATAAGAGCTGGCAATTAGCCGACAGCTGAGCGGCCAGCTCAGAGAAGGAAGGGCTGAGCCAGCCCTGACAGTACCCCCCTCCTCAATGACCCCTCCCCTTCATGGGACCACAGGGCTTGAGGGGAAAACGTCTATGGAAATCACTGAGGAGGGCAGGAGCCTGTACGTCCGAGGATGAGACCCAGGAGCGTTCCTCCGGACCTCACCCCTTCCAATGCACTAGGTACTGTATGTGCCCATGGAAACTATGGGAGTCAACAATGGATTGTACCTCATACTCCTCATGGTTCTCAACCTGTATAGGGTGAGGACGTGGCACAGAGGTGGTAAAGCAGTTGCAGACCAATGATTTCAATAAGGAGGCATGAAACACATTTGAGATGCGTATACTAGGAGGAAGGTCCAACGCGTAAGCCACTGGAATAATCCTGCGAAGGACACGGAAAGGCCCAATAACTTCAGTGAGGGAACACAAAGTCGAAGGTTGCGAGATGACAGCCAGACCCTGTCCCCAACCAGGTAAGAAGGTGCAGGCAGGCGTCTGTGGTCAGCATGGAGTCTGTACCTATCATTAGCATGATGTAAAGCCTCCTGGACTTGTGCCCAAGTGGAACGAAGAGCACGGAGATGCTCCTCTAGCATAGGAATACTCTGCGGAACAAATGAGTCAGGCAACATGGAAGGTTGGAAACCATAATTCGCCATAAACGGAGGCAATCGGGAAGCAGAATTCAAGGCACTGTTGTGAGCAAACTCTGCCCATGGTAATAGGTCTGACCAGTTGTTGTGATGGTCAGAAATATATCAACGTAGGAATTGCTCCAAGGACTGATTGCCTCGTTCTGTAGCCCCATTAGACTGCAGGTGATACGCAGAGGAGAAAGCAAGCTGAATTCCCAACTGTGCACAAAAGGCTCACCAGAACTGGGACACAAACTGACTACCCCTGTCTGAGACAATCACCTTGGGTAGCCCATGTAAGCAAAAGATCTCCCGAGCAAAAATGGAAGCCATTTCTTTAGAAGTGTGCAACTTCTTAAGTGGAATACAATGAAACATCTTTGAGAACCGGTCAACCACCATAAGGATAACTGTGTTGCCTTGAGAGTTGGGCAACTTCACAATAAAATCTATAGACAGGTGGGTCCAGGGCCTCTCTCCATTGGGTATGGGTTGAAGGAGGCCCACTGGAAGGTGTCGTGGAGTCTTACTCTGAGCACACACGGAACAGGCAGCTATGAAGGCAGTTACATCAGCACGTAGACTAGGCCACCAGAATTGTTGGGAAATGGACCAAATGAGTTGATTCTTACCAGGGTGGCCAGCTGCCTTGGGAGAATGGTAAGTCTGGAGCACGGCAGTATGGAGACAAAGCAGCAGTCACAAGGTTTCTCAAGAGGAGCATCGACCTGAGCAGCAAGAATTTTGTCACCCAAAGGAGAAGACTGGTGCGAACCGTAGCCAGAATACAATCAGGAGGAATCAAAGGAACCGGAACCGACTCCAACTTGGAAGTGGAGGAAAATTGTCGTGACAAGGCGTCAGCCCTTACATTCTTAGTCCTGGGTAAGACTGAGACAATGTAATTGAAACTTGACAAGAAAAGAGCCCATCGCGCCCTTCTGGGAGAGAGGCGTTTAGCCTCAGACAAGAATGTGAGATTCTTATGGTCAGTAAGAATGAGAACCGTCAAAGTGGTACCTTTGAGGAGATGTCTCCATTCTTTCAGGGCTAAAATGATTGACAACAGCTCTCTGTCACCAATCTCGTAATTGCACTCGGCAGGTGAAAATTTCTTGGAAAAGTAGCCACAAGGAGGCATAGCACTCTCAGAGGTAGGACGTTGAGACAGAAGGGCGCCAACACCAGTCTCAGAAACATCAACCTGAAGGATAAAATGTAACATAGGATCAGGATGTGCCAACACAGGAGCAGAAACAAAGGCAGCCTTGAGACTTTCAAAGGCCTTAATGAACTCTGGAGACCAACTCTGTGGGTTACCGTTTTTTCTGGTCATATCGGTCAGGGGCTTGACCAGAGAGGAGAAGTTACGAATAAACTTCCGATAATAGTTGGCAAAACCCAGGAAACGCTGCAGAGGACGTAACCCCACGGGTCGAGGCCACTGTAGGACTGCCGAAAGTTTCTCTGGGTCCATCGAAAAACCAGCAGTGGAAATGACATAGCCCAGGGTAATCAGCCAAGCCAGAGTTCAGTAACCAGATCGGGTAATCAGCCAAGCCAGAGTTCAGTAACCAGATCGGGTAATCAGCCAGGCCGGAAGTCAGGGATCCAAGTAGAGGAACAGCAAGCAGGATAAGGAGCCAGAAGGGATGTCAGCAAAGCCAGTCTTTAACCACTTGACCACTGGGCACTTAAACCCCCTTCCTAACCAGACCAATTTTCAGCTTTCGGTGCTCTCACACTTTGAATGACAATTACTCAGTCATGCAACACTGTACCCAAATGAATTTTTTGTCCTTTTTTTCACACAAATAGAGCTTTCTTTTGGTGGTATTTAATCACCGCTGGGTTCTTTATTTTTTGCGCTATAAAAGGAAAAAGACCGAAAATTTTGTTAAAAAATGCATTTTTCTTCGTTTCCGTTATTGAATTTTGAAAATTAGTAATTTTTTCTTCATATATTTTGACCAAAATCTATACCGCTACATATCTTTGGTAAAAATAACCCAAATCGGTGTATATTATTTGGTCTTTGTGAAAGTTATAGAGTCCACAAGCTATGGTGCCAATCTCTGAAAATTGATCACACCTGAAGTACTGACGGCCTATCTCATTTCTTGAGACCCTAACATGCCAGAAAAGTACAAATACCCCCAAAATGACCCCTTTTTGGAAAGAAGACATTCCAATGTATTTAGAAAGATGCATGATGAGTTTTTTGAAGTTGTCATTTTTTCCCACAATTCTTTGCAAAATCAAGATTTTTTTTTTCTTTTTTTTTTTTTTTCACAAAATTGTCATATTAGCAGGTTATTTCTCACACACCGCATATGCATACCACAAATTACACCCCAAAACATATTCTGCTATTACTCCCGAGTACGGTGATACCACATGTGTGAGACTTTTACACAGCGTGGCCACATACAGAGGCCCAACATGCACGGAGCACCTCCAGGCGTTCTGGAGCACCCAGGCCAATTCTGACATTTCTCTCCTACATGTATCATCATTTATTTGCTAGAAAATTACATAGAACCCCAAAACATTATATATGTTTTTTTAGCAAAGACCCTAGAGAATACAATGGCGGTCGTTGCAACTTTTTATCTCGCACTGTATTTGCGCAGCAATTTTCGAACACGTTTTGTTTGAAAAAAAAACAGTTTTGTGCTTTCAAAAAAAACAAAACAGTAAAGTTAGCCCAGTGTTTTTACATAATGTGAATAATGAAGTTATGCCGAGTAAATAGATACCTAACATGTCACCCTTCAAAATTGCACACGCTCGTGGAATGGCGCCAAACTTCGCTACTTAAAAATCCCCATAGGAGACGTTTTAAAAAATTTTACTGGTTACATGTTGTAAGTTACAGAGGAGGTCTAGGGCCAAAATTATTGCTCTCGCTCTACTGATCGCAGCAATACCTCACATGTGTGGTTTGAACACCATTTTCATATGTGGGCGCAACTTACGTATGAGTTCGCTGACTGCGAGCACACGGGGACACAGGGAAATTTTTATTTTTATTTTATTTTTTTTATTGTTCATTTTACGTTATTTATTTTAGTTTGAGGCTTTTTTCCAAAAAATAAATTTTTTGATCACTTTTATTTCTATTACAAGGAATGTAAACATCCCCTGTAATAGGAATATGGTATGACAGGTCCTCTTTACAGTGAGATATGGGGTCAATAAGACCCCACATCTCACCTCTAGGCTGGGAAGCCTGAAATAAAAAAAAAAAAAAAAAAAAAAGATCCTGGCTTCGATCATAGCGCTGAGTCGGTAGAAGCACCTGAGGGCGGCGAGAGGGGGGAGGCGTCCCCTCTCACCTCCCGTAAGAATGATCAAGCAGTGGAACAGCCGCTATGATCGTTCTTATGGTGTAGGGAATCGCCGGCTGAAAAAGATGATATCTGAATGATGCCTGTAGCTGCACCCATCATTCAGATATCCCCGCACAAAGTCAAGGACGTCGTATGACGACATACATAGATTATCCTGCTCCTCCTGAGTACGACGATACCACATGTGTGAGACTTCCACAGCCTGGCCACATACAGAGGCCGAGTACAGCTGAGCATGGCCGAGTATGGCTGAGCATGGCTGGGTATGGCGGGGCATGGCGGGGTATGGCGGGGCATGGCGGAGCATGGCGGGTATGGCGGAGCATGGCGGGTATGGCAGGGCATGGCTGAGTATGGCAGGGTATGGCGGGGCATGGCGGAGCATGGCGGAGTATGGCGGAGCATGGCGGGGTATGGCAGAGTATGGCGGGGCATGGCGGGGTATGGCGGGGCATGGCGGAGCATGGCGGGGCATGGCGGAGCATGGCGGGGCATGGCGGAGCATGGCGGGGCATGGCGGAGCATGGCGGAGTATGGCGGGGTATGGCGGGGCATGGCGGAGCATGGCGGGTATGGCGGAGCATGGCGGGGTATGGTGGAGTATGGCGGGGCATGGCGGAGCATGGCGGGGTATGGCGGGGCATGGCGGAGCATGGCGGAGTATGGCGGGGTATGGCGGGGCATGGTGGGTATGGCGGAGTATGGCGGGGTATGGCGGGGTATGGCGGAGTATGGCGGGGTATGGCGGGGTATGGCGGAGCATGGCGGGGTATGGCGGGGCATGGCGGAGCATGGCGGGGCATGGCGGAGCATGGCGGGTATGGCGGAGTATGGCGGGGCATGGCGGTGCATGGCGGGGTATGGCGGGGCATGGCGGAGCATGGCGGAGTATGGAGGGGCATGGCGGGGTATGGCGGAGTATGGCGGAGCATGGCGGAGTATTGCACAGGGTTGCAGAGTATTGCACAGGGTTGCAGAGTATTTCACAGGGTTGCAGAGTATTTCACAGGGTTGCAGAGTATTTCTCAGGGTTGCAGAGTATTTCTCAGGGTTGCAGAGTATTTCACAGGGTTGCAGAGTATTTCACAGGGCTGCAGAGTATTGCACAGGGTTGCAATGTATTTCACAGGGCTGCAGAGTATTGCACAGGGTTGCAGAGTATTGCACAGGGCTGCAGAGTATTGCACAGGGCTGCAGAGTATTGCACAGGGCTGCAGAGTATTGCACAGGGTTGCAGAGTATTGCACAGGGTTATAGGGGGGGATGGCTGAGCATGGATGGATGGATGTGACTGGACATGTCACTGAGCTGCACTGTGGGCACTACACATCCAGCCCACAGCGCGGCTCCCATCCGATCCCTCCCCCTCTGTACCGATCGGTACAGAGAGGGGAGGGAGGAACCGGCGTCATGACATGACGCCGGTTTGTTTACATGTGATCGCTCCGTCATTTGACGGAGCGATCACATGGTAAACGGCCGCGATCAGCAGCCGTTTACCGTGATCCGTGATGCGCCGGGTCCTCTGGACCCGGCGGTCACGGATGTTCCCGTGTGCGCGCCCCAGGGGGCGCGCGGGAGCAGTTTTTTGGAATCACGTCATATGACGTGATCCCAGAGTTATCCAGCCGCCCTGCAGCCGTCATTTGGCTGTAGGGCGGTTGGCAAGTGGTTAAACAGCAACGCAGGAGATGGTTTCCTGTGATGTGACCAAGGCGAAGGCAGGAATGAAGTGAGCTGGAGATCTTTAAATAGGCGTGACTGACAAGCAGATCCACATCAGCTGGTTAACTGTGGAGAGAGATGAGAGCTGGCAATTAGCCGACAGCTGAGCAGCCATCTCAGAGAAGGAAGGGCTGAGCCAGCCCTGACAAAATAGTAGCGTGGTCAGGAAGCTGGGTCAATACTGGATCAGAATACAGGCACAGGATCAGAACACAGGGTACAGCTGCAGTTCAAACAGCAAAGAAATAGTAAGGCTAAAGCATCTTTATAGCCATTAGGCCCCAAAGCACGGCTACTACTCGCATGCACATCTCCATGTGCGATGTCCGAGATTCGCGCGCATGCGCACTGGCACTAGTCTCTTTACAGCTGGATGATTACTAGTCCTACTGAGTCTTTGTGCCCCTGTACGCCTTGAAGATGCTGCAGTATCTTGATCAGTGCATCCCTGACACCATCATGCTCATGAGCCCGTTCTTATGCCCCCTGTTCAGCGCTTCCCCACTTGCGTTTCGGACTATTGGATCCCTGTGACGCCTGCATGGCTGCATGTTGCCCCGGGTTGGGGATCCTGTTTCCCTATGCGTCTTCCCGGCAGGGTGGGGAGCTTTGCCATCTGCGCTCCCATTTCGTTCCACTAGGTGGCCGTTTTTTGTTTCCGGCCACCTGTGGGAGTGATCACCCTGCCGGTGGCGTCCCTGATCACCTCCGGACGCCATTGCTCTGGCCACCTGTGGGAGTGATCACCCCACCGGCATTCTGGATCACCTCGGACATCACGTGTCGGGCGCGCGGACGGGCCCCTCCACGTGCGCATGTGACGCTATGACATCACATAGTTTACAGCGGAGGTGACGTCAGCAGTCGGGGCTTCCCCTTCAGGGACGCCGAGGGAGCCACACGTGGCACGTCATTGGCGGTCATTGTCTCCCCCTGCGTGCCAGGGGTGGGGGGCGGAGCAAACGGCACTTGTTATCAATTTCCTCAGTACCCTTGTAATTAAGGATACTATTTAATCTCTGTGATGAGGGTTGATCAAAATGTGATCCCCTCACACTCCTCTCGGACAGCCAGACTTTTCCTCAATCACAGGAGTAAGTTACATTCATCTACAACCTCTCTAAGTGTTTAGTTAGATTCCATTTGATTACAATATTTTATATTCACCTAAACTTCACTATTAGGCTCATTAGCTCTATATTCTCCATGCAATTTTCCTTTTGGCCAACACACACTTTAATATCATGTCTTACCTCATCTGCATACAACACACATACTCATCGACCTCTCCCTATTTTTTTTTTTTTTTTTCACACAACCACCCCCACACCAGTTTTTAGATCTTTTCATATTTTTTTTTACATATTTATTTCTTTATTTTGCATCACTTTATTTTGTTTCCCACACTTCATCACTTTTCACATTCCCTGTGTCACCACCCATCACCTCATAGTTCGAGTTTAACAACAAGGCCATCTTTGACTTATTTATGCCAGTCACCTTAATCTTTGATAGTAGCATTTAATTTAATATTATCACGAATTCAACAACATTATTATTATTCCCCTTTTTTTATATATTCTATTACCATAGTATATGATAGATCATTGTAACAGTGTCTGACTGTCCAACAGATAATTTGAATAAATCTTAAATTGGGTCTATCTATGAGCTAACGCTCTGACAATTGCCGTAGGTTCTGGCCCTGCCCCCTTTGGGACGCTTCGGTGGGAAGCACCTGTAACGCATGACTCCTTGTAAGCCACATTGAGTGGATCCTCGCCCTTTTCTTGGTGTCTCGTTGTAGCGTGGAGGCACGCAGAATGGTCTGGCGGCTGTGTGGGGAGGTTCTGACTGAGGGTTATCTCCAAATGCAGTGGTAATTATGTGCAATGTGTCACCAAACATTTTTGCATACATTATATCTTGTTTTTAAACAAACTTGATATGTTATTACAAATCTTCTTTTTTTAGCAAACTCATCCTCTGAAGAGACCCCAAACATGCAGTTTTTGGGTTCGAAACGCGTCAGAATTGTTGTGCAGTAGTCATTATTATATGCTGTGCATAACCCCTATGTTTGCTACTTCCTGTACTTGGCATGGGTATATTCCCACTCGAGTTCATATTTTAACACTCTTGTAATTACCTCCCAATAAAGAATTTTATTCTTCATTCAACATCCATCTCTCTCATTATCTACATCCAGCTGCCTAAAACCCCCCCTGAGGGAATTTTCCCATTTTTTTTGACACCATCATGCTTACCCTTCACAGTTATAACTGATCACAAAACATATTTGTCCACTTGGTGTTTGAAAATGGAGTATTGTGTAACCACAGGACAGAACTAAAATGCATAAACATTGATCTTATGAACAATATAGTTCGCCAAAGGGATACATATTTAAAAAGTTTTGACCCAAAGGTCTTTTTTATTATCTATTTTAATACTCACACTGTGCAGTAAGAAGACAAAGACAGGCCCATCGTGCCCATAGTGCCCTTCCTGCTGCATTTGCCAATCCTAATTGGGAACCCACCACTTCTGCAGCACCCGTACTTCCCCATTCACTGGTCAACCTGGCATTCAGGTGGAAACAGTTGATTTTACATCACTTGATTTTTACTCGCTGTTTTTCACCGAAGATCTCTATAGATCTATTGTGGACCAAAGTAATTTGTGCCCGAAATAAAAAGAAGACAGGGGCGCACCAGCCTTGTGCATTAACTTTTAAAACATTTATTAAATAAAAATAGTAAAAGAAACAACTCACAAGCAATTGGTGGAGGAGGCACAACATAAAATCGCACCAACAGACAGCCTGCGATTTAGGATGAGCGAAACCTTCCAAGGGTCGTGGAGGAACGCACAGACGTCACAATCAGCTAACGCTTTCCAAGGGAGAGTCCCCTCTTCATCAGAGCTATGCAGTGCAACCTCCCTCAGCAGATCTCACTTATAAGTGCTTGTATGCCAGTGACACAGGGATGGGGTATGGGGCTCCTCCCCCTTTGGAAATCCCTTCCTCCTGTGTCCTATAATCATGCGTGCAAGATTCCAATTGGTATACAAACCATATACACATATACATACACATATATATACATACACACGTACACACATATATACATGTATATATATACACACACATACATACATATATAAACAAATAAATAATTAATTAAATAATGGATTAATTGATTGATGGATAGTGAATCGTGGCGTGCTGTGTAAACAGACTGCAGAGGCAACAAACAGCATGTGGTGTCTAAAACATACCAGATGTAGGTCACAGTGGACATTACCAACCACGGTGAGTGGGGATCACCCACTCAAAACATCACTCATCCGATCACAAGATGTATAAGGGTGTATAAGGGCTATGAAGATGGATGGAAATATATGTGTACTTACACTAATATTGCGGGGGTCAGTGCTTGTAGGGGCGCCTCCGCATAAACTGCATAACGGGCCGGAAGCTGCAGCGTGTCTGTGCCAAGAAGGAACGCACGCCAATGTGTTTGCGTTCCAAACTAAAGGGGGGAAGAAACAGGGTTTGCGTACTAAGCTGGAGGAGGGAGGCGGGATCGACAACTCCCCCTCCGCATGACGCTCAGTCCACTGGCCGTACAAGCGGCGTGAGACAGCCCAGTGACGTGCAGCTGGGGGCGGGACCGACATGTCAAGAGCCCTCCGCCCACCAGAGCCATCCTGGTTTCTAACAAAGCAAACAACTGCCGCAGAGACGATGGACCAAACAAATCCAAACAACAAATGGCCACAATATAATAATAGTGTGTATACCAGATGATGAAATGATGATGGTGATGACAATGATGATACAAATACCATTAAATGATTGGCTAAATATTATTGAATGTATATTAAAAATAAAATTAAATAATGAAGTCACTACTAATAGTAATGTGTGTGTTCTGGTAGTATAAATAATGATGCTATTACAGAGATGATGCTATTTAAAGTATTTTAAAAATAATCATAGTGCTAATACTAATAATGAGAAATGATGTAATAAATGATCAATCATCTAACCTCCAGCGCGAGCAGCACGCTGTACATATAGTTCAGCGCGCACATATAAGTACCCACAGACTGGCACGCCACTATTCAACTACAGATCAGCACTTATAATAATAATAAAATGAATTAATTAAAGTAAGGATCACGCTGAGAGGGGTGTGCTCCTGCAACAACATATTGCGACTACTATACCATACATACTATATAATAATAAAAACGGTGAGTATTTCATCTCCAGTCGCTATGTGCAATAGATAGTTATGAAAGTGGCTGTACAAACAGAACGATATCTATGCTTTACCACTGAACAAATATCATGAATGGTGTCCCAAATACAATATTAAATTGGTATAAAATCATTAATAGTCCACTGATAACCAGAACGGGATAATAACTACATCAGATGAATTAAATAGTGCACTAAACCTATCCTATATGTCAAGGATAGTGTATATGTGTACAGGGATAAGCAGAAGAAAGGGGGGGGGGGAGATGGGGAAGGCAGGTGAGTGACCATCAAACTACATGATCAGACAATTTTGTGAACCTCAGGATCCTTATTCAACCCCCCAGGGATCATGCTACCTAAGGTGAAGATCCAATAGGCCTCGCGTTTGCAGATGGAAAAAAAAGGATATAAAAGCTGCGCTCAAAGGATGATAAAATAATATTATAAGTTGTGAAAACAAAGCAGCCAGCACCAAGATCTAGTCTCCAAATCTCACAGTAGAAAGTAATATAAAAAGGATGTGGCGCTAAAAAATAATTGAAGCGATACACAAAATAAGTATTTCTACAATATTAAACAAATGAACATAGGAATGAACACTAATATCCAAAGAAATAATAAATAACAAAATGTGAAAGATAATAAGTTTGTAAAAGGTGAAGTCACCCCCAAAAAATAAAGTCCATAAACTGAGGAAAAAAATCCGTGATTGGAAAGAAAAGTGCCAAAAAAAGGAAGATAAAGATGCAGGTGGGGAAATCTTCTATATCTCTTCACACCCAAGGTGGAATATCAAATGCGCTTACCGGATCCTAGTGACTGCTATTACGGCAGTCAGAAACAGCATAGGGAATTGGGTCTCCCCACAACCTTGACGTAAGGTAACCGTAAGCAGCAGATGGTTCTCAGGGATGTAAAACAAAAAAACAATCCATAGCGTAATATGTCCGAACATTCAATTTATTAAAAAAGAATTGCACTTACAGAAATTCGGTTAAAAGACAGCATATTTCCGTAGTAAAAACGAACATCGGCGTCTCCGTCTGTTGCTTCCGCTTCCTAGGTTCGTGTAAAGCCCAACACGAGAACGGACGTGGTGACGTCGTAGGCTCCTCCCTACGCGTTTCGTCACGATAGGACGTCGTCTGGGGATTGGCCAAAATCTTCCGGTTAGAACAGCAACATAAAAAAAAGGCACTCATCGGTAAAAAGGAGGTATTGAAAGATATAGTGGATACCAATGGGGAAATAAGACCGGGAAGTCTCTGCAAGACTGTTTAAAAGAAAACAGCATTAAATTTCATAGAGAAAATACAAACTAGTGCAAGAACATTGGTCTATAATACATCAGCTATAGCTAAGGTATTTCAGGAATACTATGCGACCTTATATGCAATTAATAAGGATGAAACAACAGAACAGGTTAAAAAAAGAAAGGAAAAAACAAGTGACTTTTTTTAAGGATATAGACCTAAATAAAATCTCAGAAGAGCAGATGAAGGTAATGGAGGACCCTGTAACAAATGAAGAGGTTATGAAAATTCTAAACAAGACTCCCCTAGGTAAGAGCCCAGGACCGGATGGTACCCAAACTAAATTTTTATCATTTTGTTCCCACAAATAGAGCTTTCTTTTGGTGGTATTTGATCACCTCTGCGGTTTTTATTTTTTGCTAAACAAATAAAAAAAGACAGAAAATTTTGAAAAAAATAAAAGTTTTGCTTTTGTTTCTGTTTAAAAATTTTGTAAATAAGTAAATTTTCTCTTTCACTGATGGGCACTGATAAGGCGGCACTGACAGGCACTGATAAAGCGGCACTGATGAGGTGGCACCAATGAGCGGGCACTGACGATGGGCACTGATGGGCGAAACTGATGGGCACTGAAAGGCTGCAAAGATGGGTTCTTATTGGTGGCACTGATGGGCACTGATAGGCGGCACTGCTGGGCACTGATAGGCGGCACTGCTGGGCACTGATGGGCACGGATACGTGCCAGTGATGGGCACGGATACGCGGCACTGATAGGCATCCCTGGTGGGACTGGCAGTGGTAGACATTGGAGTGGGCACTGATTGGCAGCTGCCTGGGTATTGATTGGCAGCTGCCTTTGCATTGATTAGGATTTCCCTGGGGGTCTAGGGGGCATACCTGGTGGTCCAGTGTGGCTGGTTTCCCTGGTGGTCCTAGGTAGGATCCAAGGGGGGGCTGTGCTGATAAACAATCAGCACAGACCCCCCCCTGTCAGGAGAGCAGCCGATCGGCTCTCCTCTACTCGCGTCTGTCAGACGCGAGTGAGGAAAACCCGATCACCAGCTCTTCCTAGTTACATCGTGATCAGCCGTGATTGGACATGGCTGATCACGTGGTAAAGAGTCTCCGTCAGAGACTCTTTACCTAGATCGGTGCTGCGGGGTGTCAGACTGACACCCCGCAACAACGATCGCCACGATGCGCGCCCCCGGGGGCGCGCAGCGGCTCAATATCCTGTGGACGTCATATGACGTCCAGTCAGGATATTGAAACCACTTTGCCGCCGTCATTCTGCTATATGGCGGGCGGCAAGTGGTTAAGGATATTTTAATCCCCAAGTTGTGTTCATATATAAATGAGATAGGTTTGAAGTGGGCAATGAGGAAGGAGGCATTGGAGGCGGTCATAACTATAATACCAAAGAAAGGAAAAGATACATCACTCTGTTCCAGTTATAGACCTATATCATTGTTAAATGTCGATACTAAGTTATTTGCGAAGGTAATGGCAGGTAGGTTGAAACTAGTAATGAATGAGTTAGTAGATGCGGATCAGGCTGGGTTTGTCCCAGGAAGAGAAAGTCGTGATAACGGTATTAGAACACTCTTAGTGATACATAGGGATGGGCTATCTGTTAGAGTCGAACATGAGTTCGACTTAAATATTGGCTATTCGCCTGTTTGCCGAACAGCGAACAATTTGGGGTGTTTGCGGCAAATTCAAAAAGCTGCAGAACACCCTTTAAAATTCTATGGGAGAAATCTAAAGTGCTAATTTTAAAGGTTAATATGCAAGTTATTGTCATAAAAAGTGTTTGGGGACATGGGTCCTGCCCCAGGGCACATGTATCAATGCAAAAAAAAGTTTTAAAAACAGACTTTTTTTCAGGAGCAGTGATTTTAATAATGCTTAAAGTGAAACAATAAAAGTGAAATATTCCTAAATTTCGTACCTGGGGGGTGTCTATAGTATGCCTGTAAAGTAGTGCATGTTTCCCGTGTTTATAACAGTCCGAGAGCAAAATGACATTTCTAAAGGAAAAATAAGTAATTTAAAAGTGCTAGCGCTGGAGCCAGCTATTAATGAATTGTCGGTCCCGGCAATACACATTGAAAGTCATTGAAAGTCATTGAAAAATGAAAAAAAAATTTTGGGGGTCCCCCAAAATTACATTACCAGGCCCTTCAGGTCTAATATGGATATTAAGGGGAACTCCGTGCCGAAATTTTAAAAAAAATGGCGTGGGGATCCCCCCGAAAATCCATACCAGACCTGAAGGGTCTGGTATGAATTTTAAGGGGAACTCCGCGCCATAATTTTAAAAAAATGGCATAGGGTTCCCCCAAAAATAAACACCAGACCCTTATACAAGCATGCAACCCTTTGTTAAAGGGGGCTTCCAGTTTCCGATAAGCCCCCTGCTCGCAGACCCCCACAACCACTGTTGAGGGCGTGTGGCTTGGTATGGTTCGGGGAGGGGGCTCTCGTCCCCCCCTCTTTTCCTGCGGCCTGCCAGGTTGCGTGCACGGACAAGGGTCTGGTGTGGATTTTTGGTGGAACCCCACACCATTTTTTTTTAATTTTGGCGTGGAGTTCCCCTTAAAATCCATACCAGACCTGAAGGGTCTGGTATGGATTTTTGGGGGGAACCCCACGCCATTTTAAAAAAAAATGTTGGCGCGGAATTCCCCTTAATATCCATACCAGACCTGGCATTTTATTTTATTTTTTTTTTCAAAGTCTAGAAACACCAAATTTATTTATTTGTCAACAGCAGGTCCCACTATCAGAATACAATGTCGGCTGGGGGGAGGTTCTACTACATCCACCTTGTTTGTGTGACCACAAAAAACCTAACTGTAACTGGGCAACCTAAAGAATAATTCCAAGTATGGATATTTTATACATAGTTACATTGGTCCAGCTTGGACCTCTGTTTAAAATGCAGCAGGCCAGCCGCTCATCAAAAGACCCAGAAACAAGTGAAGATCACTGCTGTATCGGTGTCTAGGGATTTCCAGCTTTCAGGGGCATTGGCCAAGTATGGTAACTACATGTATAATGTTCTAGCTTGATAACTATGTATAAAATATCCATACCTGGAATTGGCATTTTATTTTTTATTTTTCAATGACTTTCAATGACCTTTATGTGTATTGTCGGGACCGACAATTCATTAATAGCCGGCACTATCGCTAGCACTTTTAAATTACTTTTTTCTTTTAGAAATGGCATTTTGCTCTCGGACTGTTATAAACACGGGAAACATGCGCTACTTTACAGGCATACTATAGACACCCCCCAGGTACAGCTTAAGGCCCAATTTTTCAGCCCCTGTTTAATAGGGACGTGTAATTACAATTTTTGATGCAATACTTTGCAGCAGGGCTCGTTCCTGCGCTCTAACTAGAGTATCTGTGAGAGGTTGCAGTGTTGTGGCACCAGTACCAGTGCCTAAGGCCCAATTTTTCTGCCCCTGTTCAACAGGGACATGTAATTACAATTATTGATCTAATATTTCACACCAGGGCCCGTTCCAGCGCCCACCAAGAGTAACTGTGAGGACTTACAGTGTTGTGGCACCAGCACCACCACCACCACCATCAAAGGCCCAATTTTTCTGCCCCTGTTCAACAGGGGCATGTAATTACAATTCTTGATCTAATATTTCACAGCAGGGCCCTGTGAGGGCTTACAGTGTTGTGGCAACACCAACACCTAAGGCCCAAATTTATGCAGAGTATATAGGGCAGGCCCCTACTTTCAAACATCTAACTTACAAACGACTCGTACTTGCAAACGGAAGTGAGTGACTATCCTGTTATGCTGAGTGATTATCATCTTCCACCTCAATGATCATGCTGATAGCTTGTAAGAACATTTTTGGTTCTGGGCGCCGCCACCAGTGGCTAAGGCCCAATTTTTCAGCCCCTGTTTAACAGGGGCATGCAATTACAATTTTTAATGCAATATTTTGCAGGAGGGTTCGTTGCTGCACTCAACTAGAGTATCTGTGAGGGGTTGCAGTGTTGTGGCACCAGCACCAGTGCCTAAAGCCCAATTTTTCAGGCTCTGTTTAACAGGGGCGTGTAATTACAATTTTTGATGCAATACTTTGCAGCAGAGCTCGTTCCTGAGCTCCAACTAGAGTATCTGTGAGGGGTTGCAGTGTTATGGCACCAGCACCAGTGCCTAAGGCCCAATGTTTCTGCCCCTGTTTAACAGAGACATGTAATTACAATTCTTGATCTAATATTTCACAGCAGGGCCCGTTCCAGCGCCAGCACCACCACCACCAAAGGCACAATTTTTCTGCCCATGTTCAACAGGGGCACGTAATTACAATTCTTGATCTAATATTTCACAGCAGGGCCCTGTGAAGGCTTACAGTGTTGTGGCAACACCAACACCTAAGGCCCAAATTTCTGCAGAGTATATAGGGCAGGCCCCTACTTTCAAACATCCAACTTACAAACGACTCCTTCTTGCAAACGGAAGGAGACAACAGGAAGTGAGATGAAATTTACCCCTAGAAAGGGAAATGCTCTCCTGTAAGAGTTAATATGGGGAAAACGTTTCTCCTTTCCACTGATGCTTTATCACCAATCCTTGTTTCACTAAAAACTCCAAATTTTCTAAAAACATTTGTCATTGGGACAGAAAGTGAGGTGAAATTTTCTGAAGAGGAGCACAGACAGCAAAACAAATGTCACAGGGGTGATAACCCTTCCCTATGTTTTCCAAAAAGCTTCAAATAGATTTTTTGGCTGGAGCTAAACACGTTAAAAATGTACCAGTTCAAAATTACAAACAGATTCTACTTAACAACAAACCTACAGTCCCTGTCTTGTTTGCAACGCCTGTATACTGCTGTTCAGAGTATATAGGGCCTGGTGGCTCCACGCCTTTCCTTTTTTTTAATTTGGGTGCGGGGTTCCCCTTAATATCCATACAAAACCCAAAGGGCCTGGTAATGGACTGGGGGGTACTCATGCCGTTTGTCTCACTGATTTTCATCCATATTGCCAGGACCCAATACTACATTAAAGCCGCAAGCCGTTTTAAATGACTTTTATTCCTTTAAAAATTTTATTTTGTGTAGGGACTGTTCTAAGCACAGGAAACACGCGCCACTTTACAGGCATACTATAGACACCCCCCAGATACAATATTTAAAGGAATATTTCACTTTTTTTTTTTTTTACTTTATGCATCATTAAAATCACTGCTCCCGAAAAAACGGCAGTGATACATGTCCCCTGGGGCAGGACCCAGGTCCCCAACACTTTTTATGACAATAACTTACATATTAACCTTTAAAATTAGCACTTTTAATTTTTCATGTTCATGTCCCATAGACTTTAACGGTGTTCACGTGTTCGAACAAATTTTTTGCCTGTTCGCATGTTCTGGATGCGAACAGAACAGGGGGGGTCTTCAGCCCATCCTTAGTGATACATAAAATAAAAGAGACTAGGACCCCCAGTCTGCTCCTGTCAATAGACGCTGAAAAAGTGTTTGACAGGGTAGATTGGGGGTTCATGCAGGACACCTTAGTAGCAATGGGTTTGGGTCCCAGATTTATGCAGTGGATCAAAGCGCTTTATAAGTACCCTTCAGCAAGAGTAAAAGTAAATTGGTCTACATCAGGGCCTTTTGAGATGTATAATGGTACTAGACAGGGTTACCCCCTGTCCCCCCTGTTGTTCGTCCTGTCTCTTGAACCGCTTTTGGCCAAGATACATCAGAATTTAAACATAAGGAGGATTAAAATGAGAAAGGAGGAACACAAGCTCGCTGCATATGCCGACGATATTTTGTTCTTCATAACTTATCCTAGGATAACTCTCCCTAACCTAATGAAACCACTAAAACAATATGGAGAGATATCTCATTTTAAAATGAATCCTGCTAAGTCTGAGATCCTAAATATCAATGTCCCACTACAGGAGATTAAGACCTACTAGGAGGATTTCCCATTTATCTGGAGAGAAAAAGAATTAATATATTTAGGGGTGAAGATTACAACCTCCCTAGACACGCTTTATCAACTAAACTTGCCATTATTAAATGACATCAGACAAGATCTGAGTAAAATTGCATCAAGACATAGTTCATGGTTGGGGAGAATTAATATCTTTAAAATGAGTCTTCTGCCGAAGATCATGTATAAATACGAGATGCTGCTGATTCCTCTCCCACAAGCGTTCTTTAAATCCTTGAATATGTTACTTTTAAGGTTTATCTGGCAAAGGAAAAAACACTGCTACAGCTATCCAGAGATAAGAGACAGGGGGGTCTGGGGGTAACAGACCTTAATTATTACAAGGCGGTTCTCCTCTCATGGGTGATAGACTGGGCAAAAAATAACAAAGATAAAATATGGGTGGAAATGGAGAGTACAATAAGTAAGTCTGCTTTGAGGAAAATAATATGGATTCCCGCACATTTAAAGAACTTAGGGGAGGATACACATAAAATAACACAGAAAGCACTAGAGATTTAGGATTTGCTACATAAAAAAAGAAAATTGGTCACATAAATTACCATGTATCCCACTTAAAAAGACACTGATTATTTTCCACTGGGGAAATGTAGTTGGTTTGGAAACTGGATTAGGACTGAGAACGCACAACTAAAACATGTAATGGTGAAGGGTAGAATTTGTACATTTCACGAGTTAAAACAAAAAAAAAAGATTTGATGGTAATTGATGAGTGGCGGTATTTCCATTTGAAACATTTCTTTGAGTCCTTCCCAGATCCAATATGGTCTGTGGAAAATTTGCTCCCATTGGAGAAACTCTGTGTGGCTACAGTAAGAAGAAGGGGGATTTCTACAAAACCTTGATGGTAGGAAGTGGAATGGGAAGACTGTCATACATCAGTAAATGGGAAAAGGAACTAGGAACTCAGGTGAATGATTCTGAGATGAGAAAAATTTTGAGAATGGCATTTGTAACATTAATAGATAGTAACACGAAAGAAATGAGTTTTAAAAGTTTAGTACGGTAGTATATAACCCCGGATAAGGCACATAAGTATCAAAAATAGACCTCGCAATGTTGTTGGAGGGGATGTGGTGAGGTGGGACCAATGTCTCATATCTGGTGGACATGTCCAAAAATTAGATCATTTTGGAGAGAGGTGCTGCAGATAATAAAATATATAACTAAAGTGGCGGTTCTGGAGGATCCGTGGGAGTGTCTGTTCCACCTTACGATAATTCCAGTTAACCAATACCTGAGAACCCTGAATGAGGCGAAAAGTCCTAAGCATTGGCAGGATCCAGAGTGCCCTACAATTAGGAGTTGGTTTAACAAAGTAACTGAAATAAATAGTTTGGAGTACCAGATTTAGCGGGGAAGAGGGATGGAGGGATGGGCAGGATTTGATGAAAAGTGGAAGGACTGGGTTGAATTTAAATTTACAATCAGGTTTGCAGAAAAAATGGGAGTTTGATGAAGGAAGATGAAAAGGGAACAGGTATAGAGGGGAACAACTATTTGGGAACTAGGTCAAGAGCGGGGGGGGGGGGGGGGGGTAAGAGGTTATTTGTAAATGTTGATCGAATTGCTGAGAAGTTAATCTTTTATTGAATGAAAGAATTTCTTTCTTCTTTTTATATGTAACAAAAGTACTTAATAAAGAGATTGAAAAAAAAGAATGCATTCATCTTGCTCATTCCCTAGTTGATCAGGACAGGATGTTCAGCCATTGATTCAAGCTTGTGCGGAGTTGGCTTTGTCCAACATTCCTAAAGGCAGTGATGACCTTTCGCCTCCCTTTAGTATGGCTCAGGTAGAAAACCTGGTATGGTATGGTTATTGGAGGATGACAGGGCTTATTTCTTTGAGCACTATTCAACATGTTCCCAACAGATGCTTGTGTAGTGTATTACCGTAGTGCAGTCTCTTGTCAGACAAGCAGAGTGTAACCTGAATTTTACTACAACCATTACTACAAGCATAGTCAGATATATTGCACTCTCTTGCCTCAGTCAGCTTGCACCAACCCATTCCTGCTGCTAGACCCCAGCCTTCTCAAGTATCTCTCTTTCTCCATCACCCACAGCAATCACAGTTGCAGCCCAGTATACCCTGCTACCATCTATATGTCAGTACCCTGTTTCCACTCACTGCACCTATCCTGCCTTTAACCCCTTGAAGATTACCTCTTCTTCGCTGCCTACGGCAATCCCTCAGAAATCATTCTTAGCAACTGCTTCCTCTTTTTCACCATCCCTCACTTCTTCTCTTTAGTGGCTAAACCCAAAAAGAAACAGAAGCCTTTTCCAACTCGCACAATCCTGACACTATCCATTCCTGCCTCCAAGCCAGCCGATCTACTCCAGTCTGCCTCCACGCCAGCCGACCTGCTCCAGTCTGCCTCCATGCCAGCCAATCTGCTCCAGTCTGCCTCCATGCCAGCCAATCTGCTCCAGTCTGCTTCCATGCCAGCCAATCTGCTCCAGTCTGCTTCCATGCCAGCCAATCTGCTCCAGTCTGCTTCCACGCCAGCCAATCTGCTCCAGTCTGCTTCCACGCCAGCCAATCTGCTCAAGCCTGCCTCTATGATTGGGGTTAGGCCTGCCTCTGATGGTCCTGAACCTGATGACCCACCTGAGCTTGCTGATCCTATGCCTGCTGCCCAGCCTGATGGTCCTTTGCCTGCTGCCCAGTCTGATGGTCCTTTGCCTGCTGCCCAGCCTGATGGTCCTCTGCCTGCTGCCCAGCCTGGTGGTCCTCTACCTGCTGCCCAGCCTGGTGGTCCTCTGCCTGCTGCCCAGGCTGGTGGTCTTCTGCCTGCTGCCCAGCCTGGTAGTCCTCTACTTGCTTCCCAGCCTGATTGTCTTCTGCCTGCTGCCCTTCTGCCTGCTGTCCAGCCTGATGGTCCTCTGCCTGCTGCCCAGCCTGGTGGTCCTCTGCCTGCTGCCCAGCCTGGTGGTCCTCTGCCTGCTGCCCAGCCTGGTGGTCCTCTGCCTGCTGCCCAGCCCGGTGGTCCTCTGCCTGCTACCCAGCCCGGTGGTCCTCTGCCTGCTGCCCAGCCCGGTGGTCCTCTGCCTGCTGCCCAGCCTGGTAGTCCTCTGCCTGCTGCCCAGCCTGGTGGTCCTCTACCTACCGCCCAGCCTGATCATCTTCTGCCTGCTGCCCTTCTGCCTGCTGCCCAGCCTGATGGTCCTCTACCTGCTGCCCAGCCTGGTGGTCTTCTGCCTGCTGCCCAGCCTGATGACCCTCTGCCTGCTGCCCAGCCTGGTGGTCCTCTGCCTGCTGCACAGCCCAGTGGTCCTCTGCCTGCTGCCCAGCCTGGTGGTCCTCTGCCTGCTGCCCAGTCTGGTGGTCCTCTACCTACCGCCCAGCCTGATCATCTTCTGCCTGCTGCCCTTCTGCCTGCTGCCCAGCCTGATGGTCCTCTGCCTGCTGCCCAGCCTGGTGGTCCTCTGCCTGCTGCCCAGCCTGATGGCCCTCTGCCTGCTGCCCAGCCTGATGGTCCTCTGCCTGCTGCCCAGCCTGATGGCCCTCTGCCTAGTGCCCAGCCTGATGGTCCTCTGCCTGCTGCCCAGCCTATTGGCCCTCTGCCTGCTGCCCAGCCTGATGGCCCTCTGCCTAGTGCCCAGCCTGATGGTCCTCTGCCTGCTGCCCAGCCTGATGGCCCTCTGCCTGCTGCCCAGCCTGATGGCCCTCTGCCTGCTGCCCAGCCTGATGGTCATCTGCCTGCTGCCCAGTCTGATGGCCCTCTGCCTGCTGCCCAGCCTGATGGCCCTCTGCCTGCTGCCCAGCCTGATGGTCATCTGCCTGCTGCCCAGCCTGGTGGTCCTCTGCCTGCTTCCCAGCCTGGTGGTCCTCTGCCTGCTGCCCAGCCTGGTGGTCCTCTGCCTGCTGCCCAGCCTGGTGGTCCTCTGCCTGCTGCCCAGCCTGGTGGTCCTCTGCCTGCTGCCCAGCCTGGTGGTCCTCTACCTACTACCTAGCCTGATCTTGGGCCAGATGTCCAGCCGAAGGGGCCAGTGCCCGATGCCCAGCCGAAGGGTCTGGTGCCAGCCTGCCACTGGATGTCCTGTGCCCAACAACCTGTCTGCCTCTGATGTTCTGCTGCCCGATGACAAGTTTACTTTTGATGGTCTGCTATCTGATGACTTGCCTTCCCCTGCCTCTGATGATCTGGTGCCAGATGTCCAGCCTGATGGTCACGTTCTCGATGTCCAGCCCGCCTCTGATGATCCTCTGACCAGTGACCAGCCTGATCTTTATTGTCCTCTACCTACCAACCAGCCGGGTTCTGACTCTGTGCCCACTGCCCAGTTTGTTTTTATTGACTCTATGTCTGTTGGATTGTCATGCTAAGGGTAGGATTCTGTTGCTGTTTGGTCTGACACCACTGAGTCTTCGTGTACCTTGTATGGGTTACCTGTTTGGCCTGAGATTCCTTTTGCAGTCACCTTGGTTGGGTCTTTCCTGCAGTATGTTGCTCCGATGGTGCCAAACCCCAGTGGTCTGGACATAACCTTTGTAACTGGTAGCTACGTTTGCCTTCACAACCTTGGTAGTGGTGAGCTCCAGGGGAGTGGCAGAGTACCATTTGTGCCTTGCCATGACTCATATGCGATTGCCATAACCCCAGGTGCACTAGGGGACCCGGGTCGGGTAACCAGTGCCTTGGGGAAACCTAGATGGCCGTTGATTAGGGATGAGCTTCGTGTTCGAGTCAAACCCATGTTCGACTCGAACATTGTGTATTCAGTCGTTCACCGAATTACGAACGATATGGGCTGTTCGCGCTGAATTCGAGTGGCGCATCACGGCCCATAATTCACTGTGGCATCACAGTGCATTGCTGGCTGATGATTGGCCAAGCATGCACTATGACCCGAATGCTTGGCCAATCATAGCACTGTGTGTGTGTGTACAGAGAGCCATAATTGGCCAAAGCCAAGGAGGCTTTGGCCAATTATGGCTCAGGGGGTTTAGTACACGCCCCACACTATATAAGGCCACCTGCACGTCGGCCCTGTGTAGTGTGTTCCAGCTTGAGAGAGAGATAGACAGAGAGAGAGACAGTGTCATTTGATTTAAGTCAGATAGAGTAGGCAGGTCGAGTCAGTTAGCTGCACTTACAGTGTATTGTGTATATATATGCATCCCAGGTGTTGTGTATATATATATATATATATATATATATATATATATATATATATACACACACACACTGTATTCAGTTTAGCTAGATCCTGTTCTTCTCTTCCTAATATACTGACAGGCAGGCAGGTGTTTTTACATTATTTCCAGTTACTGTAGTGTGTCCCCCCCTCAGTAGCACCTACAGTATAGCTACCAGCAGCCAGGTGCTTGTGTAGGCTCTTTGAATTATTTCCAGTTACTGTACTGTTTACCCCGCACTGTTGCACCTACAGTATAGCTACCTGCAGCCAGGTGCTTGTGTAGGCTCTTTGAAGTATTTCCAGTTACTGTACTGTGTACCCCGCACAGTTGCACCTACAGTATAGCTACCTGCAGCCAGGTGCTTGTGTAGGCTCTTTGAAGTATTTCCAGTAACTGTACTGTGTACCCCGCACAGTTGCACCTACAGTATAGCTACCTGCAGCCAGGTGCTTGTGTAGGCTCTTTAAAGTATTTCCAGTTACTGTACTGTGTACCCCGCACAGTTGCACCTACAGTATAGCTACCTACAACCAGGTGCTTGTGTAGGCTCTTTGAAGTATTTCCAGTTACTGTACTGTGTACCCCGCACAGTTGCATCTACAGTATAGCTACCTACAGCCAGGTGCTTGTGTAGGCTCTTTGAAGTATTTCCAGTTACTGTACTGTGTACCCTGCACAGTTGCACCTACAGTGTAGCTACATGCAGCCAGGTGCTTGTGTAGGCTCTTTGAAGTATTTCCAGTTACTGTACTGTGTACCTCGCACAGTTGCACCTACAATATAGCTACCTGCAGCCAGGTGCTTGTGTAGGCTCTTTGAAGTATTTCCAGTTACTGTACTGTGTACCCCGCACAGTTGCACCTACAGTATAGCTATCTGCAGCCAGGTGCTTGTGTAGGCTCTTGAAGTATTTCCAGTTACTGTACTGCGTACCCTGCACAGTTGCAGTATAGCTACCTGAAGACAAGAGCAGGTGTTATCATACTAATAATACTACAGGCAGGCAGTTGATTCTGCTAGCTGCAGTATAATCGGTATATATATATGGTGCAAAATAGATTAATATATATATATACATCCCAGTTTTGTGCAGCTCACTGCAGGCCAACAGTATGCCTGGAAGGCCAACAAGGAGAGGCAGACAGTCACAAGCCAATAAAAGAGGGCAAGCAGGCTCTGTGTCTAGAGGCAACAGTGCTGGTCGTGGACACGGTGCATCCTCATCAGCACGTGGCCGTGGGACACGCTTGGCCTTTTTTTCGGCAGCTGGCTGTGTTGAGCCACAACATGCGGAAGACTTGGTCGAGTGGATGACCGTCCTCATCATCCTCATCCTCTCTCACCCACACTCAGGGTACTTTGTCTGGCAAAGCAGCTGCCAACGCGGCCTCTTCCCTCGGCTCAATGGCATCAGTGACTCCTTCCCTAGCTCCACCATGTCCTCCTCGGTAGTCCCTCGAACTGTTTGACTGTTTGAGAGGTACATGCTCTAGGAGGATGCCCAGCATTTTGAAGGCTTCGATGACGGTACTCAGCTAAAGGAAGGCAGTAACGTGAGCCCAGACAGAGGAGGTGCCCAAGAAGGACAGCAATCTGGCAGTCATGCTCCCCCTGCTGCAGCATACTGCCAGGTTTGCTCCAGGGGCTAGCCTAAGGGCAGCACACTGACTGCATCACACCGCAGAGCTCCGCATGTGCAGGGTGGACAGGAGCCATACTGGGGCAGAGATTCTGTCAGCTCTGCAGGGGCAGGTTCAGAGGTTGTTGACGTCATGCCAACCTAAGGCAGGAATGGTGGTTTGCGACAATGGCACCAACCTCCTCTCCGCCCTCCGACAGGGACAACTGACCCATGTGCCCTGTTTGGCTCACGTCCTTAACTTGGTGGTGCAGTGGTTCTTTGGCAGGTACCCGGGCTTACAGGATGTCCTGAGGCAGGCCAGGAAAGTCTATGTGCATTTCCGCCGGTCATATAATGCCAGTGCTCGGCTGGCAGACCTCCAAAAGGAATTTAACCTGCCCAAGAACCGCCTAATCTGTGACATGCCCACCAGGTGGAACTCAACGTTGGCCATGCTGCAGTGGCTGCACATGCAGCAGAGGGCCATCAGTGAGTACCTGTGTGACTATAGCACCAGGACAGGGTCAGGGGAGCTTGTTTTTTTTCCCCACGCCAGTGGGCCATGATCAGAGATGCATGAACTGTCCTATCACCATTTGAGGAGGCCACGAGGATGGTGAGCAGTGACAGTGCATGCATCAGTGACACTGTCCCCCTTGTCCACCTGTTGGAGCACACGCTGCGTGGAATAATGGACAGGGCACTTGAGGCAGAACAGAGGCAGGAAGAGGAGGGCTTCCTTAGCTCTAAAGGCCCCCTTTATCCAGACAGTGTTCCTGCATGCCCGCCGATCACACAGGAAGAGGACGAGGAGGAGGATTGTGTCAGCATGGAGGTGGAGCCTGGCACTCAGCATCAGCAGCAGTCTTTAAGGGATCATTTACAGTCCCAAGAAGCCCATTGACTTGTACGTGGCTGGGAGGAGGTGGCTGTGGATCATGTCGTCCTTAGTGACCCAGAGGACTCCGGACCAAATGCCTCAGCAAACCTACGCTGCATGGCCTCCCTGATCCTGCAAAGCCTGCGGAAGGATCCTCAGATTTGTGGTATCAAGGAGAGGGCTCAATACTGGCTGGCAACCCTCCTTGATCCACGTTACAAGGGTAAGGTTGCGGACCTTATCTTGCCGTTGCAGAGGATGAAACATCTTCGGGAGGCCTTGCAGAAAGGTCTGTGCAACGCGTTCCCAGAGACTGGGAGGTTACAAACTCCTGTTCCTGGACAACGTGTTGCTGAGGCTTCGGTCAGTCAAAGAAGGAGTGGTGCAGAAGGTGGCCGTCTGACCAATGCGTTCAGACAATTTTTTAGTCCGCAGCCCCAAGGTATGATCGGTTCAAGCAACTATCGCCAGCGTCTGTTTTACATGGTGTAGGAATACATAGGGGCAAGATCTGACTTGGACACCTTTCCCACCGAAAATCCTCTGGGTTACTGGCCAGAGCTTGCACAGTATGCAATTGAGCTACTGGCCTGTCCTGCATCCAGCGTTCTTTCGGAACGCACATTCAGTGCTGCTGGAGGCTTTGTAACCGATCACAGGGTGCGTCTGTCCACCGACTTATTCGATCGACTTACCTTCATAAAAATGAATCAGTCTTGGATCACCACCAGCTGCCAAGCACCTGATGCTGATGTAACCGAATATTTTTTTTTGAAATGTCAGATCCTTTCAAGACTGTCTATGCTGATGCTGAGTGACTATCCTGTTATGCTGAGAGATTATCCTCTTCCTCCTCAATGATCATGCTGATAGCTTGTAAGAACATTTTTGGTTCTGGGCGCCGCCACCAGTGGCTAAGGCCCAATTTTTCAGCCCCTGTTTAACAGGGGCGTGTAATTATAATTTTTGATGCAATATTTTGCAGGAGGGTTCGTTGCTGCGCTCAACTAGAGTATCTGTGAGGGGTTGCAGTGTTGTGGCACCAGCACCAGTGCCTAAGGCCCAATTTTTCAGCCCCTGTTTAACAGGGGCACGTAATTACAATTTTTGATGCAACACTTTGCAGCAGAGCTTGTTCCTGCGCTCCAACTAGAGTATCTTTGAGGGGTTGCAGTGTTGTGGCACCAGCACCAGTGCCTAAGGGCCAATTTTTCTGCCTCTTTTTAACAGGGGTGTGTAATTACAATTCTTGATCTAATATTTCACAGCAGGGCCCTTTTCAGCACCCACCAAGAGTAACTGTGAGGACTTACAGTGTTGTGGCACCAGCACCACCACCATCACCACCAAAGACCCAATTTTTCTGCCCCTGTTTAACAGGTGCATGTAATTACAATTCTTGATCTAATATTTCACAGCAGGGCCCGTTCCAGCGCCCACTAAGAGTAACTGTGAGGACTTACAGTGTTGTGGCACCAGCACAACCACCACCAAGGGCCCAATTTTTCTGCCCCTGTTTAACAGGTGCATGTAGTTACAATTCTTGATCTAATATTTCACAGCAGGGCCCGTTCCAGCGCCCACCAAGAGTAACTGTGAGGACCTACAGTGTTGTGGCACCAGCACCACCACCATCACCAAAGGTCCAATTTTTCAGCCCCTGTTCAACAGGGGCACGTAATTACAATTCTTGATCTAATATTTCACAGCAGGGCCCTGTGAGGGCTTACAGTGTTGTGGCAACACCAACACCCAAGGCCCAAATTTCTGCAGAGTATATAGGGCAGGCCCCTACTTTTAAACATCCAACTTACAAACGACTCCAACTTGCAAACGGAAGGAGACAACAGGAATTGAGATGAAATCTACCCCTAGGAAGGGAAATTCTCTCCTGTAAGAGTTAATATGGGAAAAACGTTTCTCCTTTCCACTGATGCTTTATCACCAATCCTTGTTTCACTAAAAACCCCAAATTTTCTAAAAACATTTGACATTGGGACAGAAAGTGAGGTGAAATCTTCTGAAGAGGAGCACAGACAGCAAAACAAATGTCACAGGGGTGATAACCCTTCCCTAGGTTTTCCAAAAAGCTTCAAATAGATTTTTTGGCTGGAGCTAAACACGTTAAAAATGTACCAGTTCAAAATTACAAACAGATTCTACTTAACAACAAATCTACAGTCCCTGTCTTGTTTGCACCGCCTGTATACTCCTTTTCAGAGTATATAGGGCCTGGTGGCCCCACGCCTTTCCTTTTTTTAAATTGGGTGCAGGGTTCCCCTTAATATTCATACAAGATCCAAAGGGCCTGGTAATGGACTGGGGGGTACCCATGCCGTTTGTCTCACTGATTTTCATACATATTGCCAGGACCCGACATTACATTAAAGCCGCAAGCATTTTTAAATGACTTTTATTCCTTTAAAAATGTCATTTTGTGCAGGGACTGTTCTAAGCACGGGAAACACACGCCACTTTACAGACATACTATAGACACCCCCAGATACAATATTTAAAGGATTATTTCACTTTTTTTTTCTTTAAGCATCATAAAAATTACTGCTCCCGAAAAAACGGCTGTTTTTTAAAACTTTTTTTTGCATTGATACATGTCCCCTGGGGCAGGACCCGGGTCCCCAAACCCTTTTTAGGACAATACCATGCAAATTAGCCTTTAAAATTAGCACTTTTGATTTCGAACGTTCGAGTCCCATAGACGTCAATGGGGTTCTAACGTTCGTGCGAATTTTCGGTCCGTTCGCAGGTTCTGGTGCGAACCGAACTGGGGGGTGTTTGGCTCATCCCTACCGTTGTTGTGTAGATGTGATAACATGTCCTGAAAACCAGACAAGCTACACGGTTGTAACAAAACATTCCGGTGTCAGAGTTTGGGTGTTGTCACATGACCCCAGGAGTAAGTGGATTACCCATGGTACCCCAGCATTGGGGTGCCTACTGTCTTGAGGGATTAAATGTCAAATTTCTCTGAGAATCAGGGCAACAGGATACCCAGCCAGTTGCCTAACTCCAGCGGTGGGGTACCTAGTCAGTCACCAGACCCAGGCGGTGGGACACCTAGCCTAATTTTGGATCCCAGCAGCAGAGAATTTTATTTAAAACCTGGTACTTCTTTTTCCTATGAGACACTTCCTTTATGCAGCAACGGGGTATCTTTTATGGACCAGCCTTGGCTGGTTGGTGCTTTCAGAGGCCGCTCCTTAGAGGGGGGGTGCTGTCAGGAAAGACACCTTCTGGTGGCACTGGGGCTCCCAGATCTATAGGCAGCAGTTCCTCTGTCCACTAGCAGGTGTCCCTCAGCAGGCAGAAGTTTATGGAAATCAGGCATCACCTGATGTTTGTTGTAGGAAGTGTATTTAAGCCCTGCCTATGCTCTTCCTCCTTGCCTTGGTTTTCTTTCTCCATGTGCCACTGACCTGCGTTACTGTATCTTGCATCGTGATCCTGGACCCTGACCCCACAGCCTGATCCCTTCCTACCTTCTCGCTTTGTCTCCTGTAACCCTCTCCTTGTCTTTTACCCAGCTCCCTCTGCTTGATTTCCCGTGTATGACCCTGGCTCTGTTATGACTACACTTTGCATTTCCTGTTTTCTGTATATACTTGGTTTGGGCAGTTGTTCAATGTGTGTCACTATTCGTTTGGTTCTCGGGTTTAATTCACACAAACCAGAGGGTCGGTCGGTCCAATCACACCCACTTCCCCCCCTACCCATGGGTCGGTCGGCCCCGGACTTACCCCATCTAGCGTGCGGCGCTTCCCTCTGGGAGACAAGTGGCGACTTTTTGTGCATCTCCTCATGGCGGCCATGTGTCTCCTCCCTCCTCCTCCTAGGTGGCCAATAGGATTGCCTGTCCTTTCAGCCAATTGGGTGACAGGTCTCGAGGTCCACTTCCTGATTGGTCCGGAGAAAAATCAGTGTGACAATAGCGAATATTCATTCGCTATTGTCACACAACTTGGTGGGCTCAGAGTGCAGTGCTCTGCACCCCGAGCCCACCCCTTTTTGAAGCCTATTATTTAAAAAAAAATAAAACATTGGAATCCATGCGTCTGGCCTCCCGCATGCAGATTAGGGGGCCAGGCGCATGGATATGGGGGGCGGCGCCTGTGTGCCCCTAATGGATGGGCCGCCTCTAGTTTTGGTATATATATTTGGAGGTGCATTTACATTTATGTTATTTACTTATTTTTAAATAAATTATATTATTTTACACTTTACTTGTGTCTGGTATACTCTGTGGCAGTTCTCACGTTTCTGGTCACACCTGTACCTGACACCATGAGACACCTGCAGATCTCAGCAATCTCGTCCTGAATATTTGCAGCGTTATCTGCTTATTGGGGTCACCAAATTGTAAATATTGCAAATGAAACAAAATTTTAAAATATAAAGTAATATACAAAAATTGCATAATAAAACTGGAACCAACACCGCATCTATATGAAAAATGATTGGTTCAGAGGAGCCCTCGGCTCCCTCCAGTGGTTCCATGAGAGAATGACATTCACCTCCAGCACAAATAGAATAAAACATAATCAATACAAAACATACTGTATGTGCTAAAAATAAAAGATAAATAAAAAATAAAAAGTAATAAACAAATGGAGTTCCCTATTATGCCCTGTACACACAATAGGATTTTTGGATGGAAAATGTGTGATAGGACCATGGAAATTCTGACCGTGTGTAGGCTCCATCTTACATTTTCCATAGGAGTTTCCGACACACAAAGTTTGAGAGCTTGCTATAAAATTTTCCGATAACAAAATCAGTTGTCAGAAATTCCGATCGTGTGTACACAAATCCGACGCACAAAGTGCCACGCATGCTCAGAATAAATTAAGAGACGAAAGCTATTGGCTACTGCCCCGTTTATAGTCCCGACGTACGTGTTTTACATCACCGCATTCAGAACGATCGGATTTTCCGACAACTTTGTGTGACCGTGTGTATGCAAGACAAGTTTGAGCCAACATCCGTCTGAAAAAATCCATGGATTTTGTTGTCCGAATGTCCGACCAATGTCCAACCATGTGAACAGGGCATTAGACTCTCCAAAGCCATATCTGTCCATAGAATTTATAAAATAAAAAAAATGTAATTGATGAACCAAAATGCATTATTACAATAGTAAAAAAATGTATTGTTTATTAACCAAAATATATATAAAAAGATCTTAGCTATTATTATTGAAAGTATCAATGACCCAATTGAAATTTGGCCCCCAAAAGGTTTTGAGGTAAAATATCCACTGTGTTTCAATAGGAAATGTGCCATTTAACCACTTGCTTACTGGGCACTTAAGCCTCGTACACACGATCGGATTTTCCGACGGGAATTGTGTGATGACAGACTGTTGGCGGAAAATCCGACCTTTTGTACACTCCATCGGACAATTGTTGTCGGATTTTCCGCGGACAAATGTTGGATGGCAGGCTTTAAAATTTTCCACAGACAAATGTCTGTTGTCGGATTTTTCGAACGTGTGTACACAAGTCCGTCGGACAAAAGTCCAAAGTACAAACACGCATCCTCAGAAGCAAGAATGAGCCAGAAGCGGCCTGTCTCGTAAACTAGCATTCATAATGGAGAATTATGAAATCTTGAAATGCAGCGCACATTCTCTTCTTCTTTAATGGGATAATAATGAAGCTGCTTTGCTGGTGATACTGATGGAGTTATTGCAAACAAATTTTCAAAGGCTTTTTTTTTCTAGTGATATCAAGAATAATATTATGCGTGTTTTTTTTTTTTGTTTTTTTTAGTGCAAGTTACCACAACACCATTATCCCGTAGTTTTTAAGATCAAAGATACAACTATGTTGGTGTCCCTTGTCAATTTTACATTGTATTTTTTAAAATGTAACTGCCTACTCCCAAACTGTCATTTGAAGTAAAACACATGGCCAAGTATTATTCTCCACAAGATTTTTATCGTGCATTAAAAAAAGAAAACAAATAAAATTAGACATGCTTTCTGCCAATAGAACGTAACCAAAAAGTACATTCTATGCATCCATAAATATAGAAAATATACCAAATCAAATCATTATTCAACCAAAAAATAAAATAAAAGCCTCATGCATGTGTCCAGCTTCTTAAAATAGGGGGTCAACAATGCCAAGAGAAGGTGAAAGCAGGGGTCCGTCTACCGGAGATAATTCCGAAAATCATCTGGATTATTCTCCTGGAGCTCCCACAGTAAAGGCATATGACATAATTGGTCACGATTAATAAAGCAATCAATTTTTGGTCCAACAAATCCTACTCCTGTTCCTGGACTGGACTTGGGTCAAAGCAATAACTCCAAGGTCAATAATAAATAACACGTTATCTCCTCTGATTCCACAACATGGCTGGTTGACGAACAGCTGTTCAGAAACAAACTGAAAAGCGCAAAATGAAAAGCGCAAATCAACACTCAACAAACTTCTACTAACACGAAATTAGCAGAAGGAGCCCAAAGGGTGGTGCTAAAGAGCTGAAAAACCACGTAGCGTGTCACATTCGTGTTTGTTGGCTGACAATTGTGTGCCGTTTGTATGCAAGGCAAGTTTGGGGCCACACCCTCCAGACAAAAGTACAAGGTTTTGTCTGTGGAAAATCTGATCATGTGTATGAGGCTTTAAACTCCCCTCCTGCCCAGACCAGTTTTCAGTTTTCACTGTTCTCACACTTTGAATGACAATCACTGTACCCAAATTAATATTTGGTCATTTTTCATACAATATAACTGTCTTTTGGTGGTATTTGATCACCTCTTGGTTTGTTTTGTTTTTTTGCTATAAATGAAAAAAGATTTCATTTTGAAAAAAAATTTCAAAATTTCATTTTGAAAATTTTGAAAAACAAAAACCCTGCATTTTTCTTGGTTTCAGTGATACATTTTTGCAATTATTAGTTTTTCTGCATACATTTTAGCCACAATTTATACTGCTACATATCTTTGGTAAAAATACCCAACTTAGTGGATATTATTTGGTCTGTGTGAAAGTTATAGAGTCTGCAAGCTATGGTGCAAATCATAAAAAAATGATCACATGTACTGGCGGCCTATCTCATTTCTTGAGACCTTAACAAGCCAGGAAAATGCCCCCCAAATGACCCCTTTTTGAAAAGTAGACATTCCAAGGTATTTATTAGGAGGCATGGTGAGGTTTTTGAAGTTGTCAAAAGTAAGATTTTTATTTTTGTTTCACAAAATTGTCAATGTAATAGGTTATTTCTCTCACATGGCATGTACATAACACAATGACACCCCAAAATGCATGCTTCTACTCCTGAGTATGTGTGGGACTTTTTCACAGCCTAGCCACATAGAGAAGCCCAACATGTAGGGAGCACCATCAGGTGTTCTAGGAGCATAAATTACGCATCTAACTTGTTGACTACCTATTACTAGGGATGAGCCGAACACCCCCCTGTTCGGTTCGCACCAGAACATGCGAACAGGAAAAAAGTTCGCTCGAACACACGAACACCGTTAAAGTCTATGGGACACGAACATGAATAAGCAAAAGTGCTAATTTTAAAGGCTAATATGCAAGTTATTGTCATAAAAAGTGTTTGGGGACCCGGGTCCTGCCCCAGGGGACATGGATCAATGCAAAAAAAAGTTTTAAAAACGGCCGTTTTTTCAGGAGCAGTGATTTTAATAATGCTTAAAGTCAAACAATAAAAGTGTAATATCCCTTTAAATTTCGTACCTGGGGGGTGTCTATAGTATGCCTGTAAAGGGGCGCATGTTTCCTGTGTTTAGAACAGTCTGACAGCAAAATGACATTTCGAAGAAAAAAACATTTAAAACTACCCGCGGCTATTGCATTGCCGACAATACACATAGAAGTTCATTGATAAAAACGGCATGGGAATTCCCCACAGGGAAACCCCGAACCAAAATTAAAAAAAAAAAATGATGTGGGAGTCCCCCTAAATTCCATACAAGGCCCTTTAGGTCTGGTATGGATATTAAGGGGAACCCCGGCCAAAATTTAAAAAAAAAATGACGTGGGGTTCCCCCTAAATTTCATACCAGACCCTTCAGGTCTGGTATGGATTTTAAGGGGAACCCCGCGCCAAAAAAAAAAAAAAGAAAGGCGTGGGGTTCCCCCAAAAATGCATACCAGACCCTTATCCGAGCATGTAACCTGGCAGGCCGCAGGAAAAGAGGGGGGGACGAGAGTGCGGCCCCCCCCCCTGAACCGTACCAGGCCACATGCCCTCAACATTGGGAGGGTGCTTTGGGGTAGCCCCCCAAAACACCTTGTCCCAATGTTGATGAGGACAAGGGCCTCATCCCCACAACCCTGGCCGGTGGTTGTGGGGGTCTGCGGGCAGGGGGCTTATCGGAATCTGGAAGCCCCCTTTAACAAGGGGACCCCCAGATCCCGGCCCCCCCCTGTGTGAAATGGTAAGGGAGTACTTACCCCTACCATTTCACTAAAAAACTGTCAAAAATGTTAAAAATGACAAGAGACAGTTTTTGACAATTCCTTTTTTTCAATTCTGGCTCTTCTGGTTCTTCCTCCGGCGTTCTCGTCCAGCATCTCCTCCGCGGCGTCTTCTATCTTCTTCTTCTCGGGCCGCTCCGCACCCATGGCATGAGGGGAGGCTCCCGCTCTTCTCTTCATCTTCTTCTTCATCCTCTTTTCTTCCTTCTTCTCTTCTTCTCCTCTTCATTTTCTTCTCCGGGCCGCTCCGCATCCATGCTGTCATGGAGGGAGGCTCCTGCTGTGTGACGGCGTCTCTTCGTCTGACGGCTCTTAAATAACGGGGGGTGGGGTCACCCGGTGACTTGACGGGACTTCCCTGTGACGTCACGGGGAATGCCACATTGAAGTCCCGTCATGTCCCGTGCGTCAGAGGGGGGCGGGGTCACCGGGTGGCCCCACCCCCCGTTATTTAAGAGCCGTCAGACGAAGAGACGCCGTCACACAGCGGGAGCCTCCCTCCATGACAGCATGGATGCGGAGCGGCCCGGAGAAGAAAATAAAGAGGAGAAGAAGAGAAGAAGGAAGAAGGAAAAAGAGAAGAGGATGAAGAAGAAGATGAAGAGAAGAGCGGGAGCCTCCCCTCATGCCATGGGTGCGGAGCGGCCCGAGGAGAAGAAGATAGAAGATGTGGAGGAGATGCTGGACGAGAACGCCGGAGGAAGAACCAGAAGAAGATGAAGGAAGAAAGAAGAAGCATTTAAATAAAGGAATTGTCAAAAACTGTCTCTTGTCATTTTTAACATTTTTGACAGTTTTTTAGTGAAATGGTAGGGGTAAGTACCCCCTTACCATTTCACACAGGGGGGGGCCGGGATCTGGGGGTCCCCTTGTTAAAGGGGGCTTCCAGATTCCGATAAGCCCCCCGCCCGCAGACCCCCACAACCACCGGCCAGGGTTGTGGGGATGAGGCCCTTGTCCTCATCAACATGGGGACAAGGTGTTTTGGGGGCTACCCAAAAGCACCCTCCCAATGTTGAGGGCATGTGGCCTGGTACGGTTCAGGAGGGGGGGCCGCACTCTCGTCCCCCCTCTTTTCCTGCGGCCTGCCAGGTTGCGTGCTCGGATAAAGGTCTGGTATGGATTGTTGGGGGGACCCCACGCCGTTTTTTTTTTTTTTTGGCGCGTGGTTCCCCTTAAAATCCATACCAGACCTGAAGGGTCTGGTATGGAATTTAGGGGGAACCCCACGTCATTTTTTTTTAAAATTTTGGCCGGGGTTCCCCTTAATATCCATACCAGACCTGAAGGGCCTGGTATGGAATTTAGGGGGTCTCCCACGTCATTTTTTTTTTTATTTTGGTTCGGGGTTGCCCTGTGGGGAACTCCCATGCCGTTTTTATCAATGAACTTCTATGTGTATTGTCGGCAATGCAATAGCCGCGGGTAGTTTTAAATGGCTTTTTTTCCTTCGAAATGTCATTTTGCTGTCAGACTGTTCTAAACACAGGAAACATGCGCCCCTTTACAGGCATACTATAGACACCCCCCAGGTACGAAATTTAAAGGGATATTGCACTTTTATTGTTTGACTTTAAGCATTATTAAAATCACTGCTCCTGAAAAAACAGCCGTTTTTAAAACTTTTTTTTGCATTGATCCATGTCCCCTGGGGCAGGACCCAGGTCCCCAAACACTTTTTATGACAATAACTTGCATATTAGCCTTTAAAATTAGCACTTTTGATTTCTCCCATAGACTTTTAAAGGGTGTTCCGCGGCATTCGAATTTGCCGCGAACACCCCAAATTGTTCGCTGTTCGGTGAACTTGCGAACAGCCAATGTTCGAGTCGAACATGAGTTCGACTCGAACTCGAAGCTCATCCCTACCTATTACACTTTTGAAGGCCCTAGAGCAGCAGGACAATGGAAACGCCCAAAAAAGGACTCCATTTTGGAAAGCTAACACCCCGATGTATAATCTATAAGGCATAATGAGTCTTTTGAACGTTTCATTTTCTTCCAGAAGTTTTTGGAAAATGTGGAAAAAAATTAGAACTTTTTTTTTTTTTACACAAAGTTGTCCATTTATAAAATATTTCTAACACATAGCATATACATAGCAAAAAATGACACCCCAAAATACATTCTGCTACTCCTCCTGAGAGTGGCGATGTGAGACTTTTACACAGCTTGGCCACATACAGAGGCCCAACATGCAAGGAACATCGTCAGGTTTTCTAGGGACACATAGCAAGCACATACCAAGAACATAATAATTTTTTGATTGTCATCGCGTTTAAGCCTTGTGACAGAACCAGCCAGGACAGAGGCTTTTGGAGGGGACTGAATGCCAGACTCTTGCCTACCGATTATGGGCCCTGGCATTTGGAGGATTGGTGCTCATTGTGAGCTGTATGCAAGGGGACCCTGGAGGTGGTGTTATTTTAGATTCAGGTCCATGTCCCCCAAGACACACTGCCACGGTTTTGCAATAGTTTGCTCTGTCAGCTTACCTGTCTCCATGTGTTCATCTCTAGAGACCAGCTGCCATTCACCCGACTGGTTTTATAACCTCTCCTCTAAGCATGGCCCCACCCCAGGCCCTATCAGGGAACCCTATATTAACCTGTGCACTGCAAGCCAGCAGTGATGATCAACCATTGTGTGTTAGCCTCCCTGTGTACTTGCTGTGTTTCCTACGTCTGATTCCTGTTACCGACTTTGGCCTGTTCTCGACTCTCCCTGTCTGCTTGTTACCCTGACCTTTGGCATGGCTTGTTTATCCTTGTCTGCTAGTCTCCCTGACCTTTGGCTTACCCCTTACTTCCCTGTCATTCCAGCCTGCTGCCTCCTTCCTCTTCTCCTGTAGTCTACTGTGAGCGTGAGCTGTGAGACCCTGGGGGCCGCGACCTGGAGCCTAACAGCAGCGCAGTCCATCCTCACCACTAGAGGCTCTGGTGAACACCCGCTGGCTCTTAGACTCCACGCCCTGGGGAATCTATGCTCTAGCTCCCACTGGGATCCATGATAGTTATCCTCTAGACCTGCTTCCTGAACCTTCCAGGGTTCAATCCGCAGCAGTCAGTCCTAGGGTCCACTACCTTAGCGGTGCACTTCCAACTCCTACAGAGTGCATCTGTCACCTTGTCCCAGGTGACCTGACACACACAGACTCTGGGGACCCTGGATATGCTATTGTGATAGGAGTCACTAATAGGGGCACAGGATAAATGAGAACCCCAATATGATCTGTGCTAGTCAGACTCAATGCTGTATATATGTATATATAATGTGTGCTGTCTCATTATGTTGTGTTCTATTTGCAGTGATGGTTGGGGTGTGACTGTATTCTATTGTCTATTTTTGCTGTCTGCCTCAACCGCTATGGGATGTCTAAGCGTCTTGCTGTGAGGAAAGAGGGAGGGGGGATTCCTCCAGCAGCCCCCCTGTTAAGACTGATGAGAAGTTAAACACACCTGACCTGTGTGTCCATTGTCATTTGACAGTTTAACCCACTCTGTTTTCCAAGGGTGGGGGGAAGTGTTTTGAATTGAGATCTGTGTAACATGTGCTTGAATAAAGATTCTTTCCTGCTTGAACCTCAAGACAGAGTCTTGTCTCGTACTTGGGGGAGAATTATTTGTATGGGTTCCTTGCTCAGCTGATTGAAGTGTCCGTTAGCTGCCTTTGTGTTCAGGAATGGCATATCTTAAACGGCTTTAACCCCTTTCATACTCGGGGTGTCATTACAAGCCTCGATAGTTAATGCAGGGTCTTAAAGTACCATCTTTTTTGGCAACCAAAAAGAACCCTGTGAGGATTTCCAGATGAATCCTCTCTCTAGATTCTAAGTGACATACTCTGACATGGCCTGGGTCTCTGGGATGGATAGAGGGTAGGTAGGCAGAGTTGCTCCAGGAATAAGGTCAATAGCACAGTCAAAAGGCCTGTGCAGAGGAAGCACCTCAGCTGATTTTTTTTGCAGAACACATCCCAGAAATCTCTATATGCAGCGGGAAGAGTAGAAGATACAGATGTGGTTGCAACCGGAAGTCTTTCCTTGGGGCAACCTTGAGTAGGCAGGACGAGAAACAGGAGGGACCCCAAGCCAGGATCTGCCCAGAAGTCCAGTCCACATATGGAGAGTGGAGCTGTAGCCAAGGAAGGCCCAATACAATGGGGTTAAGGCCTTAGGTAGGATATGGAAGGATATCCACTTCTGATGGAGTATCCCTACCGACATCTTAACAGGGAGATGGAAGAGAAAAGCTGTGCTGTACAATGCAGGTAGGCAATACGTTGTGTATCCAGAACACTAAAGTGCAGTTCAGACGTATGACACCCAGGTGAGCTCCTTAACAGTGCCACCACCTAATAAAAAACTTGCTTACCAGATAGTAAGCAAGAAGGAGCGGATGGCTAAAACCCAGCCAAGGCCTTTTATTAAACCGGCAGAGGCATCCAGACAGGGGCAGTCACTGGCTTGGATCTGTGCTCCAATTCCTCCACAGCGTAGATAACCCATAGGACTCAGCAATAATCAGGGTAATCGGGATATAAAAGAAAAGCAGCCATAGCGTAATCTCGCTTTTATAGGTTTATTTATAAAAAAAGTATTGCACTTACAGTTAAATTGCACAGTATTTGCGTTAAAAACGAAGCCGGCCGGCTACAATAGAGATACCCGTCCTCCTTCTTTCCCTGTCAGGCTGCACTGCGCGCCCTTTCTCTACCTCACTGAGTGGCCTGGAAAGCCTTTCCTGATGTTGGCCAGATGTTCGCCCACTTGAATGCTCAAGGTGCAAATAGTCCTCCCAACATATTGAAAGCCACATGAGTATCTAAGGAGGTACACCACCCCCCTAGGGCTACATGTGATGAAATCTCAAATCTCAAAAGATTATCCATAATGTGGCTTCCATGGATGCTTGTAAAACACTTCTGAATAGGAAAACCCCTACTTTTATCCTCACACAACCATTACTCGTTTACCCATTTCATAAATACTACAATTATAATATGGGAAATTGCTCAAAAGTGTTTTTTACCTGCTCACCTCACACGCTACATAACCATTTATGGAAGAAGGCACAATTATCACCCTGTGTTGACACCATCTCCTAAACGCTATACAACCAAGAGTGTAACACATTATGTGTTCCAATATAGGTTATTATATGCCATGATAAATATTAATTGATGCTGATTGGCTATTCAAACCAGGCACCAAGAATGGATTCCAAAGTAGTGAATGTTTAGATGAAATGTTCTAGTCCCCTCATTGTACATTTACAAGACTACCGCCCTCAAAAACTCACTGCTATACAGTATTAATAAGAGTGAGAGAGACTAAACCTTTTATTTCACTAAAAGTTACACAAAAATTGTGATGTTTTGAATTCAGTGGTGCACATTATTTTTTTTTGGGGGGGGTGGCACAACCAACACCCCCCTCCCCCCGCCCACCCGCGGGAGACAACAGATGGACTTATGGAGCTGCCGCCACTGTTTGAATTTGATGTAATGCAATGGAGTCTACAGGGGAGGGGAAATTAAGTTTTTGGAGCTTTTTTTAAAGGCAAAATGGGCTTTAAATGGATATTGGGTTTTCAGAAGCACCATTCACTTATTCTGGACCTGTTATACCAAAAAAAACACATTATTAGCCTCATTATTTAGGGTTTTCACAGAAATTAAAAAAACAGGTCGTGAATAAAAGTAAAAGATTAAATGTCAGCCCAAGCAGCTCAATAAGCCACATTAAGAATTTGCCAAAACCATTTTGCTCTTCTCCAAGTATGTGCTCCTTGCACTGACAATCTTGTTCTTTTTGGTATTTTCTTGTAACCTGATCAAATACAAAACAAGTATTAACAAGTTTTTAAACTGCCTTTTTAAGGCATTGGGTATTTTTTTATGTTAAACTATTGTGTTAAAATTACAATCTTCAATACTGATCTGGCTGTGGTGCTCCCTGGGCCTAAAGCTTTTATTGGACCCGACTACTGATTCCAGCTTAAAGTCCTTGTCTGCCCTTCAGGAACAAGCTTATCTCCCCTCATGGGAATATTATCGATACCTCCAGATTTCTCACTTTCTTGCCACATATGTGGGAGCTTGATTCTTTTTGATGGTATTTGTAAGGATTGGGATAGTATCTGGGCAGCAAGTAAATCCTCTTCCCAAAATATGTTAGCAGTAGTGACCAACTATAAAATCGTATTATTACGATGGTACTTGGTTCCGGCAAGAATCTCAGAATTTTCACCTGGCTAAACCTCTATGTGCTTTTGTGGCTGTGGAGAGTTGGGTAAGCATGTACATATCTGGTGGACATGCCCAATCGTGCGACAGTTCTGTGTTTAGATCTTTAGGATGACCTCAACTTTACTTAACCAAAACTTGGAACTTCACCTAGGAAGCACTATATTGAACCGTTGTGCTCTCAATTTCACTATAGCTCAGACAAAACTTTTACATCAACTTATGACAGCATCCAAACAAACCATAGTGAAGGCTAGGGACTGTGACTTTTTGTACACTTGAGACCAAAAATAGGATGACCCAAGCTATGATTCCTAGTAAGTTAGAAGCTACCATTCTAGACGCGATCCCTAAACACGTCAAAGTTTGGCAGCCCTGGGTAGATCACTTCTTACCACCTGGCTTCGACTCCCCTCTTCTCGATGCTTGGGGATACATTGAGGCTGTTGCTTGTGACCCAGTTTGAGTGGCTGCCCTTTTTCTACTTCTTTGCTTTCTTCTTCTTCTGCTCCCTCCTTGTTTCTTCTCTTCTTTCTTGCTACTCCTTCAAGTATGCTGTTAGGGGTTTTCCCCTGTGACTTTTTCAAATCTCACATTACTGGCTAACCCTTTGGCATTTTATCTCATTTTATACACACGATCGAAATGTCCGACCGAAAGCTCCCATCACACTTTTTCTGTCGAGAAGTCCGGCCGTGTGTACGCGGCATTAGAGTAAGTACTAGGGTACTTAGGTGCATTAACAATATGGTTTTGTGGCTTTTGTGCCCATCCACTAGTGTGCTCTCTCAATCATGATGAGGAAATAGTTCCCCATCAGGCCCCACCCACTCATTGACAAGTCATTGCCCATACTTGAAAAAATACATGAGCTGTATTCCTACCCCTTTTATTTTCATATAGCTTTCGGCCTGGGAATCTCCCAGCCAGCAGCTAAATGAAGCAGTTGATGTAGCCCCGTGCGGGATACTGTCACATACATGACAGCTTCCCAGCACATGCTCAGCCCACTCTGTGTACTGGCTCCTGATGATATCACATATAGATGATGAAACACGGGGCAGGGCTTCCAGTAATATTACTTTTGCTTGTTGGTACACAAAACTCCGTTCCTATTTTCATTTTTGGCCTGCGCTTTCTGTAATAAAAGTACAGTGCCTTGAAAAAATATTCATTCCCCTTTACAACCAAAAACTTAAATGTATTTTATTGGGATTTTATGTGATAGACCAACACAAAGTGGCACATAATTGTGAAGTGGAAGGAAAATGATAAATGGTTTTTCAAGTTTTTTACAAATAAATATGTGAAAAGTGTGTCCTGCATTTGTATTCAGCCCCCCAGACAATACTTTGTAGAACCACCTTTCACTGCAATTACAGCTGCAAGTCTTTTTGGGGATGTCTCTACCAGCTTAGCACATCTAGAAAGTGACATTTTTGCTTATTCTGCTTTGCAAAATAGTTCAAGCTCTGTCGGATTTCATGGAGTGTCTGAACAGCAATTTTCAAATCTTGCCACAGATTCTCAATTGGATTTAGGTCTAGACTTTGACTGGGCCATTCTAACACATGATCATGATTTGATCTAAACGATTCCATTGTAGCTCTGGCTGTATGTTTAGTGTCATTGTCCTGCTGGAAGATGAACCTCCGCCCCAGTCTCAAGTCTTTTGCAGACTCTAACAGTTTTTTCTAAGATTGCCCTGTATTTGGCTCCATCCATCTTCCCATCAACTCTGACCAACTTCCCTGTCCCTGCTGAAGAAAAGCATCCCCACAGCATGATGCTGTCACCACCATGTTTCACAGTGGGGATGGTGTGTTCAGGGTAATGTGCAGTGTTAGTTTTACACCACACATAGCGTTTTGCTTTTAGGTCAAAAAGTTTAATTGTGGTCTCATCTGACCAGAGCACCTTTTTCCACATTTGCTGTGTCCCCCACATGGCTTCTCGCAAACTGCAAACGGGACTTCTTATGGCTTTCTTTCAACAATGGCTTTCTTCTTTACACTCTACCTTTAAGGCCAGATTTGTGGACTGCACGACTAATAGTTGTCCTGTGGACAGATTCTCCCACCTGAGCTGTGCATCTCTGCAGCTCAGTTACCATTGGGCCTCTTGGCTGCTTCTCTGATTAATGCTCTCCTTGCCTGGCAATTTAGGTGGACGGCCATGTCTTGGTAGATTTGCAGTTATGCCAAACTCTTTCCATTTTCGCATGATGGATTGAACAGTACTCCATGAGATGTTTAAAGCTTGTGAATTTTTTTTATAACCTAACCCTGCTTTAACTTCTCCACAACTTTATCCCTAACCTGTCTGGTGTGTTCCTTGGCCTTCTTGATGCTGTTTGTTCACTAAGGTTCTCTAACAAACCTCTGAGGGCTTCACAGAACAGCTGTATTTATAGTGAGATTGAATTACACACAGCTGGGCTCTATTTACTAATTAGGTGACTTTTGAAGGCAATTAGTTCCACTAGATTTTAGTTAGGGGTATCAGAGTAAAGGGGGCTGAATAGAAATGCACGCCACACTTTTCAGATATTTATTTGTAAAAAAATTTGAAAACCATTTATCATTTTCCTTCCACTTCACAATTATGTGCCACTTTGTGTTGGTCTATCACATAAAATTCCAATAAAATACATTTATGTTTTTGGTTGTAACATGACAAGATGTGGAAAATTTCAAGGGGTATGAATACATTTTCAAGGCACTGTATATGAAAGAACATGATACTGGGCACCATTGAGTATCTTAAAGTCACAGAGGCACCTTGTCAATCATAAAGACAAAAGTCCCAGCAAGTGGACCTTAAGGCTCGGTTCACACTGGGGCGACTTGTCAGGCGACCTAGTCGCCTGACAAGTCGCCTCCCGTTCTGTGCTATGGAACCATTCTAATCGGAGCGACGCAAGTCGCTCCGACTTAGAAAAAGGTTCCTGTATTACTTTGGGGGCGACTTGGGGCGACTTGCATAGACTTCTATGCAGAAGTCGTCTCGCAAGTCGCCCCGGCAGTCGTTTGCAGGTCGCCTCGCTGAGGCGACCTGCAAGTCGTGCCGCCCATGTGTGAACCGGGCTTAAATGGACCGATGACCATTAACAACTTTAGTGGGATACCTGATGCATGGCACACTGTTTAAAAAGTGCTTTTTGACTTGTTTTTATATTAACCCCTTCTTGACCGCCCACCTGCAATGTGCTGCACTACCCGTACGTTGCTGCCTACTTTTGGGTTTAGGGTGCACGCATGCATGCCCCCCACCCGGCTATCGCTGTGCCTGTCAGCCTGCTGATCATCACAGCTCAGAGCTGTGTGTTGGTAAATAACACAGAGCTCAGTACAGATGAAGCAATCTGTCAGTTTCTCATGCCTGCTTTGCTGAGAGATCATTGGTAAAAAGCAGCACATTTTGCACACATTACACATAGTTAGGCACACTTTTAACCCATTAATCACCCTAGATGTTAACCCCTTCACAGCCAGTGTCATTAGTATAGTGCATATTATTAGCACTGATCACTGTATTAATGTCCCTGGTGATGTCAGTGGCAATTATTTCCCCCCTGCATCAGTTAGTGTCAGATTGCCCACTGCGCTATCACTGTCCCATTATAAGTTATTGATCACCACCATTAGTAGTATCCACATATAAAAAAAATAGAAATTCCACTATATATACACACACACCATAGTTTGTAGGCACTATAACTATAACTTTCAAAGTGCCTTTAAACCAATCAATATACACTTATTGGGGTTTTTTTCTATCAAAAACATGTAGCAAATAACATTTATGAAAACATTTTATTTATTTTTTTTAATTGGATACGTTTTATAGCACAAAGCAAAAAATATTGGGGTTTTTTCAAAACGTTAAGTGTTTTTTCTGTTTAGATCACAAAAAATAAAAGACCACCAAAAAAAAAGCTCTATTTCTGTGAAAAAATTATATAAATTTCCTATGAGTACAGTATTACATGATCATATAATCACCAGTTAAAGTAGTGCAGTGAATAAAATAAAAGTTTAGGTACTTATTTGTGTTTATGTATGTGACAACAAATGAATGATCAATTAAACACTGCAAAGTAAATCACATGGGTAACATAAAAACCTTAAAAAACATTAAAATACATAGATCTCTATATGGTTGAAAAAAGCAAGCTTAAAGTCCGTATGTGATAGTAATCCCAACACCAAAACAAAATAGCTCTGATTTGAAACTTCAAGTTCTTCCACCACGAGCACTAAATGGGAAGATGGCAACTCACCAGAGGTGTTTGACTCCTTTTTACAGGATGATCAAAATGCGCAATTTGGAATACCAATTGATTCCACTGTCAGCACCACTCCAATCCAATGGCCCCTCGATATTTGGCTATGGTAGGAAAAATAACTCTACAAGAGACATGGATAAAAAGTCTCATAGTGTAGTATATTTATTTGAATGTTTTAAAAGCAGCAAAAAAATAGATTGCACTCACATATTAAAGTGCCTGGCCTAGGTAAAACAGCATGTGTGGCTATGGCTTGGAGGCTTTGGCCAATTATGGCTCAGGGGATTTAGTACACGCCCCACACTATATAAGGCCGCCTGCACGGCGGCCCTGTGTAGTGTGTGTTCCGGCGTTCATTGAGAGAGAGAGACAGACAGTGACATTTGATTTGAGTTAGATAGATTAGGCAGCACAGTCAGTCAGTTAGCTGCACTTACAGTGTATTGTGTATATATATATGCATCCCAGGTGTTGCATATATATATATATACACACTGTATTCAGTTTAGCTAGATCCGTTCCTGTTATCTTCCTACTGACAGGCAGGCTTGTCTTGTTACAGTATTTACATCTACCTGAAGAAAATTACTGATGTTCTTTTGATCCTATTAGTACCACAGTCAGGCAGCTAGACTATTTACAGTTAGTGCAGTGCGTCCTGCTCACAGTGTTCAGCTAGATCCATTCCTGTTATCTTCTTACTGACAGGCAGGCTTGTCTTGTTACAGTATATACAGCTACCTGAAAAAAATTGCTGGTGTTCTTTAGATCCTATTAGTACCACAGTCAGGCAGCTAGACTATTTACAGTTAGTGCAGTGCGTCCTGCTCACAGTGTTCAGCTAGATCCGTTCCTGTTATCTTCTTACTGACAGGCAGGCTTGTCTTGTTACAGTATATACAGCTACCTGAAGAAAATTACTGGTGTTCTTTTGATCCTATTAGTACCACAGTCAGGCAGCTAGACTATTTACAGTTAGTGCAGTGCATCCTGCTCACAGTGTTCAGCTAAAACTACAAGTTAGTGGGGTGCGTCCTGCTCACAGTGTTCAGCTAAACCTACAAGTTAGTGGGGTGCGTCCTGCTCACAGTGTTCAGCTAAACCTACAAGTTAGTGCGGTGCGTCCTGCTCACAGTGTTCAGCTAAACCTACAAGTTAGTGGGGTGCGTCCTGCTCACAGTGTTCAGCTATATCCGTTCCTGTTATCTTCTTACTGACAGGCAGGCTTGTCTTGTTACAGTATTTACAGCTACCTGAAGAAAATTACTGGTGTTCTTTTGATCCTATTAGTACCACAGTCAGGCAGCTAGACTATTTACAGCTAGTGCAGTGCGTCCTGCTCACAGTGTTCAGCTAAACCTACAAGTTAGTGGGGTGCGCCCTGCTCAAAGTGTTCAGGTAAACCTACAAGTTAGTGTGGTGCATCCTGCTCACAGTGTTCAGCTAAACCTACAAGTTAGTGGGGTGCGTCCTGCTCACAGTGTTCAGCTAGATCCGTTCCTGTTATCTTCTTACTGACAGGCAGGCTTGTCTTGTTACAGTATTTACAGCTACCTGAAGAAAATTACTGGTGTTCTTTTGATCCTATTAGTACCACAGTCAGGCAGCTAGACTATTTACAGTTAGTGCAGTGCGTCCTGCTCACAGTGTTCAGCTAAACCTACAAGTTAGTGGGGTGCGTCCTGCTCACAGTGTTCAGCTAAACCTACAAGTTAGTGGGGTGCGTCCTGCTCACAGTGTTCAGCTAAACCTACAAGTTAGTGCAGTGCGTCCTGCTCGCAGTGTTCAGCTAAACCTACAAGTTAGTGGGGTGCGTCCTGCTCACAGTATTCAGCTAGATCCTTTCCTGTTATCTTCTTACTGACAGGCAAGCTTGTCTTGTTACAGTATTTACAGCTACCTGAAGAAAATTACTGGTGTTCTTTTGATCCTATTAGTACCACAGTCAGGCAGCTAGACTATTTACAGTTAGTGCAGTGCGTCCTACTCACAGTGTTCAGCTAAACCTACAAGTTAGTGGGGTGCGTCCTGCTCACAGTGTTCAGCTAAACCTACAAGTTAGTGTGGTGCGTCCACCTCACAGTGTTCAGCTAAACCTACAAGTTAGTGGGGTGCGTCCTGCTCACAGTGTTCAGCTAAACCTACAAGTTGGTGGGGTGCGTCCTGCTCACAGTGTTCAGCTAAACCTACAAGTTAGTGGGGTGCGTCCTGCTCACTATGTTCAGCTAAACCTACAAGTTAGTGGGGTGCGTCCTGCTCACAGTGTTCAGCTAAACCTACAAGTTAGTGTGGTGCGTCCACCTCACAGTGTTCAGCTAAACCTACAAGTTAGTGGGGTATGTCCACCTCACAGTGTTCAGCTAAAGCTACCTGTAGAAGGTTGGTGGTGTTCTCATACTACAGGCAGGCAGTTGATTTTGCTAGCTGCAGTATTAGTACATATATATATATATATATATATATATATATATATATATATATATATATATCCCAGCTTAGTGCAGCTACAGGCCATTAGTATGTCTGGAAGGCCAAGAAGGAGAGGCAGACAGTCACAAGCCAATAAGAGAGGGCAAGCAGGCTCTGTGTCTAGTGCTGGTCGTGGAGACGGTGCATTCTCATCAGCACGTGGCCGTGGGACAAGCTTGGCCTTTTTTTCGGCAGCTGGCCGCGTTGAGCCGCAACATGCGGAAGACTTGGTCGAGTGGATGACCAAGCCGTCCTCATCCTCCTCATTGTCTCTCACCCATGCCTAGGGTACTTTGTCTGGCAAAGCAGCGGCCTCTTCCCTCGGCTCAATGTCATCAGTGACTCCTTCCCTAGCCCAACCATGTCCTCCTGAGGAGTCTCTCGAACTGTTTGACCACAGTGTTGGGTACATGCTCCAGGAGGATTCCCAGCGTTTGGAAGGCTCTGATGATGATACTGAGCTCGATGAAGGCAGTAACATGAGCAGGGACAGAGGGGGTGCCCAAGAAGGACAGCAATCTGGCAGTCATGCTCCCCCTGCTGCAGCATACTGCCAGGTTTGCTCCAGTGATGAGGAGGGAGGGGATGATGAGGTCACTGACTCAACGTGGGTGCCTGATAGGAGAGAGGAGGAGGAGGAGGAGAAGGCAACACATCACCAACGAGGCAGGATGCCCTCCAGGGGCCAGCCTAAGGGCAGCACATTGACTGCATCACACCCCAAAGCTCCACATGTGCAGGATGCTGCAGTCTCTGCGCGTTATTCAAAAAGTTCTTTGGTGTGGGCCTTTTTTGAGACGAGTGCATCAGATCGCACCGCTGCTATTTGCAACATATGTCTCAAGCGTATCTCGCGTGGCCAAAACATCTCCCGCTTGGGTACCACATGCTTGACCAGACATATGTTGACCTGCCATGCAGTTCGTTGGCAAGCGTATCTAAAAGACCCACACCAAAGAACAAAGAGGACCTCTCCTTGCTCCTCGTCAGCTGAGATTTCCAACCCCACTATACCTTCAGTCCTCTCTGAGACCTGCACTGAGAGGAATGAAGGTGTAGAATTAGGTGTGTCACAGCCAAGTACTTGTGGGCAATCTGCTTTTGGTACACCGACGTCAGATTGTACCAGGCAAATTTCCCTGCCCCAGCTGCTGCACCGCCGAAAGAAGTTTGCTCCCAGCCATCCACATGCCCAGCGGTTGAATGCTAGCTTGGCAAAATTGCTAGCACTTCAACTGCTGCCTTTTCAGTTGGTAGACTCTGCCCCCTTCCGTGAGTTTGTGGAATGTGCGGTTCCTCAGTGGCAGGTACCCAAACGCCACTTTTTCTCACGGAAGGCGATTCCGGCTCTCTACCGGCATGTGGAAGGCAATGTCCATGCCTCGCTGGACAGGGCGGTCAGCGGTAAGGTGCATATTACCGCTGACTCATGGTCCAGCAGGCATGGACAGGGACGTTACCTAAGTTTCACGGCGCATTGGGTGACTCTGCTGGCAGCTGGGAAGGATGCAGGACAAAGTGCAGTAGTGCACCACGCCTCCAAAATGCTAATGATTGTGACACACCTCTCTCCTCCACCCCCTCCTCTTCTTCTTCCTCCATGGCCTGTGCTTTGTCCTCGGAACCAGCGGTGCTCCGTAGTCGTTCAAGGGGCTACGCAAGTACGCAGGCCAAAAGATGCCATGCGGTGCTTGAGCTGGTGTGCTTGGGGAACAGGAGCCACACTGGGGCAGAGGTTCTGTCAGCTCTGCAGGGGCAGGTTCAGAGGTGGTTGATGCCACGCCAACTTAAGGCAGGAATGGTGGTTTGCGACAATGGCACCAACCTCCTCTCTGCCCTCCGACAGGGACAAATGACCCATGTGCCCTGTTTGGCTCACATCCTTAACTTGGTGGTGCAGCGGTTCTTGGGCAGGTACCCGGGCTTACAGGATGTCCTGAGGCAGGCCAGGAAAGTCTGTGTGCATTTCCGCCGGTCATATAATGCCAGTGCTCGGCTGACGGACCTCCAAAAGGAGTTTAACCTGCCCAAGAACTGCCTAATCTGTGACATGCCCACCAGGTGGAACTCAACGTTGGCCATGCTGCAGCGGCTGCACACGCAGCAGAGGGCCATCAATGAGTACCTGTGCGACTATGGCACCAGGACAGGGTCAGGGGAGCTTGTTTTTTTTTCCCCACGCCAGTGGGCCATGATCAGGGATGCATGCACTGTCCTGTCACCATTTGAGGAGGCCACGAGGATGGTGAGCAGTGACAGTGCATGCATCAGTGACACTGTCCCCCTTGTCCACCTGTTGGAGCACACGCTGCATGGAATAATGGACAGGGCACTTGAGGCAAAACAGAGGCAGGAAGAGGAGGACTTCCTTAGCTCTAAAGGCCCCCTTTATCCAGACAGTGTTCCTGCGTGCCCGCCGATCACACAGGAAGAGGACGAGGAGGAGGAGGAGGAGGAAGATTGTGTCAGTATGGAGGTGGAGCCTGGCACTCAGCATCAGCAGCAGTCTTTAAGGGATCAGTCCCAAGAAACACATGGACTTGTACGTGGCTGGGAGGAGGTGGCTGCGGACCATGTCGTCCTTAGTGACCCAGAGGACTCCGGACCGAATGCCTCAGCAAACCTACGCTGCATGGCCTCCCTGATCCTGCAAAGCCTGCGGAAGGATCCTCGTATTCGTGGTATCAAGGAGAAGGACCAATACTGGCTGGCAACCCTCCTTGATCCACGTTACAAGGGTAAGATTGCGGACCTTATCTTGCCATCGCAGAGGGAGCAGAGGATGAAACATCTTCGGGAGGCCTTGCAGAAAGGTCTGTGCAACGCGTTCCCAGAGACTGGGAGGTTACAAACTCCTGTTTCTGGACAATGTGTTGCTGAGGCTTCGGTCAGTCAAAGAAGGAGCGGTGGAGAAGGTGGCCGTCTGACCGGTGCGTTCAGACAATTTTTTGGTCTGCAGCCCCAAGGTATGATCGGTTCCAGCAACCATCGCCAGCGTCTGTTTTACATGGTGCAGGAATACCTAGGGGCAAGATCAGACTTGGACACCTTTCCCACCGAAAATCCTCTGGGTTACTGGGTCTTGAGGATGGATCACTGGCCAGAGCTTGCACAGTATGCATTTGAGCTACTGGCCTGTCCTGCATCCAGCGTTCTTTCGGAACGCACATTTAGTGCTGCTGGAGGCGTGGTAACCGATCACAGGGTGCGTCTGTCCACCGACTCGGTCGATCGACTGACCTTCATAAAAATGAATCAGTCTTGGATCACCACCAGCTACCAAGCACCTGATGCTGATGTAACCGAATAATTTTTTTTGAAATCTCAGATCCCTTCAAAGACTGCCTATGCTGATGCTGAGTGACTATCCCTGAGTAATTATCCTCTTCCTCCTCAATGATCACGCTGATAGCTTGTAAGAACATTTTTGGTTCTGGGCGCCACCACCAGTGCCTAAGGCACAATTTTTCAGCCCCTGTTTAACAGGGGCGTGTAATTACAATTTTTGATGCAATACTTTGCAGCAGGGCTCATTTCAGCATTCCAACTAGAGTATCTGTGAGGGGTTGCAGTGTTGTGGCACCAGCACCAGTACCTAAGGCCCAATTTTTCAGCACCTGTTCAACAGGGGCATGTAATTACAATTCTTGATCAAATATTTCACAGCAGGGCCCATTTCTGCACCCACCAAGAGCGAGTGAGGACTTACAGTGTTGTGGCACCAGCACCACCACCACCACCAAAGGCCCAATTTTTCTGCCCCTGTTCAACAGGGGCATGTAATTACAATTCTTGATCTAATATTTCACAGCAGGGCCCATTTCTGCACCCACCAAGAGCGATTGAGGACTTACAGTGTTGTGGCACCAGCACCACCACCACCAAAGGCCCAATTCTTCTGCCCTTGTTCAACAGGGGCATGTAATTACAATTCTTGATCTAATATTTCACAGCAGGGCCCATTTCTGCACCCACCAAGAGCGAGTGAGGACTTACAGTTTTGTTGCACCAGCACCACCACCACCACCACCAAAGGCCCAGTTTTTCTGCCCTTGTTCAACAGGGGCATGTAATTACAATTCTTGATGTAATATTTCACAGCAGGGCCCATTTCTGCACCCACCAAGAGCGAGTGAGGACTTACAGTGTTGTGGCACCAGCACCACCACCACCAAAGGCTCAGTTTTTCTGCCCCTGTTCAACAGGGGCATGTAATTACAATTCTTGATCTAATATTTCACAGCAGGGCCCTGTGAGGGCTTACAGTGTTGTGGCCACAACAACACCTAAGGCCCAAATTTCTGCTGGGTATATAGGGCAGGCCCCTACTTCCAAACATCTAACTTACAAACGACTCTTACTTGCAAACGGAAGGAGACAACAGGAAGTGAGATGAAATCTACCCCTAGGAAGGGAAATTCTCTCCTGTAAGAGTTAATATGGGAAAAACATTTCTCCTTTCCACTGATGCTTTCCAATCCTTGTTCCACAAAAAAACCCAAATTTTCAAAAAACATTTGTCATTGGGACAAAAAGTGAGGTGAAATCTTCTGAAGAGGAGGAAAGACAGCAAAACAAATGTCACAGGGGTGATAACCCTTCCCTATGTTTTCCAAAAAGCTTAAAAAAGATTTTTTGGCTGGAGCTAAACACGTTAAAAATGTACCCGTTCAAAATTACAAACAGATTCTACTTAACAACAAACCTACAGTCCCTGTCTTGTTTGCACCGCCTGTATACTGCTGTTCGGAGTATCTAGGGCCTGGTGGCCCCACACCTTTCCTTATTTTAATTTGGGTGCAGGGTTCCCCTTAATATCCATACAAGACCCAAAGGGCCTGGTAATGGACTGGGGGGTACCCATGCTGTTTGTCTCACTGATTTTCATCCATATTGCCAGGACCCGACATTACATTAAACCCGCAAGCAGTTTTAAATTAGATTTTTTTCCTTTAAAAATGACATTTGGTGCAGGGACTGTTCTAAACACGGGAAACACGCGCCACTTTACAGGCATACTATAGACACCCCCCAGGTACGATATTTAAAGGAATATTTCACTTTTTTTTTTTTTACTTTAAGCATCATTAAAATCACTGCTCCCGAAAAAACTGACGTTTTTAAAAGTTTTTTTTGCATTGATACATGTTCCCTGGGGTAGGACCCGGGTCCCCAAACCCTTTTTAGGACAATACCATGCAAATTAGCCTTTAAAATGAGCACTTTTGATTTTGAACGTTCGAGTCCCATATACGTCAATGGGGTTCTAATGTTCGTGCGAATTTTCGGTCCGTTCGCATTTTCTGGTGCGAACCGAATCGGGGGTGTTCAGCTCATCCCTAGTCATATTCATCACACGTGACAACTGATGAAAAGCTTGTAGTTTCCCTGGTTTTGCCCCGAATGGTTCTACATGCTTTACATCTTTTACATTTATAAAATGTAAATCATGTTTGATCAAGGAAAGTAGGGGGGTCTCTTAGGTGGTCTGACAACATTTTTTTGCCAGCAAATTATGTAACCCTGACACCCTTCTATAGATAAAAAGATTCTTACAAATAAGCCTAAGTTTAAGATTGTGGTCTTTTCGTAAAAGGGGCCAGTGTGTTTTTGATGATTTTTTCTACTTCTTTATATTGAAGATGAAATCCTGAGATGAACACAAGATTAAACTGGTCCCCTGTGTGTTCTTTAACCTTCAGTCTAAGAAGTATTTGACGATCAATTTGTCTAACTTTTTCCTCCTAAGTTCCAATTGTTGTTTACTGTATCCCTTTTCAACAAATCTACTTATAAGCATATTGGTCTGGGCCATATAATCTTCCTCTCTTGCACAATTCCTTTTAATTCTGAAAAATTGGCCCTTTAGAATTGCTCTCACCCAGTTTGGGTGATGGCAACTTCGGGTTGAAATGTAACCATTGTGGTCAGTGTCCTTGAAATGAGTCCGGGTTGCCAAACTAGATCCTGTCTTGAATAGCTCTAAATCCAGAAATTGGATACAAGACTGATGTAAAGTGCTGGTAAATTTAATGTGATACTTGTTGGAATTCATATGTTTCAAAAACATTTTCAATACCTCTTGAGAACCTCCAAAACGATAATTATATCATCTATGTATCGTTGGTACATTTTCAATTGGGGCCACTGGTTGGTAAAAATGCATTCTTCTTCCCATTTATTTAAAAAAATGTTGGCAATGCTGGGTGCATACCTTGCCCCCATAGCGACCCCTTTTATTTGATTATAAAAGTCTCCCGCGTGTCAAAAATAGTTGTTGGTCATTGCTGTTTCCAGAGCTTCAACCAAAAATCTAATTTGTTTTTTTTTAGGTTTGAGTATTTTTGAAATGCCCAACGAGTGGCACTAAGGGCATCCGTGCGTCGGTGCGTACCCCTGATGACGTCAGTTGTGACGAAATGGCCGTAGGGTCACAACATTGCACGCACCTCGCATGCGCGATTTTAAATTAAACGGCGGTAGTGTCGTTTTTTTTATCTTGTTTTATTTCCTTTGTTTTTACTAAATGCTCTATACCGCATTTCGCTAAATAAAGAAACCAAAAGTTATCTGCACCAGCGGAGCATCTTTTTTTGTTTCTTTTTGGCATTACAATCATATCTTTTCTTTTCTGGATCCGTGGAAGACTCCAAGTTTGCCCCACGAGAGGATAGGATTTGGGAGAACATCCATAGCCGTTGTAGGCTGGCTGGCTATTCGGCAAGGAGTCCTGACGCATCGGTTCATCGATGTCCCTTGGAGTATCACTGTGGTGGTTCACCCACATCTGCTTAGCTTGTTTTCAGAGGCTTTCTGGTAAACCTTTCATTCATTTATCCAGTGGTGGGCAACATCGAATAATGAAGATGTATCCCTGAAATCTGCATTGAATACCTGGCATCAAACACACTGTTATGGACTTTTATGTTCCTTTATAAGTTTTCAATTTTTTCACGTATTTTAGTTTGTGTGTTTACGCTCTAAGAAGCACTTTATATAATTAACACGCATGATTGTGCTTTGTCACTATGTTGATATATTGATTTTGAGACCCCTTTTCACTATTTTAATAATTGGCTTATCAATTTCATAAATTACTTCACATGTCCAGCGCTGCACTTTCTATACTACATCCTGTTGACCAATATTGGTATAAAGAGATTCAACATCTACTGTGGCTAGTATTGTATGATCTCCTATCACCGTTTCTTTTGTCATGTTGATAAGCTCCTTACTATCTTTGAGGTAGGCTTTACTCCTAGTGGATATTGGTTGTAAAAAAAATATATCTATGTATTCCCCAAGTCTTTAATAAAGGGAATCAATAGCACTAACTATGGGTCTACCTGCAGGAGTGGTCTTATTTTTATGGATCTTGGGAATTTGGTATGTAACTGTTTTTTTTTTAACTTTAGGTAGTAGATATTTTGCATCTTTTTGTTAAGTATCCCTGTTTGGGAACCCTTATTGATCAATTTGGAAAGGTAGACTTTTAATCTGGCAGTTGGATCACCCAGAAGTTTTTTTATAGGTGGCCGAATCCTGTACTATTCTCTGCATTTCAGCAATGTAGTCCTCTTTCTTGAGGATTACCAGACCTCCCCCATTATATGCCGATCTTATTACTATATTTTTATTTTTTCTAATTTTTGGATTGCTTGTCTAGTTTCTTTAATTTTGGGGATGTCTTTAATATCTTCTTTAATGTGCCCATACAATTTCCAATATGTTGGCAGAACCACCAGGACTATGGCTAAAAGGATAGGGGAGCATATTGATAACATAAAAAAGGGGTTCAATCACCATAGTGTATCCAATCATTTTAGGTTGTTGCACAATAAAGACCCCTCCCTCCTTAGGTTTTGGGGCATTGATAAGGTTCACCAGCATTGGAGAGGCACCGATATGACAAAGAAGGTATCCCAAATGGAGTGGATATATAGACTTCAATCACTTCAACCTATGGGATTAAATATAGATATTGACCTCAAATGTTTTATTACTAACTATTGATTATTGACAATTTTAGCACCCATTTTGTAATTGGTATATCTAAATGGGGATATTTTTTATTCCTTTTCCTTTTTAATACTCCAGTTTTTCATTATCATCCATATTACTGGATTGCTCTTATCCATTATTTACTTTATTAATTTATAGGTATATTTTTAGGTATAGATTTGTCATTTGGTGTCATTTGGTCATTCTCCACTAGATGGCGCCAACTAGAAAATCTTTCCATTTGGTATACTAAAATTAATTCACCCATTTTTAGATGTGATGTGCATTGTTTTTATTGCAAGTATTGTATCTTTTTGCAATAATGTATCAATATGGTATACACATTTTTTTTACGTATATATAACTAGCTATGGTTTGTGGTTGGTCAATTTTGTGTGGTATTGACAGAGTGTGCGGATTGCACATCCCTAGAGGCAGAATTCACAATAAACATTTGTCCTCTCCTCCATTTTGGAGTACCAATAGAAACCATCCTATCCCTATAAAAGCAAGTAGTAAGTGGCATGTCCTAACTTCCTGAAAACGCTAAGCATGACGAAATGTACAATGAAGGAGAGGGTCCGTCACTTCTGGGTCCCGTTTGATACCCCACACAGGCTTTAGCATGCAGAGCGAGACATGAACAGCACCCCACCGCCGGAAACCAAGCCATATCCACACATGCTGTTTTTCCTAGGCCAGGCACTTTAATATGTGAGTGCAATCTATTTTGTTAATGCTCTTAAAACATTCAAATAAATATACTACACCACGAGACCTTTTTTTCCATGTCTCTTGTGGAGTTATTTTTCCTACCATAGCCAAATATTGAGGGGCCATTGTAGTGGGGTGGTGCTGACAGTGGAATCAATTGGTATTCCAAATGCGCATTTTGACCATCCTGTAAAAAGGGGTCAAACACTTCTGGTGAGTTGCCATCTTCCAATTGAGCACTCGTAGTGGAAGAACTTGAAGTTTGAATTCAGAGCTATTTTGTTTTGGTGTTGGGATTACTATCACATATGGACTTTAAGCTTGCTTTTTTCAACCATATAGAAATCTATGTACTTTTTAGGAATTTTTCTGTTTTTTATGTTACCCATGTGATTTACTTTGCAATGTTTAATTGATCATTCATTTGTTGTCACACACATAAACACAAATAAGCGCCTAAACTTTTATTTTATTCACTTATACCATTGATGATTTCATCACCTCAAAGGGGTATTATTTACTACCATTCCCGCACACAGTGCGCCAATTCTAGTTTATCCATTCACTAAAGTAGTGGAGTGCCAAATAGCAAAAAATGGCCTGGTCATGAAGAGGGTAAAACATCCTGGTGCTGAAGTGGTTAAAGAAGTTGTAAGGTACCTGTGATAGGTAGTGTCCGAAGTGGAGCTTGTGTGCTGAGGATTTAGGCGAAAACTTAGTCAGGCAAATCAGGACGGCAACAGATCAGGCAAAGCGGTACACAATCGAAGTCCAGAGTTTGGTCAGGCAAGCGAAGGTCATACACAAGCTGGCTGTGAAGTACAAAATCAGCAGGCTAGAGAGTAGTCAGGAATTCAGGCAGAAGTTCAAACACGGTATTCAGAGTCAAAAAGCAGTCAAAACACCCAGGAAGCTAGTCCAAACAAATGGGCACTAAGAGATAGGAAGTGCTGCTATTTATGGGCTGCTTTGATTGTAGATTGTCCACAGCTGGCAGCAGGTGGGGCTAGTGAGTCCAAGGTAATGCATCAAACTAAGAGAACATAGCTATAACTCCAGAGCTCCTATGTGGCACAACAAGCAAGACTGCAGCCATGGGACCAGGTCCCGGTTCAAATACACCCAGGTACATGACAGGGCCCCCTCCCCAGTGGACCCCTCCAGGGACCTAGCGGGGTTTAGTGGGAAAGGAGGCATGGAAGTCCCGAATAAGAGCAGGAGGATGCAAATCTTTGGCTGGGACCCAGGAATGGTCTGTGACAGAATATGACTTCCAATGAACCAGATACCGCAGGCCACGACCCTGTCTTCTAGAATCAAGAATCTTAAAGACTTCAAACTCATTTCAAACTCAAGCACAGGAGGAGGTAGCTGTTGCATTCTGGACTAGCGATTGAAAATTGCCTTTTTGAGTAGGGAAACGTGGAATAAGGGGTGAATCCGGAGAGAGGAGGGCAATTTCAACCAACAGGAGACTGGCCCGATTCGAGCAATAATTCTGTAAGGACCGATGAATCGAGAGCCCAATTTGGTAGAAGGTTGTTTCAGTCTCACGTATTTGGTTGATAGCCAAACTCTGTCCCCCATCACATATGGGGGTATATGGCGTCTTCGTTTGTTGGAGAAAAGCGCATACTTGCCTGCTGACTTCCGTAGTAATAAGCAAATCTTTTTCCAATGTAGCAGAATATTTTTCACCCCCAAATCTGCTGCTGGTACACCAGAAGAAGGCTGAAGCAGGGGAAGGTAAAATCTCTGCCTTTTGCTTGCAAAATACATCTGCAAACTCATGGTATTCACGAGGCAAGGTAGGTGGGATGGCCACGGAAGCCAACAGGCAACCAGAAAGTCTTTTGGGTTGAGACAAACAGTTTAGATGACAGAACAAACCCCAAGAGGTTAATTCTCTATTTTCCCAACCAAAAGAAGGGTTATGTTGTTGTAACCATGGGTAACCAAGGATAACGGCAGAAGTGGGGAATCAATAAGAGACAAGACAACTTCCTCTTTGTGGAGTATGCCTACCTGAAGGGTGATAGTCGTATGCCCTGTACACACGATCGGACATTGATCGGACATTCCGACAACAAAATCCATGGATTTTTTCCAACAGATGTTGGCTCAAACTTGTCTTGCATACACACGGTCGCACAAAGTTGTCGGAAAATCTGATTGTTCTGAACGCAGTGACGTAAAACACATATGTCAGGACTATAAACGGGGCAGTAGCCAATAGCTTTCGTCTCTTAATTTATTCTCAGCATGCATGGCACTTTGTGTGTCGGATTTGTGTACACATGATCGGAATTTAACCCATCAAATTTTGTTGTCGGTAAATTTTATATTCTGCTCTCAAACTTTGTGTGTCGGAAATTCCGACGGAATAGTCCGATGGAGCCCACACACAATCAGAATTTCCGACAACACAATCCAATTGCACTTTTTCCCTTGGAAAATCCGACCCTGTGTACAGGGCAGTAGTCTCAAATTTTACAATTCTTCACACCTCCTAAAGACGGGAATTGAAACGTACGTTGAGGTGTGCTTGGTTACGCAATCCCTATCCCTCCATCCGGTCCCTGTGGTTGTCGGCAGCTGTTGGTGATGCGCACGCCAGCTACCACTCGCAGAGCAGAGTTCATAGATCATACGAGCGGTTCAGCCTCAGTGCCGGGCGAAGGCACTCCCAAATGTAAGCAGCCATTCGGCTTTGTGTGTTTTTAATCGTTTTTAAATAAATGGGATTACACTATTCTAGTCCTTCTTGTATCCTTCTTTATATTTCCTGACGTCCCACTCGGGGAGAGGAACAGGTTACCTACAAGGCTTATCCATACCATAGCAGCAAGCCAAATCTTGCAAAGGCTGTTATTGACCTCTTTTTATCTAAAAAGGTCAACATCTTCTGGTAAGCGGACATCCACTTTCTGAGCACTTTGGGTGTATACTACAGTTGGTGGAGGTTGTGCAACTACACAGAGGAAGATTCACCTTTATTGATTCATATATCTTGCAATAGTGGAAGATTCATTTATATTGATTTGTCTATTATTTTTCAATTGCATGTGGACTATTTTCATTCATACAATTTTTCCTATACTTTTTTGGTATATATTTTTGTTGTCACTAAGATATTATTTTACCTTATATGCAGGGATTATATGGTTGTCATCCTTTTGGCATATGCACTTGTGGTATTTAGTCTATATACTCATATAGCATTTTTGCATGGTACACCGTTGTGTTTTTTATACATTTGAATATAACAATTTAGATGTCATTCAGTTCACCGTTCATATAGACCTAGCGCCCCCCACAGTATGTATTGAGTACACTTACTTTGTTTACCTTTTTATTATTAATAAACAAGTGTGATTAACTGTACTTCTGTCTCAGTCTGATTCCTGGTTTCTGACAGTAGGCGAAGGCCATGAATTCAGAAGATGCAATCAGTCCACTTGTTGGTAATATTTTTTCCAGATTGGATGACCAGGATCACCGCATGGATCAGTTTGCCTTGGCATTACAAATGCTCCTGAGTCGCACAGCTCACCTGGAATCTTCCACTATGGCTGCTCCGGTACAACCTGTGTTGCAGGCCATCCCTGTTGCTGCTCCAGTCTCTGTGCAGGCACCTGCCTCGAGTATTACCCCTATAAGTGGCATGTCTGGTTCCCCTCCGCTTCCCCAGTGATTTGGGGGTGATCCAGTTCAATGCAGAGGGTTTCTCAACCAGGTTGAGATATACTTTGAGATGCTGCCCCAGGCGTTTCCCACGGACAGAAGCAAAGTAGGTTTTGTGATATCTTTACTTTATGAGATAGCCTTGGCCTGGGCAAACCCCCTATGGGAGATGCAAAAACCTGTGGTCCTGAGTTACCCAGAATTTGTGGCTTCCTTCAAAAGGGTATTTGACGTTCCCGCATGCTCGAGAACTGTTGCCGATTACACCATTGAATTACGTACTCTGGCAGCAGAGGTTGCTTGGAACAATGAGGCCCTCGTGGCTGCCTTCTCTCATGGTCTCTCGGGTAACATCAAGGGTGAGATAGTAGCCCAAGATATACCCACTGAACTGGAGAGGTTGATCACATTTACCATCCTCGTTGACTCCAGACTCAGAGAAAGACTCTCTTTTAAGGAGCGCTGGCGCAAGCCTCCTGTACATTTGTCTCCGAGCTTTACAGTCCCACCCTTGCCTCCCTCACCTCCCATGCCTCCTGTTACTTTTTACATCCAGTTCAGCCTTAAAAAACAATAAATAAAATAAATAATCTCGTACTATCCCAATAGCCAATTTTATACCCTCAGTTGAAGGCAAAAAAACACAGCAGAGCATGCTCCAATTTGCTACAGCAGGGAAAAAATTCCTTCCTGATCCCCCAAGAGGCAATCTGATTTTCCCTGGATTAACTTTACCTATAAAATGTCAGTACCCAGTTATATTATGTACATTTAGGAAAGTATCCAGGCCTTTCTTAAAGCAATCTACTGAGCTGGCCAGAACCACCTCTGGCAGGAGTCTATTCCACATTTTCACAGCTCTTACTGTGAAGAAACCTTTGCGTATTTGGAGAAGAAATCTCTTTTCCTCTAGACGTAAAGAGTGCCCCTTGTCCTCTGGGTTGACCGTAAAGAGAATAACACCAAGTTCCCTATATGGACCCCTTATATATTTGAACATGTTGATCATATCCCCCCTTATTCTCCTCTTCTCAAGAGTGAATAAATTCAGTTCCTCTAATCTTTCCTCATAGCTGAGCTCCTCCATGCCTCTTATCAGTTTGGTTGCCCTTCTCTGCACTTTCTCCAGTTCCCCAATATCCTTTTTGAGAACTGGTGCCCAAAACTGAACTGCATATTCCAGATGAGGTCTTACTAATGATTTGAACAGGGGCAAAATTATATCTCTCTCTCTGGAGTCCATACCTCTCTTAATACAAGAAAGGGCTTTGCTCGCTTTGGAAACTGCAGCTTAGCATTGCATGCTATTATTGAGCTTATGATCTACCAAAACCCCCAGATCCTTCTCCACCACGGATTCCCCCAGTTGTACTCCCCCTAGCATGTATGATGCATGCATATTCTTAGCCCTCAAGTGCATAACTATACATTTCTTAACATTAAACCTCATCTGCCACATAGTCGCCCAATTAGACAGTGCATTGAGGTCAACTTGTAAATTGGAGACATCCTGTAAGGACGTTATTCCACTGTATAGCTTGGTGTCATCTGCAAAGACAGAAATGTTACTTTCGATCCCAGACCCAATATCATTTATAAAGATATTAAAAAGTAAGGGTCCCAGCACTGAACCTTGGGGTACACCACTGATAACCTTAGACCATTTAGAGTAAGAATCATTAACCACTACTCTCTGAATTCTGTCTTTTAGCCAGTTTTCTATCTATTTACAAATTGATATTTCCAAGCCTGTAGACTTTACCTTACACATGAGCCACGTGTGGGGAACTGTGTCAAACGCTTTTGCAAAATCCAAGTTTACTACGTCCACAGCCACCCCTCTGTCCAAGGTTTTACTTACCTCTTCTTAAAAAGAAATCAGGTTTGCCTGACAACTTCTGTCTTTCATGAATCCATGCTGTCTGTTGCTTAAAATGTTTTTTTTCCAGCAAGAACTCGTCTATGTGGTCTTTTATTAAACGCTCCAGTATCCTCCGACTGTAGTAAAACTAGCAGGTCTATAGTTACTTGGTGAAGACTTCGATCCCTTTTTAAATATAGGCACCACGTTCACCCAGCCCCAATCCAGTGGTACTATTCCCATCATTAATGAGTCCCTAAAAATAAGATACAATGGCTTTGAAATTACAGACCTCAATTCTTTTAGCATCCGTAGGTGGATGCCATCAGGTCCAGGTGCTTTATCCACCTTTATTCTGTCTAAATATTTCTGGACCATATCACTTTTGAGCCATTGTGGATCACTTGGGGCTGTGTCACTTCCACCCCCATTATGGACATGAGCTCCCCCATGCTCTTTTGTATACACAGAGCTGAAGAAAGTATTTAATACATTTGTATAACCAATTGTGCCTGCGCTAAAAAATATATATATATGAACTGAGTGAAAAAATCGTGCAGGAATATTAAATTATTAATATGCTAGTGAATACATACATATATGAAAATACATATATAGTGCAATCCTTATATATGAAAACCTCAAAGTGTATGACAGCTCCGTCCTACCCCTCCCCGACGCGTATTCGGCACAGGGATCACGTGCCTTCCTCTGGGGGATATCCCAGAGAGGAAGGCATGTGATCCCTGTGCCGAATATGCGTCGGGGAGGGGTAGGATGGAGCTGTCAGCAGGGAAGGAGGTTTTTATACACCGCACCGCACGCCATACGAGCCGTTGCTAACGAATTACACCTGGATAGTTTGGTGCACTATAGCACCAGCACATTGTGAGTACCCTCCTGGAGGAATTTTTTTTATTCTAAATAAATCCCGACTTTATTACACCATGGAGTTTTCCCTTTTCTCTTTTATGAATGATGTCTGACTGTACCTGAGAGGATTGATTATACAGCACTATATCCTGAGTGAGCCCTGGAGTGGCCCCATTGCGTGTTTGACACTGTTTAACTACCGTGTCACACGAATAGAGGTGAGCGCAAGCACAAGTGGGGGGTCACGGGAGAGCACATCTAGCTTGCTGTGATTTGGACACCTTACAGGAGAAGCATGATGGACACTTTATTCATGGACACTGTTTACTTGCACATTTTTTTGCTTTAGTTTTAATTTGCCGATCGTATTTTGATTGGACACTCGATTGCCGCAGGATTTTAGGTTTATATCTATGCATGATGCACTTTGAGCATTTTATATAAGGATTGCACTTTTATGTGGATGCACTTTGAGGTTTTCATATATAAGGATTGCACTATATATGTATTTTCATATATGTATGTCTTCACCAGCATATTAATAATTTAATATTCTTGCACGATTTTTTCACTCAGTTCATATACATATATTTTTTAGCGCAGGCACAATTGGTTATATTTGTTTAATGCACGAAATGAAACGTGGTGAAGTGTTTGCTGCTTAAAAATAGTTTATTTACGCCTGATAGACATTGGTCCACTTGTGGCTCGCAAGAACTCCACATTTTTATTTAATAAATTTGCCTTCTCTTTGTCCCCAGTCACTCACTCTAGATTATTTTGTAAGGGTCCTACATGCTCAGACCTGGCCTTTTTACTATTAATATATTTGAAGAATTTTTTGGGGTTTGTCCTGCTATCTTTTGCAATCTGTCGTTCGTTTTGAATTTTTGCATCCTTGATTTCCTTTTTACATATTCTGTTAAACTATTTGTAACATTTAAATGACACTAGTGTTTCTTAATTTTTATATTTTTTAAAAGCTCTTTTCTTATTGTTTATAGCTTCTTTAACTTTGGCCGTGAGCCACATAGGTTTTGTTTTTAGCCTTTTAAACTTATTGCCCATGGGATTATACTTTGCATTGAGGTCCCAAACAGTCTTTTTGAAGAATTCCCATTTCTGTTCTGTGTTTATCAATGCAAATATTCCCTCCCAGTCTAAATCCTAGAGAGCAGCCCTCATCCTTGGAAAATTTGCTCTCTTGAAGTTAAGTGTTTTTATCTTTCCCGTATGTATTTCTTGTTTACAGCTAACATCAAATGAAATCATGTTATGATCACTGTTACCCAGGTGTTCCTTTATCTATACATTAGTAATAAGCTCTGCATGGTTTGAGATTACCAGGTCCAACAGAGCTTCATCCCTAGTTAGGGTCACAATAAACTGGACCATAAAATTGTCCTGTAATAGGTTTATAAATTTTTGCCCTTTAACTGTCCCAGCAGTGCCATTACTCCAGTCAATTTCTGGGTAGTTAAAATCCCCCATTATTATCCCTTTCCTAGCCCTTGCAGCCCTTTCCATCTGTGCAAGGAGTTGAGTCTCCACCTCCTCGTTAACATTGTGTGGTCTATAACAAACTCCAATGATTAACTTTGAACTACGCCCATTTATATGCAGTTCCACCCATAATGCTTCAGACTCATCACACTCTCCATCAACCAGGTCCTCTTTCACACTTGCTTTGAGATCACTTCTCACATAGAGACAGACCCCGCCACCTTTCCTTTTTTGCCCTGTCTCCCTGAAAGAGTGCATAGCCAGGAAAATTAATAGCCCAGTCATGTACAGATTGAAGCCAAGTTTCAGCAATACCGATTACATCATATCTCTCCTCATGCACCAGAGCTTCCAACTCACCTATTTTGCTTGGCAGACTTCTGGCATTGGTGTACAAACATTTTAATGCATTATTACATTTTGCTCCGGTGTTTTTCATATCATTTTTAGTAGTACAAATGGCACTATAGTTTCCAATGGCTGTTTGCAACATGGGAAATTTCTTGTCACCTGCCATAACCCTCCCCCCATCCATCCCCTTTCCACCCTCCATTAATGTCTAACCCCTAACTGACCTGTCTGCCCAATGTAATTCTAGTTCACCATCCCCCCTCAATCCTAGTTTAAATACTCCTCCTGCCTTCCCATAAACCTCTCCCCCAGCACAGCAGACCCCCTTCCATTCAAGTGCAAACTGTCTTTAGCATATAGGTTGCACCCCAATGAAAAGTCAGCCCAGTGCTCTAGACAGAGTGGTGACAGAGAGCTGTTGGCGATCATTTTAGCCCTGAAAGAATGGAGACATCTCCTTGAAGGTACCACTGTGCCGGTTCTAGTTCTTACCGACCATAAGAATCTCACATTCTTGTCTGAGGCTAAGCGCATCTCTCCCAGAAGGGCGCGATAGGCTCTTTTCCTGTCGAGTTTTAATTACATTGTCTCATTCTTACCCAGTACTAAGAATGTATGGGCTGACGCCTTGTCATGACAATTTTCCTCCACTCCCAAGATGGCCGGTTCCTGTGATTCCTCCTGATTGTATTCTTGCTACGGTTAGCACCAGTCTTACTCCTCCTTTGGGTGACAAAATTCTTGCTGCTCAGGTCGATGCTCCTCCTGAGAAACCTTGTGACTGCTGCTTTGTTTCCAAGAGTCTCCGTACTGCTGTGCTCCAGACTTACCATTCTCCCAAGGCTGCTGGCCAACCTGGTAAGAATCAACTCTTTTGGGCCATTTCCCAACAATTCTGGTGGCCTAGTCTATGTGCTGATGTAACCGCCTTCGTAGCTGCCTGTTCCGTGTGTGCTCAGAGTAAGACAACACGACACCTTCCAGTGGGCCTCCTACAACCCATACCCAATGAAGAGAGGCCCTGAACCCATGATGGATTTCATTGTGGAGTTACCCAACCCCCAGGGCAACACAGTTATCCTTATGGTGGTTGACCGGTTCTCGAAAATGTTGCATTGTATTCAACTCAAGAAGTTGCCTACTTCTAAGGAATCGGCTTCTATTTTTGCTCCGGAGATCTTCCGCTTACATGGGCTACCCAAGGTGATGGTCTCAGACAGGGGTAGTCAGTTTGTGTCCCGGTTCTGAAGAGCCTTTTGTGCACAGTTAGGTATTCAGCTTGCTTTCTCCTCTGTGTATCACCCGCAGTCTAATGGGGCCGCAGAATGAGCCAGTCAGTCCTTGGAGCAATTCCTACGTTGCTATATTTCTGACCATCATAACAACTGGTCAGACCTCTTACCGTGGGCGGAGTTTGACCACAATAGTGCCTTGAATTCAGCTTCCAGTTTGTCCCCATTTATGGCGAACTATGGTTTCCAACCTTCCGTGTTGCCTGCCTCGTTTGTTCCGCAGAGTATTCCTGCGTTAGAGGAGCATCTCCATGGCCTTCGTTCCACTTGGGCACAAGTCCAGGAGGCTTTGCAACATGCTAACGATAGGTACAGACTCCATGCTGACCGCAGACGCCTGCCTGCGCCTTCCTACCAGGTTGGGGACAGAGTCTGGCTGTCGTCTCGCAACCTCTGACTTCTTGGGTCTCATCCTCAGATGTACATGCCCCTGTCCTCCTTCGTGATTTCCATAGACGTTTTTTCCTCAAGCCCGATGGTCCTCTGAGGGGGAGGGGTTGTTGAGGAGGGGGTACTGTCAGGGCTGGGCTCAGCCCTTCCTTCTCTGAGCTGGCCACTTAGCTGTCGGCTACTTGCCAGCTCCTTTCTCTCCACAGTGACTCAGCTGTTGATGATCTGCTCATCAGTCCTGGCTACTTAAAGCCGTCCAGCTCACTTCATCTCTGCCTTCGCCTTTGGTCACATCTCATAGACTTTATCCTGCGTTCCTGTTGAAGATTTGCTCGGCTGACGTCCCTTCTGGCTCCTGATCCTGCTTGCTGTACTACTACATTGATCTCTGGCTGTCTGACATTGGCATTGGCTGACTACCCGATCTGGTTGCTGAACTCTGGCTATGTGTTGACTACGCTTACTCTGTTTACCTTTTTATTATTATTAATAAGTGTCATTAACTGTACTTCTGTCTCGGTTTGATTCATGGTTTCTAGCAGCTTGGAAGTTAGGGGCCAAATGGTAAACTGGCCTAGGAAACTTGCAAGTTCTAAGTCTCACTTGGCACCTTTCATTATACCGGACATCCAGACGAACACACAGCTTTATGAATTTCTCAAGGTCTTCTGGGGAATCCTAATAGACTAATTCGTCCTTGATGCTATCTGTAAGACCTTTTCGGAAGGCTGCACGTAATGCCCCAGAGTCCCAATTAGTCTTAGTCAGGGTAGGGAATGCAATAGCATATTGTGCCACAGACCTGGTACCTTGTTGTATGTCCAAAAGTGAGTACTCAGCTGCAGGAGCTCTATCTGGCTTGCCGAATACAGTTTGGAGAGAAGCCAGAAATTTGTCAGCGTCAAGCAGCACAGGATCATTGTGTTCCAGGTAAGGAAAGACCCATGCCGGGGCCTTCCCCTTTCACAAGGAATTTACAAAAGTCACTTTGGCAGACTATGTTTTAAAAGTACTAGGGTTGTTACAGAAATGCAAATGGCAAACATTTAAAAAGCCTCTGCAGTCCTCAGTATCACCACCAAATTTTTCAGGCAGGGGAAGTTTGGGTGGTACAGAAGAGGTGGGTTAGATTGGAGCAGGAGTCTGGACCGTTGCAGAAAGACCAGGCAAGCAAGATTTAAGCATAGTACAAAGTTCATCTAACTTGGCGTCCAGGGAAGAAAGATGCTGTTCATGAGCTCCAATCAATTGTCCCTGACGTGAAATCACCTTAACAATCTCAGCAGGGTTTACTGCCATTGTGGCCCGTTTGTAATGTAAGTTACCTGTGATAGGTAGTGTCTGAAGTGGAGTTTGTGTGCTGAGAATTCCGGCAGATCAGGACAGCAACAGATCAGGCAAAGTGGTACACGATCGAAATCCAGAGATTGGTCAGGCAGGCAAAGGTCATACACGAGCTGGCGGTGAAGTACGAAATCAGCAGACTAGAGAGTAGTCAGGAATTAAGGCAGAAGTTCAAATACGGTATTCAGAGTCACAAAGCAGTCAAAACACCCAGGAAGCTAGTCCAAACAAACGGGCACTGAGAGATAGGAAGTGCTGCTATTTATGGGCTGCTTTGATTGTAGATTGTCCACAGCTGGCAGCAGGTGGGGCTAGTGAGTCCAAGGTAATGCATCAAACTAAGAGAACATAGCTATAACTCCAGATCTCCTCTGTGGCACAACAAGCAAGACTGCAGCTGTGGAACCAGGAACATCCCTTTTCAAATACACCTAGGTACATGGCAGAGGTCAACAACATTTGGTAAGTGCAGTGCGTACACTAGAAACATGAAGGAGAAAGCACAATCGTTCTGTCACAAAGCATGGTAATCATTTTTTTAAACTAATTTATGCATACATTTTTATTCACATGGAATTGTGTGCACTTACAGTGCCTTGCAAAAGTATTCACCCCCCTTGGCTTTTTACCTATTTTGTTATATTACAGCCTTTAGTTCAATGTCTTTTTAATCTGAATTATATGTGATGAATCAGAACACAATATTCTAAGTGGGTGAAGTAAAGTTAGAAAAATATATACATAAAACTATTTTTCAGAAATTAGAAACTGATAATTGGCATGTGTGTATGTATTCACCCCCTTTGTTATGAAGCCCATAAAAAGCTCTGGTGCAACCAATCACCTTCAGAAGTCACATAATGAAATGATGTCCACCTGTGTGCAATCTAAGTGTCACATGATCTGTCATTACATATACACACTTTTTTGAAAGGCCCCAGAGGCTGCAACACCTAAGCAAGAGGCACCACTAACCAAACACTGCCATCAAGACCAAGGAACTCTCCAAACAAGTAAGGGACAGTGTTGTTGAGAAGTACAAGTCAGGGTTAGGTTATAAAAAAAAATCCAAATCTTTAATGATCCCTAGGAGCACCATCAAATCTATCATAAACAAATGGAAAGAACATGGCACAACAGCAAACCTGCCAAGAGACGCCCGCACACCAAAACCCACAGACCGGGCAAGGAGGGCATTAATCAGAGAGGCAGCACAGAGACCTAAGGTACCCCTGGAGGAGCTGCAGAGTTCCACAGCAGAGACTGGAGTATTTGTACATAGGATGACAATAAGCCGTATGCTCCATAGAGTTGGGCTTTATGGCAGAATGGCCAGAAGAAAGCCATTACTTTCAGCAAAAAACAAAATGGCATATTTTGCGAAAAGACATGTGGGAGACTCCCAAAATGTATGGAGGAAGGTGCTCTGGTCCGATGTGACTAAAATAAACTTGTCTGGCGCAAACCCAACACATCATATCACCCATAGAACACCATCCCCACAGTGAAACATGGTGGTGGCAGCATGGGGGGATGTTTTTCAGCAGTCGGGACTGGGAAATTGGTCGGAGTTGAGGGAAAGATGGATGGTGCTAAATACAGGGATATTCTTGAGCAAAACATGTACCACTCTGTGTGTGATTTGAGGTTAGGATGGAGGTTCACCTTCCAGGACAATGACCCCAAACACTGCTAAAGCAACACTTGAGTGGTTTAAGGGGAAACATGTAAATGTGTTGGAATGGCCTAGTCAAAGCCCAGACCTCAATCCAATAGAAAATCTGTGGTCAGACTTAAAGATTGCTGTTCACAAGTGTTCTGTCCACCAGATGTTTTATACTGGTTATTTGTACCTGTGTTGTTAAATTTACATGCAAAATGTGTAATTTACTTAAGACAATCATATGTGGTGTGCAGGCTCCATCTAGCGTTCCTTTTTGGTATTGCTGCAGTTCTGTTTACTTGTATGTGTAATTGAGGAAGTTGTCAGCAAGCAGGGAATTCTGGGTGGAATCTTGGCAGGAAGTGAACCATCCATTCTTTTCAACACATTGCAGGAAGTAAGTCATGTCTTTCGCAATCTATCGCCATCACTCCTTAGAGAATAGGGATGAGCTTCAAGTTCGAGTCGAACTCATGTTCGACTCGAACATTGGCTGTTCGCAAGTTCGCCGAACACCGAACAATTTGGGGTATTCGCGGCAAATTCGAATGCCGCGGAACACCCTTTAAAAGTCTATGGGAGAAATCAAAAGTGCTAATTTTAAAGGCTTATATGCAAGTTATTGTCATAAAAAGTGTTTGGGGACACGGGTCCTGCCCCAGGGGACATGTATCAATGCAAAAAAAAGTTTTAAAAACGGACGTTTTTTCAGGAGCAGTGATTTTAATAATGCTTAAAGTCAAACAATAAAAGTGTAATATCCCTTTAAATTTCGTACCTGGGGGTGTCTATAGTATGCCTGTAAAGGGGCGCATGTTTCCCGTGTTTAGAACAGTCTGACAGCAAAATGACATTTCGAAGGAAAAAACTCATTTAAAACTACCGCGGCTATTAATGAATTGCCGGTCCGACAATACACATAAAAGTTCATTGATAAAAACGGCATGGGAATTCCCCACAGGGAAACCCCGAACCAAAAAAAAAAAAAAAAAAAAAATGACGTGGGGGGGTCCCCCTAAATTCCATACCAGGCCCTTCAGGTCTGGTATGGATATTAAGGGGAACCCCGGCCAAAATTTTTTAAAAAAATGACGTGGGGTTCCCCCTAAATTCCATACCAGACCCTTCAGGTCTGGTATGGATTTTAAGGGGAACCCCGCGCCAAAAAAAAAAAACGGCGTGGGGTTCCCCCAAAAATCCATACCAGACCCTTATCCGAGCACGCAACCTGGCAGGCCGCAGGAAAAGAGGGGGGGACGAGAGTGCAGCCCCCCCCTCCTGAACCGTACCAGGCCACATGCCCTCAACATTGGGAGGGTGCTTTGGGGTAGCCCCCCAAAACACCTTGTCCCCATGTTGATGAGGACAAGGGCCTCATCCCCACAACCGTGGCAGGTGGTTGTGGGGGTCTGCGGGCGGGGGGCTTATCAGAATCTGGAAGCCCCCTTTAACAAGGGGACCCCCAGTTTCCGGCCCCCCCCTGTGTGAAATGGTAAGGGGGTACTTACCCCTACCATTTCACTAAAAAAGTGTCAAAATAGTTAAAAATGACAAGAGACAGTTTTTGACAATTCCTTTATTTAAATGCTTCTTCTATCTTCCTTCATCTTTTTCATCTTCTGGTTCTTCTGGCTCTTCTGGTTCTTCCTCCGGCGTTCTCGTCCAGCATCTCCTCCGCGGCGTCTTCTATCTTCTTCTCCTCGGGCCGCTCCGCACCCATGGCATGAGGGGAGGCTCCCGCTCTTCTCTTCATCTTCTTCTTCTTCATCCTCTTCTCTTCTTCATCTTCTTCTTCTTCATCTCTTCTTCCTTCTTCATTTCTTCTCCGGGCCGCTCCGCAGCCATGCTGGCATGGAGGGAGGCTCCCGCTGTGTGACGGCGTCTCCTCGTCTGACGGTTCTTAAATAACGGGGGGCGGGGCCACCCGGTGACCCCGCCCACCTCTGACGCACGGGACATGACGGGACTTCCCTGTGGCATTCCCCGTGACGTCACAGGGAAGTCCCGTCAAGTCACCGTGCGTCAGAGGGGGGCGGGGTCACCGGGTGGCCCCGCCCCCCGTTATTTAAGAACCGTCAGACGAGGAGACGCCGTCACACAGCGGGAGCCTCCCTCCATGCCAGCATGGCTGCGGAGCGGCCCGGAGAAGAAATGAAGAAGGAAGAAGAGATGAAGAAGAAGAAGATGAAGAAGAGAAGAGGATGAAGAAGAAGATGAAGAGAAGAGCGGGAGCCTCCCCTCATGCCATGGGTGCGGAGCGGCCCGAGAAGAAGATAGAAGACGCCGCGGAGGAGATGCTGGACGAGAACGCCGGAGGAAGAACCAGAAGAGCCAGAAGAACCAGAAGATGAAGGAAGATAGAAGAAGCATTTAAATAAAGGAATTGTCAAAAACTGTCTCTTGTCATTTTTAACTATTTTGACACTTTTTTAGTGAAATGGTAGGGGTAAGTACCCCCTTACCATTTCACACAGGGGGGGGCCGGGATCTGGGGGTCCCCTTGTTAAAGGGGGCTTCCAGATTCCGATAAGCCCCCCGCCCGCAGACCCCCACAACCACCGGCCACGGTTGTGGGGATGAGGCCCTTGTCCTCATCAACATGGGGACAAGGTGTTTTGGGGGGCTACCCCAATGCACCCTCCCAATGTTGAGGGCATGTGGCCTGGTACGGTTCAGGAGGGGGGGGGCGCACTCTCGTCCCCCCCTCTTTTCCTGCGGCCTGCCAGGTTGCGTGCTCGGATAAGGGTCTGGTATGGATTTTTGGGGGAACCCCACGCCGTTTTTTTTTTTTTTTTGGCGCGGGGTTCCCCTTAAAATCCATACCAGACCTGTAGGGTCTGGTATGGAATTTAGGGGGAACCCCACGTCATTTTTTTTTTTTTTTTTGGCCGGGGTTCCCCTTAATATCCATACCAGACCTGAAGGGCCTGGTATGGAATTTAGGGGGACCCCCCCCACGTCATTTTTTTTTTTTTAAATTTTGGTTCGGGGTTTCCCTGTGGGGAATTCCCATGCCGTTTTTATCAATGAACTTGTATGTGTATTGTCGGACCAGCAATTCATTAATAGCCGCGGTAGTTTTAAATGAGTTTTTTCCTTCGAAATGTCATTTTGCTGTCAGACTGTTCTAAACACGGGAAACATGCGCCCCTTTACAGGCATACTATAGACACCCCCCAGGTACGAAATTTAAAGGGATATTACACTTTTATTGTTTGACTTTAAGCATTATTAAAATCACTGCTCCTGAAAAAACGGCCGTTTTTAAAACTTTTTTTTGCATTGATTCATGTCCCCTGGGGCAGGACCCAGGTCCCCAAACACTTTTTATGACAATAACTTGCAAATAAGCCTTTAAAATTAGCACTTTTGATTATTCATGTTCGTGTCGTGTGACTTTAACGGTGTTCGCGTGTTCGAGCGAACTTTTTTCCTGTTCGCATGTTCTGGTGCGAACCGAACAGGGGGGTGTTCGGCTCATCCCTATTAGAGAAACTAAAAAGTAAGTTTTTATTATCTCATCTTGTACTGTATATCGTTGTTTATGCAATGTATGCTGTATTGTATGCAATATTATACTTATTGAGGTCTATTTCTGTTATTTTGTAGTTTCATCTGGCTTGTTCTAATAAAACTGAGATCAAAGAAATATGGTATCTACAGTTATTAGGATAAGAAGGTTTAGCTATCTACTCCTTGAGACAGAACAGTGAAATTTTTCTCTTTCAATATGTTTTTATTTTAAAGTATCACAAGATATAGACCAAACATTTAAATGGCCCAACAAAGGCCCAGATAACAAATTTTACATATAGATTTGAGCAAAATTCAGTTGTATTCGGCAACATGAAACATCTCATGGAAAAGCGAAACTGGAATCATACAGTGGAGCAGGTCAAAGTGTATTCAGACCTTGTGTTTTGCTCGGCCAGGGACAGTAGTGAACCGTCTGAAAAGTAGTACCTGCGGATAGGGGGGGATCGCCTGACCCGGGCACCCCCTATTGGGATCTTCCTGTGCCCCAGCAGGTACCCCTCCCCCCTCATCATTGACTATGGCCCCCCCTAGAGCTTAACCAGGATGACCCCTGTTTGACACAGGTAGAGTGTCATTTGTCCAGATAGGTTTTGTGAAGATATAGGAAATATAGGAACCATATCTTCTTCTACATTCAGAGTTCTCCTTCAGTATTGAAATATATATATATATCTCTGTATTCTTGAGAATATCCATTTAATCTGTTTTCCAGTAAAATGTTGTTGTTTCTGAATTCTCTCGGTATTGCAACACATGTGGCTGGGTTGACCAACATCTAAATGTTCTGCCAATGATTTTCGGAATATGAGATAGGGAAAGATGATGTTGACGTAGAAAGTCCCTGTTTAAAAGCCAAATTAATTTCTTCCAAATAATTATTCTTTCTTTCTGTCAAAATAACTTGACAGTTGAAATTAGCCAGGTCAAAGTAACCCAGAAAACTCAGAACACTGGCCAAGAACTGTGTTGAAATATTGAGTGAAATACTTATTGAAATACGTATTTGTGATGTGTAACTTTGGGCTTTTGCCCGACATAGACTGTAATGATATGAGTTGTCTATAAAAGTCTGTATCACTCTGTAACCTGTATCACTATCAATCCAGATGTGATCTGCTGTATGTACAGTGTATATTCTTGAGTAAACCGTGTGTGAGACGTATGCAGCTGGCGTTGATGTCCTTTATTTCAAGGTTCAACTTTACATTTGGTGACCCTGACGTTTCTTCTTGTTTGCATCTCCACCACCGGCTCCCCACCCTCTCCAGGACAGACAGCAGCAATGAGGCCTCAGGTGAGAAAAATTTTATTTTCTCATGATAAATACTGTCTTTTCTGTGCGGTGTTGAGGGACCGGTTGGGGGAGTGCAGCCACAGAAGGTAACACGTTTCCTATTTTGATTTTGCCTGCATACTTGTCTCTGTATGGTTGCTAAAGAATGTTAAAGGTACCTATTATAATTTAAAGCATGCTAAGTAATGATCATTTTAAGCGCTTGCCTTTTTCTCCTTGTCTCCAGAAATGACAATGTATATTTATGAAGGGATGTATAAGTGCAGGTACCACAATTTCTGAATAGTGAGTAGAAGTTGGTGGTGTGTTGAATTTTTTTTGTATAAACGTTTGTGGTCCTAAGGCAGATTGGTATTGCCTTCAGCGGATATCCACAAATGGGTGAATGGTGTTTTTTGAACGTTTGTGGTCCTAAGGCAGATTGGTATTGCCTTTAGCGGATATCCACAAATGGGTGAATGACCTGCTGTGTGTTCTCTGGAGTAGGGAGTCTAGATAGGGACTAGCCTATTACCACTCAGAAAGGAGACGTCCTTCTGAGAGTAGAACGAGCGAGATATCTCAACTTATGTACTGGGCTGCTGGTACACAGCCATAATGTTAAACGGTGGAGCTCTCAGTCCCGGAGTTCCAAATTATTGTCATTTCTAAAGAGACTAATGAGAAATTGTGATAAATATGGGAAAAAAATGTTTTGCCTGTCATGAATACATTTGGGTTAACAAAAAAGGAAAAAAAAAGTTATTGAAAATAGCAAAAGTAACAGGGCTAAGTATTATTAAATTGCAACCAAGTGCTCCTATCATCAAAATGATGGTGAGTGGAGACCCAGATGCCTTGAAACATTATGTAAAATGGTGTAAACTAACAAGAAAGGAGTATGAAGAGGACCCATCTGAATGGCCGCCAGAGGGGTCCCTTGATACACCTGAAATTGATGTATTGTTTAAACTGCTTTTTAAAAGGTCTGATTGTGGGGGGATTGAATGTTTAGCAGCCTGGGAAGAGTTATCTAGGAAAAATATAAAGCCACCCCCCCTATAAATGTGTTCAGAGAAAGCTGCTTTACAGGTAGAAAATAAGGATAAAATACCCAATGCTTGGGTTTCCCCTTATGACTCAATAAGAAGGGAATTATTAGGAGCATCTGCACCTATGGTATAGCAAGTGGAGACTACAGGAGGGGAGTCAGCTAATGGGGATATAGGAGAGGCATCTGGTTATCAGCAGACCACTCCAAGTATTATGACAGAAACTCCTCTTTTGCAGACACATAGGTAAAATTGTTAATAAACAGTATTCCCCACATTACCGTAGAGAGGAACCATTCTATGATGTAGATGGTACAATGACATTTGAAAAAGATGGGGAACTGTGGCAGTACACTCCAGCAAGAGCAGATGCCTTAGCAAGATTTAATAAATAGAGTAAACTGGATACTAATACTCCTCCAGTAGGGAGTTCTAGAGATCATGCCTCACCTGTATTAACTAGGCAACAGGTAAAACGGATGGGATTACTACCCCAGCGTACCCCAGAAGATAGACAAAGGACAAAAGAGTATTTTAAATCCAAATTAGAACCATTTGGACAAATGCCCTTGAGAGAGGTACCTTTACCGGGGGAGGAAGATGACCAGGGTAATTACACCGCAAGACTAGGAAAAGTTTATGTCCCCTGGAAACCTAATGAGATTAGGGCAATTGTTACTAATCTGCCCAACTTAGAGAAATGTCCAAAGAAGTGGTATAAAAAGTTGATGTGGATAGAGAAAACGCAACAAGCTACATATATGATATGTGGATCTTGATTGATTGTGCTTTGCTAGAAAAGTATGTGTATGTATGTAACGTATTTGCAAGATATGCGAGCATTAATGGATGTTGTGCAAAAGGAAGGTGAGGATGTGTTGGATTACTGGAATAGATTCAAAGGTGCCATTCAGAAGCATAGTGATTGGATTCCAGATGATGAAAGTGATATGAAACGACCAGAGTTGGTGAATGTATTGGTGGATGGAATGTTGTAGGGAAGAAATAAAGCTTCGTACAGTGGCATTTAGAAAGAAACCTGCCCCTGAATTAGTTGAGATTGCTCAAATAGCTTACGAAGTGTTACAAAAAAGGAAAGACAAGGTAGAAAAGAAGAAAACAAAAATGATGAATATACAACTACCAGTGGTTAAGGAAAAAGTCCCTGAACCTAAGGGGGTACCAATATCTACAGTGCAGGTAGCACCTCAGGGTGTACCAGTATATATATCTCTAATTATGGGGTGCCACGGCAAAAGCGTGGCAATTGGAGACAAAAGGAGGGACAACGCATAAACCCTAGAATTCAGTCCCGATACCAACAAATCATCCCAAACAGAGTAAGATTTCCAACCCTGCAGCCTCGTGCCCTCCCCACTTGCTACAAGTGTGGATTGAGTGGGCATATAGCCAAGGACTGTAGGAAGCGCTAGGATAAGCTGGGATGTGGTGACAATATAGATGACATATTTTATCAAGCTTTAAGTGTAATTGAAGTTGATTCTGTTGATGAGCCAATGGTTGAAATAAATGTAAACGGTATTGATTTGTGTGGACTCATAGACACAGAGGCTTCACTGTCTCTTTTAAATGTCTTTGATCCTAACTTACCACTTTCCAATGAAGGAGTTTCTTTGGTTGGAGTAAGTAATAATATAATCTCACCAAGGGTTACGCAGTCTCTACCGGTGACATTGGGAGAGCATTTAACAGGACACTCAATTGTATTGTCTCCACATTCCCCCTGTAATTTATTAGGAAGAGATCTACTTTCTAAAATGGGGGTAACAATTGCATTATCTCTGGATGAAACTGTTATTGACATACCGCATAGGTTAAAAGATGAAGCAACTGATTTGTTGTTCATGCCTTTATTAGTAGCTGATATGGAGGGAGGAATTTCAGAAGAAGTCAAACAAAAAATTAACCCTTCTATATGGGTAACAGGAGTAAACACTCCTGGTCTTATAAAAGTTGCTCCTGTACGGTTAAATAGAGACCCTACATTGCCAGTACCTAGACTACCTCAATACCCCTTATCTCCTGAATCAGTTGAAGGTATTGAGCCAGTAATAGAAGAGTTACTACAGGAGGGTGTTCTTACTCCTTGTAGGAGTTCTGCTAACACTCCTATTTATCCAGTTCCCAAACCAATAAAAACAGGAGAGGATAGCCGTCGATGGAGGTTGGTGCATGATTTGCGTGCAATCAACATGGTAATTATACCATCAGTACCTGTGGTACCCAACCCCTCTACTATACTGGCAACAATACCTCCTTCAGCAACTCACTTTACTGTAATTATTCTTGTCTCAGCCTTCTTTAATGTTCCTGTTCATCCAGATGATCAATGGTTGCTAGCCTTCACGTTTGAGAAAAAGCAACTTACCTGGACTAGATTGCTAATGCGATATCATGATTCCCCCAGTTGCTTTTCTCAGGCACTCAAGGATAAATTAGATGAGTGGCATCCACCCATGAGATCAGTATTAATACAATATGTGGATGATCTTTTGCTAGCATCCTCTGATGAACAGACTTGTACTGAGGATTCTATCTCTTTAATGAATTTTTTAGCCAGTATAGGACAAAGAGTAGATGCTGCAAAAGTACAATGGGTTAAATTGAAAGTACAATACCTGGGCCACTGTGTCTCCCAAGGTATCAAACATTTGACAGATAAAAGGAAAAAAAGTAATTGCAAAGCAACGAATGCCCAGTTGAGAGCATTCCTTGAAATGGTGGGATATTGTAGATAGTTTTTACCTCAATATTCTACAATTATAGGTCTTAGCTGTTCAAATTAGAAGGTAAAGATGAGCTAAGTCTTGCAGAACGAAGATGTATGTTAGAAATGCCCCAAGATTGGGGGCTCAAGTTCAGCAGATAGTGGAGTATGGTGATTTGATTAATGAAAATGTCATTACCGGTACTTCCCTGAACTTGCTGTCTTGAATTTGGGACAAAATACAGAACCAATGCTTGATGTGTCAGTTAATGGTTTGTCTATTCTGTGTTTAATAGATAAAGGCGATTCAAAGAGTTTGTTAAATATATGTGATGCCAATGTTACCACTTCGAATCAGCAGGTAATTTTGGTCGGGGTAAGTAATGATGTAATTACTGTCAAAGTTACTGAACCTCTATAAGTAAAAATGAGAGGTCAGTGTCATAAATGTTCTTTTGTTTTATTGCCATACTCCCCTGACAGTCTACTAGACAGAGGTATAGTAATAAATATAGGAGTAACTATAGTTATAACCATTGAAGGAATAGGAGTAAAACATACTTGAAGTAAAGGGAAACTTTAGATTTGCTCCTTATGCCAGAAATGTATTAACCCCAAGCACAAGGGGCTATTGTAAATATTTATAGTGACTCCGCCTTTGCTGTAGGCATAATGCATAGTTTTGCACAACTCTGGCAAGAGAGGGGTTATCTGACAGCAGCAGGAACCCCTATACAGCATAAAGAGTTAATTGTTAGATTATTGGCAGTGGTCCAGCTGCTTCTTAAAGTTGCAGTAATTAAATGTAAACCACATACTAGAGCAGATGATAGTATATCACTTGGAAATGCTTTGGCTGATAGGTATGCTAAAGATGTAATACATTCTTATGAGCCAACTACAGCGTTTCCAACATTCCTGCTCACAGATTTTCAAGTGGATCTGGATATTGTATCAGCTCTACAGGCAAGTTCGCCTCATACATCCTTTTGGACCACAAAAGGAGCTGTTTGTGGAGCAGATTGTATATGGGAATTAAAAAACAGACTGGTTGCTTCTTTGTTTGTTTTGAGCCATGGGCCTTGCCATGTCTCAACAGGAGGGATGTGTCGGGTGGTAGCCAGAGATTGGTGGGCTCTAGGTTTTTCTGCATATGCTGCTAAAAAAGTTACTGAATGTTCTATATTTCAAATGCATAATATAGGAAAGTCAGTGCCCACTCCCATGAAGCATATTCCACATACTGAGGAGCCATTTCAAATTGTGCAAATTGACTTCTCAGATATGCCCCCTTGTGGTCGATTTAAGTATTTTTGCATTGATCAATTGATCAATTTTTGAACTGGCCAGAGGCTTGGCCCACGTCCAAAAAGTGATGCCAGAACTTTGTACACATTTCGATAATAAACTTATGGCAGAAGTAGTGAATATTTTGGGTATGAAACAGCAATTGCATACTCCTTGCAGATCTCAAGCTAGTGGCCTGGTGGAATGCAGCAATCAAGCCCTGAAGAGGTATTTAGCCAAAATAACTGCTAATGGACAAAGCACATGGGTAGACGCATTACCTATAGCCTTGGCAACCATTAGGACTACCCCTAAAGAGAAGCATGGACTGTCACCTTTTGATATATTGTTTGGGCAACCGCCCAGGAGACTACATTTATCTCTTGTTCAGCCAGAGACAGTGACTTTAATGAATGGACATTGCAAATTGGCAAATGTGTTTTCTGATACTTTTTCCAGAGCGAAAGCAGGACAAGCTGTGGACACGAGTGAAGGAACTCATGGATTAAAGTCAGGAGATTGGGTGTATATCAAGAATCACACACCCCGAACTACTTTGTCTCCTAAGTGGAAAGGACCATTTCAGGTCATTCTTGTGTCTCCTACTGCAGCGAAGCTGAAAGACTATAAGTATTGGGTGCATGGTTCACACTGTAAAAAGACTGTGACTCCAAAAGAGAATATAAGCCGGTCTGCTACTGGCAAGAATTGTTCTGTACCTTTACCTTCCAGGTTTCCTCTACTGACTCGTGCGCGAGCAAGAAGACTGCAGAATGAATCTCCTAGGGCCTAAGATGAATGTGAAGCTCTGGAGTGTTATCCTCTGCGGTGGAGTGATGGTATGGATTACAGTCATGGCATATGAATGAACATACAAGAAAGAAAAGGGTAAGATACAAGACACTTTTCTTTTTAATGTTACTGTAATGGAAGAAATGTCACAACTTGAACCGGTTTCAGATGCAAGCTGCCAAGAAGCTGAATATCACTAACTGCTGGATATGCACACATGCACCTATTTCTCATAAGACTTTATCCTCTTTGTTAGGAATACCTAGCACTTTAGCTAAAATGGAGGACAGTGCACACTTTAGTCATGTTAGTAGAACAATGATTGACAGAGCTATTTCACTTCTACTATTCACAAATGCTCCATTGAGAAAACCAGCTGTCTGCATTAACTTTTACTTTGGTAGAGTCATACCTGCTACATGGTATATGGAGGATAATGACTTTTAAGAAACACAAATCCACAAAATACCTGTACATTTTCTCAAAAAAGACTTAGTGCAACTTATTAAAAGGGATCTCACTGACCAGTCTGCTCCAGGAGAAGATGACATCCCAGGAGGAAAAGAGGAAGAGGACTCTGAGATTAATGAGAAAGATGGTGATTCTCCTATCAGGCCTACATTTTACCCTAAGTCAGATGATAACTTTACAAGTATTGAACCACATGACAGAGAGATTAAACCATTGTTTTCTATTCCTTGGGTAAATAGATGTTGTATTAAAAAGGCTTTCAGTTTCATCATTGATTTGGCAGGCTTGATGGATAACATTACTGCCCTGTATGATAGAAACTTTATAGCCCTTGCTATAGAATTAAAAATGATCAAAAAGGAGGTTTTGCAGCACCGGCTGGTGCTAGATTATCTCACGACCAGTCAAGGAGGAATATGCGCCATAGTGGGAACTACTTGTTGTAACTACATCGGAAATGATACGAAGACTGAAGATGCCATCATTTCACATGTAGAAAAAGTACAACAAATGAAGGTTAAATTTTGCAAAGAACATACCAAAACTACTTGGGTTGAAGGTAACTGGAAAAGCTGGCTTTCCTGGCTCAATCCTCTCAACTGGTTTTCTGGTATTGCAGGATGGTTTTCTGGAATTTTACATGGTATTTTATACATTGTTATAAATGTTATATAAATGTTGTTTGAAAAAAATCACACGTGCTTGTACTAATATTGGTTCTTCTGAGCCCTTAAGGTCTCGAGTTATAACTGCTCATGAGATGGTGATCCGAATACCTGAAGATCAACCTAAAGATACAGAAGAAACTTAAAAGGGATACCGAAAGAATTCTAAACACAGGAGGGGCTGTGAAGATATAGGAAATATAGGAACCATATCTTCTTCCACATTCAGAGTTCTCCTTCAGTATTGAAATATATATATATCTCTGTATTCTTGAGAATATCCATTTAATCTGTTTTCCAGTAAAATGTTGTTGTTTCTGAATTCTCTCGGTATTGCAACACATGTGGCTGGGTTGACCAACATCTAAATGTTCTGCCAATGATTCTCGGAATATGAGATAGGGAAAGATGATGTTGACGTAGAAAGTCCCTGTTTAAAAGCCAAATTAATTTCTTCCAAATAATTATTCTTTCTTTCTGTCAAAATAACTTGACAGTTGAAATTAGCCAGGTCAAAGTAACCCAGAAAACTCAGAACACTGGCCAAGAACTGTGTTGAAATATTGAGTGAAATACTTATTGAAATACGTATTTGTTGTGTAACTTTGGGCTTTTGCCCAACATAGACTGTAATGATATGAGTTGTCTATAAAAGTCTGTATCACTCTGTAACCTGTATCACTATCAATCCAGATGTGATCCGCTGTATGTACAGCGTATATTCTTGAGTAAACCGTGTGTGAGACGTATGCAGCTGGCGTTGATGTCCTTTATTTCAAGGTTCATCTTTACAGTTTTTATTGTGCCGAGTTAGCTCATAAACAATCAACTAATGTTAAGACCTTTAGTCCAACTGTACCTAAAACAAAAAAAAATTATGGAAGAAGAGGGGAGAGAAAGGAGAAAGAGGAATAGGACGGGAGAGGGGGAGGGGAAGAGACAGAAATACATGCTTGACTTTAGCTGGAAGTTACAGGTGTGTTATGGGGAACCCCAGCCTCTAAGGGTATTCCACAATATGCTGCCCAAGGTGACCACACAGATTCAAATTTGTGAGTCGTGTCTGATATGATGCTGACTAGTTTTTCTTAGGTCATTATCCATGAGATCTTGCGCTGTATAGCTAGAAAGGATACCTTTGGTTGTTTCCAAGCTCTGGCTATGGTGAGTTTCACACCAGTGAGCATGAAGTGGATCAACTTATGGTTAGGTTTAGAGATTTGGGGGATATGGGCATTTAGAACGGCTACCGATGCGGACCTGGGGACTTCGCATTTAGTGACTTTGTAAATTAGGTTAAAGAGTTTCTTCCAAATTGGTCTGATTCTGGTGCATTCCCACCAGACGTGTACCATTGATCCCAGGAGTTGGCAGCCCCTGAAGCAACTGGGGTCAGCTGTGGGGTAAATAGCTGCGAGTCTAGTGGGGGTCATGTACCACCTCATGAGAACTTTTAAATTTGCTTCCATGAGTGAAGTGTTTATAATACCTTGAAAGGCTCTAGAACCCGCCGTCTGCCAGGTCCCCAGGTCCCACTCATGTTGGAGGTCAGCCTCCCATGCTGTCATATAGGTAGATTTCTCTCTCGGGAGGGTGGGTGACGAGTAGATGATTGATATGCCACCCCTCTGCCCCATGGCCTGTCCACACCAGATATTCCATAAATTTGGAGGGGGAGTGGTTTTTCCACCCAGATTTTGTGTAGAAAGTGTGAGATCCGTCCCAATCGGAATTTCTCTGAATTTGGGAGATCAAGGGTGTTTATACAATGACTTATGCCCCGTACACACGGTCGGATTTTCCGATGGACAATGTCTGATCGGAGCGTGTTGTCGGAAATTCCGACCGTGTGTGGGCGCCATCGGACATTTTACATCGGATTTTCCGACACACAAAGTTGGACAGCAGGAGATAAAATTTTCCGACAACAAAATCCGATCGCGTCAATTCCGACCGTGTGTGGCCTGTTCCGACGCACAAAGTACCACGCATGCTCAGAAGAAATTCCGACACGGGACAGCTCGTTCTGGTAAACGTAGCGTTCGGAATGGATACAGCACTTTCGTCACGCTGCAATGTTCAAAATGGTTTAATACAGCGCACTCTCTTCTTCTTTATAATGATACAAGAATTAAGTAGTTTTGCTGCTCATATTCACACACACTTCTCACAAACTTATTTCGTTACTATTTATCGAGATTCCCTCAATATATTTTGATTTCTCACATCTGACAACAAAATTTATTTATTTTTTTGGACTTTAATGTAGATTCTTTTTTTGTGTTTCTCTTTTTTATTTTTTTATTTTTTTTGGTGATTTTGATTTGTATTCCCGAAAATGTTTGTGTGTTTTTTGTGACAAGTTCCCACAACACCACTAATATGTTGTTCTATTTAATCTGTAGGAGATTGTTTGGTGTTGTTGTCCCTTGTTAATTTCACATTGTACTTTAGAAATGTACCTGAATCGTCACCAACAAACTGTCCTTTGGATAAAAACACACACAGGAGAGTAGAATTTACCCAAAAAAATTTTATTAAGGGCTTACAACTAAACAAAGAGGGAGGCAACGCTGGAGAAACTGCAGAAGTGGGCGAAGCCTTGGACCCCCGGGGCAGACATCAATTATTTAAAAGCAAAATTGGTGGCCTGAGGAGTCCATATCATAAGGGAGGGCAGTCTGGTCCAGAAGACCCAGAGATCTGGAAAGCAGCAGATGACATCTGTGTCCCCAGGCTGTGGTCATACGAGAGACTGCAGATTCTGTCAGACCAGACTGAACCCAGGGCAATCACTCTTTGGTCTTCCTTCCACGCTTCCTTACAGGCTTTGGCTGTGGTGGTGGAGTTGTGGCAGCAGGAGGAGGAGGAGGAGGAGGATCGTCGATCTCAATGACATCCGTCTTGTGTGTCAGTTCCCCACTCTCCCCCTTACGAAGGACTTTATAAATCAGGTCCTCAGAGATCTTGCGTTGACCCTCCTGCATGCCCTGCAATTTTGTGGCAGCCATGCAGGCAAAGGCCTCTTCAGGACTGGGGAAGGCTCGGAGGGACGCCGAAGCCTCCTGGATCAGCCTGTACGCTGAATTCTGCACAGGACTCGGAGTGGCCTTCCTGGCCCTTTTGTATGGCAGGCGGAGGGGAGGAACCTGAGACTCAGTCAGGCTGCGACTTGTCCCAGGCTTCTCTTGGCTGACACTTAGCCCCGCCTCCTCCTGGCTGCCACTAATCCCCGCCTCCTCCTGACTGCCACTAACCCCCGCCTCCTCCTGACTGCCACATTCCACAGCCTCCTCCTGGCTGAGGTCTTCCTGTGTATGAAAAAGGGACATAGTTTTAGTTTTTTATTCATCAATCACACACAATTTTCACCTCCTGACTGCTGCAAATTGAATGTTAACAAATATAACAGACTATCCTTCTGAGCCCAGCAGTTTTCATTCTTTTCCCAATTTTGGGTGCCCACTACTGTTTATTGATATGTAAAGCACTTTTTTTAATCAGCAATTAGTGATCAATAATAACATCTAATAAACATCATTTATTTATTGACCAGAAATCTGTAGAAGAATGCTATACCTGACTCCAGCTGGGCTCCTCCACTTCTTCCTGGCTGGAAGGCCCAGGTTGGACATTGGAAGCCTCAGCTGGGGTGGAAGGAAGCGTGGAAGGAAGAGTAGAGAGGGATTCCCTGACTTCAGTGTGGTCTGACAGAAATCGCAGTCTCTCGTAGTACCACAGCCTGGGGACATAAACGTCATCTGCTGCAGCTCCCGACCTCTGGGAATCTGTGACCTTCTTGCGCTCCCTAAGATAAGTGCTCCTCAGGTCACCAATTTTAGCTTTCAAATAAAGGATGGTTGCTGTGGGGACCACCGGCTTCACCAACTCCAGCAGTTTCTCCAGCGCTGCCTGCCTCTTCTGTTTGTGATTATAGTGGGGGCGTCTCACTTGCCACAGACAGGGCAGCTCCCTGTACTTGTCTATGAACAGGGGCAGGAAATTGTGGTCGTTGAACCCATCCATTTTCTCTGTAAGACACAAGACAAGACAAAGCCTAATTTCAGGCCAAACTCCCCTAATCTTGTTACAATATAGGCTTCCATTTCGGAGCAGTATAGGCCCAAGTTTAGATCCTACCTTCGTTAGCACGATCGGCGTCTCCGATGCTCCTTCCTCCGCTCACAGATCGTACGTAAGACGCGCGCGTTACGATTTATACACACTGCGCATGCGTATAACTCCGCCCGCCATTGACGTTCTTTCTAGTCTATTCCCCGCCCCTTTTCGTTCGGCGCAGTGGGGGAAGAGCACATGGTGGATAGACAGCAGGATCATGCTAATTGTAGCAACGAGGAGGAGGAGGAGGAAAGGCTGGAGCCTGAAACGTCCCGATCCAGAAGGAGATTAAAGAACTCAAATATGTCCTTTGGGGAGATGTTGGAGATGGTGGACATCCTGAAGAAGGTGGACTATGATGGAAAGTATGGGCCTTACCCCAACCCCAATGTCAGAAAGGCCAAGATCATGGCGAAAGTGGTCAGGAGTCTGCACCGGAAATTCGGGGTACGACGATCGAAAGATCAGCTCAGGAAGCTGTGGTCGGACCTGAAATTACGAGAACATGAGCAGTACAGAAAGATCCGGAGAGTGCTGCAAAAAAGTAAGTAGTTGTGCTCTGTTCCTATTCTTTATGTTTATTACGTTCGTGCTGCTCCATGTGCTTTTAGGAACTGTTGTACAGTTTAAAATGGCAACTTTCATGTTCATGGGCACATTATTCGTTCGGATCACACATTGTTATTTCGGACGATAAAATACCATTGTTTAGGCCATATGCATTTGGCCACCATTTTGAGGCCCTATACTTGTCTTCAAAGAATTGGGTTGTGTAGATGGCTTTGTTACTAGAATGAAATGCAAACTAGATTCTGTGTAAGGAGAGGACACTGAGCAGCTGCTTTCACATCTGGACACTGGAGCACTATAGTGTGGGACACAAGAACACCATTTTTATTAGAGGGGCCACACAGGTGCTCCAGTGTTTACTATAGGGGGGGCTACATCTGTGAAGCTTTTACCAAACAGGTAAAGTATTGCAGCTTGACAAAAGGCACTAAAAAAGCTACATCTTGGAACTCGGCTAAAATAGACAATTGTACCCCACTTCCAAGCAATGTTTCATCTTTATAGTTCTGACATTAAATATCTGTATGCTAATTATACCATTTTTGTTTTACATAGGGGATAAAAGACTCGGAGGACACCCCTCATCCGAGGAGACCAGAGACCCCCCCCTCTGGAAGAAGGGGAAATCCCCCCAACACAAGATAAGCAGGAGGATGAAGACGTGGTGGAAGTAGTTACCACAACAGGTGAGTGTCTGCGACCACAGGCTCAGATAAGAGATGGATTGCGGCATTTTTTTTAAACCTAATTTATTTTGGGGTTCCTCTCTTTTTAGGTGATCGTGAGGTTGTGGATCCAGATCCTTTAACATCCGAAAGTGCCCAGATCCTGATCGGGGAGATCATGGGGTGTAATTTACAATTGGAAAACATCAAGCAAAACATCAATGATGTTATTCCAAAATATAAAAACATCATTGATGTTTTGGGGCGAGTTTAAAACCCCTCCAAATCTCTTTCTTCTTTTGTGTGCTACAATGTGCGAAATGTTTTTGTGATTTTTCCCAAAGCCAAATTTGGAGGATGCACACAGTGTGTCAACATGTGCTATCTGCCATCAAGGGAGATCAATGGATGCGTTTTGGGGGTGCAACCCCTTCCTCAATAATAAAGTAGCGGTGAGGAAGGGCTTTCTCCCCCAAAACACATCCCTTGATCCCCCGTGATGGCAGCTAGCACATGTTGACATTGGGAAATTTGTGTGCATCTTCCAAATTTGGCTTTTCCAGGGGTGATTTCCCCCCATCTGAACGCTATATCAAACACAGTTCCTAAATACTCATGTCTGATATTGCCTTCCAGTTCTACCAAATGTGAACTTTGTAAGATCAAGATTTGTGTCTTTCTTGTTGGTTTTACACAGGACTGTTTTCTTTAAAATGGACATTTTGATTTTGGATAATGACACCACAAAAATTGGTATACAACAAACATGTTGGTTTGTCAGAAAAACCTTTGGTAAATGCACATGTGATTGTGCAGGTATTAAAAAGATTGTTCATCAAGAATGTGTGGATTATTGTCTCACGCTACAACACTTTTGGGGTGATGTAATTGTTGTTTTATGAGAAAATGGGGGTTATTTCCTAAGGGGAAATCCACTTTGCACTACAAGTGCAGTTTCAGTGCAGTTGCAAGTGCACTTGTAGTGAAAAGTGTCTTTGCATTTAGTAAATAACAGCCAACAGTGCTTTGTATAAGGTTACACAATCACAACATTTTCTGGACTCCACACATTTCTGTCAGGGTCAGCTCAAACAAACACAAGCAGTAAATGTCCACAAAGAAGAGCCTGGGGGGAGATGCCTGTCGAGAACTTGAGGTCCTGCAGGCTTCTCCCTGTGGCCAAATACCGCAAGGTAGCGACCAGCCTCTGCTCCGGAGTGATGGCTTGCCTCATGCAGGTATCCTGCCTGCTAATATAAGGGGTCAGCAAAGCCAACAAACGGTGAAACACGGGGTCCGTCATCCTGAGAAAGTTCCTGAAATCATCAGGATTATTCTCACGGAGCAAAGGCATATGAGAGAACTGGTGACGCTGAAGCAACCAATTCTTGGTCCATGAACTCCTCCCCACCCTGTTCATGGACTGGACTTGTGTCAAGGTCAGGACCCCAACACCAAGCCCCCGCACAGCACGAACTGTATGAGGAGTACGCATACGAAACATGGCTAGAAAACGGTCGGCTGCTCAGAACGAAGTAACAGAACGCACTGAAGAACAGCAAGGCCTGTGAAGAGCGACCTGAAAAACAGCAACGAGCAGGCAAGATCACACAGAAAACTCTGATACGAACTGACTGCACGCACTGAAGAGCAGATACAAACCCACAAGCACAAACTGAACAGCAGAAAACAATCTGAAAGCCACGAGTCTGAAAAAGCGCGAATCGTCTCTCACCAAACTTTTACTAACACGAGATTAGCAAAAGGAGCCCAAAGGGTGCCGCGCTTGGTTCTGAACCGGCCTTTTCTAGTCTCATTGTACATGGTGTACGTGACCGCGTGGTTGTCGATCGGAAATTCCGACAACTTTGTGCGACCGTGTGTAAGCAAAACAAGTTTGAGCCAACATCCGTCGGAAAAAATCCTAGGATTTTGTTGTCGGAATGTCCGAACAAAGTCCGACCGTGTGTACGGGGCATTAGTGTGAATGGGCCTTTGGCTGTGAAGAAATGACCTATAGGCCTTTGTTGAGCCACCATTTAAAGGCTTTAATATGCAGTCCAGGAGGGAAGTTTGGGTTATGGAAAAGATGGGCTAGGGGTTGTCCTTTAGACGTCAGGGATGAAAGATTGCGGATGCCATCCCATAGTTTGAAGGATTGGGAGAGGGAAGGAGACAAAATTGGAGGTCTTTGTTTTTGAGGGCACCAGAGAAGATAATCAAGTGTGTGTAGGGGTGTAGCCTGCCTTTGTATCTGGACCCAGTCAGGTTTTTCAAGTCTTGTGTATACTGTAGATAGTTGTATTTGATAGAGTTGGGGCTCCATTCAAATTTAAAGGATTGTTGGAGGAGGGCAACTGTGGATAGCGGGAAGGATATGTTTAGGGCCTGAGATTTAGAATAGTTTACCGAGAGCCCAGAGATTTTAGAGAAATCCGCTAAAGTTTTATGTAGGTTTGGTAGTGAGGTGACGGGAGAGGTCAAGAACAGGAGGATATCGTCTGCGAATAATCCGCATTTGTGGGTCTGGTCCCCGCATGTCACCCCCTGAATGTCCTTATTCTGTCGGATAGATGTAGCTAGGGTCTCTATTGCTATAGCAAAAATAATAGGGGACAGCGGGCAGCCTTGTCTGGTACCTCTAGCTATATCAGTTGGGGTTGAGTAGTAGCCTTGTAAGCGAATTAGGGCTTTGGGTAGAGAGTATAGGGCTTGCATCACCCCTATGAAGCGTGGACCACCTCTCGAGGAGGGAAAATATATATGGCCATGACACGGAGTCAAAGGCCTTTTGTAGGTCAAGGGCTAGGATAAAGCCTTGTTGTTTAGGACCCCCCTCCCAATTGGATTGCAGAATGGATATAATGTCCACTGCTCTTCTCACCTGGTCTGGGCCTTGTCTGCCTGGTATAAATCCCACCTGGTCCCTGTGAATATATCTGATTATAAATGAGGAGAGTCGATCTGCTAGAATTTTAGTTAGTATTTTGAGATCATTATTGATAAGTGAAATGGGGCGGTAGCTACCAACCTCTTCTGGGTTTTTGTCTGGTTTTGGTATGACCGTAATATATGCTGTATTGAGCTGCGCCTCTAAGGAGTCACTCTCTACTTTGGAGTTGAAAAACTTTGTCATATGGGGGGTGAGAGTGTCTAAAAAGGTTTTATAATTTGGGACCGATTGGCCATCCGGCCCCGGTGCAGAGCCCGTGCGAAGGCCCTTGATAACCGCCACCACTACTTCCTCCTGAAAAGGAGCCTCTAGGATGTCTCTATGTTTGGTTTCTAGGGATGGGATGTTAATGCCATTTAAGAAGTTGGATACCGTGTTCTCAGGTGGCTTTGAGGGGGAGCTATACAGGTCCGAATAAAATTTCGGAAAAGCCTCCATAATTTTGGCTGGATTAGCCGTGGGGTCTTGGCCCTCAATGCGTATCTTGGGGAAGGTAGAAATCTGTGGTTTAGGGGAAAGTTTGACCGCCAGCATTGAGCTGATCTTATCCTTTTGTGTGTAAAGTTTATTACTACTCCAGCGGAGCGATTTTTCCGCTGTTGTTGTGAGGACTAGGTTGAGCTCTAAGCGGAGCTTTTCTATTTGGGCAAGCAAAGCTGGGGATGGAGTCTTTTTGTGTTGTGTCTTCATGGTCTTATATAACCTCTCCAGGCGCTCTACGTCCGCTTTGTGTTCTCTTTTAGTTTGCGTTGTAATTTGTATAATTCTTCCTCTGATGAAGGCTTTGTGCGCTGCCCAAAGGGTCTCAGCGGATGTGCCCTCCACATTATTAAGTGAGAAATATTCTCAAAGCTCTCTATTTAGTATTGTTAATAGGATTGGAGAGGATAGACTCTTTGAGACGCCAATGTCCCCTATTCGCCTTGAAATGACTGGAGCGGATATATGCGAGCACCAGAGAGTGGTCAGACAGAACCATATCTCTGATTTGTGACTGGAGTACTGCTGGGAGAGTGTTTGGGGGGACTAGAATGTGGTCAATCCTTGCATAGGTATTGTGCGGGTGGGAGAAGTGTGTGTAGTCTTTTTTGGAGGGGTTAGATTCTCGCCAAACATCTGCCAGACCCCTCTCATGGAGAAGCTTAGTGATTTTAAGGCTTACCCTAGTGGGTCTGGTAGATTGGGCTGGTGGGGGTTTAGATTTGTCTAAACCCTGGTCGAATGCCACATTGGAGTCTCCCCCCCAGATGATTGTGCCCTGCAGTAAGGGCGTAAGGGTGTCTAAGATGAGTCGGAAAAAATGTTCTTGCCCTTTATTGGGACAGTAGTATGAGACTAGGGAGTACAAGTGTCCTCCTATTTTTCCCTTGACCAGGAGGAACCTCCCATCCGGGTCTTTAAGGTCTGAGATGAATTCAAAGTTGCAGGCTTTGGAAAGAAGTATAGCGACGCCTCTGGTCTCGTTTTCTGCGTTGGCGAGGTGAATACGGGGGTATTGTGAGTGTATGAACTTTGGGTTGTATTGCTTAGGAAAATGGGTCTCCTGGAGCATAAGGATGTCGAGTTTGAGGGACTTGTAATAGTTAAATATTTTTTTTCTTTCTTTTTATGGGGGTATAAGGCCTTGTACATTATGTGTGGCTATTTTGAGGGAGCTCTGTGTGGGGTCAGCCATGGGACCGAGGATAGACTCTATGCTTATGTCTCCCGTCACTCACCCTTCAACATTTTCTGACCATCAGATCGAAGTGGATCCCTATAAGTTTCTTCAGCTTCCAGCAGGTTCCCCCTTTTGTAATGATGATGTGATCTGTAAAGAGTAACCAAAGGATATGCATGTGGTTTGGGTAGGGTTGGGAGATAGGTAGGAGGGTAAAGAAAGAGGGAGGAAAGGTCTCCTAGTAAAGAGGAACTGTTACCAGGGGGGGGGAGAAGCCCCCCAAGAACCACTACCTAGGTATGACAGGTAGGGCCTGTTCCGTAAGGGAGCAGGCAACCCGTCCCCCAGAAACCAGCCGGAGTCTGAGGGAGAGGTGTTGATGCATGGGGCCCACACCAGCCAGGGCGCCCTTTATAAATGAGGAAATTTAGTAAACGCTGCAACCGGAAACGATAAACTTAGGTTGCGTGGTAATTGCCGGGGACTGGTTCCGGAACCCTTGGCCCTCCGTCTTCCCTCCTAAGTGGAGTCAAGGAGGGAGGGCCCATAAGTGGATGGTTTAGGGTCCCACCTTCACAGGGGAGAACCCCACCCTTGCTTGTTTAAAAATTTTAAAGACTCATCCGAGTAAAAGACTTAGCAGATATAGGAGAAGTAGTTCAGTCCCCTGGCCCAGAAAGGCTCTTGGTTCAAACTCAAGTGGATCAAACCGGACAGTTTTTGTCGTCCCGTCGGAGATCAGGGGGGACCGTTGTCTTTAGCCTTCATGGTCTTTGTCCCATTCCACAGGGGAAATTGGGGGCTGGTGGGGGTTGGTCTCTTGGACGATCCGGAGATGCTGTGGGAAGTGTCCATAGCTGCTTCATGCGAGATGAAATGTAGTCGTAGGAGCAGTCTTTCGCCCTCAGGGAAGTTGGAGAATGAGTAATTTTTCCCGTTATCTGAGAACTTCACGGCGAAAGGGAAGGCCCACTTATATTTAACATCCCTAGGAGATGGCTAGGAGAAGCGGTTTAAGAGACCGCCTGCGTTGCATAGTGAATGGTGAGAGGTCTGCATATATTTAGACAGGGTGTCCTTGACACAGCACCTTGGGAGCAGACCGGGCCTGTCTCATTACCTCCTCTTTTACAGCGTAAAAGTGGGGTTTAGCTATAATGTCTCTCAGTGTTCCGTCCATTCTATGGGGTCCTAGAGCTCTGTGGGCCCTGTCCAGCTCCAGGCGCTGTTGAGAAATATTTGGAATATTTGGAATCAGGTTCTGGATCACATTTTGTACAACTGCATGAACGTCATTGATGGATTCCGGGAGGCCTCTAATCCTGATGTTATACCTTCTCGATCAGTTTTCCAAGTCATCAATCCTGGACGTGGCCACCTCTAGTTGCTCCTGAAGTGTGTGCAAGTGATCCGAGTTCTGATTGGTGTGAGTGAGAGCCTCTTGAGCTCCTCGGGAAAGAGAGCCCTGACTGATGGGGGCATGGCCAGGGAGGAGTTACACTGAAATTGGTATAACTCAGGATTGGTACAGGGGGGAAAAAGGGTTGGGCCTGAGCTCAGGAGTTTGGCACCCCAAGGGATTATGGTCCTTTTCGGACCGAAGCATGGAAGAGCTCGGACCTGACCCTGCGGCTCCAGCCATGGACACGGATCACATCCTGGCTAAGGTCCGTGAGCTGGCCCTCAGGGGTCAGGCTGACTGGCTCTTTGCCCTCTTATCCCCTGGGGTGCCCTCTCCTGCCCCTTCCACTGCCCCTTCCCCTGTTCCTCCTCCTGAGTTGGATGGACGCAGGGCCCGCAGACGTGCCCGTCCACCTTCTCGCTTCAGCCCCAGCCCCTCTGCGGCCTCTTACTGCCCCCCTCCTCCTCCCCCCCTCCATCCCTCTCCGGTTCGGGTTCCCAGGGCTCCAGCAGGCAGGAAGCGGGGGTCGGCTGCCCGCTCTCGGCGTGCCCCCCCTCGTCGGTCCCCTTCCCCGGCCATCCGGATCAACAGCCAGGAAGCGGGGGTCGGCCGCCCGCTCTCGGCGTGCCCCCCCTCCGTGTCCCCGTTCTCGCAGCCCCCGCTCAGCAGCCTCCCCCTCACCCCCTCCCCTTCCCTGAGTATGGCGCGAGGTACCTGCTACCTGCTTCCGCCCCTGCAGACAGCGGGGGGTGGCGGGTGTGCGGCCGCTCCGCTCCTCGGCCAGGCTGTCCTCTCGCAGGGCGGCTGGAGGGGGTCGGAACTGCTCGCCTGCTCCGGCGGCTTCCGATCCCTCGGATGGCGGCGTCTGCAGCGTCGGCGGCGCCTCGGATCGGGACCGGCTCCCCCTGCGCCTAGCCAGGCGGGAGTATTCGAACTGGCCGTGCACCATACACGGGATGCATGTGCCCAGCACCCCTCGGCGCCCGGAAGGGCGGGGGGTGATCTTGGGGGCACTCATAGGGGAGAATATGGGTGCGGGCTGCCTCATCCTGCGCCCTCCTGGGCGGGGTCGCAACTGGCCCCTGATTCATATGGCCAGGGCGCCTTGCTAAACGTGGCCCTTTCAGCACCCGGCTGGGTGGGGGGTAGTTCATCCCGGGACAGGAATCATTCAGACGCTGCCAGGTCGCAAGGTCCCCCTGCGTCCTCATGGGCGGGGCTCTCTGCGGCTTCTGGGCCTTTAGGAGCGGGCGTATCACAGGGCAGGACTCCCGTTGCGCCCGGACGGGTGGGGGACAGGTCCCAGACCCAGGCCGCGCCACGCCATGTAGCATCCCGGATGGGATGTGCCCCCTCTGCGCCTGGCAGGGCGGGTGCGGGTTTTTCGGCCTTCACGGATACCATCCCCCCGTACTCTCGGACGCCCTCCAGCGCCCGGACGGGTGGAGGTCTCGCGAACCCCCCTTCTACAGTCACCGGGGTTTAACCCCCCCTATGCGGTCAACATGGCGGGTAACGCCAGTCTCCCTGCGCCCGGCTGGGCGGGAGATTCCGGATCCGGGCTGGCGGCAGCTTCCGCCCCGGATCAGCCGGCCAGAGTCCATAGACACTCCTGTACCTGCACAGTTGCTGCCCTCGGCCAAGGGGACCCTTCAGTGTCCGTGGCGGGACCCCCGCCTTTGGATCTCTCAGTCGGCCGAGACGGCCCGAACCTACACGGCCCCGTTGCTCCACACGGTGCTGGCCGCTCCAGTCTGCAGTCTTCCGGAGTCGCATGGGATACCGCCTCGCCCGTTGATCGCCCATCATCGGTGATGCCCCCAAGGATCAGTGAGTATGATTGTGAATTAATTTGGGGGAGGTCAGTTGATGATTCCGTATCGGGCCCCGAAGACCGCATAGCGTCGGTGGTTAGGTCGGTTCTCTCCAGTATGGGCGTTTTGGGCGCGGCGACAAATCTTTCTCTTCCTTCCGGAGGGGCCTTGTGGGCTGTAGCTCCCACGGGTGCCCACATACCGGAGGAGACGAAGGAAAGAATATGGCGACGGGATTTCGTTGATTTCCTCGCTCTAGTTCCGTCGGACAGGGAAACGGTCGACAAATCCCGGCGGGTAGACGTCACTACACAGGGCGAGAAAGTCAAGCAGCTTCCTAGAACATTTGGAAACTGGTTGCAGGGTTTCTGTGCCTACGCGGGAGTGCTCTGCGAGCGTTGCCCAGAGTTGGCGACTTCCTTGTTCTGCTACCTGGACCTTATCTGGGGGACGTACAAGGTTTATGGGGGTCAGTGCTGGTTCCAGTATGACACCCAGTTTCGGCAGAAGATGGCGGCGCGCAAGGAGCTTCGCTTCGACTGTCAGGATGGTAGCCTGTGGTTGTTGCTAATGTGCCCTCACAGGCCATCGTCCTTTCAGTCTGCGGTCGGCGCTCCTCAATCTGGAGCGTCGGCCGTCTCCAAAAAAGGTGTCTGTTGGCTTTTCAACGAAAGCCACTGTAAATGGTACTCCGCCTGTCGCTTCAGGCATGAGTGCTCTAGCTGTGGGGGTGCACACCCCTCCAGCCGGTGCTTCAGGAAGGGAAAACAGACACTTCCCAGAGCGGGAGCCAAGACCGACCTTCCTAAGCCAGAGGACGCCGGTGAACGTCCTAGAGATGTTTCCCTGGCTAGACCGGTACCCCCTTCGTAGGGAGGCCCTGATCCTAAAGGATAGCCTGGATCGAGGTTTCTGGATACCGTTTTCCCCGTCGGACGCTCCTACCATGTCGGCAAATTTAAAATCGGCTGTGGAATTCGAATCCGTAGTGGCCGGAAAGCTCCAGAAAGAGCTGGAGCTGGGGCGCATGGCGGGCCCCTTTGATCTTCCCCCATTCCACAACCTGCGGGTGTCCCCACTCGGCGTGGTCCCCAAAAAGGCGAGTGGTAAATTTCGTTTAATTCATCACTTATCCTACCCTTCCGGCTCCTCTGTCAACGGCGGAATTGATCGCGAGGAATCGCGGGTGCATTACGCGTCATTTGATAAGGCTCTTCACCTCGTCAGGGCAGCAGGGCGTTCCGCTCTTTTGGCAAAAGAGGACATTGAGTCCGCTTTTCGCCTTCTCCCGGTTCACCCGGACTGTTTCCACCTCCTGGGTTGCTACTTTCAGGGAAGCTATTTCTTCGATATGTGCCTGCCTATGGGTTGCGCCATTTCGTGTTATTTCTTTGAGTTATTCAGTAGCTTTCTTGAGTGGGTAGTCGCCCGGGAGGCTGGGTCTCAGTCCATGCTGCACTACTTGGATGATTTCCTTTTTGTGGGTCCCTCGGACAGTGGGCAGTGTCAATGCTTGCTGTTTTTCAAGATGTTTGTCGGCGTTTTGCTGTCCCACTGTCCGTGGACAAGACTGAGGGTCCGGTACTTTTTTGGGTATTGAGATTGACACAGTGGCCATGGTCTTTCGCCTGCCGAGGGAGAAGCTGACTAAGCTCCTATCCTTGGTTCGTTTGGCGAAAGGGTCCAAAAAACTGCAGCTGAAACAGCTACAATCTCTGCTGGGACACCTAGTATTCGAGTGCAGGGTCATACGCATGGGGAGGGCTTTCTGCAGGCGCCTGTCTTGGGCCACGAAGGGCGTTACGGCCCCGCACCACCACGTTCGGATCACCAAGCCCATGCGGGCTGATTTGGATATTTGGCTAACCTTTTTGCAATCCTACAACGGACAGTCTTGTTGGTTGCAGGAGGAGGTACCGAACTCACAGCTGGAGTTGTACACTGACGCGGCAGGCTCCTGTGGTTTCGGCGCTTTCTTTCGAGGGGAGTGGTCTGCGGAATGTTGGCCTGCCTCATGGGCCCGCATGGACTTATTGCGCAATCTCACCCTTTTGGAGCTTTTCCCGATCATTGTAGCGGTGGAGCTTTGGGGTGAACAGTTGCGCAATCGTCAGGTGATCTTTTGGTCAGACAATATGAGCGTAGTGCAGGTAGTGAACAAGCAATCGGCCAGTTCCCCCCCGGTTGTGTCACTGTTGCGTTTTTTAGTTTTAAGATGTTTGCATTTTAACATTTATGTTAGGGCAAAACACGTTCCGGGAGTTTCTAATGACATTGCCGATGCTCTTTCCCGCCAACAGTACCCCCGTTTTCGTTCCCTGGCTCCGTCGGCTTCGCTGGAGGGCCTCCCCTGTCCGGCCCACTTATGGAACCTCGTTTCCGGGGATTGTTAGAACTGCTTCGGTCGTCGCTTTCTCCGCGGACGTGGGCGTCGTATTGTCGGGGTCTGGCACGAGTGGTCACAAGCGTCGGGCGGTGAGTTCTCTATTTCATCTCCGGATGATAGACGTTTGATCTTATTTGCTTACCTGGTCCAGTTACAGGATAAGGGAGTGTCGGGTTCCACTGTCTCTTCGGCGATGTCCGCCCTATCCTTTTGGTTTCAACTCCTGGGGTGGGGGGATGTCATAAAAGCCTTTCCAGTGCGTCGGATATTGAGGGGCTGGAAACGCATCACTCATCTTCCAGATTCCAGGCGCCCCATTTCCCTACAGATCTTATCGGATGTTTTGGCTATGTTGCCGGAGGTATGCTCATCCGAGTTCGAGATTTTGCTGTTCCGAGTAGCTTTTTCATGGGCGTTCTTTGGGGCTTTTCGCATCGGGGAATTAGTTGCAAAATCCAGGTCTTCCCCTGGGGGTATTCGGTCGGAGGATGTTTCCTTGTCGGAGCGCAGTGTCACCATTTTATTGCGCTCCTCGAAGACTGATAGTCTGGGCAGGGGCCGCCGAGTGGTGCTGCACCACTGTGGCGGCCCCCATCCCCCACGTTTTTTGTGCACGCTGACTCCTCCTCGTTGAGTCGCTTTCAATTTTTAAAAGTTTTTCGTTTTTGCCTCGAGGCTTTAGGCCTACCCGCGGGCAATTTTTCAACTCACTCATTTCGCATAGGCGCTGCCACCGCCGCTTCTGGCTTAGGGTTTTCCGATACGGAACTTTAGCGGCTGGGTAGATGGGAGTCGTCTCGTTTTTCGCTGTATGTTCGCCCTCACCTTTTGTGTTAATTTCAGGTTTTCCCCCGGCTCAAGTATGGATACTGGGTGATTCCTTTGTCTTCTGGGCGGCTCGTCGCGCAGAGATCCGAAATTATGGGAGAAATTTGGGACTCTCCTCAGACGTGGCAAGGATTCGCTGGCTGGGCCTGCGCGGGCTGTGTTGGCATCAGGTACTGTGGGAATGTTGGCACCTCCGTACCCGTGTGTCCAGTCACATTGTCCTCGTGGTTCATGCCGGCGGGAATGATGTAGGTTACACCCGGTCCGTGGATCTAATTGCTGCCATAAAGGGAGATATTGCTCAATGCCTTGCGATGTTTACCAGCGTGACTTTCGTCTGGTCAGAAATTGTCCCTCGATCAATTTGGGCAAGAGAAGTCCCTGGACCCTGTTTGGAAAATTTTCGCAGGAAGGTCAACGCCCAAGTGTCCAAATTTGTTCGGAGGATCGGGGGGGTCGTTGTCCGTCACAAAGATTTGGAGGGAAACAACACTGACTTGTTGAGGAGGGATGGTGTTCATCTCAACGACATTGGCATGGACATATTTAATCTGGGACTTCAGAGGGGGGTGGAACAGGCGTTGGCTGCGGTGGGGCGCCCGTCAGTGGATCACTGACTGGCTGGTGGCGGTTTTGGTGACCTTGCCAGCAAATATGGAACCCCTTTTATGCCCGGATGGTAATTGGGAGATTGACGGCTGGTCCGGCACTGATGGTAAGGACAGGCCCCTCCTTCATCTCCCTTTTACATTTGTAGTTGAGTGCTCACAGTACAACTGTGACTGGCACGGTCTTAAAGAGTTAATGTTAATGTTGATTTAAATAAAGCTGTGGCCTTGCCCTTTCCAACGTTAATGGTTGTATGTGGTTTTTTATTGGATGGGAAGAAGGGGTAAGGTATGACAAGTGGTATGGTTGGGACCTGGGCTTATTGCACCTCAGCAGTCACGATCGTTTGTTCCAGCTTATCCTCAATGGCTTCTATTCTAGAGCCAAGATTCTGAAAATCTGCCTTTAAGTCTAATGTGATCTTAGCAGCAGTTTGGGATAAACCCCTATCAAGGAGCTCTGATAGTTTCTGATACAAGTCTGCTACTGAGAAGGCCGGTGCTGCAGCCAGGGGATGGAGTGTGTCTGCCTGTCTGGCCGTGTTAGGCCCAATGGGAGAGAGGGCAAAGTCCCCCATGGATCGGTGTAGCAGCGTTTCTGTGGAGGCTGGGGACGGATTCAGAGCTTGTGGGTTACTCACATGAGTCAGAGGGGTGTATGGCAAAGAAGTGGGGTAGATCGTCGGCCTCCCATCTGCTAAGTCCTCAGTTCTGTGGACATGAGGCTTCAGTGCAGCCGCCATCTTAGATCTGCCTGCCGGATCAATATTAGTAAATTCTGGCCCAAGGTTCCTCCTTACTGCGGCGCCAGACATAGGAGGGGGTTCCGGATTGTCTGGGGACACTGCGGTGATCGATAGCTCCATTCCCGGAGCGCTGTGTGTGGAGATATGAGCGCCACTGAGCTGGGGTGGAATGGAGCTCCTGGCTTAAGCCGCCATCTTCCGGGCTCCGCGCATGCGCCCTCTCACACAGTGGAATTTTTAAGCTGACCTCTGAAGGAAAGATAAGCCGACTTCGGAAGTCTGTACAGCCCGGGGCAATGCAGTATCCATACAGTCAGAAGCCTTAAAGAAACAGGCCTAAGGCAGGTGAAGCAAGCAGCCACGCTACACAGAGACGCGCTCTGTCAAGCAGCATCGACACTAGAGCGGTGTCTATACAGCAAGACAGCTTCTTCCCCGCAGCCATGTCTCACAGTGGGACATCGTCTTACAAAACACATTCACGAGCAAGCTCATCTAAGTCATCTGTCGCAAATGCAGCAGCTATCGCCCGTTCAAAAGCTGAAGCAGCAAAGCCAGGGCCGCATTCGCAGACCAAGAGTTGCAAATGAAAAAAGGAAAGGCCTGCCTTAATGCAGAAAAGATGAGACAGTAACAAGAGAGAGAGAGAAGGAAAGAGTACACTTGGAGCAAGAGAGAGAGAAGGAAAGAGTACGCTTGGAGCAAGAAAGAGTATGCATGGAACAAAAGAGAGAGCAAGAAAGAGTACGCATGGAACAAAAGAGAGAGCAAGAAAGAGTACACATGGAACAAGAGCGAGAGCAAGAAAGAGTACACATGGAACAAGAGAGAGAGAAGGAAAGAATACGCCTGGAAGAAGAGCTAGCCCAGCAGGAAGCATCTCTGAAATTGCAGCAAGCTATCTTAGAAGCTAACATTGAGAAGCTGGCAGTAGAAAGAGACGCTGCCACCGCCATTACAGGAGCAGAAGCTTTAGAAGCAGCCAGCATGAGCCAAGAGTAGGCAGCAGCATACCGGGTCTAGAGGAGGACCAACAAGAATCTTCACAACGCACGTCAGATTATGTCTACCAGCACTGGAACCCAAGCAGCATCCCACAACAAGAAATTAAATATGACGTCAGTGAGTCACATCAAATAAAGCAGCAACAAGATGACCTGGGACCCCAACGATACAAGCAAGAAAAATCTGACAAAGTTCCAGACTTTCCAGTTCCAACCAAACCTTCTACTCCACAAGGTACCCAGCCTTCATACAAGCATCAAACACGAGTCTTCACTCCAAAGGTGTATGCAACAAGCCAGTACAAACTGCCTACTTTATGCAAGTTTGAACCTAGCGCTCCTAAAGAAGAGACTTTTACCAGGTATGCCTTTACACTGCACCACAATACAACAGCAGCCTACCCCAATGCCAATCAGGCTACTATAGACTTTGCCAAGTTCCTGCCCAAAAGAGAGTTAGTTACCCAAGGACATGTCAAATTTAGTGATCGCCCTCAACACTACAGAACGTGGCGATTCGATTTCCATAGTGTCATTAAAGGTCTAGATCTATCCTGCAGGGAACAGATAGAACTCCTCATAAAGTGGCTTGGCAATGATTCTGCTGAACATGCCAAGAGGATCAGAGACATTAATATAAACCACCCTGAGATAGGCCTTACAAACATCTGGAACAGACTGGATAGATGTTATGGCTCACCAGAGGCTATAGAGAGTACACTGTTTAAAAGGATAGAAGACTTCCCAAAAATACCTAGCAGAGGTTACCAAAGACTCAGAGAATTCAGTGACCTGTGTATGGAGTTACAAGTTGCTAAAGCAGAAGGAGACTTACCTGGCCTTTCTTATCTTGACTCTGCTAGAGGTATTAACTCCTTAGCACAAAAACTTCCTTATGAGTTACATGAAAGATGGATTACTCATGGATGTAGCTACAAATGAAAACACAATGTGCCTTTTCCACCCTTTAGTGAGTTTGTGGACTTTGTAGACAGACAAGCAGGAATGAAAGATGACCCCAGCTTCATTTTTCCAGTGTCTTATACCACCTCTTCTGGCCCTAAACAACTCCAGTAGCAGTGCACAAAACTAACATTTCATCCCACAGATTTGCAGAGTCTCCGCAAGAGGATCAAGACAGCGACCCTACTAAGTTCTTCCCTCTACATAAGATGCCACATCCTCTTCTGAAATGCAGAGCCTTCACGACAAAGACCATCCAGGATCGTAAAGCTTTCCTCAAAGAGAACAACATCTGTTACAAGTGCTGTTCTTCATCCACACATTTCGCCAAGGATTGTAAGGTCAGTGTCAAATGTACAGAATGTGACAGCACAGAGCACAACACAGCTCTACACCCAAGGCCTACTCCAAGAACTTTCCCACCTGTTCATAGGGACAAGGAGCAAGGCGGGGAGACCAAAGACTCTAGTACAGACGCCATAGCAATCACTTCACAGTGCACTGAAGTCTGCAAAGGAAGTACAGGTGGCAGATCGTGCTCTAAAATCTGTCTAGTGAGAGTTTACCCAAAAGGACACAGAGACAAAGCAGTAAAGCTCTACGTCATCTTGGATGATCAGAGTAACAAGTCACTAGCTAGATCTGTGTTTTTTGACATTCTAAACCTAAAAGGCCCCAGCAGCCCTTACTCCCTTAGGAGTTGTGCAGGTACAGTGGAAACGGCGGGGAGAGGAGCTGACGGCCTACAAATTGAATCTATGGATGGTAAGACATGCCTAACCTTACCGACCATAATAGAGTGCAGCCAGACAACAGATAAGAAATTCCCACGCCAGACGCAGCAGCTCACAAGACTCACTTGAATCACATAGCACATCTCATACCGGAACTAGATGATCAGGCTCAGATAATCTTACTCCTAGGAAGAGATATCTTGCAAGTCCACAAAGTAAGAAAACTGATCAACGGTCCTAAAAATGCCCAATATGCCCAAAGACTGGATCTCGGGTGGGTAATTATAGGTGATCTTTGCCTGGGAGGTGCACACAAACCGGCATCTGTTAATAACCTGCTCACTAGTACCCTCGAGAATGGTCGTCCTTTTCTTTTCCAACCCTGTCAAAATTACATCCTCATAAAGGAGCTACCACACAACAACCCTGTACCTCTTCCCTTCCTACGTCCCCTCTATGACAGCAATACTTATGACAACGACCAAAGCGACTTTGGAAGCACAGTGTTCAGGAGAACAAAGGAAGACAGCCGGGTAGCAATGTCCATTGAAGATAGGCTCTTCTTAGAAGTTATGGAAAAGAGTGTGGAGAAAGACGGGACTAATAGCTGGGTTGGAGAAAGAAGAACAACAGTGGCGCCACTCTAAGTGCAGTATTAAAAACGAATTTTAATATATCTTTAAAATCTGGTACTCACAAAGGTACATGTAAATGAGCGTGTAGAGTAAGATTGATAGTGCCAGGTGTCCCAGATGAGTTGTCCAGTCATATCATGCGGTGGCGTTCTGACAGGCTGCGCTGCAGGATGTTCGCTCTGTCCTGCCGCTGGAACGCACTGTTTTCGATCCGGGGGACGGAGTCACTTCCGGGTCCGTGCAGGGATAAACTTGATTGGCAGACTGATGGGCATAGGCGACGCGTTTGCGGAGCTACACTCCTTCCTCAGGCCTAACGTGACCTGTGATAGGTCAGAACTGATATAGTCTAAAGCGAGCTGTGATTGGAGGGAAGGGGCATCTGTCAGACTCAGGCTTACAACTGTGTGTTGCCGCTGTGTAATGAAGTAAATGACATGACGTAAATAGGATGCCTATGTGTTTTGAGAATGAGAGAAATACAAAATTTAAAAGAGAGAAAGAAAAAAGTACAAAGAACAGAAGAAAATGATATATGGAAGATGATGAACATGCAAATGCAGATAAAGATGATAGATAGTAAGAATGGTAGAAAAATTAATGATGATAGAAATAATAAGAATAATAAGAATAAAAATAAAAATAAGAATAAATGAAATTGAAATAAATATACAAATAAGATTTAAATAAAGATAAAAATAGAGCAAAAAATGAAAATGAATATAAACTTGAAAAGAAAATAAAAATAAAAAATAAAAATAATAATAATAAGTGTGAAAATAAAAATAAAATAAAAATAAAAATAAGAATAAAAATAAAAATAAAAATAATAATAATAATAAAAATAAAAATAAAATTAAAATAAAAATAAAAAGGTGAGAATGAATTGGGATGAAGTTGAATGATGTGAGAATGTAAATACAAGTACAATGAAATTAATTGGATAGAAAAATAATAGTAAAAAATTAATAGTAAAAAATTACAAATGTTTGAAGAATAAAAAAATGGAGGTGGATATGTGACGGGAATGATAGAATTTATATAGAAATAAATTTAGAGATGTAATAGGCAGTGTAAGTGGCATTGATTGTGCGCATATTCTTGAGAAATAAAAATTGATTAATAATTTATAATTATCAAACATTACCCTAAAAGTTGGCTACATGAGATTGGGCATAGCAAATGCATATTTTACAAATCATTCTTATACACTAGGGGTTGTGCTGAGAAAAGCATGAGTATGATACACCTATGTATATACACACCTGCACACATACACATACATATTACACATGTGCACATGTAAATACACGCATAAACAAACACACACACATGCCCACCTAAAAACATGGACATACCTGTGCATTTGTTAATGGAAATGAAATGATGAATAAGAGATGTTTAAAACATAAAAAATAAAAATTGGTAAAAAAGTGTACTAACTGGCTAGAAGGTGGTGCTCAAGCACAACATGATGACCACATCACAATGGCAGAGCCTAAAATGTGATAATACAAGAATGCCCAACACAACCTAAAACGTAAGAAAGACGAGTATGTTGAGATTGTCCAACAACCACCAGAGGGGACTGAGAGAGAAGTCAAATGAGACTACTCGTCTCTATCTCCTCGTTAAGTCCTCCAGGAGCCAGAGAGTCAAGGGTGTATATCCAGTACGTTTCCCTCTGGCAGAGACGTTTATACCGCTCTGCCAGTGGGAACGTACCGGGGATGGATTCAATGATCCAGACTCTGAGGCCCAATGAGGAATGATCATGTTTTTTAAGGAAATGGAGGGGAACACTGTGATGATCATCTCCTGCCTCAACGAGGCGGCGGTGCTCACCAAACCTCTTTCTCAGGGTGCGTATGGTGCGGCCTACATAATATAACCCACATGGACAAGTCAAGCAATATATAACAAATTGTGTAGAACAATTGTAGAAGTTGCTAATCTGGTATGTCTGACCTTTGTAAGCGAATTCTTTTTGGCCATGATGAACATGCTTACACGTGAGGCACAATTTTTTGCGGCACTGATACATTCCAATTAGAGGAATGAGACAGGGTGATATTGTTTTAGAACTTTGTTGTCCTTTGTATTTACTGGGGGCTACCAGGTTTTTGATATTCCTTGTCTTCCGATAGGTAAACTTTGGTTTGGGGGTAATTATGGATTTCAAATGTGGATCCTGACACAGAATCGACCAGTGTTTAATGAAAATACGTTCCATGGCTTTATATCTGGAATGGAACTGAGTCACAAACCGAACCGGCTGTGCTTCAGGTTGGATGATAGCACTGGCGGATGTGGAAGGTTCTGCCAGATAGAAATCGAAGGCTTCATTTATGAGTTGAGGCGGAAAAGCTTTGTCCATGAACTTTTGTTTTAAAAGGGACCCTTCAGTAATGTAGTCAGATTGTCTAGTGCAATTTCTACGTAGGCGACAAAACTGGCTTTTAGGGATGTTAGTAATCCATTTAGGATGGTGGCAGCTCTGATGGTGCAAAAAGGAGTTGCCAGCTGTCGGCTTGGTGTAATTCTTGGCCAGTATTTTGCCATCTTGATGGAAAAGTAGCAAATCTAGAAATGCAAGTTGAAACCGGTCATGTTCGGAGGTAAAAGTGAGGCCATACTCATTGTTATTGCAGTGTGTGATGAAATCTGTGAAGAGGGGCTCTGGGCCGTCCCAAATGACAATAATGTCATCTATATACCTCCCATAGAAAACTATATGGGAGGAAAAGGGGTTATTGAGCCAGATGTAATTGGCCTCCCAGTACCAGTATTTTTATTTATTTATTTTTTTTTTTTTATTCTTCAAACATTTGTAATTTTTTACTATTAATTTTTTACTATTATTTTTCTATCCAATTAATTTCATTGTACTTGTATTTACATCCTCACATCATTCAACTTCATCCCAATTCATTCTCACCTTTTTATTTTTATTTTAATTTTATTTTTATTATTATTATTATTTTTATTTTTATTTTTATTCTTAATCTTATTTTTATTTTTATTTTATTTTTATTTTCACACTTATTATTATTATTTTTATTTTTTATTTTTATTTTATTTTCAAGTTTATATTCATTTTCATTTTTTGCTCTATTTTTATCTTTATTTAAATCTTATTTGTATATTTATTTCAATTTCATTTATTCTTATTTTTATTTTTATTTTTATTATTCTTATTATTTCTATCATCATTAATTTTTCTACCATTCTTACTATCTATCATCTTTATCTGCATTTGCATGTTCATCATCTTCCATATATCATTTTCTTCTGTTCTTTGTACTTTTTTCTTTCTCTCTTTTAAATTTTGTATTTCTCTCATTCTCAAAACACATAGGCATCCTATTTACGTCATGTCATTTACTTCATTACACAGCGGCAACACACAGTTGTAAGCCTGAGTCTGACAGATGCCCCTTCCCTCCAATCACAGCTCGCTTTAGACTATATCAGTTCTGACCTATCACAGGTCACGTTAGGCCTGAGGAAGGAGCGTAGCTCCGCAAACGCGTCGCCTATGCCCATCAGTCTGCCAATCAAGTTTATCCCTGCACGGACCCGGAAGTGACTCCGTCCCCCGGATCGAAAACAGTGCGTTCCAGCGGCAGGACAGAGCGAACATCCTGCAGCGCAGCCTGTCAGAACGCCACCGCATGATATGACTGGACAACTCATCTGGGACACCTGGCACTATCAATCTTACTCTACACGCTCATTTACATGTACCTTTGTGAGTACCAGAATTTAAAGATATATTAAAATTCGTTTTTAATACTGCACTTAGAGTGGCGCCACTGTTGTTCTTCTTTCTCCAGCATCCAGAGGATTGCTTCATCCTTATCCACAGGGCTGCCTTCTACAGTTGCTTCCCATGGACTTTAATTTAACTCACTCTATTTAGTTCATTTGGACTTTAGCAGCTCAGAGTCTGCTTGTTTATAGCTCTTACAATTTACCAATTATTTCTTTGTGGAAATATCTTTTAGTAGTTATCCTCTCTGTAATATAGCTATATATGTATATATATGTATTTTTGGGGTTCCAACTGTTTTATATTGGTTGGGTGCAGCGCTCACATGTACATATTGTCTAATAGCTGGGTTGCACCTCTTCCCTTTAGACCACAAAGACGACGTTTGCCTAACAACAGAGAACTAGCATATAAACGTCTCACTTCCCTAAGACACAATCTTCAAAGGAAACCAGAGATGAAAGAACATTTCCTTTCCTTCATGGAGAAAATATTCCAGAATGGTCATGCTGAGATAGCCCCAGACCTCAAAGACTCAGAGGAATGCTGGTTCTTACTTATATTTGGGGTCTATCACCCTAAGAAGCCAGGGCAGATTAGAGTGGTGTTCGATTCTAGCGCCAAGCATGAGGGTGTCTCTCTAAATGATGTCCTCCTCTCTGGCTCTGACCTTAACAACAGACTATTAGGAGTACTTCTTTGCTTTCGCAAAGATTCAGTCACATTCATGGCAGACATACAACAAATGTTCTATTGCTTTCTTGTTAAAGAAGAACACTGAAACCTTCTGAGGTTTCTCTGGTTCAGGGACAACAACCCCTCTGGAGACATCACAAAATACCGCATGAGGGTGCACATATTTGGCAACAGTCCTTCAACTGCAGTTGTTATATATGGCCTCAGACATTCTGCTAGAGTGGGAGAGTTATGCCGCGTACACACGGTCGGACTTTTCAGCTACAAAAGTCCAACGGACGCTGACGGACTAAAGCTGGCTGGTAATCCGATCATGTGTGGGCTTCTCCGGACTTTCAACGTACTTTTTTAGCCTCAAATCCGACGTACTTTAGATTTGAAACATGCTTCAAATCTTTACGTCGTAACTACGACGGACCCCGAAGTCCGCTCGTCTGTATGCTAGTCCTACGGACAAAAAAACGACGCATGCTCATAAGCAAAAACTAAACGGAAGCACTCGGTCTAGTAAAACTAGTGTTCGTATTGTAGGTAGCACATTCATCACGCTGTAAAATCTGTGATCGTTGAATGCAGCGCATTTTATTTCTTCTTTACGAATGTTCTAAAGAACGAAGGTGTTTTGCTGTTCATAATCAGAGTTCTCCCAAACTGATTTCTGGATTCTTTTTCTCTTTGATCTCATGAATGATATAGTATGCTTTTTAAAAACAATGTTTCCATACTAATAATACTTTTTCCCTTTATATTTTTTTTTTTTAGGTTTGTAAAGTTACCACAAAGAACCCATTATTCTATTTTTTTTTTCTAGTGATTATTTTTTAGTTTTTATATAAAGTGAACCCAAAGCACCGTTTTTGGTTATGTAGATTTTTTTAGTTTCAAGACTTACCACTTGAACATTATTAACATTAGTAATGTATTTTTGGTGTGTTTTTTTCAAACTCAATGAGATTGTTGTCCCTTGTTAATTTAACATTGTGTGTAAAATCAGTGATTTAAAAGAAAACACATAAAGTCTTTTGCTAAACTCAAAAAAGATCCATTTATTCATGGTCAAAATAAAATAAAGAGGAAGTCAACGCTGGAAAAAGTCGTTGTACAAGAAAATTGGGATCTTGCGGAGTCCATATAAGAGGGAGCACAATCTGGTCCAAGAATCCCAGAGATCAACAGCACCAGCAGATGATCTAGATGTCCCCAGACTGTGGTCCTACAACAGCCTGCGTCTTCTGTCAGACCAGACTGAACCCAGGTCATCACTTTCTTCTCTTCCCTGCAGCCTTTCCTCCACGCTGCCCTGCAGCCTTCCCTGCAGCCTTCCCTGTAGCCTTCTTTTGAGGCTGTGGCTCTGGTGTTTCAGTTGTGGCAGGAGGAGGAGGAGGAGGAGGAGGAGGAGGAGGAGGAGGAGGAGGAGGCTGCCTCATGTAGTTGGGTGTTTTGTGTTAGCGTGCCCTGCAGCCCCTTATGGATTGTTTCCCCAAATAGTCGCTCACAAATGAGGCGCTGCTCCCAATCCATCTGAAGAAGCCTGCTGGCTAAGTAGCAGCCATAGGATTCTTCCGCTTCGGGGGGGCTCGTTAAAAAACGGGTGGCCTCTTGCATGAGGCGCAGGGATGCGTCCTGTATGACCATCCCCTTCCTGGCCCTTTTTTTGGGAAGGTGGAGGGGAGGCACTTGGGATTGGGTCAGGCTCCTACTGGGCCCAGCCACCTCACTTGGCCCAGCCACCTCACTTGGCCCAGCCACCTCACTGGGAGCAGCCACCTCCTGCCTGACACTGGGCCCAGCCTCCTCCAGGATGATGGTGAATCCGGCCTCCTCCAGGCTGTCCATGGGCCCGGTCTCCTCCTGCCTGCCACTTTCCCCACATTCCTCCTGGATGGACTCATCCTGTGTATAAAAAAAGGACAATAGTTTTAGTTTCTTTTTTTGGGTTCATCAATGACACACAGTTTGCTTCTCATGACTAGCAAATTCAATGTGAATACATCTCTTTAATAAAAGAGTCTAATCAGACACCCTAATTATTTCAAGCAGGTGCCAAACATATTTAGCCACTACTGTCATTTGATATGTATACACAATTTTGAGTGCAAAATTATTTTAGACAATTATAACATCCAGTTAACATCATTAATATTAGTACAGTAAATATTTGTTAAAATAATTTACCTGACTCCAGATGGTCATATCCGGTTCATCCAGGATGGAAGACCCAGCTTGCTCCTCATCAGCCTCTGCTGGGGTGGAGGGAAGGGTGGAGGGAAGGGTGGAGGGAAGGGTTGAAAGTGATGCCCTGGCTTCATTCTGGTCATCAAGAAAACGGAGTTGATTGTAGTACCACAGCCTGGGTACATAAACATCATCTGCTGATGCTCCTGATCTCCTTGATTCCTGGATCTTCCTATGCTCCCTCTTATACATGTTCCTCAAGACCCCAATTTTCTTGAGCACTGTCTCCATTGTTGCTCCCGGGATGGTCGCCTGGACAAAGGACAGAAGTCTCTCCAGCGTTGACTTCCTCACATGCTTGGCATAATACTGAGGGTGTTTCACCTCCCACAAATTCCTCATCTCTCGATATTTCGAAATAAAAGCTGTAAGGAACTCTGGATCCTTAAATAGGGGATTCATTATATCTGGAAAAGAGAAAGTCACAAGACCAAAAACACTTATTATAGGTTTCTGCTAACCCCTCATCATCTTCTCCCTATGTAGGCCTCATCAATCTATCAAGCCATATAGGCCGCTTGCTACAAAGTCATGACCATAAAACCCCCCCAAAAAAAACAAAGAAAAAAAAATAAATAAAAAATAAAATTACCTTCGTTTTGTAACGTCCTGGTCCACTATCACCTACGCACAGAACGTACGTACGACACGTGCGCAAGGCCCCTCTTTATACACTACGCATGTGTGAAACTCCGCCTGCGTCGCCCGCCCCTGACGTTCGAAATTAACTCATGTTCTCCGCCCCCTAATTCGACGCACAGAACGTACGTACGACACGTGCGCAAGGCCCCTCTTTATACACTACGCATGTGTGAAACTCCGCCTGCGTCGCCCGCCCCTGACGTTCGAAATTAACTCATGTTCTCCGCCCCCTAATTCGACGCACAGAACGTACGTACGACACGTGCGCAAGGCCCCTCTTTATACACTACGCATGTGTGAAACTCCGCCTGCGTCGCCCGCCCCTGACGTTCGATTTTAACTCATGTTCTCCGCCCATTTTTAGTTACGGCGCGTAGTGGGGTAAATAATGGCGGAGACACCTGACATGTCCTCAGGTAGTGGAAAAAGCCCGGAGGCTGGAACGTCCACAAAATCTGTGAGGCCTAGATTTAAGGCCTCCAATATGAGTTTTAAAGAAATGGTGGAGATGGTGGCCATTCTTCACAAAGACGACTATGATGGGAAGTATGGGCCGTACGCACGGCCAAATTTGCGCAAGGCCAAAATAATGGCGAAGGTCGTGGACACTTTGCAGGCTTCTTTTGGGGTACAGCGCTCCCGAGATCAACTTCGCAAAAGATGGTCTGACCTGAAACTCAGGGAGCCGGATCAATATAGACGGATCCGGAAAGTGCTTAAAAAAAGTAAGTACTTGTCGTGTTTTTCTCTTGTGTTTATTACCTTGTATACTGCTCCATGTGCTTTTCCTTCCTATACGATTTTTTTGTTCATCGTTTCAAATGATCTTTTACAAAACCTCGTTACATATCTATAGATAGATCTATCTAAAAATATATATATATATATATATATATATATATATATATATATATATAAAAAAATATATATATATATATATATATATATATATATATATATATAAAAATATATATATATATATAAAAATATATATATATATATATATATATATCTAAAAAAAAAAATATATATATATATATCTAAAAATATATATATATATCTAAAAATATATATATATATATATATATATATATATATATATATATATATATATCTAAAAATATATATATATATATCTAAAAAAATAAATAAAACTTGATTTTCAAAAAAACAACAACCAAAAAAAAAAAAAGATTTTAAATAAAAAAAAAATAAAAAATTGATTTTAAAACCCAAAAAAAAAAAAAATTGATTTTCAAACTAAAAAAAAAAAAAAAAATTGATTTTCAAACCAAAAAAAAAATAAAAAAATTGATTTTAAAACCCCCCAAAAAAAAATTGATTTTCAAACTAAAAAAAAAAAAAAAAAATTGATTTTCAAACCAAAAAAAAAATAAAAAAATTGATTTTAAAACACAAAAAAAAAAAAAAAAGATTTTAAAACTCACACAAAAAAAAAAGATTTTAAAACACACACAAAAAAAAAAAAAGATTTTAAAAACAAAAAAAAAAAAAATAAATTGATTTTAAAACCAAAAAAAACAAAATATTGATTTTCTCAAAAACAAAATAAAAAAATAAACTGGATTTTAAAAAAAAATTTAAAAAAATTGATTTTAAAACCAAAATAAAAAAAAAACTTTATTTGCAAAAAAAAAAAAAAAAAAAACATAAAAAACTTGATTTTAAAAAACGCAAAAAAGTAAAAAAACTTGATTTAAAAAACAAAAACAAAAAAAAGCCTGTTTGCGAAAATCAAAAAGCCAAAAATATTTTTTTGTGGATTATGTATAAATATTTAAATATAATTATATTTTTCGAAATTATTAAGATATCATTATATTTTTGTCTATGAACATTTTATACTAAATGCAGAACTGAATGCATAACAACCATTAATAAAAACATCTCCTTATAGGAATTAAATAAAATCTAAAAATATATATATATATATCTAAAAAAATAAATAAAACTTGATTTTCAAAAAAACAACAACCAAAAAAAAAAAAAGATTTTAAATAAAAAAAAAATAAAAAATTGATTTTAAAACCCAAAAAAAAAAAAAATTGATTTTCAAACTAAAAAAAAAAAAAAAAAATTGATTTTCAAACCAAAAAAAAAATAAAAAAATTGATTTTAAAACCCCCCAAAAAAAAATTGATTTTCAAACTAAAAAAAAAAAAAAAAAATTGATTTTCAAACCAAAAAAAAAATAAAAAAATTGATTTTAAAACACAAAAAAAAAAAAAAAAGATTTTAAAACTCACACAAAAAAAAAAGATTTTAAAACACACACAAAAAAAAAAAAAGATTTTAAAAACAAAAAAAAAAAAAAATTGATTTTCAAACCAAAAAAAAAAAATAAATTGATTTTAAAACCAAAAAAAACAAAATATTGATTTTCTCAAAAACAAAATAAAAAAATAAACTGGATTTTAAAAAAAAATTTAAAAAAATTGATTTTAAAACCAAAATAAAAAAAAAACTTTATTTGCAAAAAAAAAAAAAAAAAAACATAAAAAACTTGATTTTAAAAAACGCAAAAAAGTAAAAAAACTTGATTTAAAAAACAAAAACAAAAAAAAAGCCTGTTTGCGAAAATCAAAAAGCCAAAAATATTTTTTTGTGGATTATGTATAAATATTTAAATATAATTATATTTTTCGAAATTATTAAGATATCATTATATTTTTGTCTATGAACATTTTATACTAAATGCAGAACTGAATGCATAACAACCATTAATAAAAACATCTCCTTATAGGAATTAAATAAATGTGTGGTTTGTTATTTCAATGCTCAGTATCAGTTTGGTTATAATTGTCAAAAAGTTGTTTACAGTGGCAATGGAGCTTTTATTTAGACATTTAAAATGAAAATACAGTTGGCACTACAACTGCTCGACCATAACCTAGGAGAAAGCCCAAAAGAAAGGCAAGCAAGAAATATAATTCAAGATTTCATCCATATTTTTTTTATTTTAAAAAATTAAATATCATGGCCCATTGCAATGGCCCCCCTACCCATAAAATAATTAACATATTGCTGTCTAACTTGACGGGCACTTTGGGGGGCCAAGCCAGTACGGACATTATCCAGGCCCGTAAGGTTGTCATCTATAAGTCCGGCCTCAGGCCCAACTGTGCCTATATAATTCTGAGAATGTTTGTTTAAAAAGTTGTGCAGAATGCAGCACGATAAAATGATAAAATTAAGTTTGTATTCCGTCAAATTAATGGCTGTTTGAAACAGGCGGAACCGGCTGGCCAGAATTCCAAACGCATTCTCAACCACTCTTCTAGCTCTGGCCAGCCGGAAATTAAAAACCCTCCTCTCCGGGGTGAGGGTTCTTTGGGGGAATGGCCTCATGAGGTGCTTGCTCAGAGCGAAGGCTTCATCGGCAATGAAGACAAAGGGGAGTCCTTCCACATTATCCGCATCAGGTGGCAATCCCAGGCCATCACTCTGGAGACGCTGGCAGAACTCCGTCTGGGCAAATACTCCTCCATCCGACATCCGGCCATTCTTCCCCACGTCCACATATAAAAATTCATAGTGTGCAGACACCACCGCCATTAAAACAATACTGTGGAACCCTTTATATTTGAAATAGTATGACCCCGAATGGGGTGGTGGCACAATGTGGACATGTTTCCCATCTATAGCCCCTCCACAATTGGGAAAGTCCCAACGGCTGGCAAAATGGGATGCCACAGTCTGCCATTCCTGTGGCGTTGAAGGAAACTGGGGAATCAAACAAGAAAACCAAAATCAATTAATTTGGAAGCTAACATTGCAATAAAATTAGACAATTCAAAACATTATTCCCCAGCATCAGTATAACATTAAATAATTTAATTCTTCAGGAAAAACTAATATGGAAAGGCACACTTATCAGATTGCTCACCCCCTCTGATGGAACATTGATTACATTTTAGGGGGTTGTGAAATCCGTAAAATAGATTTCTTTTAGGACACGCAGGAATTTAGGGACTAAAAAGGCTACAAGACTGCAGTTGTCGCACTCTGCAGTTGCAGTTGCTAACCAGCTTACAGTAAATGAGGTAATGTAAAAAGGCATTCATGTTGCAAGGAGTACACAATCACATGCAAGGGCAATTAATGAAAACACTTTGAGGCTTGCATATGATTTGATGATGGAAATCAGCAGAGCTTCTGCTCATTTACTAAAGCACTGGAACAAATGCACTTGTAGAGTGCACATGCATTTTGCAAAGTGCAACATATATTTGCTTTAGACAAATCAACACCACAGAACATTCAAGCAAATTTTTACGAGGGGGGGGGGGTTGGGAAATCTAGCTAATTGCTAATTAGCAGCACACTATTTCGAGTGAGTTTAGGTGGGGGGGGGGGGGGGTTGGGAAATCTAGCTAATTGCTAATGAGCAGCACACTATTTGGAGTGAGTTTAGGTGGGGGGGGGGGGGGTTGGGAAATCTAGCTAATTGCTAATTAGCAGCACACTATTTGGAGTGAGTTTAGGTGGGGGGGTTGGGAAATCTAGCTAATTGCTAATTAGCAGCACACTATTTGGAGTGAGTTTAGGTGGGGGGGGGGGTTGGGAAATCTAGCTAATTGCTAATTAGCAGCACACTATTTGGAGTGAGTTTAGGTGGGGGGGGGTTGGGAAATCTAGCTAATTGCTAATTAGCAGCACACTATTTGGAGTGAGTTTAGGTGGGGGGGTTGGGAAATCTAGCTAATTGCTAATTAGCAGCACACTATTTGGAGTGAGTTTAGGTGGGGGGGGGTTGGGAAATCTAGCTAATTGCTAATTAGCAGCACACTATTTGGAGTGAGTTTAGGTGGGGGGGGTTGGGAAATCTAGCTAATTGCTAATTAGCAGCACACTATTTGGAGTGAGTTTAGGTGGGGGGGGTTGGGAAATCTAGCTAATTGCTAATTAGCAGCACACTATTTGGAATGAGTTTAGGTGGGGGGGTTGGGAAATCTAGCTAATTGCTAATTATAAGCACACTAAATACACTCAAACAAAATACATTCAAAATGAGTAGACTAGGTAGATATGTTCCCATCACTGCATGCTGGGGAGGTTATTGAAGGAAAATATACATGCATGACAAAAAATAACAGGAAAAAAATCCAGCATGTGTGAGGATAAAAAGGGGACATTCACACTATATTGCAATGATGGTAAGTAGTGTTTGAAGCAAGAAATACATTACATTATCAAAGATTACATAAAAGAACATGTGATGCTAATAAAAGCAAAATATCTTACCTTAATATAGTCCTTCTGCAGGACCTGGATGATGGCAGAACAGGTCTCTGGGATAATGATCCCCAGAGCCTGGGGGGAGATGCCTGTCGAGAACTTAAGGTCCTGCAGGCTTCTCCCTGTGGCCAAATACCGCAAGGTAGCGACCAGCCTCTGCTCCGGAGTGATGGCTTGCCTCATGCAGGTATAGTGCCTGCTGATATAGGGGGTCAGCAAAGCCACCAAACGGTCAAAAACGGGGTCCGTCATCTGGAGAAAGTTCCTGAAATCCTCAGGATTATTCTCACGGAGCAATGGCATGTGACAGAACTGGTCACGCTGGAGCAACCAATTCTTGGTCCATGAACTCCTCCTCGCCCTGTTCATGGACTGGTCTTGGGCTGAAGAATAAACTACAGCACCAAACACATACAATGCACGAGCTCGACGACGAGTACGTACAGGTAACATGGTTTCAAAACGGTCGGCTGGTCAGAACGCACTAAACAGAACGCACTGAAGAATAGCAAGGCCTGTGAAGAACGACCTGAAAATCAGGAACGAGCGGCCAATAAAACAAACATTTCTCAATGCCAACTGACCAAACGCACTGAAAAGCAGATACAAACCTCACAAGCACAGACTGAACAACAGTTAAAACGAACTGAAAAATACGAGTCTCACAAGCGCGAATCGTCTCTCACCAAACTTCTACTAACACGAGATAAACACGAGATTAGCAGAAGGAGCCCAAAGGGTGTCGTACGGGCTATTGAACTTCCGTTTTATAGTCTCGTCGGACTTGGTGTACGTCACCGCGTACTAAGCTGTCGTACTTTTGTGTGGTCGTGTGTGGGCAAGTCCGTTCGTAAGAAAGTCTGCCGCAAGTCCGCCGAAGGTACGCCGGAAGTATGTCGGACAGGCTGTCCGACTTTTGTAGCTGAAAAGTCCGACCGTGTGTATGCGGCATTAGAGTATGGGTCAGATGTCAGACAGTTTGTGGACAAGGATTTCTATGTAGACGTTTGCTTGAAATCACTACCCACAAATGTCATCTGCTGACATTCAAAAGCAAGAAAAATATGTTTAGGGCGCACAGGGCTAGCGTAGCCTAGATAATGTCTCTATGCAAGGCAGTCCAAAATAAACATGAGGGTGCTGGTGGAAGTGATACAGGTTGTGGGATGATAATCTTAAGCACAAAGGGCTGCGACTTTAAAAGACTGAAGCAAGGTCTGTGGGAATACAAAAAAGACAAACAAAGGCGCCTCTAAGTGCAGAAGAAAAACAAGTTTTAATGCCCCAACTGGGTTCAAAAAGCACTTACAGGATAAAAGATGTAAACGGGCACTTCATGGATTAGGCTGCATTGGAAAGGGTCACGGTGGAAGGAGGCATGCAGAGCGGATGGATGTTGTAACTGACAGCAGCAGCGTGGAACACAGGGAGCCGCTGTGAAGCCGGCGTATTCAGCAAGGAGAGACGACGTGACCGGAAGTGATGTCATCCACTCGAGCGGTTCCTTAGCCAGCCTGGACCGCAAACAAACAGCTGAAGGGAGGATGTGATGTCATCAAGAAGGGACGCGTTTCAGAACAGTCCTTCGTAGGTTGATAAAGGAACGAAGGACTGTTCCGAAACGCGTCCCTTCTTGATGACATCACATCCTCCCTTCAGCTGTTTGTTTGCGGTCCAGGCTGGCTAAGGAACCGCTCGAGTGGATGACATCACTTCCGGTCACGTCGTCTCTCCTTGCTGAATACGCCGGCTTCACAGCGGCTCCCTGTGTTCCACGCTGCTGCTGTCAGTTACAACATCCATCCGCTCTGCATGCCTCCTTCCACCGTGACCCTTTCCAATGCAGCCTAATCCATGAAGTGCCCGTTTACATCTTTTATCCTGTAAGTGCTTTTTGAACCCAGTTGGGGCATTAAAACTTGTTTTTCTTCTGCACTTAGAGGCGCCTTTGTTTGTCTTTTTTGACATTCAAAAGCAAAGACTTTGTGTGTTTTCGGATGCTTCTGTTAAAGCAATTGCTGCTGTAACTTACCTGAAAACCATAGACACTTAGGCTCCATTCACACTAGCACGTTTTTTGATGCATTTTGCATTTTGCAGAAATGCATGGGAATTTTTTAACATGGGTTCCTATGGAACATGTTCACATCAATGCCTTTTTGTACCTCTGCGTTTTTGGAAAGGGTCAGGGACTTTTTTTCATGCAAAATGCAGCGTTTTGCATATAATAGAATTCAATGGACCAGCATCAAAAACGCAAGTGCAGCGTTTTTGCAGCGTTTTTACGGTAATTTTGCAGCGTTTTTGATGCTTTTTGCGGTTTGTTTGTTTTTTAGACTGTATACAGTCTAAAAAAAACTGTAAAAAAAATAAAACGCAAAAACGCTGTAAAAACGCTGCTCAAAAACGTGGCAAGCATCACAAAAAAAACTCCGGAAATGCTCAAAAGCAACATGCATAGATGTGAATTGAGCCAAACGGACAATGCCACATAGGGTTTGTAATGGGGAAAGCAAAACTTGCACCACTTCCCGAACACACCATACCCAGGCTGGAACTTTGTGTTGCAGTTGAACTAGCTGAATTCATTGCAATTAGAGGCCCAGTGAAACTCATTCGCTTTGACAGAGGGTCTAACTTTATAGGAGCAGTAAAAGAACTGCAAATTCCTTCTAACTTGGACATTCTCAGAGTAGAAAGATACTTGAGTGAACAAGACTGCACATCGATCTTCAACTCACCTCACTCTTCTCACATGGGAGGTGTTTGGGAGAGGATGATAGGCATAGCCCGCAGAATCCTTGACTCTATCTTCCTACAAGTAGGAACTGCAAGGCTTACTCACAAATGTTTAGTGACATTTATGGCAGAGGTTACAGCTATCATTAACACCAGACCTTTGACATCTATTTCAAGTGACTCTGAAGATCCAGTGGTCCTCACACCTGCCGTGTTACTCACGAAAAAGACTAGTCTTGCCAGTGCTCCAGCTGGAGAGTTTTGTGAGAAGGACCTTTACAAACGTCAATGGAGACAAGTACAAACCCTTGCCAATACCTTCTGGAACCTGTGGAGGGAACAATATATATCTACTCTACAAGTAAGGAGAAAGTGGCACATTGAAAAGCCTAATCTTAAACCTGGTGATGTTGTGCTCATGAAAGATTGCCAGACACTAAGGAATATGTGGCCTTTAGGTCTCATCACCAAAGTACTACCAAGCAAGGATAATCGTGTCCATAAGGTCGAGGTTAAGATCTTTCAGCAGAATGAGGCTAAAGTAATCTTGAGACCAGTGACCAAACTTATTCTGTTGCTTTCTACGGAGGACTCTGTTAGTGACATCACTTGATGTCAGGCAGGGAGTGTTCTGTCCACCAGATGTTTTACATAGTTGCCAACTGTCCCTGATTTCCCAGGACATTCCCAGGACATTCCCGGGATTTAGACTCTATTCCCGAATTTGTGGTGTCCCGGTAAATGTCCCGAGAAATGCGGTACTTCGCGATTTTCGCCGCCGCTTCTAGAGGTCCGCGGCCGGCGGAGACATTGTCTCTGCCGGCCGCCATTTTAAAGAAGATCAGGAAGACGGCTGGGGGGGCTAGATGAAGCTCCTGCATCGCCACCCACCCTCCGCCCCGCTCTGCCTCGCCCCGCCTACACCCCGCCCCGCTGCCAGTCTGTTATGGAAAGGGGCATGGGTTCTAGCCATGTGGCCAGCAGACACTACTACACTAGGACACCTCTGAGGTGGGGGGGGGCGCACCGCTGTGGGAATCTGATGTAAGGGGGCTCCACTGGGGACACCTGATGTAAGGGGGGCTCCACTGTGGACACCTGATGTGAGAGGGGCTCCACTGGGGACACCTAATGTGAGGGGGGCACCACTGGGGACACCTAATGTGAGGGGGGCTCCACTGGGGACACCTGATGTGAGGGGGGCTCCACTGGGGACACCTGATGTGAGGGGGAGCTCCGTTGGGGACACCTGTGAGGGGGAGCTCCGTTGGGGACACCTGATGTGAGGGGGCTCTGCTGGGGACTCCTGATGTGAGGGGGGCTCCACTGGGAACACCTTATGTGATAGGGGGCTCCACCGGGGACTCTTGATGTGAGAGGGGGCTCTGCCGGGGACACCTGATGTGAGGGGGAGCTCCGCTGGGGACACCTGATGTGGGGGGGTTCTGCCGGGGACTCCTGGTGTGAGGGGGGGCTCCGCCGGAGATTCCTGATGTGAGGGGGAGCTCCGTTGGGGACGCCCAAGAGGGGGGGCTCCGCCGGGGACTCCTGATGTGAGGGGGCTCCGCCGGGGACTCCTGGTGTGAGGGGGGCTCTGCCGGGGACTCCTGGTGTGAGGGGGGCTCTGCCGGGCACTCCTGGTGTGAGGGGGGCTCCGCCGGGGACTCCTGGTGTGAGGGGGCTCCTTCGGGGACTCCTGGTGTGAGGGGGGCTCCACTGGGGGCACCTGATGCAAGGACGGACTCTGCTGGGACACCTGTTGCAGGGACGGACTCTGCTGGGACACCTGATGTGAGGGGGGCTCCACTGGGGACACCTGTTGTGAGGGGGAGCTCCGTTGGGGACACCTGTGAGGGGGAGCTCCGTTGGGAACACCTGATGTGAGGGGGGGCTCCGCTGGGGACTCCTGATGTGAGGGGGGGGCTCCACTGGGGACACCTGATGTGAGGGGGGCTCCGCCGGGGACTCCTGATGTGAGAGGGGGCTCTGCCAGGGACACCTGATGTGAGGGGGAGCTCCGCTGGGGACACCTGATGTGAGGGGGGGCCCGGCCGGGGACTCCTGGTGTGAGGGGGGGCTCCGCCGGGGACTCCTGGTGTGAGGGGGGGCTCCGCCGGGGACTCCTGATGTGAGCTCCATTGGGGACACCTCATGTGAGGGGGGGCTCCGCCGGGGACTCCTGGTGTGAGGGGGGCTCCGCCGGGGACTCCTGGTGTGAGGGGGGCTCCTCCGGGGACTCCTGGTGTGAGGGGGGCTCCTCTGGGGACTCCTGGTGTGAGGGGGGCTCCTCTGGGGACTCCTGGTGTGAGGGGGGCTCCTCCGGGGACTCCTGGTGTGAGGGGGGCTCCACTGGGGACTCCTGGTGTGAGGGGGGGCTCCGCTGGGGGCACCTGATGCAAGGACGGACTCTGCTGGGACACCTGATGCAGGACGGACTCTGCTGGGACACCTGATGCAAGGACGGACTCTGCTGGGACACCTGATGCAAGGACGGACTCTGCTGGGACACCTGATGCAAGGACGGACTCTGCTGGGACATCTGACGCAAGGACGGACGGCTGGTGGCAGGCGACATGGCTAGTGACGCGCTCAGGGATCCCACTGATTCGGCATTATGGTGAGTTGAATGATTTCATTTTATATTACAATGTAATAATAGAAATAATGCACTTCAATCATCCTGACACCATAACAACCATGGTGCCGGGATGATTGAAGTGCTAACACCAGGTGCTTGGATTATCTTTATATGCTGATTGTTAAACTTTCTAGAATACACATATTTTTATTGTGTAGGATCTGGGGCTGCTGTCCTGTCATTTCCCTCTCCCCCTCTCCCCTTTTCCCCCCTCCCTCTTTCCCCCTCTCCCCCTCTCCCTCTCCATCCCTCATTCATCTCAGACTCTAACCACACCCACTTGAGCCACCCCCATTTAAGCCACGCCCACTATGTCATGTAAACCACGCCCATTTTTAGCTGCCGCGCGCTTCATGCGCCGCACTTGTATATTTTCCTAAACCACGCCTACAAACGAATGCCCCGCCCCTAATTATTGTACGGCTCCGCCTATAGCCAGAAAAGTGTCCCAGTTTTTTTTTTTTTACAATGTTGGCAACTATGGTTTTATACTGGTTATTTGTACCTGTGATTTGTTAAATTTACATGCAAAATGTGTAATTTACACCACTAACCAAACACTGCCATCAAGACCAAGGAACTCTCCAAACAAGTAAGAGACAGTGTTGTTGAGAAGTACAAGTCAGGTTTAGGTTATAAAAAAATAATCCAAATCTTTAATGATCCCTAGGAGCACCATCAAATCTATCATAAACAAATGGAAAGAACATGGCACAACAGCAAACCTGCCAAGAGACGCCTGCACACCAAAACCCACAGACCGGGCAAGGAGGGCATTAATCAGAGAGGCAGCACAGAGACCTAAGTTACCCCTGGAGGAGCTGCAGAGTTCCACAGCAGAGACTGGAGTATTTGTACATAAGATGACAATAAGCCGTATGCTCCATAGAGTTGGGCTTTATGGCAGAATGGCCAGAAGAAAGCCATTACTTTCAGCAAAAAACAAAATGGCATATTTTGCAAAAAGGCATGTGGGAGACTCCCAAAATGTATGGAGAAAGGTGCTCTGGTCTGATGTGACTAAAATTAAACTTGTCTGGCGCAAACCCAACACATCATATCACCCATAGAACACCATCCCCACAGTGAAACATGGTGGTGGCAGCATGGGGGGATGTTTTTCAGCAGTCGGGACTGGGAAATTGGTCGGAGTTGAGGGAAAGATGGATGGTGCTAAATACAGGGATATTCTTGAGCAAAACATGTACCACTCTGTGTGTGATTTGAGGTTAGGATGGAGGTTCACCTTACAGGACAATGACCCCAAACACTGCTAAAGCAACACTTGAGTGGTTTAAGGGGAAACATGTAAATGTGTTGGAATGGCCTAGTCAAAGCCCAGACCTCAATCCAATAGAAAATCTGTGGTCAGACTTAAAGATTGCTGTTCACAAGTGTTCTGTCCACCAGATGTTTTATACTGGTTATTTGTACCTGTGTTGTTAAATTTACATGCAAAATGTGTAATTTACTTAAGACAATCATATGTGGTGTGCAGGCTCCATCTAGCGTTCCTTTTTGGTATTGCTGCAGTTCTGTTTATCTGTTTATTTGTATGTGTAATTGAGGAAGTTGTCAGCAAGCAAGGAACTCTGGGTGGAATCTTGGCAGGAAGTGAACCATCTACCATTCTTTTCAACACATGTCTTTCGCAACCTATCGCCATTACTCCTTAGAGAACTTAAAAAGTATGTTTTTATTATCTCATCGTGTACTGTATATCTTTGTTTATGCAATGTATGCTGTATTGTATGCAATATTATACTTATTGAGGTATATTTCTGTTATTTTGTAGTTTCATCTGGCTTGTTCTAATAAAACTGAGATCAAAGAAATGTGGTCTCCACAGTTATTGGGATAAGAGGGTTTAGCTATCTGCTCCATGAGACAGAACAACAAGTGCAAACCATCCAACTTGAAGGAGCTGGAGAAGTTTTGCAAGAAGGAATGGGCAAAAACCCCACTGGTAAGATGTGGCAAGCTCATATAGACTTATCCAAAGCGACCTGGAGCTGTGATAGCCGCAAAAGGTGGCTCTACAAAGTATTGACTTTAGGGGGGTGAATAGTTATACACATTGACTTTTTATGTTATTTTGGCCTATTTGTTGTTTGCTTCACAATAAAAAATATAAAAAAAAAAAACATCTTTAAAGTTGTGGGCATGTTCTGTAAAGTAAATGCAAATCCTCAAACAATCCATGTTACAGTAATTCCAGGCTGTGAGGCAACAAAACATGAAAAATGCCAAGGGGGGTGAATACTTTTGCAAGGCACTGTAACAGTACCCATAGCAGACACAATCTATAGTATAATAAACTAGTCTGTCTTTGGTAAAATTATTGGATAATTGGATGGGTCACTGTATGTTACACTTAATGTTTTGTCCCTGGTCAGATTCTGAAATAAAATAGACTAAGGGGTTTATTAATCAATGTTTTCACTCAAGAATCAAACAACTTTTAACCAAGATTGACCCAGTTTTTACATAAGGTGTAAATAAATATTTTTCAGTGAATGTTGTTTGAATCTTTGGTGAAGACATTAACATTTAGTTTTTCAAATATATTTATTTCCTTATTTGTTAAAGTGGTTGTAAAGGCAGTTTTTTTTACCTTAATGCATTTTATGGAGGAGAGAGAGGGGATGGGGCACGCAGCTCTGTGTCTGAATGAATACGTGGAGCTGCGGTTTGGCTCGGGTGCCCTCATAGAAAGCTGCTTGCTCTGGGGGCACTCGACAGGAGGAGTGCCTATGCGGGACCCCAGAAGATGAGGATCCGGGCGGCTCTGTGCAAAACCACTACACAGAGCAGGTAAATATAACATTTTTTTTAAATAAATAGCAAACAATGACTTTAGTATCACTTTAACCACTTTCCACCTGCCATATAGCAAAATGAAAAAGTGTAAGGAAAGGGAATGGAATCCCTGGTGGTCATGGGTGGCAATGTGTGCCCACACATGATGCCTGACAGTGCCTCCTAATCAGTGATGCAAATCAGTGCCATCTATCAGTGTCCATCAGTGCCCATCCATGTCCATCAGTGCTGCCTATCAAGGCCCATCCATGTCCATCAGTGCCACCCATAAGTACCCGTCAGTGCCGCCTTTCAGTGCCCATCGGTGCCACCTCATCCATGCTCATCAGTGCCACCTTATCTGTGCCCGGCAGTGCAGCCTCATCAGTGCCCATCAGTGAAGGAGAAAACTTACTTATTTACAAAAAACAGAAACCAATAAACACTTTTTTTTCACAATTTTCGGTCCTTTTTTATTTGTTTAGCAAAAAATAAAAACCGCAGAGGTGATCAAATACCACCAAAAGAAAGCTCTATTTCTGGGAAGAAAATGATAAAAAATGTTGTTTGGGTACATCGTAGCATGACCGCGCAATTGTCATTTAAACAGCGACAGCACTGAAAGCTGAAAATTGGCTTGGGCAGGAAGGGGGGAAAGTGTCCAGTATTAAAGTGGTTAAGTAAAATAATTGAATTACCAATGCTATAAAAATGTGCACATTTTACATTTACTTCTACAGTATTTAGCACTGAAGACAAACATTAAACAATGAACTATATTTTAGCTTTTTAATGTTACATAGTTGGTGAGGTTGAAAAAAAAGACACCAGACCATCCAGTTCAACCTATGACAGGGGTGTCCAAACTTTTTTGAAAGAGGGCCAGGTTTAATGAAGTGAACATGCGTGAGGGCCAACCATTTTGCCTGACATTCTTTGAATCTCTTTAAAATTTGGTCCAAGTGTGTTCGTCTGAGCACTGCCCAACAAGAATTTTCTTGCCTTTGTCGCTGTGTGTGGTGAAGAGATGAGCTCGGGCGTGTTATTTGGCTATACCGTATTTATCAGCGTATAACATGCACCTTCACCTTCACAAGGGGAACCCCCCACGCCCGGGGCATGATGTGGAGAAGACATCACAAGGGGCGTGATCTCCAAATTACGTTATCGGGTGCCCCCCATGCCAATATAAGTCATTGCACACGGCGGACCTGGCATTACATCGGGAGATTGCGTTGAGTCAACATCGGAAGAACAGAGGGAGAAGACCCAGCAAAAGAGTGAGAAGAAAGCAGAGAAGACCCGGCAAAAGAGCAAGAAGATAGTGGAGAGAGAAGACAGCGCAGAGAGGAGAACCAGAGAGGGGAGAAGGACCGGCAGAGGGAGAAGAAGTCGCCAGAAGAGGGAGAAGAGCCAGAGCGGATTTATTAAATTACTTAAAGAAACCTGTGTAGTGTTTTTATTTCTTGACACTTTTTTGGAGTGAATGGGTAGGGGTGCAATGTAGTGAATACTCATTCACCTAGGGTGGGGGCCAGGATCTGGGGGCCCCCTTGTTAAAGGGGTCTTCCAGATTCCAATAATCCCCCGCCCGCAGACTCCAACAACCACCGGGCATGGGTTGTCGGGAAGAGGCACCTGCCCCAAAACACCCACCCCTCATGTTGAGGGCATGTGCCCTGGTGTGGTCCAGGAGGGGGGGCGTTTGCTCGTCCCCCCTTTCCTGACCTTCTGGGTTGCATGCTCGGATAAGGGTCTGGTATGGATCTTGGGGGGACCGCTGTGCCATTTTTTTTGAAGTGGCAGTTCCCCTTAAGATTCATACCAGACCGAAGGGTCTGGTATCGTCTTGGGGGGGGAACCTCACGCAAAAATTTTTTTACATTTTGGCGGGGTTCCCTTTCAAGATTCTCAGCACACAAGTCGTACCGCAAGTTGGATCATCTTGACCTGACTTCTGGTGCGACTTCTATTCAAATCAATGGGCTCCCACAGAGAACCATTGATTTTGAATAGAGACAGAGAAACACTAGACGAGGCTTAACGCTGTGGAACAGTCTCAGGCATCCGTATCAAGGAATGATCAGATTTTATTTCACCTTGTGAGAGCGATCAGAGAGGCTCTTGGGTGGGAAGAGGAAATCACACAGCTAGCAAAGACCAGAAAGTACTATCCACAACTAAGAAAGTCGTGGTCTCTTTTCCCCTAATTGAGGAAGTGAGAGATCTCATCTATGATGAGTGGAAGAAGGTCGACAGGAAACCATTATCCAACAGGTTTGCTAAGATGTATCTGTTTATAGAGGAGGGGGTCCATACTCTGGAGGTAGCACCCTTAGCGGGTGAGGCTGTCAGACTAGCCAGACATGTCACGCTGCCGATGGATGACGCTGTATCTTTTAAAGATGCCTTGGAAGGGGCGTGTCCGGATGTGAGCCACAGAAGACGTGTCTGAGAGACGCTCCAGTAATCCTGATTGCTTCTCGGTCTTTTGGCTAAGATCAAGTGTAGTGTAACGACACCCCGAGTATGAAAGGGGTTAAAGTCGTTTAGGACATTCCATACTCGAACACAAAGCCAGCTACCGAACACTCCAATCCGCCGAATAAGAAACCCATACTGATAATTCTCCCCCAAGTACAAGACGTCTGGAAAGGTGCTCCTGGTGAGGATGGGTGCTGCATTTGGGTCTGACCAGAGGATCGGGTCCCTGGCCTAGATTGGGGTAGCTCTAGCTAGCTCCGGTCAGTTTTTCAGGAGAGAACACCAGCTCCTCTCTTACTGGGGGGGGGGAGGAGCAGTTAGTATTCCCCGAATATAATTAGGAAGGAGTGATGGAGTGACGGTGGAGCCTGATGGTAAAGGGCTCTCACCAAGCTCTCAGAACTTAATGCCTTCCTGCCTGGAGTGGGGGCTGCTGTGGTCTGGGTTTTTGGTCAGGGTTGGGATGAAAAGCCTGTGGTGAATGTGCCCCTGAAGTGGCAGTTCAGGGGTGCCGTACAATCACTGTGAGTGAGGGTCACTTTGATTTATGGCACCATGGTCACTTCACCATACACACGTTTTTCACACCAGCCTCTAGGGCCGAACCTTTTGGCTAGGACCAGGGGAAATTTTTATTCCTGGCCGAAGGGCCTGGCCATTGTATTGCGCAATAGTCACTTCTTTCACCTCTCCCACTTCCTTTTCCCCACTTTCCTATTTAGTTTGAACCAGTGTTTGTCACTTTTTTTGTATTTTATTTGTTTGGTGTGTACACGTTTTGTCACCGTGTGATGAGTAGGGTGTGGATCCTTGGGCCTACCCTGAAAATCTTGGGGGGGGGGCATAGGCCTTTTGGCTTGGTTCGCCCTCTCTCATGGGGTCTCCCTTCGAGGGAGTCCCACCGAGTACTTGGGTGGGTCTGTTTCGGCAGACCCTCCAGAGAAAGGGGTTCGTCTGGCTTTGGACAGATGGACCTAGTGAGTACCCCAGTCCCTGGCAGGAGCTTAACACCCCAGGGATCAGGGTAAGGTCCTTCCTAGTGGAGAACACTTGTTGCACGTTTTGTTTTTCACTCTTTATGTGTGTGCACTTTTTTTGGCACTGGGTGGAAGTTTTTGGGTGTGTTTCACACACCACGGGCTTTTCAAGAGAAGTAATCCTGATCCTAATCCATCCCCATCCTTGCTGAAAAAAACCTGGTGAGCTTCCAAACCTCCTCTGGCAGTTCCTTCACATCCCCTGCTCCAGCCCCAGCCAAATATTTTTTTGGAACGGACGTTCAATTTGGCAATGTTCATCCAGGCGCGGCGGGCTCAATACACCCGCGGCCTGACCATCCTGATCCTAATCCATCGCCATCCTTGCTGAAAAAAAGCTTGGTGAGCCTCCAAACCTCCTCTGGCAGTTCATTCACATCTCTTACTCCACTGCAGCAGTATAGGGGTCTGCCTGGCTAAACTTACCTGTCCGAACTGACCGTGGGCTCCTGGGGCCTTGCTAGAGTTGCCACCTTTTCTTCAAGCCAAACCCGAACACTTTGGCAGCAGCATTTTTTTGGGGAGTATACGCTATAAGATTCTAAAAGACCTGGCTCTCCTTGGGCCTTGCTAGGGTTGCCACCTTTTCTTCAAGCCAAACCCGACTCCAAACTCCGACTCCGACGCCAAACTTTAGCGGGGCCATTTTTTGGGGGGTATAAGGTTGTAAAAGACCTGGGACACTTTTTGTAACGACACCCGAGTATGAAAGGGGTCAAAGCCGTTTAGGACATTCCCTTTCCAAACACAAAGCCAGCTACCGAACACTCCAATCAGCCGAACAAGAAACCCATACGAATAATTCCCCCCTCCCCCCCAAGTACGAGACGAGGCTCTGTATGGAGAGTCAAACAGGAATCAGACTCTCTTTTTTATTAGAACAAGAATACAGTCTTAAATACAGTAGAAGAGAAGGTCCCCCCTCCTAATCATATTACTCCAACAATACAACTGTAACCAGAAACAGAATTAACATGAACTAATTAACTAACCCCTTAAAGTAGCCAATGTGACTCCGTGCCCTCCTGGGCATTGTATGATTAATCAGGGTTTCACTACAGGTCAGACTTGTTGTCACCAAGATTCACACATAGTATAAACACAGGACACCTTCTCACATAAGCAGGACCTAATTACAATTAACAATACAAACAGTGATCCCCCCCCCCCTCCTCAGCCTAGTAGGCAAACTATAGTAGGAGTAGACTGTCCGGCTCCTACCCAGTTCTAGAGGCCAATGTGATCAGCTCTCTCAACTGTTGAGATCAGAATCAAACAAACCAAGAATAGTCTTTACATATCCTGGGAGATATTGTGGATAAATATTACTGTCCCATTTTAGGTAATCCAAGATATATTTTCTCAGTCACCCTGTGCCCAAAAGTGACTCCCGTCACATGGCTCCCTCCTTGTGGGACACTCCGGCAGACGTGGCTTGATCCTTTTCAGGTAAACTTGGGGATGTCCGGGACTAGGAGGCCTGAGTGACGTCTGTTTGCCGGGACAACCCCTCAGCATTTTGCTTACCGGGTCAGTAGCTGATGGTGAAATTGTAAGGTTGCAGGGCTAAGCTCCACTGTAGCAACCTGCCATTGTCTCCTGAGTAAGGATGAGCCGAATACCCCCTGGTTTGGTTCGCATCAGATCCTGCGAACGGATTGAAAGTTCGCGCAAACTTTAGAACCCCATTAAAGTCTATGGGACTCGAACGTTCAAAATCAAAAGTGCTAATTTTAAAGGCTAATATGCAAGTTATTTTTCTAAAAAGGGTTTGGGGACCTGGGTCCTGCCCCAGGGGACATGTATCAATGCAAAAAAAACTTTTTAAAAATGGCCTTTTTTTCGGGAGCAGTGATTTTAATGATGCTTAAAGTGAAAAAAAGTGAAATATTCCTTTAAATATCGTACCTGGGGGGTGTCTATAGTATGCCTGTAAAGTGGCTCATGTTTCCCGTGCTTAGAACAATCCCTGCACAAAATGACATTTGTAAAGGAATAAAAGTCATTTAAAACTGCTTGCAGCTTTAATGTAATGTCGGGTCCCGGCAATATGGATGAAAATCAGTGAGACAAACGGCATGGGTACCCCCCCCCCCCCCAGTCCATTACCAGGCCCTTTGGGTCTTGTATGGATATTAAGGGGAACAACGCACCCAAATGAAAAAAAATGCAAGTTGTGGGGCCCCCAGGCCCTATATATTCTGAACAGCAGTATACAGACGGTGCAAACAAGACAGGGACTGTAGGTTTGCTGTTAGGTAGAATCTGTTTGTAATTTTGAACTGGTACATTTTTAAATCGTAGCTCCAGCCAAAAAATCTATTTTTAAGCTTTTTGAAAAACACAGGGAAGGGTTATCACCCCTGTAACATTTGTTTTGCTGTCTGTGCACCTCTTCAGAAGATTTCACCTCACTTGCTCTCCCAATGACAAATGTTTTTTGAAAATTTGGGGGTTTTAGTGAAACAAGGATTGGTGATAAAGCATCAGTGAAGAGGAGACACGTTTTTTCCATATTAACTCTTACAGGAGAGAATTTCCCTTCCTAGGGGTAGATTTCATCTCACTTCCTGTTGTCTCCTTCCGTTTGCAAGTAGGAGTCGTTTGTAAGTTGGATGTTTGAAAGTAGGGGCCTACCCTATATACTCTGCAGAAATTGGGGCCTTAGGTGTTGGTGTTGTCACAACACTGTAAACCCTCACAGTTACTCTTGGTGGGTGCATGAACGGGCCCTGCTGTGAATTATTAGATCAAGAATTGTAATTACATGCCATTGTTGAACAGTGGTAGAAAAATTGGTCCTGTGGTGGTGGTGGTGGTGCTGGTGCCACAACACTGTAAGTCCTCAAAGTTTCTCTTGGTGGGCGCTGGAACAGGCCCTGCTGTGGAATATTATATCAAGAATTGTAATTACATGCACCTGTTGAACAGGGGCAGAAAAATTGGGCCTGTGGTGGTGGTGGTGTTGTCACAACACTGTTAGCCCTCACAGTTACTCTTGGTGGGCGCAGGAATGGGCCCTGCTGTGAAATATTATATCAAGAATTGTAATTACATGGACCTGTTAAACAGGGGCAGAAAAATTGGGCCTTTGGTGGTGGTGGTGTTGCCACAACACTGTAAGCCCTCACAGTTACTCTTGGTGGATGCAGGAATGGGCCCTGCTGTGAAATATTAGATCAAGAATTGTAATTACATGTCCCTGTTGAACAGGGACTGAAAAATTGGGCCTTAGCCACTGGTGCCACAACACTGAAACCCCTCACAGATGCTATAGTTGGAGCACAGGAATGAGCCCTGCTGCAAAGTATTGCAGCAAAAATTGTAATTATATGCCCCTGTTAAACAGGGGCTGAAAAATTGGGCCTTGGGCACTGGTGCTGGTGCCACAATACTGCAACCCCTCACAGATACTATAGTTGGAGCGCAGGAATGAGCCCTGCTGCAAAGTATTGCATCAAAAATTGTAATTACACGCCCCTGTTAAACAGGGGCAGAAAAATTGGGCCTTGGCCACTGGTGGCGGTGCCCAGAACCAAAAATGTTCTTACAAGCTATCAGCATGAAAATTAGGAGGAAGAGGATTGTCACTCAGCATAACAGGATAGTCACTCAGCATCAGCATAGGCAGCCTTGAAGGGATCTCACATTAAAAAAAAATCAAATTGGTTACATCAGCATCAGGTGCTTGGTAGCTGGTGATTCAAGACTGATTCATTTTTATAAAGGTCAGCCGATCGACCGATTCGGTGGACAGGCACACCCTGTGATCGGTTACAAAGCCTCCAGCAGCACTGAATGTGTGTTCCGAAAGAACGCTGGATGCAGGACAGGCCAGTAGCTCATTTGCATACTGTGCAAGCTCTGGCCAGTGATCCATCCTGAAGACCCACTAACCCAGAGGATTTTCGGTGGGAAAGGTGTCCAAGTCCGATCTTGCCCCTAGGTAATCCTGCACCATGTGAATCAGACGCTGGCGATGGTTGCTGGAACCGATCAGACCTTGGGGCTGCAGACTAAAAAATTGTCTGAACGCATCGGTCAGATGGCCACCTTCTCCACCGCTCCTTCTGTGACTGACTGAAGCCTTTCTGCAAGGCCTTACAGAAGATGTTTCATCTTCTGCTCCCTCTGCAACGGCAAGATGAGGTCTGCAACCTTACCCTTGTAACGTGAATCAAGGAGGGTTGCCAGCCAGTAATCATCCCTCCCCTTGAAACCATGAATACGAGAATCCTTCCGCAGGCTTTGCAGGATCAGGGAGGCTATGCAGCGAAGGTTTGCTGAGGCATTCGGTCCAGAGTCCTCTGGGTCACTAAGGACAACATGATCCGCAGCCACCTCCTCCCAGCCACGTACAAGTCCATGGGTTTCTTCAGACTGTAAATGATCGCTTGAAGACTACTGCTGATGCTGAGTGCCAAGCTCCACCTCCATGCTGACACAATCCTCCTCCACCTCCTTCTCGTCCTCTTCCTGTGTGATCGGCGGGCACGCAGGAACACTGTCTAGATAAAGGAGGCCTTGAGAGGTAAGGAATTCCTCCTCTTCCTCCCTCTGTTCTGCCTCAAGTGCCCTGTCCCTTATTCCACGTAGCGTGTGCTCCAACAGGTGGACAAGAGGGACAGTGTCACTGATGCATGCACTGTCACTGCTCACCATCCTCATGGCCTCCTCCAATGGTGACAGGACAGTGCATGCATCCCTGATCATAGCCCACTGGCGTGGGGGAAAAAAAACAAGCTCCCCTGACCCTGTCCTGGTACCATAGTTGCATAGGTACTCATTGATGGCCCTCTGCTGTGTGTGCAGCTGCTGCAGCATGGCCAACGTTGAGTTCCACCTGGTGGGCATGTCACAGATTAGGCGGTTCTTGGGCAGGTTAAATTCCTTTTGGAGATCAGCCAGCCGAGCACTGGCATTATATGAACTGCGGAAATACACACAGATTTTCCTGGCCTGCCTCAGGACATCCTGTAAGCCCAGGTACCTGCCCAAGAACCCCTGAACCACCAAGTTAAGGACGTGAGCCAAACAGGGCACATGGCTCAGTTGTGTTGTAGAATCTCATATTAGTCAATGTATTTCATATTATTCATATTGATTTGCATATATTTTATTGATAATTATTATTATTATTATTCATATTAGTATATAGTGGTGGTTTTATCAATATTATTATTCAATAAGTAAAGCAACAATTATTAATCTTTAATAATGTATACTGTATTTTCCATAGATTTAGAAAGTCTTCATTTTTAAGTGTTGAACTTTAAATGACCTCTGCTTTATGACAAGTACTTGTACACAGGCGTTCTCGAAAATGTATTAGGATAGTCTACTGGGTGAAAGTTCATTAGAATATATTCAAGTTATATAGAATTGTCTCAAGTCTGAAATGCATATAAATCAGACAGATAAAGATAAGAAAACAGGTGGTTTAGAAATAATTAAAGTTATGTACAGCACATTAAATTAAGTTTGACAGGGTCAAACAAAGGTCTGCTTGTGCCCTCATTAAAACTGTTACAATACATGCATATAGTGAAACATAGAAAACATCTGGTGGGGTTATTAAAAGTTCATTTTCCCAAAAGTCATAAATCTGTAAATCTTGAACTTAGTTAAATCTTATCAAGATGAGAAGAGTTTGATAACACAGCTGGGTGCCAGACTGCCTCTACACAGGTGTTTTTAATTGGACAAAACCAGTTATAAATCACTTTAATGAACATATAGGAATTTTGGGAAAAATTAAGTTTATCTGGTTGTAGAACAGGTGTCAGATTTATGGTTAGTTACATTGGCTTAGATCTTAGCGACCAATCATATGTAAGAGAGATGGTTGAGATAAGACTTGTAAAAGGGTATATAAATGCAAGCTCTACAATTGTTAGACAGACAAGTCAGATAGGAGCTCATAAGGCTGAACTCTGTGTATGCTGCCCTATTGCACGGGTCATAGAGGTCAGAACCAATGGGCAAGTATCTGTCCATAACTTGTCTCCTCGTACGAGTCAGAGAAGACTTCTTAACTTGTTCCAGAATGTGGTCTCAGGTGAATTTCCCTCACGAACTTGGTCGAGCTGGAACCCAGAACTCTGTGAGGGGACCAGACCACCGGCCGATTGACTGGTCCCTATCAGGTGACGGGTTCCCAAGAATTGGCAGAAAAGACCCATTCTGGTTCAAGGTGAGAACAATTCACAATTGTTTCAATTTGGTTAGAGGATAAGAATACCTATATCTAATGTGCTTGCATTGTAAGAAACTGTATAAATTGGACCTGTATCTTGTAATACTTTGAACATAAACCTGTATGTTATCAGCTGTTAAAAAACCTGCATTGCTGAAGTTCTGCCTGGTTCGATACTTTACTATTCTACTTCATTTGGTGGCCCGTACGGGGACAGCATAACCTCAACTCCGATCTTGCCTAACTCCATGCTGGTGAGGCACTGAGCTCAACACAATTTTGTGCAATTTATATCAGGTTAGCAGACACCTATTATTAGTTCTGCATTGTGTTGTGCCGTGTTTTGCTAGCGCTAGGAGGGGCAGGTGGTTGTTGTTGGAGTATCGCTGTCCACCAGGCAGATCTTTGTGATGGCAGGTTGTGTTTTCTCAACTGTAGGTGCCTTAAAGTACATTGTACAGGATGAGATACCCTGGGTAGAAAATGTATTATTATATTTTTTTTTTTTCTCTTTTCTTTCAATTCTTTATTTTCTGAAGGGGTACCCCTGTAGAGGGTTAATTACTCTATGTAAACCTAGGTTTCACATGCATGTTGGTTCCCTGGACTGCAAAAATTAGTCAGGAAGAGGTTTTGGGGATTTAGGACCCCTGGAGAACCTGGGTAACATGCATGTTGTTTACCTTGACTGCAAAATTTTGTCTGGATGAGGTTTTGGGGACTTAAAGACCCCTGGAGAACCTGCGTTAACATCCATGTTGGTTTCCTGGATTGGTAATCAATCAGGAGAAGGCGTTGGGGTTATTAGATCCCTGGAAAGCCTAAGTTAAAAAACAAAAACAGTACTGATATGTAGCTACTAGAAGAAAAAGGTACCTTTGTGGTGTAAAATAATACTCATGAGTTAAAAATGTCAGGAAAGGTAAGTCCTGACATGTAAATAAGGTGAAGGTTTTTGAGCTCCATTTGTTAACAAAGTTAAAAGGTATGTATCGTCTTTGTGCTATAAGTGTATGTGTTTATATGTATCTGTTATAACGGTCTGTGTACTAACTGAGTTAAGATCAGGTTGAGACATTCCTGATCGCCGTGGCAAGCAGGGCTTGGCGGTTTTTCATGTCTTGAGACAAGTGTTTTGGTAAGGAGACGTATGCGTGTACGGTGCCTATTGGGTTTACTTCCTCTTTGTCTCCCTGCAAAGGTAAAGCATAATGGGCTACTATGCATCGCATAGTAGCCCATTATGTGTCACTTACCTGACACAGGAGCCTGCGATGTCACCGCTGTCTCCTTTGCTACGGAGCATCCATCTTCTTTCCGGGTATCGTGGCTCCAGCGCTGTGATTGGCTGGAGCCATGACGACGTCACTCCCGCGCAGCGCACGGGACCCGCCACTTACGGCATTTTGCCGTTAGCAGCAGCATGCTCAGTGCACCTGTGCGCCGCTGTCTACTGAGCATGCAGTGTAGACAACGGTGCCTGTCTTTTTGCAAATATCTCCTAAACCATGTAGGTTTAGGAGATATTTCTTGGACCTACAGGTAAGCCTTAATCTAGGCTTACCTGTAGGTCAAAGTGGTCTGTAAAGGTTTACAACCACTTTAAAGGAGTTGTACAATCTCAGGATTTTTCACCTTAATGCATTTTATGCATTAAGGTGAAAAAACCTTCTGTGCCTCAGCAGCCCCCCAGAACCCCCTTTTTCTTAACTTAACCTGATCATTCCAGTGACGAGAATGAGCCCAGCAGCTCCAGCCACTGTCTCGGGTCCTCATTGGATAGATTGATAGCAGCGGGAGCCAATATCCGATGACACGGGAGCCGGGAGCAGAGCAGAGTCCTGCTGTCTGTGTCAATAGATGCAGCAGCAGGACTCGGGAACGTCCCCGCATGGGTGCCCCCATGGAAATTGGCTTTCCATGGGGGCACTTGCTGAACAGGGTGAGCGCCGCTGGGGGACTCCAGAAAAGGAGGATCAGGGCTGCTCTGTGCAAAACCCTAGCACAGAGGGGGGGGGGAGAGTATAACATGTTTGTTTCTTTGTTTTTTTTTTGTTTTTGTTTTTTTAAATAACAAACGATCACCTTGTAAAACAATCCATTCAGTTTAAAATAGAAATGAAAAGGCAAAATATTTTTGTATAGATATATATATATATAAAAAAAAAATTATAAATACCCTTTTTATAAGTGATTACATTCCCCCTGTTCTCAGCTGCATAAGAGCTGGGGGAGGAGAAGCAGCAGCACACTGAGCTTGCCAGTGAATGGCTGTGCAGAGGGGACATGTCAGGACTGATCATTGGAGGAGAGTACACTGAGTTCCCAGTATAAATAGAGAAATGACCATGGTGTGCTCTCCTGCTTAGTGTGGTCAGTTTTAATAGAAAAGCAGAGGGATTGGCAGGAACACCAGTGATTTTACATAAAGGAAGCAATACAAAGAACAGGATACTTTCTGATACAAGTACATAGTACAGCAGGCGCGAACCAGAAATATGAAGTGTTGGGGTAACAAGTCAGGAAAATAAAATGACGGTAAGTACTTGACAGGGAATGCGGCTTGGTTTGCAGTATTATCATGCAAAATCCCTGTTCAGCCAAAAAACAGGCAGTCAGGAAGCAGCAGTGTCATCTCCTGAATGCCTGCAAACCACTGTGCAGCTGCCTATAAAAAGCTATCCAAATTGGAGAACTTTTTGAGGGGGCAGTTAACACTGCTGTCCATGTGAAAGAGGCCTGAGGCCACACCTGCGATTGGGCCCAACCCAGGGTGGATTCCTGGCAATTAGCTACAGGAAGCAGCTCCATTGAAAGCATTGGGGAGCTGCTGGCTCTCACAGCTAATTGTGGACACTTACATGTAATCGCTCATGCAGGGATCACCTGTGATTGATCCACCCTGGATGCAAACAGTCTGTGTCCAGGACGAATAACGTGCAGTTGATCACTGCATGTGTGATTACATGCAAGCGGCCGCGATTAGCTGTGAGAGCCAGCAGCCCCCCATTGCTTTTAATGGGGTTGCCTCCCATAGATAATTACTGAGAAACCCTCCTTTAATTGGTATCAGCCCTATTCGCAGGTTTGAATGTACTTTATTTGGGGGGGAAAAGAGCTGCAGGGAATCCTGTGACTTATTATTAGTCTCTACGTTTCCAGAGTTGCTTTTGTCCATGAATAGTAAAAAGCATACTGTAATTATTTTTAGGCATTTCTGCCCTTTAAAGAACAATATACATACATTTTTTTCTGAACTTTGTGTTAAAAGAAGAAACTCTTTGGTGAATCACTGCTTTGTATGTTTCACAGACCAGAAACATTTAAAATATTCTTCATAATTTTTATTCTGCTGAAAATAATCATAAAAGTTTCAAAAACAATAACAATCATAAAAAAACCAAAGTATTTCTTTCTACCGGCCCATTTTAATAACTGACCCTTGCAAAAATTAATGTCCGTAATCAAAGATAGAGGAAGAGATGGGTCTTAGACAGAACAAAAGTATAAGGCTGGGTTCACATATGCTGCGGCTCACAGCATGGGGTTCGGCGTGTCCCTGTCAGTGGCAGAACTACCAGGGTCGCAGCAGTCGCACAGGTGACTGGGCTCTGGAGTTCTGCCACTGTGGGGGGGCCTTTCCTGCATGCTGGTTCCGCCACTGTGGGGGGCCTTTCCTCCACGCTGGTTCCCATCACTGTGGAGGGCTCTTCCTGCCCAAAGGTTCTGCCACTGTGAAGGGCTCTTCCTGCCCGCTCGTTCGCCACGTTGGAGGGCTCTTCCTGCTCGTTCAGCCACTCTGGGGGGGCCCTTCCGGCTCGTTCCAGTGTCACTGATCCCATCCCTCCGCCACTGATCCCATCCCTCCGCCACTGATCCCTCTGTCACTGATCCCATCCCTCTGATCCCATCCCTCTGCCACTGATTCCTTCCATCTGCCACTGATCCCTCTGTCACTGATCCCATCCCTTTGATCCCATCTCTCTGCCACTGATTCCTCTGTCACCGATCCCATCCCTCTGCCACTGATCCCTCTGTCACTGATCCCTTCCATCTGCCACTGATCCCATCCCTCTGCTATTTATAGCTCTGCCACTGATCCTTCTGCCACTGATTCCATCACCACCACTGTCTCTAACTGATCCCATCCTACTCCCATCAGGCACCATCAAGCAGTGGTGATTTGGGGGTGGGGGGGTGGTAGGAATGACATGAGTGGCAGTGCACTATAATCCCTATCCACCACCACGCACCACAATTAACATGGGGACAAGGTTCTTTGGGGTGGTGGGCACAGAGCACCCACCCCCCATATTGAGGGCATGTGGCCTGGTATGTTTCAGGGGGGGACCTCCCCCCTTTCCTGACCTGCCGAGCTGCGTGCTCGGATAAGGGTCAGGTATGGATTATGTGGGGGACCCCACTCTAATAGTCTGGTATGGTGTTGGGGGGAGGGGACCCAATGCCTTTTTTTTTCTCCATTTTGGCGTGGGGTTTCCCCCTCATGATTCATACCAGACACAAAGGGCCTGGTATGGTCGGATCAAAGTCGAATCCCATTTATTGAAGTCGCATCGAAAGTCGGACATGCTGGACCATCACGCTGTTGCTTTGGCTTCAATAAGTTATTGACCTAGAACAGCCAAAAAAGGTAAGGAATTCTGACACGTTTGAATTTCTTTTGGGTTTTTGCTTCCAAAATATTGAAGCCAAACACAGCCAGGCAGCTAGTTTTTTTTGTTTCCATATTCCAGTTGTGCTTTAAATATTTCTAAAATACTTTTGTCCACCAGGTGGAGCAAAAGCTCTATTGTGCAGCATTGCTTTCGGTGATATTTTTTATTACTTTTTTTTGTGTTATTCTGTACAAAATGAAAAATAGACACCAGCTGTTTTTTATCACTGTATTCAATTCCCTAAGGGTGCTTTCACACCAAGGCATCGGCAGTAAAACGCCGCTATTTTTAGCGGCGCTTTACCATTGTTTTTGTGTAGGTTTCCGGCTGATAGCAGGGCGCTTTTAACCCCTGCTAGCGGCCAAAAAATGGTCAAAACTATGCGCTCCAAAGACGCTGCTTCCAGGAGTTTTTTTTAACGTCCTGCCAGCGCATCCCTGTTTTTCAGGCGCTTTACAGGCACTATTTTTAGCCCAAAAGCGCCTGAAAAACGCCTCAGTGTGAAAAGGAGGTGTAAGTGACATGTATGTTTCCAGTAAGCCCCTTTCACACAGAGGCGCTTCTAAATTGTCAGTAAAACATTTGAGTGCTTTTGAAGAGCTTTTCAGGCGCTTTTAAAGAGCTTCCCATTAATTTCAATGGAGAGGGGCATTTTTCACCGCCCTGCCAGCTCACGGCCCCAGTGTGAAAGCATTCATTGATTTTAATGGAAATAGGTTTTTGTGAGCTTTTCAGGCGCTTTTTTTAGCGTGAAAGCGCCTCAAAAGTGCCTCAGTGTGAAAGGGGTCTAATAGGCATTTACAAATAAAGCATTTCAGGTAATCGACAGGTTGATACTGCTCAAATAAAAGTTACTGCAAAGGCCATATGGTCACTAATGTACTATATGTGTTATCAAACTTTGGTACACCCTACCAAAGTAGGAGGACAAAGAAGTATTTTTAAATATGAATTGTATGCCTTGGTTACTAAAACCAGACATCCATTTGGTATAAGGCCCCTTTCACACTGAGGCGGTGGGTGCATTGGCTATTTTTTACAGGCTTTACCATTAATTTCGTGGCGCTATTCGGCTGCTAGAGGGGCACTTTTACCCCCCGGCTAGCGGGCGAGAGGGTTTAAACCACCCGCAAAGCGCTCCAAAGATCCTGCTAGCAGGACGTTTTTTAGCGTCCTGCCAGCGCACCGCTCCAGTGTGAAAGCCCTCGCTCTTTCAGGGCGCTTTGCAGGCGCTATTTTTAGCGATGTAGCGCCTGCAAAGCGCCCCAGTGTGAGAGGGGCCCCAAGACCCCTTTCACACTGAGGTGCCTTTCAGGTGCTTTCACGCTAAAAAAAGCACTTGAAAAGCTCACAAAAAGCTATTTCAATTAAAATCAATGAATGCTTTAAGGCCCCTTTCACGCTGGGGCGGGGGCGGCGGTAAAATGGCGCTATTTTTAGCGCCGCTTTACTGTCATTTTAGCAGCGGTATTTGGCCACTAGCGGTGCGGTTTTAACCCCCACTAGTGGCCGAAAAAGGGTTAAAACCGCCCGCAAAGCGCAGCTGCAGCAGCCCTATGCCGGCGGTATAGCCGCACTGCCCCATTGATTTCAATGGGCAGGAGCGGTGTATTCACCGCTCCAAACATGCTGTCAGCAGGACTTTTTTCATCGTCCTTCCAGCGCACCGCTCCAGTGTGAAAGCCCTCGGGGCTTTCACATTCGAGAGGCTGCAAAGGCTGAATGAATGAATGATGTGTAAAGTGCTGCAAATGCGAACTGAATCGCCTCAAGGCGCTAGATGCGTTCTGTGTTGTCAACTTCTTAGAAGAGGTAGGTCTTGAGTTTTTTCCTGAAGGCCTGATGGTTTTCTTCCATGCGGATGTAAGTCGGAAGAGCGTTCTATAGCCGAGGTCCTTGAACTGCGAATCTTCATTCTCCCTTTGATTTGTAGCTTTATTTGGGAATGAGAAGGAGGTTTTGGTTAGATGATCGAAGACTGTGATTGGGTGTGTAGTGTTTTATTTTCTCTCGAAGGTATTGAGGAGCGTTTCCTTGTATGCATTTGTGGGTGAGGCAGAGGGTCTTGAATGTGATCCGATTCTTTGCTGTTAGCCAATGTAGGCTCCTCAGGGATGGGGAAATGGATTCTCTGGGTTTTTTTCCTGTTAGCAGTCTTGCCGCCTGTCCCCACACACCCTCTCACCTGCTTACCTGGGGGAATCACTCCTGCAGTGTTATTATGTTCTGCCAGTGGAGAGCCTTCCCTACCCACACAATACAATGATTGGTGTTGCTAACTATAGCTGGCAGTACTGATTGTTCTTGGAAAAGCCTGACAGACTGGTTGTACTCAAGTCGATTAATAGATTGATTTGTGTACAACCAGCTAGCCCATACATAGATTGACTTTGGCTGATCTCTGCTTAATTAGCTTAATTTCAATCCATGTATGGCCCACTTAACCACTACGCAGTCCTTAAACATCCTCCCACAAACCTTTACAATTTTCCTCCCCAGTTTCCTTCCTCCTCCTCACCTGTATTTAGTGCCCGCTTTCATACCCTCCACACTCCTCTCCTGTACATACTGCCCCCTGTCATACCCCCGACAATCCTCTCCTGAACATACTGCCCACTGTCATACACTTCTCTTCTGTGCATAGTGCCCGCTGTCATACCCTCCACATTCCTTTCCTGTACATATTGCTCACTGTCATACCCTCCACACTCCTCTCCTGTACATATTACCTTCTGTCATACCCCTCACACTCCTCTCCTGTACATACTGCCCACTGTCATACCCTCCACACTCCTCTCCTGTACATACTGCCCACTGTCATATCCTCCACACTCTTCTCCTGTACATACTGTCCACTGTCTTACCCTCCCCACTCATATCCTGTACATACTGTTCACTGTCATACCCTCCACACTCCTCTCCTGTACATACTGCCCCCATCATACCCTCCACACTCCTCTCCTGTGCATACTGCCCACTATCATCCTCTCCTGTACATACTGCCCACTGTGATACCCTCCACACTCCTCTCCTGTACATACTGCCCACTGTCATACCCTCCACACCCCTCTCCTGTACATACTGCCCCATCATACCCTCCACACTCCTCTCCTGTACATACTGCCAACTGTCATACCCTCCACACTCCTCTCCTGTACATACTGCCCATTGTCATACCCTCCACACTCCTCTCCTGTACATACTGCCCCATCATACCCTCCACACTCCTCTCCTGTACATACTGCCCCATCATACCCTCCACACGCCTCTCCTGTACATACTGTCCCATCATACCCTCCACACGCTTCTCCTGTACATACTGCCCACTGGCATACCCTCCACACTCCTCTCCTGTACATAGTGCCCACTGTCAACACTCCACACTCCTCTGCTGTACATACTGCGCACTGTCATACCCCCACACTCCTCTCCTGTACATAGTGCCCACTGTCATACCCTTCACACTCCTCTCCTGTACATACTGCCTACTGTCACCCCCTCCACACTCCTCTCCTGTACATAGTGCCCACTGCCATACCCTCCACACTCCTCTCCTGTAGATACTGCCCACCGCCATACCCTCCACACTCCTCTCCTGTACATACTGCCCACTGTCATATCCGTCACACTCCTCTCCTGTACATACTGCTCACTGTCATACCCTACACACTCCTCTCCTGTAGATACTGCTCACTGTCATATCCTCCAAGCTCTTCTCCTGTACATACTGCCCGCTGTCTTACCCTCCCCACTCATATCCTGTACATATTGCCCACTGCCATACCCTCCACACTCCTCTCCTGTACATACTGCCCCTATCATACCCTCCACACTCCTTTCCTGTGCATACTGCCCACTACCATCCTCTCCTGTACATACCGCCCACTGTGATACCCTCCACACTCCTCTCCTGTACATACTGTCCACTGTCATACCCTCCACACTCCTCTCCTGTACATACTGCCCCATCATACCCTGCACATGCCTCTACTGTACATACTGCCCCATCATACCCTCCACACGCCTCTCCTGTACATAGTGCCCACTGTCAACCCTCCACACTCCTCTGCTGTGCATACTGCACACTGTCATACCCCCACACTCCTCTCCTGTACATGGTGCCCACTGCCATACCTCCACACTCCTCTCCTGTACATAGTGCCCACTGTCATACCCTTCACACTCCTCTCCTGTACATACTGCCTACTGTTACCCCCTCCAAACTCCTCTCCTGTACATAGTGCCCACTGCCATACCCTCCACACTCCTCTCCTGCACATACTGCCCACTGCCATACCCTCCACACTCCTCTCCTGTACAAACTGCCCACTGTCATATCCGTCACATTCCTCTCCTGTACATACTGCTCACTGTCATACCCTCGACGCTCCTCTCCTGTTCATACTCCTCACTGTCATATCCTCCACGCTCTTCTCCTGTACATACTGCCCACTGTCTTACCCTCCCCACTCATATCCTGTACATACTGCCCAATGCCATACCCTCCACACTCCTCTCCTGTACATACTGCCCCTATCATACCCTCCACACTCCTCTCCTGTGCATACTGCCCACTATCATCCTCTCCTGTACATACTGCCCACTGTGATACCCTCCACACTCCTCTCCTGTACATACTGCCCCATCATACCCTCTACACTCCTCTCCTGTACATACTGCCAACTGTCATACCCTCCACACTCCTCTCCTGTACATACTGCCCACTGTCATACCCTCCACACTCCTCTCCTGTACATACTGCCCCATCATACCCTCCACATTCCTCTCCTGTACATACTGCCCCATCATACCCTCCACACGCCTCTCCTGTACATACTGTCCCATCATACCCTCCACACGCTTCTCCTGTACATACTGCCCACTGGCATACCCTCCACACTCCTCTCCTGTACATAGTGCCCACTGTCAACACTCCACACTCCTCTGCTGTACATACTGCGCACTGTCATACCCCCACACTCCTCTCCTGTACATAGTGCCCACTGTCATACCCTTCACACTCCTCTCCTGTACATACTGCCTACTGTCACCCCCTCCACACTCCTCTCCTGTACATAGTGCCCACTGCTATACCCTCCACACTCCTCTCCTGTAGATACTGCCCACCGCCATACCCTCCACACTCCTCTCCTGTACATACTGCCCACTGTCATATCCGTCACACTCCTCTCCTGTACATACTGCTCACTGTCATACCCTACACACTCCTCTCCTGTAGATACTGCTCACTGTCATATCCTCCAAGCTCTTCTCCTGTACATACTGCCCACTGTCTTACCCTCCCAACTCATATCCTGTACATATTGCCCACTGCCATACCCTCCACACTCCTCTCCTGTACATACTGCCCCTATCATACCGTCCACACTCCTTTCCTGTGCATACTGCCCACTACCATCCTCTCCTGTACATACCGCCCACTGTGATACCCTCCACACTCCTCTCCTGTACATACTGTCCACTGTCATACCCTCCACACTCCTCTCCTGTACATACTGCCCCATCATACCCTGCACATGCCTCTACTGTACATACTGCCCCATCATACCCTCCACACGCCTCTCCTGTACATACTTCCCACTGGCATACCCTCCACACTCCTCTCCTGTACATAGTGCCCACTGTCAACCCTCCACACTCCTCTGCTGTGCATACTGCACACTGTCATACCCCCACACTCCTCTCCTGTACATGGTGCCCACTGCCATACCTCCACACTCCTCTCCTGTACATAGTGCCCACTGTCATACCCTTCACACTCCTCTCCTGTACATACTGCCTACTGTTACCCCCTCCAAACTCCTCTCCTGTACATAGTGCCCACTGCCATACCCTCCACACTCCTCTCCTGCACATACTGTTCATACTCCTCACTGTCATATCCTCCACGCTCTTCTCCTGTACATACTGCCCACTGTCTTACCCTCCCCACTCATATCCTGTACATACTGCCCACTGCCATACCCTCCACACTCCTCTCCTGTACATACTGCCCCCATCATACCCTCCACACTCCTCTCCTGTGCATACTGCCCACTATCATCCTCTCCTGTACATACTGCCCACTGTGATACCCTCCACACTCCTCTCCTGTACATACTGCCCCATCATACCCCCTACACTCCTCTCCTGTACATACTGCCAACTGTCATACCCTCCACACTCCTCTCCTGTACATACTGCCCACTGTCATACCCTCCACACTCCTCTCCTGTACATACTGTCCCATCATACCCTCCACATTCCTCTCCTGTACATACTGCCCCATCATACCCTCCACACGCCTCTCCTGTACATACTGTCCCATCATACCCTCCACACGCTTCTCCTGTACATACTGCCCACTGGCATACCCTCCACACTCCTCTCCTGTACATAGTGCCCACTGTCAACACTCCACACTCCTCTGCTGTACATACTGCGCACTGTCATACCCCCACACTCCTCTCCTGTACATAGTGCCCACTGTCATACCCTTCACACTCCTCTCCTGTACATACTGCCTACTGTCACCCCCTCCACACTCCTCTCCTGTACATAGTGCCCACTGCTATACCCTCCACACTCCTCTCCTGTAGATACTGCCCACCGCCATACCCTCCACACTCCTCTCCTGTACATACTGCCCACTGTCATATCCGTCACACTCCTCTCCTGTACATACTGCTCACTGTCATACCCTACACACTCCTCTCCTGTAGATACTGCTCACTGTCATATCCTCCAAGCTCTTCTCCTGTACATACTGCCCACTGTCTTACCCTCCCCACTCATATCCTGTACATATTGCCCACTGCCATACCCTCCACACTCCTCTCCTGTACATACTGCCCCTATCATACCCTCCACACTCCTTTCCTGTGCATACTGCCCACTACCATCCTCTCCTGTACATACCGCCCACTGTGATACCCTCCACACTCCTCTCCTGTACATACTGTCCACTGTCATACCCTCCACACTCCTCTCCTGTACATACTGCCCCATCATACCCTGCACATGCCTCTACTGTACATACTGCCCCATCATACCCTCCACACGCCTCTCCTGTACATACTGCCCACTGGCATACCCTCCACACTCCTCTCCTGTACATAGTGCCCACTGTCAACCCTCCACACTCCTCTGCTGTGCATACTGCACACTGTCATACCCCCACACTCCTCTCCTGTACATGGTGCCCACTGCCATACCTCCACACTCCTCTCCTGTACATAGTGCCCACTGTCATACCCTTCACACTCCTCTCCTGTACATACTGCCTACTGTTACCCCCTCCAAACTCCTCTCCTGTACATAGTGCCCACTGCCATACCCTCCACACTCCTCTCCTGCACATACTGCCCACTGCCATACCCTCCACACTCCTCTCCTGTACAAACTGCCCACTGTCATATCCGTCACATTCCTCTCCTGTACATACTGCTCACTGTCATACCCTCGACGCTCCTCTCCTGTTCATACTCCTCACTGTCATATCCTCCACGCTCTTCTCCTGTACATACTGCCCACTGTCTTACCCTCCCCACTCATATCCTGTACATACTGCCCACTGCCATACCCTCCACACTCCTCTCCTGTACATACTGCCCCCATCATACCCTCCACACTCCTCTCCTGTGCATACTGCCCACTATCATCCTCTCCTGTACATACTGCCCACTGTGATACCCTCCACACTCCTCTCCTGTACATACTGCCCCATCATACCCCCTACACTCCTCTCCTGTACATACTGCCAACTGTCATACCCTCCACACTCCTCTCCTGTACATACTGCCCACTGTCATACCCTCCACACTCCTCTCCTGTACATACTGCCCCATCATACCCTCCACATTCCTCTCCTGTACATACTGCCCCATCATACCCTCCACACGCCTCTCCTGTACATACTGTCCCATCATACCCTCCACACGCTTCTCCTGTACATACTGCCCACTGGCATACCCTCCACACTCCTCTCCTGTACACAGTGCCCACTGTCAACCCTCCACACTCCTCTGCTGTGCATACTGCGCACTGTCATACCCCCACACTCCTCTCCTGTACATGGTGCCCACTGCCATACCCTCCACACTCCTCTCCTGTACATAGTGCCCACTGTCATACCCTTCACACTCCTCTCCTGTACATACTGCCTACTGTCACCCCCTCCACACTCCTCTCCTGTACATAGTGCCCACTGCCATACCCTCCACACTCCTCTCCTGTACATACTGCCCACTGCCATACACTCCACACTCCTCTCCTGTACATACTGCCCACTGTCATATCCGTCACACTCCTCTCCTGTACATACTGCTCACTGTCATACCCACCACGCTCCTCTCCTGTACATACTGCTCACTGTCATATCCTCCAAGCTCTTCTCCTGTACATACTGCCCACTGTCTTACCCTCCCCACTCATATCCTGTACATACTGCCCACTGCCATACCCTCCACACTCCTCTCCTGTACATACTGCCCCTATCATACCCTCCACACTCCTCTCCTGTGCATACTGCCCACTATCATCCTCTCCTGTACATACTGCCCACTGTGATACCCTCCACACTCCTCTCCTGTACATACTGTCCACTGTCATACCCTCCACACTCCTCTCCTGTACATACTGCCCCATCATACCCTGCACATGCCTCTCCTGTATATACTGCCCCATCATACCCTCCACACGCCTCTCCTGTACATACTGCCCACTGGCATACCCTCCACACTCCTCTCCTGTACATAGTGCCTACTGTCAACCCTCCATACTCCTCTGCTGTGCATACTGCGCACTGTCATACCCCCACACTCCTCTCCTGTACATGGTGCCCACTGCCATACCTCCACACTCCTCTCCTGTACATAGTGCCCATTGTCATACCCTTCACACTCCTCTCCTGTACATACTGCCTACTGTTACCCCCTCCACACTCCTCTCCTGTACATAGTGCCCACTGCCATACCCTCCACACTCCTCTCCTGTACATACTGCCCACTGCCATACCCTCCACACTCCTCTCCTGTACATACTGTCCACTGTCATATCTGTCACACTCCTCTCCTGTACATACTGCTCACTGTCATACCCTCCACTCTCCTCTCCTGTACATACTGCTCACTGTCATATCTTCCATGCTCTTCCCCTGTATATACTGCTCACTGTCATATCTTCCACGCTCCTCTCCTGTACATACTGCTCACTGTCATACCCTCCACGCTCTTCTCCTGTACATACTCCTCACTGTCATATCCTCCATGCTCTTCTCCTGTACATACTGCCGACTGTCTTACCCTCCCCACTCATATCCTGTACATACTGCCCACTGCCATACCCTCCACACTCCTCTCCTGTACATACTGCCCCCATCATACCCTCCACACTCCTTTCCTGTGCATACTGCCCACTATCATCCTCTCCTCTACATACTGCCCACTGTGATACCCTCCACACCCCTCTCCTGTACATACTGCCCCATCATACCCTCCACACTCCTCTCCTGTACATACTGCCAACTGTCATACCCTCCACACTCCTCTCCTGTACATACTGCCCACTGTCATACCCTCCACACTCCTCTCCTGTACATACTGCCCCATCATACCCTCCACACTTCTCTCCTGTACATACTGCCCCATCATACCCTCCACACGCCTCTCCTGTACATACTGTCCCATCATACCCTCCACACGCTTCTCCTGTACATACTGCCCACTGGCATACCCTCCACACTCCTCTCCTGTACATAGTGCTTACTGTCAACCCTCCACACTCCTCTGCTGTGCATACTGCGCACTGTCATACCCCCACACTCCTCTCCTGTACATGGTGCCCACTGCCATACCCTCCACACTCCTCTCCTGTACATAGTGCCCATTGTCATACCCTTCACACTCCTCTCCTGTACATACTGCCTACTGTCACCCCCTCCACACTCCTCTCCTGTACATAGTGCCCACTGCCATACCCTCCACACTCCTCTCCTGTACATACTGCCCACTGCCATACCCTCCACACTCCTCTCCTGTACATACTGCCCACTGTCATATCCGTCACACTCCTCTCCTGTACATACTGCTCACTGTCATACCCTCCACGCTCCTCTCCTGTACATACTGCTCACTGTCATATCCTCAAAGCTCTTCTCCTGTACATACTGCCCACTGTCTTACCCTCCCCACTCATATCCTGTACATACTGCCCACTGCCATACCCTCCACACTCCTCTCCTGTACATACTGCCCCTATCATACCCTCCACACTCCTCTCCTGTGCATACTGCCCACTATCAACCTCTCCTGTACATACCGCCCACTGTGATACCCTCCACACTCCTCTCCTGTACATACTGTCCACTGTCATACCCTCCACACTCCTCTCCTGTACATACTGCCCCACCATACCCTGATCATGCCTCTCCTGTACATACTTCCCCATCATACCCTCCACACGCCTCTCCTGTACATACTGCCCACTGGCATACCCTCCACACTCCTCTCCTGTACATAGTGCCCACTGTCAACCCTCCACACTCCTCTGCTGTGCATACTGCGCACTGTCATACCCCCACACTCCTCTCCTGTACATGGTGCCCATTGCCATACCTCCACACTCCTCTCCTGTACATAGTGCCCACTGTCATACCCTTCACACTCCTCTCCTGTACATACTGCCTACTGTTACCCCCTCCACACTCCTCTCCTGTACATAGTGCCCACTGCCATACCCTCCACACTCCTCTCCTATACATACTGCCCACTGCCATACCCTCCATACTCCTCTCCTGTACATACTGCTCACTGTCATATCCGTCACACTCTTCTCCTGTACATACTGCTCACTGTCATATCCTCCACTCTCCTCTTCTGTACATACTGCTCACTGTCATATCTTCCATGCTCTTCTCCTGTACATACTGCTCACTGTCATATCCTCCACACTCTTCTCCTGTACATACTGCCCCTATCATACCCTCCAAACTCCTCTCCTGTGCATACTGCCCACTATCATCCTCTCCTGTACATACCGCCCACTGTGATACCCTCCACACTCCTCTCCTGTACATACTGCCCACTGTCATACCCTCCACACCGCTCTCCTTTACATACTGCCCCATCATACCCTCCACACTCCTCTCCTGTACATACTGCCAACTGTCATACCCGCCACACTCCTCTCTTGTACATACTGCCAACTGTCTTTATCTCCACACTCCTCTCCTGTACATACTGCCCCATAATACCTTCCACACTCCTCTCCTGCACATACTGCCCCTATCATACTCTCCACACTCCTCCCCTGTACATACTGCCCCTCATACCCTCCACACTCCTCTCCTGTACATACTACCCACTGGCATACGCCCCACACTCCTCTCCTGTACATAGTGCCCACTGTCAACCCTCCACACTCCTCTGCTGTGCATACTGCCCACTGTCATACCCTCCACACTCCTCTCCTGTACATACTGCCTACTGTCATCCCCTCCACACTCCTCTCCTGTACATAGTGCCCACTGGCATACACTCCTCTGCTGTGCATCCTTCCCACTGTCATACCCCCACACTCCTCTCCTATAAATAGTGCCCACTGTTATACCCTCCACATTCCTCTCCCTCACCTGCACATACTTCCCACTTTTATACCATCCATACTCCTCCCCTATTCCTCTTACCCACAAAAACAGTTCTTTAAAATTATATTGAATATCCTCAATGTTACCAGCTCTAGAATGGGCACATTTTTTTTAGTTCAACTAAAGGGAATCTTCTCAGTCCTCATATTTGTTCTGCCCATTATTAGTACTCATTTAATTTTATGATTACTACTGTGATGTATTGAGGAACATAGGGGATGTCAGCTACTCTAAATATACCACTGGTAAAAAAAAGTGTCCCTGAAAATATTTTTGAATTGTTGGCAACTATGCACTTGGGCACTGCCCAAGGGCCACCGGGTCAGTAGGGGGCCTCTGTTAGCGAAGTTTACTAACTTCGTTTACTAACTTTACTAACGGGGGGGGTGATTTACTAAAGGCAAGTCCACTTTGCACTACAAGTGCACTGCAAGAAAAGAGGATTCCCAGCCACAAAAATTCTTTTCTGTAGCAACATGAGGTGAAATTGAAGGCTTGATTTCGAAATCAATGGTGGCATGATCAGATCAAAAGAAATTTTTTTTCCAAATTAGACCATGTATGGCCAGCCTAAGTGTGCACACCCTATTTTAAATGGGATGTACCTGTTTTCAGAATTAAGCAATCACTGTCAAATGCATGTTAAAGCGGGATTCCGGCCGTAAAAAAAAAAATTAAAACCCAGCAGCTGCAAACACTGTAGCTGCTGACTTTAAATAGGTACTTACCTGTCCTGGGTGCCCGCGATGTCGGCCGCCCGAGGCCGACCTGTCCCTCGGCTCTCGGGTCCCGGCACCGACATCCTAGGTAAGGGAAACAGGCAGTGGAGCCTTGCGGCTTCGCTGCCAGTTTCCTACTGCGCATGCACGAGCGGCGCTCTGTGAATGGCCCCGTGGTGTTCTGGGAACACACACAGTTCCCAGAAGACAACGGGGCCGCTTACCGAGGAGCAGAACACGCCGCGGAATAGGAAGAGGCAGATTAGGAAGACTGCCTAGCAACAAAGGTTTAGGTAAGTTTACATTTTTTTTTTTTTTTTTAATTTTTTTTAGGATTTTTGGTGAATTTTTTTTTTTTTTTCAGGGTGGCCCTCCACTTTAAATAGGAGTCAGTGCACACCTGCCATCATTTAAAGTGCCTCTGAGAAACCCCAAATAAAGTTCAGCTGTTCTAGTAGGTCTTTCCTGACATTTCTTAGTCGCATCCTACAGCAAAAGCCATGGTCTGCAGAGAGCCTCCAAAGCATCAGAGGGATCTCATTGTTTAAAGGTATCAATCAGGAGAAGAGTATAAAAGAATTCCCAAGGCATTATATATACCATGGAACACAATGAAGACAGTCATCAAGTGGAGAAAATATGGCACAACAGTGGCATTACCAAGAATTGGACATCCCTCCATAATGTATGAAAAGACGAGAAGAAAACTGGTCAGGGAGGCTGCCAAGAGAGGCCTCATTAAAGGAGCTGCTGGAATATCTGACAAGTACTGGCCATGTGGTACATGTGACAACAATCTCCCGTATTCTTCATTTGTCTGGGCTATGGGGTAGAGTGGCAAGACGGAAGCCTTTTCTTATGAAGAAAACATCCAAGCCCGACTAAATTTTGCAAAAACACCTGAAGTCTACCAAAAGCACGTGGAAAAATGTGTTATGGGCTGATAAAACCAAGGTTGAACTATTTGACCATAATTCCAAAAGATATGTTGGCGCAAAAACAACACTGCACATCACCAAAAGAACACCATACCCACTGTGAAGCATGGTGGTGGCAACATCATGCTTTGGGGCTGTTTTTCTTCAGCTAGAACAGGGGCCATAGTCAAGGTAGAGGGAATTATGAACAGTTCCAAATACCAGACAATATTGGCACAAAACCTTCAGGCTTCGGCTAGAAAGCTGAACATGAAGAGGAACTTCATCTTTCAGAATGACAATGACCCACAGCATACATCCAAATCAACAAAGGAATGGCTTCACCAGAAGAAGATTAAAGTTTTGTAATGGCCTAGACCTGAATCCAATTGAAAATCTGTAGGGTGATCTGAAGAGGGCTGTGCACAGGAGATGCCCTTGCAATCTGACAGATTTGGAGTGTTTTTGCAAAGAAGAGTGGGCAAAATATTGCCAAGTCAAGATGTGCTCATACCTAAAAAGACTGAGTGCTGTAATAAAACCAAAAGGTGCTTGAACAAAGCATTAGTTTAAGGGTGTGCACACTTATGCAACCATATTATTTTTTATGTGTTATTTTTACTTCCCTCCACCTAAAAGATTTCAGTTTGTTGTTCAACCGAGTTGTACAGTTTATAGGTCACATTAAAGTGGAGTTCCACCCAAAAATTGAACTTCCACTTTTTGCAATCCTCCCCCCCTCCGGTGTCACATTTGGCACCTTTCAGAGGGAGGAGTGAGCAGATACCTGTCTAATACATATATTTGCTCCCACTTCCTGGCATAGCTCATAACGGTGCTTGCGGTGACATATGCCACTTCCGGCGCCTACCCCGTCCTCCCTCGCTGTATTCTGTGAGACACAGAACACAGCAGGGACCTGAGAGGACGCGCGCATGGGCAGTAGGGAACCAGGAAGTGAAGCCGCACAGCTTCACTTCCTTATTCCCTTACTGAGGATGGCGGCGGCAGCTGCCGAGAGCCGAAGGACGGATCGGCTTCGGCTGCCGACATCGCGGGCTCCCTGGACAGGTAGGTGTCCATATATTAAAAGTCAGCAGCTGTAGTATTTGTAGCTGCTGGCTTTTAATATCCTTTTTTCAGCGGACCTCCACTTTAAAGGTGAAAAAAGTTCTGAAATGATTTATCTTTGTCTCATTTTTTTACATCACAGAAACCTGACATTTTAACAGGGGGTGTGTAGACTTTTTATATCCACTGTACAGTATCTCACAAAAGTGAATATACCCCTCACATTTTTGTAACTAATTTATTATATCTTTTCATGTGACAACACTGAAGAAATGACACTTTGCTACAATGTAAAATAGTGAGTGTACAGCTTGTATAACAGTGTAAATTTGCTGTCCCCTCAAAATAACTAAACACACAGCCATTAATGCCTAAACAACAAAAGTGAGTACAAGTAAAAATGTCCAAATTGGGCCCAATTACCATTTTCCCTCTCTGGTGTCATGTGACTCATTAGTGTTAAAAGGTCTCAGGTGTGAATGGGGAGCAGGTGTGTTAAATATGGTGTTATCGCTCTCACTCTCTCATACTGGTCACTGGAAGTTCAACATGGCACCTCATGGCAAAGAACTCTCTGAGGATCTGAAAAAAAGGAATTGTTGCTCAACATAAAGATGGCCCAGGCTGTAAAAAGATTGCCAAGACCCTGAAACTGAGCTTCAGTATGGTGGCCAAGAACATACAGCGGTTTAACAGGACAGGTTCCATTCAGAACAGGCCTCGCTATGGTCGACCAAAGAAGTTGAATGCACGTGCTCAGCGTCATATCCAGAGGTTGTCTTTGGGAAATAGACGTATGAGTGCTGCCAGCATTGCTGCAGAGGTTGAAGGGGTGGGGGGTCAGCCTATCAGTGCTCAGACCACGTCGCACACTGCATCAAATTGGTCTGCATGGCTGTCATCGCAGAAGGAAGCCTCTTCAGTTTTCTGAAGACAAGCAGACTAAGGACATGGATTACTGGAACCATGTCCTGTGGTCTGATGAGACCAAGATAAACTTGTTTGGTTCAGATAGTGTCAAGTGTGTGTGGCGGCAACTAGGTGAGGAGTAGGGATAAGCTTCGTGTTCGAATCAAACCCATGTTCGACTCGAACATCGCGTGTTCGGTCGTTCGCCGAATTACGAACAATATGGGCCGTTCACGCCAAATTCGAGTGGCGCGTCATGGCCCATAATTCACTGCGGCATCGCAGTGCATTGCTGGCTGATGATTGGCCAAGCATGCACTATGACCCGCATGCTTGGCCAATCACAGCGCCGTCTGAACAGAGAGCCGTAGTTGGCCAAAGCCAAGGAGGCTTTGGCCAATTATGGCTCAGTGTGTTTAGTACACGCCCCACACTATATGGCGGCCCTGTGTAGTGTGTTTTGGCGTTCAGAGAGAGAGAGAGAGACAGACAATGTCATTTGATTTAAGTTAGATTAGAGTAGGCAGGTCGAGTCAGTTAGCTGCAGTTACAGTGTATTGTGTATATATATGCATTCCAGGTGTTGTGTGTGTGTGTATATATATATATATATATATATATATATATACTGTATTCAGTTTAGCTAGATCCTGTTCTTCTCTTCCTAATATACTGACAGGCAGGCAGGTGTTTTTACAGTATTTCCAGCTACTGTACTGTGTACCCTGCACAGTCTGACCTACAGTCCTAATGACCTGATACTTTGTTTTTCTTTTGGTTGTATTACCAACTGTCACCAGCCAGGGTGCTTGCACTTTGTAGCCAAGTTTTCGTCATACTACTAAGAGCTTTAACAAAGTATTTTTAGAGCCTGCACTTCTGTGAGTGTCATTTATTGGTGATGCAGACAATCCACCCTAGTCCGGGCTTTGATTAGAATAAAGAAAGTCAAAGCCACACTCATCATGCTACAGGAAAAATTTGCATTTATATATATTTTTTTTCACAGGAGCCTACCAAACATTGCATCTGGGTTCAGTGGATCATGGGTGCAATGACTTGGTTCCTGTAGACTCCTCCCCTAGCTCCTTGTCTGTACCTAGGTACACACTTTCAGTTACAGAGGTGGGGGAAGTGTCAATGGACTATGAGTGCAGTGATTACCACACTTGTATTCCATTGAGAACTTCAATTGAGAAGAAGTCTATCTGTCACAGTGGAAGATGAAATCTGTAGTTCATTTATTCACAGAATGGGATTGAGTGACACAGTTGTGCTGGCATAGCCCATTCTAATTTTAAAAGTGACAGCTGAAGGGGGAGTGTTATCCTTTAACCGCTTGCCGACCATCGCCTGTACATTTACGTTGACAGAATGGCACGGCTGCGCAAATGGGCATACCTTTACGTCCCTTTGAATTTGAGGCCGTGCCAATGTGAGCTCCATGAGTAGGATTGCGGGTCCCATGGACTCGATGTCCGCAGGGATACCGGTGATCGTCTCACGGAGAGGAAAAACAGGGAGATGCTAATGTAAACAAGCATCTCCCCGTTCTGCCTAGTGATACTGTCACTGATCACTGCTCCCTGTTATCGGGAGCGGTGATCAGTGACGTGTCACTTGTAGCCACACCCCTAACAGTTAGAATCACTCCCTAGGACACACTTAACCCCTTCCTAGCCAGCTAGTGGTTAACCCCTTTACTGCCAGTGTCATTTTTACAGTAATCAAGCAATTTTATAGCACTGATCGCTGTATAAATGACAATGGTCCCAAAAATGTGTCAAAAATGTCTGATGTGTCCGCCATAATTTCGCAGTCACAATAAAAATCGCAGATCGCCGCCATTACTAAATGTCAGATCCCTTCAAAGACTGCCTATGATGATGCTGAGTGACTATCCTGTTATGCTGAGTAATTATCCTCTTCCTCCTCAATGATCATGCTGATAGCTTGTAAGAACATTTTTGGTTCTGGGCGCCGCCACCAGTGCCTAAGGCCCAATTTTTCAGCCCCTGTTTAACAGGGGCGTGTAATTACAATTTTTGTTGCAATTCTTTGCAGCAGGGCTAGTTCCTGCGCTCCGACTAGAGTATCTGTGAGGGGTTGCAGTGTTGTGGCACCAGCACCAGTGCCTAAGACCCAATTTTTCAGCCCCTGTTTAACAGGGGCGTGTAATTACAATTTTTGATGCAATTCTTTGCAGCAGGGCTAGTTCCTGCGCTCCGACTAGAGTATCTGTGAGGGGTTGCAGTGTTGTGGCACCAGCACCAGCCTAATGCCGCGTACACACGAACGGACTTTACGGCAGACTTTGCCCGGCGGACTTTTCAATGTACTTTACGACGGACTTTCTGAATGAATGGACTTGCCTACACACAATCCACCAAAGTCAGTCGAATTCGTACGTGATGACGTACGACCAGACTAAAACAAGGAAGTTCATGGCCAGTAGCCAATAGCTGCCCTAGCGTGGCTTTATGTCCGTCGAACTAACATACAGACGGCGGACTTTTCGACCGGACTCGATTTCGACTGATTAATTTAAAACATGTTTCAAATATAAGTCCGTCCAACTTTTGAGAAAACAAAGTCCGCTGGAGCCCACACACGATCGAATTGTCCGACCAAATCCCGTCCGCCGGGCAAAGTCTGCCGTAAGGTCCGCTCGTGTGTACGCGGCATTAGGCCCAATTTTTCTGCCCCTGTTCAACAGGGACATGTAATTAGAATTCTTGATCTAATATTTCACAGCAGGGCCCATTTCTGCGCCCACCAAGAGTAACTGTGAGAACTTACAGTGTTGTGGCACCAGCACCACCACCAAAGGCCCAATTTTTCTGGCCCTGTTCAACAGGGACATGTAATTACAATTATTGATCTAATATTTCAAAGCAGGGCCCTGTGAGGGCTTACAGTGTTGTGGCAACACCAACACCTAAGGCCCCAATTTCTGCAGAGTATATAGGGCAGGCCCCTTCTTTTAAACATCCAACTTACAAACGACTCCTACTTGCAAACGGAAGGAGACAACAGGAAGTGAGATGAAATCTACCCCTAGGAAGGGAAATTCTCTCCTGTAAGAGTTAATATGGGAAAAATGTTTCTCCTTTCCACTGATGCTTTATCACCAATCCGTGTTTCTCTAAAAGCCCCAATTTTTCAAAAAACATTTGTCATTGGGACAAAAAGTGAGGCGAAATCTTCTGAAGAGGACCACAGACAGCAAAACAAATGTCACAGGGGTGATAACCTTTCCCTATGTTTTCCAAAAAGCTTAAAATAGATTTTTTGGCTGGAGCTAAACACGTTAAAAATGTACCAATTCAAAATTACAAACAGATTCTACTTAACAACAAACCTACAGTCCCTGTCTTGTTTGCACCGCCTGTATACTGCTGTTCAGAGTATATAGGGCCTGGTGGCCCCACGTCTTTCCTTTTTTTAATTTGGGTGTGGGGTTCCCCTTAATATCCATACAAGACCCAAAGGGCCTGGTAATAGACTGGGGGGTATCCATGCCGTTTGTCTCATGGATTTTCATGCATTTTGCCAGGAACCGACATTATATTAAAGCCGCAAGCCGTTTTTAATGACTTTTATTCCTTTAAAAATGTCATTTTGTGCAGGGACTGTTCTAAGCATGGGAAACACGCGCCACTCTACAGGCATACTATAGACACCCCCCAGGTACGATATTTAAAGGAATATTTCACTTTTTTTTTTTTTTACTTTAAGCATCAATAAAATCACTGCTCCCGAAAAAACAGCCATTTTTAAAACTTTTTTTTGCATTGATATATGTCCCATGAGGCAGGACCCGGGTCCCCAAACCCTTTTTAGGACAATACCATGCAAATTAGCCTTTAAAATGAGCACTTTTGATTTTGAACGTTCGAGTCCCATAGACGTCAATGGGGTTCTATAGTTTGTGCGAATTTTCGGTCCCTTTGCAGGTTCTGGTGCGAATCGGGGGTGTTCGGCTCATCCCTAGTGAGGAGTAAAAAAACAAGTGTGTCTTGCCTACAGTCAAGCATGGTGGTGGAAGTTTCATGATCTGGGGCATAAGTGCTGCCGGCACTGGGGAGCTACAGTTCATTATGGGAACCATGAATGCCAACATGTACTGTGACATACTGAAACAGAGCATGATCCCCTACCTTCGGAGACTGGGCCGAAGGACAGTATTACAACATGATAATGACCCCAAACACACCTTCAGGATGACCACTGCCTTGCTAAAGAAGCTGAGGGTCAAGGTGATGGACTGGCCAAGGATGTCTCCAGACCTAAACCCTATTGAGCATCTGTGGGGCATCCTCAAACAGAAGGTGGAGGAGCACAAGGTCTCTTACATCCACCAGCCCTGTGATGTTGCCATGGAGGAGTGGAAGAGGACTCCAGTGGCAAACTATGAAGCTCTGGTGAACTCCATACCCAAGGGGGGGGGGGGAGGGACGACTGCCCTGGGCGGTGTCTTAATCTGAGGGCAGGGGGGCGCACTGGGAGCTTCAGTAGCTGCTCCTGCCTCACTGACAGGAGTAAGTGTGTATTCACCGCATATCTACTGATTACCAAACTCCTCCACTCATCCAACTCTGCCTTATCTCTGCTATTACTGCTGCTAATAATCACTCTCTCCTCCAGCAAGCCACACTCCCGCCCTCAACTTGCTCTCCTTCCCGGGTCACTTCACCTTCTTCCCTGTTACTCATACTATAGTCCGGCTCATCTTCGCTCCACCCCGTCTACACCCCTCTCTACCATTCCTGCGTTATCACACAGTAAGTCAGCACAATCCTCCTCCTTCTCCTCTGCTTTGTTCATTTATTCCCCTTCTCCATAAATCTTCACTACACATATCATGCAGCCTCCTGTCTCAGCTCAGCATTCCACACACAGATCTTACACCCTTTCCAACCCAGTTTGCTTTTAGCTCTCATAATTGTCCTGTCCCCACCATGCATCACTTTGCTCTTCATTAGCACATACTTTTACCACCCCAACCTCCTCACCGATTCTCTCTTTTCCTATCTCTTAGCCCCCGTTCACATTGGAGCAATGTGCCATTCGATTTGACAATTCACATACTATTGCCTGCAATGGCAGTGTTCAAACCAATGTGACGCCGACTTTGTGGTGCCGCATTAATTTGAAAAAGTAGTACATGCACTACTTTTGCGATTTAGAATGCAACTTCAATAGACATTTGTGCATGAAGATACACAGATGTCTTCAAAGTCACAACCCAGGGGCGTGGCCAAGATGGCGAGGTGAGCGGCGGCGTTTTTAGAGAGCTCTGCTTACCGATTCAGTAATCCGGATCCATCAGCCTCCAATCTTCCGCTGACACGTCCCTGCTGACTGTGGGGGACCCGTGGATCTCCTGTGTACTGAGGGGAGAGGAGAGTTTGCCATCCTCGGCAGTGATCGAGGCCCGTCGGACGTCCCCGGCCTGCCTCGCGGCACTAGGCCGCAGCCGCGGACTTTCCCAGCGGACCGCGCCGCGGCCTCGAGGACCCTTGGCGCGGTCGGCGCCTCCAGCGTCCATCACAGCCTGCGGCGGCTGCGGGTGGGATCTAAAGGCCGGGCTCGGGCCTGGTCATAACTGCTGCATGGGGCTTGATCTCCCCATCACCCCCCACGATCACATAGGCCGCAACCTCGGCCTTTCCTGAGGATCCAGGGCCGCCGGACTGCCTGGGGGAGTGATTGATCCTGGGTGCCTGGAGGAGGGGGCCCTGAAACAGCTGGAGGACTCCACCTGGACAGCGGAGCAGGCCCTATACTATCCCCATCCCTGACCTGTGGACGAACTGCATGTTCCTGTGGGCCTGTGGAGGCTTGAAGAGGATCCCTCCTGTTCTACATAACTTGCAGGTGAGGGGGAAGACTCTCTGGGGGGCACTTATAGCTCTGCACCCACCCCCTGCACACTCCAGAACCCACTGACAGGCTCCCACGGCCAGCCACTGGATATTGCCCAGATCAGGGCTTCAGAATTCTGAATGAGGCGCAGGTCGTCTAGCGCAAAACATAATAAAGGGGGCAAAAGACTGACCTTTCCGCCACAGTCGGACTTCCCCCAAAACGCCCACCTCTCTCGCACCGGAGGCTCACAACGCGCGTAATACCCATAGAGCCTCACAGACAAGCATCATGGAGTCGGATGACCCTCGCCCCCCCTGGTTGGCGGACGTCATGGCGGCCATCGCAACTTGCCAATCCACGTTAACAACAAAAATTGAAGCTGTCCAACTAGATATGGGTCTAATTCGCCAAGATATAGACAAAATCAGGTCGCGAGTTACTGAGACGGAACAAAGACTGAGTACCACTGAAGACACCACGGCGTAACATGGAGTACAAATCCGTACACTTCAAACTAAAGTAAAGGCCCTAGAATACAGAGCCGAAGACGCGGAGAACAGAAATCAGCGCAATAATCTTCATGTTATCGGTTTGCCGGAGGGAGTGGAGGGGAACAATCCTACCTCCTTTATAGAGGGCTTGCTACGTGATCTTCTACCAGAGGCCCGATGGTCACCCTACTATACAGTCGAGAGGGCACACCGTATGCCGCCTAAGCCAGGGCCTCCTGGTTCCCCTCCTCGCACCTTCATACTCCGTCTCCTGAATTTTAGAGACAGGGATGAAGTTCTTCGCGCCTCCAGAAATGTGGGGACCTCAGATTCCAGAACACTAAATTGATGATCTTCCCTGACTACTCGGTGGAGACCCAAAAACTCAGGAAATCGTTTGACCAGGTTAAAGCGGCATTGAGATCACGCAACATTCGCTACAGTATTCTCTTCCCGGCTCGTCTGAGGGTCCAAGACGGAGAGACAACTCGATTTTTCACCACACCGAGAGAGGCCTCTGCCTGGCTGGAATCACTACCACAGATCCGCTGACCGACTAACCGGTTTGTACCGAATGTCCTCTTCAATTGTCTATTTACAACAACCTGGGCCCAGGTTTGAGTCAATACACATGCTACTCCATGGATGACTTAGTTTTGTTGCACAGGTTGTGCCCAGTTCAACCCCATGGTGTGTTAGAAATTGAGGGGGGTAACTAATTATCCCCTACCAGGAAATTATAAGTTAATGCCCCTGCCAAAGAATTTGGTCAGGAGACTGTTGAGATATGAAGCTTCTTGGCACTTGCATGCCCCCTCGGGGAGCACTGAAGTTCTTGCTCTAGATACCCTCTTAATGATGGATCGACTTTACTGTGGGGTCACAATATGGTCCACTTCTCCTTTGTCTGACTTTTAACACCTCACAGCCTGTTACAGTCCATTAGCGGAGATCTCATATTTGGAAAGCCGCTTGAACTGCTGCTTGCCCCCCCGTGTGAATCCTCGGGGGGTTTGGGCTTGCCTCTTCCACGGACCCTCTGTTGCAGCCGGCGAGCTGAATTGGTTTGGGATCGAAGCCCGCCTCAGTTTGGGGGGGTCGGGTGGGGTGGGTGGTGGGGAAAGTTCCCCTAATGGGGCTATTTTAATTTACGTTAGATGTTGGGCTGTTTTTAGTTTGTTTTTGTGTTATAACTGCACTAAAAAAAAACTTGACTCATCAGCATTGCAATGTTTCCAGGTGTGTCCGTTGTGGGTCCAGGGGTCCGCTCCGGGAGCCGTGATCTACATTAATCCTAATATTATTATCATTCTGAGTAACCATGTCCTCCCTTAATATCATTTCATGGAACACTAGGGGACTGAACTCCCCGACCAAGCGTTCCCTGGTGTTCCAATTGATTAAAGCATACAATCCACATATATGTGTGTTCCAGGAAACGCACCTCATAGGAAGTAGGGTTCTGGCCCTTAAAAAACCGTGGGTGGGCTACCACTACCACTCTACACACTCCAGCTTCTCCAGAGGTGTTACTATCCTGATATTGAAATCTCTTCCTTTCCGGCTCCTGGATTTGGCCCTGGACCCAGATGGGCGTTATGTTATCATCCATGCTAGAATATATTCTTTAACGTGGACCATTGTGGGCTTGTATTTGCCTCCTCCGGCTTCATTGCTGGTGCTCAATCAGATCACCAGCAGGATAGCCGACTTTGCATCTGATAACAATATTATACTGGGTGATTTTAATATGGCCCCTGACCCGGATCTTGACAGGCTGACGTCTGCGGGACATCACTACTCTGGGTTGACCGAGTGGGCGAACACTTATGGCCTGACTGATGTCTGGAGGTGGAGACACCCCCAGACCAGGGCATACACATGCCACTCGGCCTCTCACAGGTCGTTCTCCCGAATAGACTTAGTCTTCGCAGCAAGTCCGGTCCTCCCGAGGGTCACGGACATACGAATGCTGCCTAGGGGAATCTCTGATCACGCCCCCCTGTTGTTGTCATTGGACCTTTCATTGGGTCCTCTAGACAAGATATGGAGGCTCTCAAGGTTTTGGATTTCGGACACTGCTGTGGACTCCCAATTCAGAACGGAGCTGCTTGACTTCTGGGCGGTAAACGTGGGCTCGGCTGACCCTACAGTTGTCTGGGATGCCTTTAAGGCCACGACGAGGGGACACTACCAGACCATCATAGCCAGAGTTCGCAGGGAGCGCAGGACAGATTTGGTAAGGGCAGAGCAGGATGCGAGTAGTGCGGAGGTTCTCTTTGTCCGTACCCGAGACCCTGCGCACTATTCACAATTACAACTTTTGACATCGGAGGTGGTTCGTCTTCGTACCTCTCTTACCCAGAAAAAAATGTTAGCTCAATCTCAGCGTATATTTGAGCAGGGAGAGAGGGCGGGCCGTCTGTTGGCCTGGCTCTCCAGGGAACAGGCGGGAGGGATGAGCATTTCCCATATCAGGGACCCCTCGGGACAGATAGTTCACACACCGGAAGAGATCAATGGGTGCTTTGCGGAATTCTATAAATCCCTCTACACATCCAGGGCAGACTATAGAGAGGAGGATCTGGTAACATACCTAGATAATATTGATATCCCAACCCTTACGGTGACGTATCGCGAGAAGCTTGATGCCCCGATTACATCCTTAGAAATACTCCAGGCACTCAAGTCAATGCAGACGGGGAAAACACCGGGACCCGATGGTATCCCGGTAGAATTTTACAAACAATACGCGACAGAACTCGTAGACAAACTTCAGAGCCTCTACTCTGCGTCGACGCGCCTCGAGAAACTCCCGGATACAGTGAGTGAAGCGATCATAGTGGTAATCCCCAAACCAGGAAAGGACCCTACTTTATGCTCTTCATATCGCCCCATATCCCTCCTGAATGTGGACGCAAAAGTACTGGCAAAAGTATTGGCCAATAGACTTAACCTAGTCATCACTGCCCTGATCCACAGGGATCAAACAGGCTTCATGCCCGGGAGAGGTACTAACATCAATATTAGGCGCCTTTATTTTCATATAGACAGGGCGGATGAGGCGTCCGGGGGAATAGTGGCCTCACTCGACGCGGAGAAGGCTTTTGACTCCGTCGAGTGGGGCTACTTATGAGAGGTGCTCTCACGATTTGGGTTTGGCCCGGGTTTCACGAAGTGGCTCCGCATGCTATACCATAGCCCTTCAGCCAGAATACGCACCAACGGTTGCCTATCGGAGAAGTTTGAATTATTTTGAGGTACGAGACAGGGGTGCCCCCTTTCCCCGAGCCTATTTGCTCTGGCGATGGAGCCCCTGGCTATACTGCTGAGGGCTGACCCCGAGGTGAGGGGGCTTCGGGTGGGCCCAATCGAGGAGAAAATTTCGCTTTATGCGGACGACACTCTGCTTTATTTAGCAGATGCGTCGTCCTCCTTACAGACTGCATTAGATCTGATCAACCGATTTGGCGGGTATTCAGGGATCCGTATTAATTGGGATAAGTCGATGCTGTTCCCGCTTCACCCATCGACCCCTAGAGTTCCACACCCACAGCTTAACTGGGTAGAGGATTTCAAATACCTAGGGATTAAAATTAGTGGTAAGGTCCAGGACTATATGGACAACAATCTCCGTCCACTTATGACACAGCTAACGGCTAAGTGCGCTGCTTGGCGTTCACTTCCACTGACCCCGGTCGGCAGAGTAAACCTGCTAAAAATGATTTTTCTTCCTAAATATTTATATTTTTCCCGCAACACACCCACACACATTCCTAGGGCCTTTTTCCGAAGGTTGGAGAGTCTGCTGATACAATTTGTGTGGGCTGGGAGGCCACCTAGGGTGGCCAAGCAGATCCTATATCTCCCACTTTTGGGTGGTGGTTTGGCACTACCGAACTTCCAAATCTACTACTGGGCAGCTGTTCTTGTTATGGTCCAGTGGTGGTTCTCCCAGCCCGCACAGAATCCTTCGGTCATTCTCGAAGCAGCCATTCTGGGCTCCTTTGCAGCCCTGAGCAACCTTCCGTTTCGCGGACTTAGGGCTAGCCCGTCCATGACAGCCTTGATGCGGACCACTGTTAAGGTCTGGCAGGAGGCTAGAAAGATATATAGGAAACCTAATCATATCTCACCGCATATGCCCCTATGGAGTAACCCCATGCTCCCTCACCTTCACAGTATACCAGACCCCTCTATCTGGGCAAAAAAGGGTATCCTCACACTAAAACATATAGTTCAGGACGGTAGGCTTATGACTTTCCAGGCCCTGAGGCAATCATTTGCTATCCCATCCTCCTTCCAATTTAGATACTGGCAGCTAAAGCATGCTTTTGAAGCTCAGTTCCCTGCCCCCCTCGTTTTGGAACCGGACTCCATTGAACGGCTCTTGATCTCTAGTGTGATGGGGAAGCCACTTTCAACATTATATTTATATCTCACGGTAGAATATGACACCAAACTAACTAAGACTTGGGAAAAGTGGAGGGTTGATATTCCTTCCCTGGACGAAGAGGAATGGAAGGAGTGTTTAATTTCCTACATTCCTTCCATGATCGCAGCGAAAGATAGGTTCATACAATTTAAGTTCCTACACAGAGCATACTTCACCCCCCAGAGATTGGCCCGCATTTACAATCAAAGAGACCCCAATTGTCAGAGATGCAGACAGGAGGTGGGCACCTTTTGGCACATGGTCTGGTCCTGTCCCAAACTTAGACCCTTTTGGTCAGCAGTGGCCTCCACACTGAGCAATATTACAGGCTTAAATGTACCGGTTGATCCTCAGATACTATTGCTTAGCCATTTGGAGGATCTTGAGGGAGACAGGTATAGTAAATTGTGTCTTACCTATGCATTATATTATGCTAGACGCGAAATCTTACTGGTATGGAAACTAGCAGAGCCTCCTACTTTGGCATCATGGAGAAGGTCGGTGAATATGGTACTTCCCCTATATAGGTTGACATATGAAAGTAGGCAATGCCCAGGGAAGTTTGATAAAATCTGGTCCTCTTGGATAGACGCCTCTGGGGTCCCTGAGCCCCCTGATCCATAATTGGTATGCTGTGAAACTTATTGGAGGACATCCTATACCTCATTGCCTACTCTTCTTGTGCTCGTCCCCTCTCGCCCCCCCCCCTCCCTCTCTCTCGTTCCCCTTCCCCCCCTCCTCTCCCCCCCCTTCCCCCCCCCCCTTTTCTCTCCTCTCACTCCTTATCAGGCTGGATTGAAACTGGTTACTTACATAATTTTATCTACGATGGTATAATACTATAATGTAATAAGGGGTATTATTCTGTGATATTTCTGTCATCTGTGTAACTGGAATATCTGATAAACAGAGACTATAATTTGAAGGTAGATTCTACTGCTATTATCCTTTCTACTTTGAAGGTACTAAATTATCTTGTAATGTAATGCTGATTTGTTCAATAAAAAAAAAAAATTTCTGTTAAAAAAAAAAAAGTCACAACCCAAAGTTGCACTGAGATGCGGCTTTAAAATTGTGCGATTCCAGGTGAAGTCGCACAATTTTAAAGCCACAGTCAATGTGAACAGGGGCTAATAGCAGGTTCACACTGGTGTGCTGTGGTTTGGCCACAGCACCATTGTATATGCAGTTTACCCACAGTTTTAAGTGCGCTCCCATTCAATTCTATTAGACTGTTTTCATGAAAGCAAATCACAGTCTTGCATGCTGCATCTTTGATGCGCAATCAGAAAACACACATTCCAATAGAATTGATCATGAGCACACCTAAAACTGCAGGTAAATCACACATACAATCGCATTGTGGTCAAACCACAGTGCACTAGTGTGAACCTGCTATAAGGCTGGGTTTACACGCTTACATGTCAGGATCATGCACAAAATTGTGGTTTTCTTGACAAACACAGAAGCGCACTGTCTTTTAGTAGATGCACAGCAGTACCATGATAGTTAAAGGCACCCCCACACATCTGCTAACGCACACATTTTCACACACACCAAACCACATGGTGCTCCAGCACCATGTGGTTTGGTGCAGGACATTTTTAGAAAAGGATCATGGACTTCTTTTTAACATTTCCAAATTGACACCACCAACCACTACCCCATATGTGTGCACCCATTACTCTCAGGTTGCTGCAGTGCAACACTGTAAGTACTATTATAGTGCATGTCATTACAGACCTTACACCACTATTAGGGTCATTTCATACAGACGGTCCACTCGACGGACTCAGTGGGGGATCGTTCCACTGAGCCCCGCTGAGCAGGCAAATGACAGGTCCATCTCCGCTCACTGTGTTGAGATGGACCTTCAAAGACAAAACAGTCAGCGCAAAAACCATCAGATAAGCTAAGCTGCTGAACACTAAAGGCAAACATACAAGTCCTTTCATATAATTCAATAACAAATATAGTGCAGCGCTGGAATTACTAATCAATTAACATAAATATCCATAGATAAATACAATCAAAGAGTTTAGAACGGTGGTGCAGAGTGCCTTATGCAAATCCAAAGTGCTCTTAAGTACGTGCTCCCCTCTCTTGCCAGTCAAATCGCTCACCTTTTAGCTGTGACCCCTGAACTAACAGGAAGGTCTCATAAGCTTTCACCACTTATTAGTGGTCGGGGTAATATCTTGACTGGAAAGCTGGCAACCTCTTCCTTAATATGGCTTAAAAGATCTCATCCAGATTTGCATGAAATAAATAAAGAAATAATATAGTGCTCTCTGTATGACTAAAACGATTCCTTTTTATTAAAAGACAGGTACTCACATCTTATAGCACTATACCCAGTGCTAGGAAATGAAGCGTATGTAATTTACAAGTGACAATGAATGATAGGCAGCTGTAGTGACGTCTAAACGGGATTTAGTTCAGGGGTCACAGCTAAAAGGTGAGCAGTTTGACTGGCAAGAGAGGGGAGCACGTACTTAAGAGCACTTTGGATTTGCATGAAGCACTCTGCACCACCATTCTAAACTCTTTGATTGTATTTATCTATGGACATTTATGTTAATTGATTAGTAATTCCAGTGCTGCACTATAGTTGAGATGGACCTGTCAGAGACCCGCTCTTCTCTATGAGGAGATTGGATGAAAAAGGACTGCCTGGCTGTTTTCATCCGATCGCCAGACGGATGGAAAATAGGTAATAACGAAAAGGGGGTGGTGGCGCTTCCTAGTTTGGGTAAGGGTGCCAGTTAATGGTGTATGCTAAACTCAAATGTGATATAATTGTTTATAAAATATAGTGCTCAGTGAGCTTTAGATACGTGACTGGTATTTATGGCTATTATTCACTTGAGCGAGGTGATCCTGCCATAAACTTGGCTCATCTCCACTCAGTTAACGTTTTTCACTAGTGAGTTTAACCCAATATATAAATCTCTAGGTAAACACTGGGTTAATAGAGCTCCAAATACCGTGCTTACCAATCCTAAGTAATTATATATTTGTCAGAGTTTTAGTGAGTACATACACACAAAAATGAAATTATACACACTTATAAAAAACCCTATTATAGGGAAATAAACCTTATTTTAGAAAACAGTAAAAAAAGTGTAGATACACATATGCTTAATAATAGTCCATATGATGTGTAAAGTCCCCACTCAGGGTTATTAGCACAAATTGGTGAATATGAGTATTTTTCAAAAGATTTTAGTACACCTGTGCGTAACTAATAGTCCATCCGGTAGGTTAAATCTTCATTCATAGTGATTAGCATAGAAACGGTGACTGTAAGTGTTTTCAGGAATTCCACTTGTGACTTTGTGCTCCCCCTCCAGAATCCCCACTCACCAGATCCCCTTACTACCACGGGGGTAATGCGCTTATCTTTAAGCCCACCACGGTTGCTCCACCAACCTCGTCCAAAGATCTGGGATGTTCCACCTTCTTACAGATGTTTTCTGATGTATTTCTGTGGTAGACTCCTCATAGAAGAAAAAAGATATAGGCTGCCATAATGTAGTAAAAACGCAGAGGGATTGAACTCATATAGGTGTACACCTAGTGAGTCAATCAAGCTTTGTGGTATAATATACCAAGGGGATCAGATGCTCTATCCAGATATGACCTCCAGATGAACCTCTAAACAAGTGTAAGGTATGGATGGACTCAGTAGATATAGGCAGTCAGCCCCATCATTAAAAGAAAGAGGAAGGCATATAGTGTAACTCCGTATGGAAATTTTAATACATAAAAAGCAAAGGAAATACACTCACGTGTTTAGCAGTGAAATCAAGTGCTTGTATAAAAGAAGACAGTGGTCTCAGCATATCCTTCTGACGCGTTTAGACTTAGAAGTCATCATCTGAGCTCAATATAAACACAAGGTAATAACAAAAAGGGGGTGGTGGCGCTTCCTAGTTTGGGTAAGGGTGTCAGTTAATGGTGTATACTAAACTCAAATGTGGTATAATTGTTTATAAAATATAGTGCTCAGTGAGCTTTAGATACGTGACTGGTATTTATGGCTATTATTCACTTGAGCGAGGTGATCCTGCCATAAACTTGGCTCATCTCCACTCAGTTAACGTTTTTCACTAGTGAGTTTAACCCAATATATAAATCTCTAGGTAAACACTGGGTTAATAGAGCTCCAAATACCGTGCTTACCAATCCTAAGTGATTATATATTTGTGAGAGTTTTAGTGAGTACATACACACAAAAATGAAATTATACACACTTAAAAAAAACCCTATTATAGGGAAATAAACCTTATTTTAGAAAACAGTAAAAAAAAGTGTAAATACACATATGCTTAATAATAGTCCATATGATGTGTAAAGTCCACACTCAGGGTTATTAGCACAAATTGGTGAATACGAGTATTTTTCAAAAGATCTTAGTACACCTGTGCGTAACTAATAGTCCATCCAGTAGGTTAAATCTTCATTCATAGTGATTAGCATAGAAACAGTGACTGTGAGTGTTTTCAGGAATTCCACTTGTGACTTTGTGCTCCCCCTCCAGAATCCCCACTCACCAGATCCCCTTACCCCCACGGAGGTAATGCGCTTATCTTTAAGCCCACCACGGTTGCTCCACCAACCTCGTCCAAAATCTGGGATGTTCCACCTTCTTACAGATGTTTTCTGATGTATTTCTGTGGTAGACTCCTCATAGAAGAAAAAAGATATAGGCTGCCATAGTGTAGTAAAAACGCAGAGGGATTGAACTCAAATAGGTGTACACCTAGTGAGTCAATCAAGATTTGTGGTATAATATACCAAGGGGATCAGATGCTCTATCCAGATATGACCTCCAGATGGACCTCTAAACAAGTGTAAGGTATGGATGGACTCAGTAGATATAGGCAGTCAGCCCCATCATTAAAAGAAAGAGGAAGGCATATAGTGTAACTCCGTATGGAAATTTAATACATAAAAAGCAAAGGAAATACACTCACGTGTTTAGCAGTAAAATCAAGTGCTTGTATAAAAGAAGACAGTGGTCTCAGCATATCCTTTTGACGCGTTTAGACTTAGAAGTCATCATCTGAGCTCAATATAAACACAAGGTAATAACAAAAAGGGGGTGGTGGTGCTTCCTAGTTTGGGTAAGGGTGCCAGTTAATGGTGTATACTAAACTCAAATGTGGTATAATTGTTTATAAAATATAGTGCTCAGTGAGCTTTAGATACGTGACTGGTATTTATGGCTATTATTCACTTGAGCGAGGTGATCCTGCCATAAACTTGGCTCATCTCCACTCAGTTAACGTTTTTCACTAGTGAGTTTAACCCAATATATAAATCTCTAGGTAAACACTGGGTTAATAGAGCTCCAAATACCGTGCTTACCAATCCTAAGTGATTATATATTTGTGAGAGTTTTAGTGAGTACATAAACACAAAAATGAAATTATACACACTTATAAAAAACCCTATTATAGGAAAATAAACCTTATTTTAGAAAACAGTAAAAAAAGTGTAAATACACATATGCTTAATAATAGTCCATATGATGTGTAAAGTCCCCACTCAGGGTTATTAGCACAAATTGGTGAATACGAGTATTTTTCAAAAGATCTTAGTACACCTGTGCGTAACTAATAGTCCATCCAGTAGGTTAAATCTTCATTCATAGTGATTAGCATAGAAACAGTGACTGTGAGTGTTTTCAGGAATTCCACTTGTGACTTCGTGCTCCCCCTCCAGAATCTCCACTCACCAGATCCCCTCACCCCCACGGGGGTAATGCGCTTATCTTTAAGCCCACCACGGTTGCTCCACCAACCTCGTCCAAAGATCTGGGATGTTCCACCTTCTTACAGATGTTTTCTGATGTATTTCTGTGGTAGACTCCTCATAGTGGAAAAAAGATATAGGCTCCCATAGTGTAGTAAAAACGCAGAGGGATTGAACTCAAATAGGTGTACACCTAGTGAGTCAATCAAGCTTTGTGGTATAATATACCAAGGGGATCAGATGCTCTATCCAGATATGACCTCCAGATGGACCTCCAAACAAGTGTAAGGTATGGATGGACTCAGTAGATATAGGCAGTCAGCCCCATCATTAAAAGAAAGAGGAAGGCATATAGTGTAACTCCGTATGGAAATTTTAATACATAAAAAGCAAAGGAAATACACTCACGTGTTTAGCAGTAAAATAAAGCGCTTGTATAAAAGAAGACAGTGGTCTCAGCATATCCTTCCCCAGATGATGACTTCTAAATCGAAACGCGTCGGAAGGATATGCTGAGAATAATATGTATTGGGGGCTTGTTATGTAACCATTGTGTGATGTTGTGGGTGGAACCGGGTCATTGTTCATGTGGTGCCTGCAGTATTCTCAAGTGTATAAAAAGAGCCTGCATTCGTTTCAATAAAGAGTCTGATTCCTGTTTGACCCTCCGTACAGAGCCTCGTCTCGTACTTGAGCGGAAGAATTATTCGTATGGTTTTCTTGTTTGGCTGATTGGAGTTAGAAAAATAAATAAACCGCGCTAAATAAAAGTTAGTATACAGTTGGTAAGGTGGGGGTTTTTACTACCACACACAAATATTGTATAAAAAAGAAAACAAAAAAATCAATATTTAGACACAAAGTAAAAAGAAGAAGTCCAGATATTTCTTGATATGGGATCAATCTTCAAAATAGCAAAACGTTCAACTTAATATGGGTAACGATCCGAAAAATATGAGCTATGATGACCCTACTCGGAGTAACTGGAGTCCTGTGAGAGACAAGTGTCGTAGAATATCCTGGAGCCCCACCTGCAATTCTGGGTTATGTATTGATGGTATGGATTCCTGACTAATGTGGATGAATCAAGTTTTCCCTGTCAACCATCGATCAGTTCCTAGTTTGATACAGAGCCTGGTTACCACCGTGAGTCCTTTTTTGTGTTGTTTTTTCCCCTGGATCCATTGAGGGGACTATATTTTGAAAACGGACGGTGCAGATTGGTTTTCATCCCAAAGGCCCTGGCTGGGTTTAATGCCATCCGCTCATTGTTACTGATGTTCTGGTAAGGGCAATCATAGCTCATATTTTTCGGATCGTTACCCATATTAAGTTGAACGTTTTGCTATTTTTAAGATTGATCCCATTTCAAGAAATATCTGGACTTCTTCTTTTTCCTTTGTGTCTAAATATTGATTTTTTTGTTTTGTTTTTTATACAATATTTGTGTGTGGTAGTAAAAACCCCCACCTTACCAACTGTATACTAACTTTTACTTAGCGCGGTATATTTATTTTTCTATATCTAATTAGTGTTGTCACACTGTTTTACTGCTGCTTAATTTTATATGTAGTCCTAGCACGGAATTTTTATTATATGGCTGATTGGAGTGTTCGGTAGCTGCCTTTGGGTTTGGAAATGGAATGTCCTAAACAGCTTTAACCTCTTTCATACTCGGGGTGTCGTTACAATTGGTGGCAAGCAGCGGGATGATGCCCAGAAGGACAGCTACAAGAGGACACAGGCCAATGGAAGCATAGTATGAACAGCTAAAGCGCTCTACCCTCAATGACTTACTAGAGAACCGGGGCCGACCAGCCAACAACCGTAAGAAGAGGGACATTATCACAGAACTAGTCAAAATGGATAGAGACGGAAGACCCAACATAACCGAAAGGCCCAGCGTAACAGACAGTACACCCGAAGAGGCAAGTTTTGATCGAGCTGTTAACATAAGACTGGCACATTATGGCCCTAACCCTACAGCGGAGATCATAGACCGAGTTATAGCGGTTGTGGATGCAAATTGGCTACAGCAAAGAGGTGCTGTAGCAGCAGGAGTCACAGCAGTACCAACCGAAAGAAGAAAGGTACATTTTGCTGCTTTTAAAAATTTATTTGAAACAGAAGGGGAGATTGATGGGTACCTTGCCGATTGTGAACAGCAATGTGCCCTACACCGGGTGCCCATAGAGGAATGAGTTACCATCTTGTCTGGGAAATTGTCCGGCCAGGCCAGTGAAGCGTTCAGGGATATCCCAGACGAGGAGATTATGAACTATGGGCTGGTAAAGTAAACACTTTTTGCCAGGTACGCCGTCACACCGGAGGCATACCGCAGGCGGTTTCCGAGAGACAAGCAAGCAGACTGGAGACTCATATACCGAGTGGGCATGCCGCCTACACCGCACAGCATCCCACTGGGTCTCTGGATGCCAAGCAGTATCGGGGGAGGAGGTGCTGCAGCTGTTCCTGCTGGAGCAATTCTTTGACAAGCTGTCCCCAGAAGTCAAAAAGTGGGTCCGGGACTAAAACCTTTCACCTTGCCTGAAGCAGCTCACCTGGCGGACGAATACACAGATGCCCGCAAACTGGATAACCCTATGGTCAAGACAACAGCTCAGGTGGATTATCGATCAGCGGCACCCCCTCCAGCTGGCGCCTATCAACCACAGTCATACTGCCCTACAGCACTACCTCCAGAGGCCACTTATTCTCAGCAGCCCAGGTTCAACTTCCAGGACTACTCACAACCCATCAGGTGTTTTGGGTGTAAACAGCTAGGACACAAAAAGCCAAACTGTACGTTGAATCCAGCCAGGCAGTTCCAGGCGTGGAGAAAGCCAGCAAGGGGGAATCCCCGCACATCCATACCTGCGGCTCACTGCGTTGAGGAGGAAGAACATTGGGGGGTCCTGCACGAGGCTGATCCAGTACAAGCAGCTAACCAAAGGTAGCCAATGGCCTACGTGATACTGGCACCACCATGACCCTACTACAGAAGAACCTCATCCCAGAGAGCCAACACACCGGAGACACTGTAGCCGTAAGGGTAGCAGGAGGCACCGTTTTCCGGCTACCCGTTCCCCTTGTTCACCTGGATTGGGGGGTTGGTTCAGGACACGTGAATGTGGGGGTGATGAAGGATTTGCGAGCAGATGTACTACTGGGGAATGATTTGGCCCCCCTCATTTCTGCTTACGCCCCGATGGGCCATGCTGAGGCCAACCAAGTGACTACCCATGCTGTTGGAACTGACCCCCTTGCTGCTGAGACCCAGGTAAGACTATCTTCCCCGACATGTACCTTAAATAAGGCTCACCTAGGCTGGGATACCCCAGAGGCATTCGGGAGGGAAACCCGGGAGGACCCGACCTTACACAAGTATAGGGCTAAGGCAGATACTCAGGAAAGGGGAATAGATGGGGAGCTTTATGAATGGGTGGGGGATAGACTGTATAGGATCCCTAAGCCATCCCCGAAAAGTAAAGCCCCTGCGCAAAAACGACACCCGGTGGTACCTAAGAAATACCAGCTGGTGGTTCTGCGAATCGGGCATGATGTACCACTAGCAGGACATCGAGGGTCCTGTCACACAGCCCATAGAATTACACAGAATTTCTTCTGGCCCAATTTTAACCAGGATGTGCGACTGTACTGCAAATTTTGTGACACATATCAATTGGTAGGTAAGCAGGGGGACCACCCTAAGGCCAGACTTATGTCCATGCCTATTATTGGGGAGCCCTTTTACCGCATAGCCGCTGACATTGTGGGTCCATTGGCCAGGCCTAGTCCATCCAGGAAGAAGTATATTCTCACCGTGGTGGACTATGCCACCCGTTACCCAGAGGCAGTAGCTATGTCCAACATTGAAGGTTGGGTAGAAGGTCTTAGTGCTCAAGCCTGTGAAGACCGACAAGATGCAGGCATCTTGGCAGGGCCTGTATAAATAGTAGCCCAGGTATGTGATACTACCTATGTTATTGCCACCTGTGCAGATGAAAGAATCCAGCGAACCTTTCATGTGAACATGCTGAAGGAGTATCAAGAACGGCAGGAGGATGTTGCTGCAGTATGTGCCCCTGCTGTGGACGACTCTGAAAGATTACCCCTCCCTGACTTACTAGAGAGAGACCCCCAGACTGACCTCATTGGCCTCGTACAGCTAGGGGACCAGTTAAGCCCCACAAAGAAGGAACAGGCTAAGCGGCTGCTGTTGGAGAAACAGGCGACTTTCTCCCAAAAACTGGGCTACACGGCCCTGGTTGTGCATAAGGTTACCCCTGGACAAGCACCCCTTCGACAGCCCCCCTACCGTATCCCTGAAGCCGTCCGAGAAAAAATGCGGAAGGAGATAAAGGAGATGACTCAGTTAGGAGTCATTGAGCCCTCTGACAGCCCTTGGGCCTCGCCTGTAGTCCTGGTGCCTAAGAAAGATGGAACTACCTGGTTCTGCGTGGACTACAGGCGACTCAATGAGGAGACCACCACTGACGCCTACTCGATGCCCAGGGTAGACGAACTGCTAGATTGTATAGCCAGGGGACGTTATTTAACTACAATAGACCTGTGTAAGGGCTATTGGCAGATTCCCCTGGCCGAGGATGCTATCCCCAAGTCGGCATTTGTTACCCTGTTTGGCCAGTACCAGTCTAAGGTCATGCCATTCGGGATAAAAATGCCCCGGCTACCTTCCAACGTATGGTGGATAGGCTCCTCGATGGCTTTCAGGATTTTGCATGTGCATACCTGGATGACATTGCGATCTACAGTGGGTCTTCGGAGGAGCACCTGGTTCACGTAGGGGTGGTTATGGACAAGATTCGGGCCACAGGCATGACCTTGAAACCAGACAAGTGCCATCTAGGTATGGCGGAGGTGCAGTACCTGGGACACCGAGTAGGGTGTGGGAACCAGAGACTAGAGCCAGCCAAAGTAGAGGCAGTAGCTAACTGGCCCACACCCCTTACTAAGACCCAGGTATTAATCCTTATTTGTACGGACAGGCATTTTCATTAGTCACCGACCACAACCCATTAGTCTGGCTTAACCGGGTCTCAGGAGACAATGGCAGGTTGCTGCGGTGGAGCTTAGCCCTGCAACTTTACAATTTCACCATCAGCTACCGACCCGGTAAGCAAAATGGCAATGCTGATGGGTTGTCCCGGCAAACAGACATCACTCCCGCCGCCTAGTTCTGGACATCCCCAAGTTGACCCGAGAAGGATCAAGCCGGGTGTGCCGGAGTGTCCCACAAGGAGGGTGCCATGTGACGGGAGTCCATTTTGGGCGCAGGGTGACCAAGAAAAGAATGAACCCTGAGAATATGATTGGATTACTTCAAATGGGACAGTAATATTCATTAAAAATATCTCTCAAGAAATATGAAGATTTTATCCCCTGCACACTATGAGGTCTATGGCCAGGAAGTATACCTACTAATATGGGCATTCCAGGAAGTTCAATGTAAGAGACCGACCGTCTATTGCTTAACGATGTTGCTTTTGTCTGGATAAGTAAATCGTGTTAATCTTGTCTGAGGCAGTTTTCCCTTCACCTATTATTAAGTGTGCTAATGAACTCCCCTGCTGTCCGCTAGGGGAGGTATTGACACTGAGAATAATGTGTATTGGGGGCTCGTTATGTAACCATTGTGTGATGTTGTGGGTGGATCCGGGTCATTGTTCATGTAGCGCCTGCAGTATTTTCAAGTGTATAAAAAGAGCCTGCATTTGTTTCAATAAAGAGTCTGATTCCTGTTTGACCCTCCGTACAGGGCCCCGTTTTGTACTTGGGGGGAAGATTTATTCGTATGGGTTTCTTTTTTGGCTGATTGGAGTGTTCGGTAGCTGCCTTTGTGTTTGGAAATGGAATGTCCTAAAGGGCTTTAACCCCTTTCATACTCGGGGTGTCATTACACCAACCATGGCACTTCCTGCCTGGAGTTTGCATGTTCTCCCTGTGCCTGTGTGGGTTTCCTCAGGGCACTCCAGTTTGCTCCAAAAGACATAATGGTAGGTTAATTGGCTTCTGTCTAAATTGGCCCTAGTATGTGTATGTATGAAATGTGAGTTAGGGACCTTAGAATGTAAGCTCCCCGAGGGCAGGGACTGATGTAGGTGTACAATATATATGTAAAGCACTGTGTAAATTGTTGGTGCTATATAAATTTTATCGTGACAGTGTAGCGCTGCTAAAAAGTGTAAGGATGTATCACAAGATAAAGACTCAATAACAAATCTAATGACACAAAAAATATGACAAAAAATATGAAAAATAATATTTAAATTGACCAAACTGGATGTGACCCAGTGAGTGTGTAAGAAAAAAATGTCCACAAAAAGTATCAAATAGTATATCCCTCAAGTGAAGGTAATCCCAATTGTAGAAAAATGGTGTAATGCCGCGTACACACGAGCGGACTTTACGGCGGACTTTGCCCGGCGGACTTTTCGACGTACTTTCCGACGGACTTTGTGAACGAACGGACTTGCCTACACACAATCCACCAAAGTCCGTCGAATTCGTACGTGATGACGTACGACCGGACTAAAACAAGGAAGTTCATAGCCAGTAGCCAATAGCTGCCCTAGCGTGGCTTTTTGTCCGTCGAACTAGCATACAGACGGCGGACTTTTCGACCGGACTCGATTTCAACGGATAAATTTTAAACAAGTTTCAAATCTAATTCCGTCCAACTTTTGAGAAAACAAAGTCCGCTGGAGCCCACACACATCGAATTGTCCGACGAAATCCAGTCCGCCGGGCAAAGTCCGCCGTAAAGTCCGCTCGTGTGTACGCGGCATAAGGCTTGTCTGTAGTCAGTTTCAACGATACTCAAGAGGTAAATGGGTACTCTTACCAGCTGTGATGGACCCCAAATGTCATACGACAAAGGGGTCAAACAGGCTTAGGATCCTATGCTGTATTGATCAGATGCTGCTCAGGTACTGGACACAAATGAGTGGAACCGGTTCAAAGTGATATCCTCAGCTCCTGGTCCGTGGAATCTCCAAGTACTCTCCAGCCAGATAACCGTCTCCAAAGTAGTTCCCGCATAGGCTCCAGGAAATAATCATACGGAAAAAAAAAGGAGAAGGACTCCAATGGTGCAGGTCACAACCAATTAGGTTTATTAATGATAAAAGATCAAACGGTAAACACCAGAGTAATCAAAGTGATCACAAAAAGGCTGATAAAATAAGTTAAAAGCAACGTGGGATACAAGAAATGCTAGCCCGACCGGTTTCGACACTAAGGGGTCTTCAACTGGGGCAAAACTGTATCTCCTCACATTTCCATCAAATATATGAACTAATGTACCAATGATCTGTCCTCCAAAGGGGCGGAGTTAAACAACCAGCTGGATGGCCGGTAACATAGGCGAGACAGACAAATTACTTAATGGCACTAAATCATAACATATATATAAATATCCTGATATTAAAATAAATATACACCAGAGTTTTGAAATAAAAAGAGCTTGGATTCTAACAATGACTGGAAAGGAAGCCGGACGTGTGTGAGTGAGTTCCAAGCCTCAATGTGAACTATGGTCATGTGATGTCCTGAGACCAATAAGGCGCGGTACTCAGGGAACAGTACCCAAGGGAGGATTCCACAGAGCCCAACATTGAACGTAATATGTGCGCAGACCCAAAACATCGGGACGTGCAACGCCACTGACATGCCAGCTGGGCAGTGTGTCATAGGACCTTACTTCCTGGTACGGAATAACCTATAGAACGGTAAGGCTACGTCACATGACCATAGTGCGGTCATGTGATGCCTCGATCCTGTGACGCTCCACAACATAGGATAGCGTCCTAAGATCGAGGGTATAATCTACCCATATCGTGGAGTTAAAAAATATTAAATATTAGAGGTGCTCAGTGGTGTAAATTGGTAATCACCCAATGTAGATGGTCAAATATCATAAACAATCCCATGATCCACATAGGACTTCCAATGAAAATGGGAATGCATGGTGAAAACATCTGGTGTATAATTCAACTTCCGGTGGAAAAATAAATGAAAAGCAATGGAATACATTTGAAATAAAGATGGATCTCTAGCTGGAGGATATGTCTCCTAACAGCCAGCAAAGAGAGTCATGAATCAACCTAAATAAAATTGTAATGATAAATGGTACCCAAAAAAATAAATGTACAAATGAGTAAATTAAGTAGATAAACTACAATCATGTGTAAATAAGGGCCTGACTGATTCATTGCATATACTAAGTGTAATATGCAAGATTATGTGTCAGCGCCTGTATCCCAAAATGTTAGCTTACAGATACAATGACACAACTGTATTATGGAAACTTAATATGGAAACAAAATAAGTGTAGTCATTCAATGCAAAGAAAGATGACAGAAAAGGTATGTGATAAATGGGGTATGGAGGAGGAGTGAAATGATTGATGATATGATTATTTCCTGGAGCCTATGCGGGAACTACTTTGGAGATGGTTATCTGGCTGGAGAGTACTTGGAGATTCCACGGACCAGGAGCTGAGGATATCACTTTGAACCGGTTCCACTCATCTGTGTCCAGTACCTGAGCAGCATCCGATCAATACAGCATAGGATCCTAAGCCTGTTTGACCCCTTTGTCGTATGACATTTGGGGTCCATCACAGTTGGTAAGAGTACCCATTTACCTCTTGAGTATCGTTGAAATTGACTACAGACAAGCCTTACACCATTTTTCTACAATTGGGATTACCTTCACTTGAGGGATATACTATTTGATACTTTTTGTGGACATTTTTTTTCTTACACACTCACTGGGTCACATCCAGTTTGGTCAATTTAAATATTATTTTTCATATTTTTGTCATATTTTTTGTGTCATTAGATTTGTTACTGAGTCTTTATCTTGTGATACATCCTTCCACTTTTTAGCAGCACTACACTGTCACTATAATATTTATTTGGAACCTTGTATGATTGAGTGTTAGCAGCTTTTTTTCACCTACTTGATATATTTTAGCGCAGTCCTTTCCCCCACTATCACTATGGTGCTATATAAATACCTGAAATAAATAAATAGCATATGTTTTCTGTTACTCAAAAAAGAGCTCTGTTGTGACAGATCTGGAGAGAACAGTTTGAACCCTTACACAAAAGTAAAACACAACCTCCTTCCTCTCTCCTAGTGAAGACAGGAAACACATTTTTTTCTGTTAGTTACACCCTTTTTTGTTAGTAAAAAAGGGTGTAATTTTAGATAAATCTATACATTTTATTCTAGCTTTTGTCCTGTCTAAAATGACACATATTCCAGAGTTATATACAAGTGAAAGGAAGGCTTTTTGTTTTGAATGTTCAAGCTGTATTAAACCCAAAAGCAAACATTTACTGAATAACACCTTGCCAATTCTTAGATGTGATGGTTGCATTAATATTCTTTAGGTTTTCTTTACTTTCTTTTCTTTTCACCTGGTAATCTGCCAGTAAGTCTGTTGTTTTTCAGGAGAATAAGTTGTTCTGCAGATGTGGCAGAGGGTTTAGAAAAACAATTTAACACTGACAGTAGTGCTTACAATGATCAGCTTTTATTTATGAAAATCCTTTATCCTAAAAGGAATAAAAAACTGTTGCTGTAACTGCCTAAAAACTGTTAGCTGGAGTTTGGCCTCATTTTCTTAGGCTTGGTTCAAACAAATGTGTTTTGTCATGTTTTTTGCTTTTTGCTGAAACACAGGACATTATTTATAACATGGGTTCCTATGGAACACATTTACATCAGTTAATTTTTGTGCCTTTTTCCCGCAGCATGCAGTGTTTTGCATGTAATAGACTTCAATGGACCTGCATCCAAAATGCAAGTACTGCGTTTTTACTGCGATTTTGCTGCGTTTTGTGTTTGTTTGTTTTTTTGGGCTTTACATTCACTGTATATAGCAGGTTGCTATCGAGTGGGCGGGGAAGCCGGCCGCCGCGTCCTTAACAACCAATGAGTCTGATGAGTCCGGTGGTTTCTTCTCCCACGGCTGTCTTCTCCCTCCACTGTCGTCTCCCTCTTCTCTCTCCGGTGATGCTTTCTTCATCCGCCACTGCCACTGCCCACTAAAAATAAAAAAACGCAGCCTTTCTCTGACGCTGGCTGGCTCTGTTGTTGTCGGCTCCCGCTGTCTGCCATTTCTTATATAGCCATGGGGAGTGGTCATCCAGTAACGTCACCTGGCCCTTGTGATGTCACCAGATGACCATGCCCCATGGTTATGTAAGATTATTTTTTTTTAGTAGGCAGTGGCGGTGACGGATGAAGAAAACATCACTGGAGAGAGAAGACAGAGAAGAAACACCGGAGGGAGAAGAAACTACCAGAGAGAGAAGAGGGAGAAGAAACACTGAAAGGAGAAGACTGGAGGAAGAAGACACGATTTTTAATAAAGTATCTAATGTCAAAAATCGGCTCTTGTGTTTTGTAACACTACTCTTCTTTTTTTGGTCAATGGTTAGGGGTACAATGTACTGTAAATGTATTCACATAAGGGGGGATCCCCTTGTTAAAGGGGGCTTCCAGATTCTGATAAGCCCCCTGCCTGCAGATCCTCACAACCACTGGCTAGGGTTGTGGGGAAGAGGCCCTTGTCCCCATTAACATTAGTGGGGTGTCCCCTCCAAATTCATATCAGATCTGAAGGGTCTGATATGGACCTGTCCCGGCAATTCCTTATTTTTTACATTCAGCTGTCAGCAGGGAATCCTGCTGACAGCTGATGACTCATCGATTGTTAAGGACGCGGCGGCCACAAACGCAAATCGCGGCAAAATCAGGGTAAAAACACGGTGATAAAACACGGAAAGCATAGCAAAAAGCACTGCAGAAACACTCAAAAGCAGCATGTGAATCGAGCCTTATGCCCCCGTACACACAAGCAGACTTTCCAACAACAAAACCGTGGAATTTTGTTCGAAGGTTGTTGGCTCCAACTTGTCTTGGATTCACACGGTCACACAAATGTTGGCCAACAATTACGAACGTGGGAACGTGGTGACGTACAAGATGTAAGACGAGCCGAGAAAAGGGAAGTTCAATAGCTTCAATAGCGACTCCTTCTACTTGATTCCGAGCATGCATTAACTTTTATGTGTTGGACTTATGCACACACAATCGGAAATTCCGACAACAAAGTTTTGTTGGCGGAAAATTTGAGAACCTGCTAGCCAACATTTGTTGGCGGAAAGCCCGACAACAAATGTTCGATGGCGCATACACACGGTTGGACTCTCAGCCAACAAGCTCACATCCAACATTTGTTGTCGAAAAATACGATCGCGTGTACGGGGCATTAGTCTACCTAAATCTGCTAGTGCATCTGATACTAAAACCAAAAAGAAATCCTGCGCTCGGTACACCTTGGGTCAGGTTTGATTGAATACACCCTGATGGGACTGCTGCGGACTATAAACAGCCGACACTGAGCAATTTAGCAAATCTTACAAAAAAAAATTAAAAATGCGTTGTCCCTCTAAATTTTATGTCATTCGGATTCATAAACAAGAAATGTGTAGAAGAAACAATGTGAAAAATTATATAAATCACACATATCACTTTAACAATTAATAAAGGGCAAGCATAATACTGATGAACTGCATAAGTAGTGCAAAAAGATCCACAATATTCAAATCCTAATACAAAAACATAAACAATGATTAATAGTCCATTAATGAAAAGATGCTTGATATGCAGTACATTTTCAAAGTGCTGAGTGCTCAAAGGTGCTCCTTTAAAAAGATGGCCGCTTACCACAGTGTGGTTTCCGAGTTACAGGGATCAAATAAGCATGCAATCCATCCAACAATGAATAACATGCATGTCACATTTGCATTCCTGGAACGTTTACTCCGTATAAACAAATGACATGAATCCGCTCTCAGTCTTCCTTAAATCCCTCATCAGAAGTTTCCATATAAAACAAGCAGGGAGAATTTCATAGTGCAATACAGCTTGAAAAGTTTATTTAAAAATGGTCATATTCACTTAGAACAGAGCAATGAAAACTGGGCTTCACATAAAAGCTATGGCTGCGGTGTCTCACACTCCGCCAGCACGTGGTAACGTCACAGACACTCTCCTCTATTGATGCGTTTCTCCAAAACTGGCGTCATCTGGGATCCCATCTTGGATGGTATTTTATTATTTGTTAAAGTGATATGTGGGTTTTATATAATTTTTCACATTGTTTCTACACATTTCTTGTTTATAAATCCGAATGACATATAGAATTTTCGAGGGACAGTGCACTATTTTTTTTGTGTAGAAGTGCATCTAACACCATCCTCCTCCAAAACTGACAATGCTGCTGTCCAACGGTGTCTCTGTTGCTTCATCATCCAGAGGGTAGGCACTCTAATACAGGAGGTCTGTTACTGGCCAGATCACCAGGTGAAAACAGAGGGAAAAAGTCGAAAAAATAAAACTAATGCAGCCACCATATCTAATGATTGTAAGCTTCAATATATTACATTTTTGGTTTGGGGTATAATACTGCTTTAAGCTTTTTTTTTTGTCCTTTTTTTCCTTTTTTTATTAACCAAAAGATTATTTTTTTTTAAATAACAAGCACAATGAACAAATACAAAATGAAACAATAATGTTACTTTGTATCTCTGAATGAGAAATACTGGGGGACACTGCCTACATTTACTGCGGCCGCAGGAAAACGTGGCAAAATCGCACCACGATTAGGCTTTGTGTACAGCCTACGTTGGCAGCTTTTTGCCAAAGCTCCTAAACTCAATTTCAAAAAATGCGGTGCGGTTCTACCGCAATTGTCCCACGGTAAATTGCACTGCATTCGTGGCAAACTGCATCGCGTGAGGCATGTCACCCAAAAGAAGCTCCTGAATTTTTTTGGGGTGACAAGCTATAGGCTCATGCAATACGGTTTCCTGTGATTGCAGTGTGATTTATCACGGGATAATCGTGGCAGAACCGCACCGCATTTTTAGGTGACACCCACTGCAGGTAAAGTTAATGACACCCCCAAATCGGTTCGCAGAACGCAGTGTAAACTGTGGAATCGGATTGCGTAGGTCTGAAAACCCATGTGATCCGATTCCAGTGGACCAAAAAAAGAGTCCTGCACAATTTTGGTATGAATGCGATGCAATTTCATCCATACAAACTGTATGCCTGAATTTGCATCACACACATGTGATCTGCACAGCAATGCGGTGCGAATCACACGCGATTTCTGGGATCGCATAAGTGTGAACCCAACCTTATAAGCGTTCTTCATCCAGCGCTTTTCTGGCATTTTTTTAGCTTATATTGTGCATTGAGCCTTATTGAGCCTTAATAAAGCACCATACACACGATACGAAAATTGTATGGTAATTTTCATTTGACGAACGATCTGTCGATTTTCGGATCGTTAGTATGGTGCTTTCGACAGCCGATTCCGATTTTTCGGACGACAAAAGCTGGATGTGCAGACTATAACATTTTAATCATACGTAAACACAACGTCCGATTTTCATTTAATTAGTACGGCTTTCCATGGAATCACACCCACGAGATTTACCTGGGAGTTATCAGGTGACCCCACCTATACACTTCTTGTCTTTTATTTTTTTGTTATTTGCACCATGCACTTTTTCAGCACTTGTTACATTCTGTATTCTTTATGGTCGGTTTCACCCTTATTGAATCCCACGCTATTCACGTGTTCCTTCCATGCATATTTGCATGGTTGGTTTGTTCTTATCATTAATATATGTTTCTTCATGTTTTTTCTGGGGGTTGGATAGAGTTTAGACACTTGCACACTTTCTTTTAATTCATATACTGTATATTTACACTTATATACATATACATATATATATATATACATATATATATATATATGTATATATGTATATATATATATATATTTTTTTTTTTTTTTACATTTTTACATTTTCATACATTACACGCATATTAGTGTGGATGTGAGCTGTCCCTGCACCCCACTTTTTGGACTTCTCTGTGGTTTCCTGACAAGCCCCTCTGGCTATACCTTTGGTCTGGATGGTCTGGATGGGTCATTCCTGCCTCAGCCCTGGATCAGACATTGTCATTACCCCCTTTTCTCCCCTCCTTTTTAGGAACTTGGCTATTTTCCAGCTGACTAGTAAGTACCAGACTCCTTGTCTTTCCTAGATCATGTCTTCCATTCCTGTTATAGGAAAGTGCTCAATAATTTTGACTGTGCATTATAATTTTATATATATTCTTTTTATTTATTTACTATTATAGACACTCCCTATACTGTACTCCTGATTAGTGGACACATTCCATGAAACGCGTCGAGTTCCATAACGATTTTTCAAGGATGCCAAGACAGTCTGGTTCTTGCTATTTATATCCATTTCTAGTTTTGCTTTGAATTATGTATATACCATCATGCATCAATACAATATCTATTTAACTGTTCAAATATGTGCTCTTTAGATGTCAGCTGGTTTTTATAACTTTTTTGTGATTTATTACTATGTATTGCTTCCTTCTGGGATTATGTTGATCTATTTTTGGATTGTAATACATTTTCTAAACCATTTATACTACGATATATTTTATTTTGACTTCCGGTTAGTGACATGCCTCATGCAAAGTCCCATGACCACTGTTCCTTTGTTACATGTATAGTTAGAATTGTTATTTCTTTAATGAGAATAAATTATACATTTGTTCATAAATTTGTAAACTTTTTAAGTAAACTACACTTGACCAAAACCTGTTATACTTTTCCTTAAAAGGATTGGATTAATAAGAGGTCATTTGGTGTCTTACTCAGTAATGGTGACTTATGCATTGATGATGTGTTATGATTGGTGTCATTTTGCAAAGAGTTTCCTTAGTCTTACACTATCTCAGTTTGACGTGCAGCACATGATTAAAAGCAGTGTTGTGTAAGCCCTGGAACCGTACATTCTGTAATGTGGTTATAATATGAACTGTATATAATATATTAATATTCTTAGTGTTTATTTAGTGTTCCCTTTTTGCTGTTGAATTCCTTACCTTCCAAAGAACTCCCCTGAGCATTAATATTGTGATGACTCTTTCACTATCAAATACGTCACCTACTGTAGAAGCAGTGGTAGTGATGGTGAACTAGGTTTGCACTCAGTTTTGCATACTTAGTTAATGGAGCATGAATGTTAGAGGTGGGGGGCAGTAAGTGGGTGCAATCTATATGTATTTTTGAAATATAGAGGATCTATATATAATAGAAAGATACATGTCCCAATTTTGTATAGTGCACAATATTTGAAACAAAATATGAAAAATGAGACTGCCTCATGTTTATAAATAACATACAGTAGCTCACAAAAGTGAGTACACCCCTCACATTTTTGTAAATATTTTATTCTTGTCAAATGTGTTTATTGAATTTTGACAATTAGTATACATAAGTACATATGGTGGCAGCAAAAGAAAAGATCACATATATGGTAAGAATATTGAGTTGTAGTTCCAAAATAAACTAAAAGTAGTTTAACTAAAACAATTTTAGCATGGATCTAACTACTCAAAAGAATACGTCATACATTGTATAAGAGGGGATAAAACCATTAGACCAGGTTAATATAAGATGACCTCAGATAAAAAGGTCCTAATTATTATCAAGAGTAAAGTTTTTAAATAAAAAAAAAGAGAGAATTTAATATAGAATATAAAATCTTATACTACATATTGGAACTATTTACATTTGGTATAATGATAACCAAGGAAATAAAAGTTCTGCTACCAGAACTATATAAAGAGTAAATTGAAAGAGGAGAGAGAGAATAGGGGAAAAGTAGAAGAGATGAAAAAGATAAAAGAAAAAGTAATCTTAGGTAGGAGAAAAAATAGATAGGGAAGAAAGAAATGAGAGGTAGTAGGGGTCCCTGGGGGTAGTACATGGTACTAAACACATACCATGAATGCAGAGGATGGAAGTATAAATCGAGATTACCAAGGTCTTAGTAGAAAAGCATCAAAATTGGAAGGCAAAAAGTGAGTCACCCAGGGATTCTATATTTTCTCAAAGTTGGATATTTTATATTGAGTTATGCTTGATTGACTCTATTTTTAGTTTCAGCAATTATTAAGGAACGGGATTTCCAAGCTTTGGCAATTGTTTGTTTCGCGGCTGTAGTGATCTGTAATAGGAGTTTGAATTGGCGGTAGGAGAGAGTGGCCGGTTTTAAGTTTAAAAGTGCTATTGTAGGATCAGGATTGATAGGGATTTCAAAGAGTGTTACAATCATAAGAAATACATCTTTCCAGAAATTTTTTGCTACAGGGCAATCCCACCAAGTATGGAGATGTGATCCTAGAACACCACAGCCACGAAAACAAGATGGAGAATAATTTGGAGCACATTTTGCAATTCTGACAGGAACCAAATACCACCGGTAAATATTTTATTCTATCTTTATGTGACAACACTAAAGAAATTACACTTTGCTACAATTTAAAGTAGTGAGAGTACAGCTTGTATAACAGTGTAAATTTGTTGTCCCCTCAAAATAACTCAACACACAGCCATTAATGTCTAAACTGCTGGCAACAAAAGTGAGTACACCCCTAAGTGAAAATGTCCAAATTGGACCCAAAGTGTCAATATTTTGTGTGGCCACCATTATTTTTCAGCACTGCCTTAATCCTCTTGGGCATGGAGTTCACCAGAGCTTCAAAGGTTGCCACTGGAGTCCTCTTCCACTCCTCCACGACGACATCACGGAGCTGGTAGATGTTAGAGACCTTGCACTCCTCCAACTTCCATTTGAGGATGCCCACAGATGGTCAATAGAGTTTAGGTCTGTAGACACGCTTGGCCAGTCCCTCACCTTTGCCCTTAGCTTCTTTAGCAAGGCAGTGGTCGTCTTGGAGGTGTGTTTGGCATCGGTATCATGTTGGAATACTGCCCTGCAGCCCAGTCCCCGAAGGAAGGGGATCATGCTCTGCTTCAGTATTTCCCAGTACATGTTGGCATTCATGGATCACTCAATGAACTGTAGCCCCCCCCCCCCCAGTGCCGGCAGCACTCATGCAGCCCCAGACCATGACACACCCACCACCATGCTTGACTGTAGGCAAGACACACTTGTTTTTGTACTCCTCACCTGGTTGCTACAACACACACTTGACACAATCTGAACCAAATAGGTTTATCTTGGTTTCATCACACTACAGGACATGGTTCCAGTAATCCATGTTCTTAGTCAGCTTGACTTCAGCAAAATGCTTGCCGGCTTTCTTGTGCATCATCTTTAGAAGCGGCTTTTTTCTGGGACAACAGCCATGCAGACCAATTTGATGCAGTGTGCAGTGTATGGTCTGAGCACTGACAGGCTGACCCCCCACCCCTTCAACCTCTGCAGAAATGCTGGCAGCACTCATACGTCTATTTCCCAAAGACAACTTCTGGATATGACGTTGAGCATGTGCACTCAACTTCTTTGGTGGACCATGGAGAGGCCTGTTCTGAGTGTAACCTGTCCTGTTAAACCGCTGTATGGTCTTGGCCACCATGCTGCAGCTCAGTTTCAGGGTCTTGATAATCTTCTTATAGCCTATGCCATCTTTATGTAGAGCAACAATTCTTTTTTTCAGATCCTCAGAGTTCTTTGCCATGAGGTGCCATGTTGAACTTCCAGTGACCAGTATGAGAGAGTGAGAGAGCGAGAACACCAAATTTAACACACCTGCACATTCAGACCTGAGACCTTGTAATACTAATGAGTCACATGAAACCGGGGAGGGAAAATGGATAATTGGGCCCAGTTTGAAAATTTTCATTTAGGGGTGTACTCACTTTTGTTGCAAGCGGTTTAGACATTAATGGCTGTGTGTTGAGTTATTTTGAGGGGACAGCAAATTTACATTGTTATACAAGCTGTACACTCACTACTTTACATTGTAGCAAAGTGTAATTTCTTCAGTGTTGTCACATGAAAAGCTATAATAAAATATTTACAAAAATGTGAGGGGTGTACTCACTTTTGTGAGATACTGTATACTGAATATCTGACCTTAACCTTGTATATGTTTTGGAAACCACCAAAACTGTAACTAGGTGACACATTAAAAACCTGTACAACTCATCAGGATAGAGTGAAACCTAAATGATGACTCTAAATGATTATTCTTCCTCTGGCCTGTATGGGTATAAGAAAAATATGTGTTGCATAATAGACACTGTGTAAATGTATGTACATTGGCTTGAAAAAGAATTTATACCCTTTAGAATTTTCAACATTTTGTCATGTTACAACCAAACATGTAAATGTGTTTTATTGGGATTTTATGTGACGGACCAACACAAAGTGACACGTAATTGTGAAGTTGAAGGAAAAATGGTAAATGATAAATGGTTTTTAAAATTCTTTTACAAATAAATATCTGAAAAGTGTGACGTGCATTTGTATTCAGCCCCCTTTACTCTGATACCCCTAATGCCGCGTACACACGGTCAGACTTTTCGACTGGACTGGTCCGACGGACGCCAACGGACCATAGCCGGTGGACAATCCAATCGTGTGTGCGCTTCACCGGACCTTCAGTGGACTTTTCCAGTCGCAAATCTGACGGACTTTAGATTTGGAACTTGCTTCAAATCTTTACGTCGTCACTCCGCCGGACCCAGAAATCCGCTCGTCTGTATGCTAGTCCGACGGACAAAAACCGACGCTAGGGAAGATATTGGCTACTGGCTATCAACTTCCTTATTTTAGTCCGGTGTAGGTCATCACGTACTAATCCGTCGGACTTTGGTGTGATCGTGTGTAGGCAAGTCTGTTCGTTAGAAAGTTCGTCGGAAGTCCGTCAAAAGTCAGTCGAAAGTACGCTGGAAAATCTGTCAGACCAGTCCGGTCGAAAAGTCCGACCGTGTGTACGCGGCATAACTAAAATCTAGTGGAACAAATTGCCTTCAGAAGTCACCTAATTAGTAAATAGAGTCCACCTGTATGTAATTTATTCTCAGTATAAATACAGCTGTTCTGTGAATCTTAGTGAACAAACCGCATCATGAAGGCCAAGGAACACACCAGACAGGTCAGGAATAAAGTTGTGGAGAAGTTTAAAGCGGGGCTAGGTTATAAACAAATAATCCAAGCTTTGAACATCTCACGAAGCACTGTTCAATCCATCACCTGAAAATGGAAAGAGTATGGCACAACTGCAAACCTACCAAGTCATGGCCATCCACCTAAACTAATAGGCCAGGCAAGGAGAGCATTAATCAGAGAAGTAGCCAAGAGGCCCATGGTAACTCTGGAGGAGCTGCAGAGATCCACAGCTCAGGTGGGAGAATCTGTCCACAGGACAACGATTAGTCGTGCACTTCATAAATCTGGCCTTTATGGAAGAGTGGCTAGAGAAAGCTATTGTTAAAAGAAATCCATAAGAAGTCCCATTTGCAGTTTGCAAGAAGCCATGTGGGGGACACAGCAAACATGTGGAAGAAGGTGCTCTGGTCAGATGAGACCAAAATTGAACTTTTTGGTCTAAAAGCAAAACGCTATGTGTGGCGTAAAACTAACACTGCACATCACCCTGAACACACTATCCCCACCGTGAAACATGGTGGTGGCAGCATCATGTAGTGGGGATGCTTTTCTTCAGCAGGGACAGGGATGCTGGTCAGAGTTGATGGGAAGATGGATGGAGCCAAATACAGGGCAATCTTAAAAGAAAACCTATTAGAGTCTGTAAAAGACTTGAAACTGGGGCAGAGGTTCACTTTCCAGCAGGAAAACAACCCCAAACATACAAGCGCTCTGTATGAGTATGAAACGCATTAGCGGCTAAGCTATATCATTCCAGCGGTGTCTTATGTACCTTATATTCATTTAATAAAGAAGAATTTTATCTGCCTATCCCACTGTGTGGCTGTCCAGATCCTTCTACACGATCCTAACCCCAAACATACAGCCAGAGCTACAATGGAATGGTTTAGATCAAAGCATATTCATGTGTTAGAATGGCCCAGTCAAAGTCTAGACCTAAATCCAATTGAGAATCCGTGGCAAGACTTGAAAATTGCTGTTCATAGACGCTCTCCATACAATCTGACAGAGCTTGAGCTTTTTTGCAAAGAAGAATGGGCAAAAATGTCACTCTCTAGATGTACAAAGTTGGTAGAGACATACCCAAAAAGACTTGCAGCTGTAATTTAAAAATGAAAAACAATTTATAATTTTCCTTCCACTTCACAATTCTATACCACTTTGTGTTGGTCTATCACAAAAAATCCCAAAAAAATACATTTACGTTCTTGGTTGTAACATGACTAGATGTGGAAAATTTCAAGGAGGTATGAACACTTTTTCATGGCACTGTATATCCATCGCGGGACCTTCTAATTATCGTATATGGGCTAACATGTACACGAGGCAGTGACATGTATACTTTATAGAGCCATCAAGGGTAAATAAGAGCCCTGATGATTATTCTATACAGATTGAGAATAAGAAGTCCCTAATCTGCAGTTTAAGCTAGCCATACATGGTCCCTGCTGAACCAACTGAATTTCGATTCATGTATGGGCAGGGTGGTTGTACAGAAGTTGGTTTACTGATCAACTTCTGTGCAACCACCCTATGGGATTTTTGCCACTTTGGCTGGATAGAGACAGCAAAGCTGATCAGTGTAAACTTGACAGTGGGGAAGTTTAAATACAGTCATGGGCGTCCGCAAATAGGGGCAAGGGGGAGAAATTGCCCCCCCCCCCCCATGGAATCATCAGGTGTTGGCTTGCAGTTGCACTGTGTCTGTGTGTTGTGTTGAAATGTCCGCCGCGGCCGTCACTGACTTTTTTTTCTAGGTCTGCAGCTGCTACTACGCTGCTCTCTGCTCTGTCCTGACACTGTCCTGTGTCCTCCGCTCGGCAGCTCGGCCTTTCCGCACTCCTCCTCACTGATTGGCTGCCTGTGTAGTGTGTAGATGTGTTGTAGATGAATCCGCCCACTCAAATGTGAGCCGCCGAGCCGAGTCATATGCTGGCAGTCTGCCACTATGTAGATCCGGGGCGACACTGCCACCGCCCACTCAAGTGTGAGCCTCCCAGTGATATGCTACCTGTGTCTAGGCAACATAAGAACTGCGAGTAACCACAGGTAACAGCAGTTAGTAGCAGCCAGGACTCCTAGGAGGATTTTGATTAATTTATTGCTAATTTGCTGGAAAGATATGTCTATTTAGTGTATTATGTTGTTATTATCATGACTTAAATACAGAGATAATTCATGTTTTCTTCACTTTGTATTAGAAGTTGCTACTCAGGCCAGGTGTACCAGACCAGTCCATGCCCATATAATTTATATAGCCTAGAGAATGCAATGTAAATCTTTTTGTATTGCAATACATCTGTTATGACCATATTTTGATCTTGATGAAAACAGCTATACAGACTGTATAGCTGTTTTCATCAAGATCAAAATATGGCCAGAACACGATGGCAGCCCGTGCATTAAGGGCACATGGGCACTGCTCACTCTCTCCTGTCATCGCTCTATCACCTATAGCTAGATTCATGCATTGCATGAATCTATCTATGGCCGCCGCTGCCAACCCCTATTCAGGCGCCCGGACCCTTTTCGGGCTCAGGGTATCTGAATTACAGCGGCGGGGGGTGTTTTTGAAGCACCCTTCATATCACCCCCCCCCCCCTAAAAAAGGTTCTGTGGATGCCCATGAATACAGTATAAATTCCCTACCATGCAAAATAGTATATAAACTTCAACCTTGTATTAAACCACTTGCCTAGAATGTTGGTAAGTAATGCTTCATGTTGACATTCTATTACTTACAAAAAATCCATAATAATAACAGAAAATATGTTTATGGGCCAATGTACAGTGCATGGATGTTTTGAGGCACAAATATGATCTAGCATTCAGTGAATACATCATATGGGCTTGCCAATGCATGCAAAAAACGTCAATTACCAGCCTTCCATGTACATGAGCCCTATTACCAATTTGACTGCGGTGTGGAGCGGTTTCTAAACTCAAGAGCATCTCTCTCTCACAAAGTACTCATTGAGTTGTAGCTTTTTTTTTTTAATCTTTGCAAAGTTCTCTATTGTCAACTGTATTTAAACAGTACCTTGAAAAAGTATTCATACCCCTTGAAATTTTCCACATTTTGTCATGTTACAACCGAAAATGTAAATGTATTTTATTGGGAATAAACATTTTATTGGGAACACAAAGTGGCACATAATTGTGAAGTGGAAGCGAAAATGATTAATGGTTTTCAAAATTTTTCACAAATAAATATCTGAAAAGTGTGGCGTGCATTTGTATTTAGCCCCACTCAGTCAATACTTTGTAGAACCACCTTTCGCTGCAATTACAGCTGCAAGTCTTTTTGGGTATGTCTCTACCAGCTTTGCAAATCTAGAGAGTGACATTTTTTACCATTCTTATTTGCAAAATAGCTCAAGCTCTGTCAGCTTGAATGGAGAGCATCTGTGAATAGCAATTTTCAAGTCTTGCCACAGATTCTCAATTGGATTTAGGTCTGAACTTTTACTGGGCCATTGTAACACATGAATATGGTTTGATCTAAACCATTCCATTGCAGCTCTGGCTGTATGTTTAGGGTCGTTGTCCTGCTAGAAGGTGAACCTCCACCCCAGTCTCAAGTCTTTAGCTGACTCTAACAGGTTTTCTTCTAAGATTGCTCTGTATTTGGCTCCAACCATCTTCCCATCAATTCTGACCAGCTTCCCTGTCCCTGCTGAGGAAAAGCATCCCTACAACATGATGCTGCCAGCACCATGTTTCAGGGGGGTAATGGTGTATTCAGGGTGATGTGCAGTGTTAGTTTCCCACCACACATGGCATTTTGCTTTTTAGGCCAAAAAGTTCAATTTTGGTCTCATCTGACCAGAGCATCTTCTTCCACATGTTTGCTGTGTCCCCCACATGGTTTCTAGCAAACTGCAAACTGGACTTCTTATGGCTTTCTTTTAACAATGGCTTTCTTCTTGCCACTCTTCCTTAAAGGCCAGATTTGTGGAGTGAACGACTAATGCTGCGTACACACGAGCGGACTTTTTTCAACGGACTAGGTCCGACGATCTTTCCAACGGACTTTGTAGCGTACGTGCACCGGACTTACAAACGGACGGACTTGGACACACACGATCACTCCAAAAGTCCGATGGTTTTGAACGCGGTGACGTACAGCACATATGACGGGACTAGAAAAAGGAAGTTCAAGCCCCATTACGCCACCCTTTGGGCTCCTTCTGCTAATCTCCTGTTTACCATGTGTTAGTAGAAGTTTGGTTAGAGACGATTCACGCTTTTCAGACTTCAGCTTATTTTGATCGTTTTCTGCTGTTCAGTTTGTGCTTGTGAGGTTTGTATCTGGTTCTCAGTGCGTGTTGGTCAGTTCGTAACCTGTATAGCAGGCCGTTCTGGTCCGCTCGTTCCTGATCTTCAGGTCGCTCTTCATAGGCCTTGCTGTTCTTCAGTGTGTTTGTTCTAAGCTTGTTTGTTTGACCAGTTGACCGTTTTGAAGCCATGGTGCGTGGACGTACTCATTCTCGAGTTTGTGCTATGTGGGGGCTTGGTGTTGGGGTTCATACTTTGACCCGAGCCCAGTCCATGAACAGGGCGAGGAGGAGTTCATGGAGGAAGAATTTGTTGCGCCAGCGTGACCAATTTTTGCACATGCCTTTGCTCCGTGAGATCCGTGAGAATAATCCTGAGGATTTCAGGAATTATCTCAGGATCACGGACCCTGTTTTTCAACGTCTGCTGGCTATGCTGACCCCTTATATCAGCAGGCAGTATACCTGCATGAGGCAAGCCATCACTGTGGAGCAGAGGGTAGTTGCCACGTTACGTTACTTGGCGACTGGGAGAAGCCTTCAGGACCTGAAGATCTCGACAGGCATCTCTCCCCAGGTTCTGGGAATCATTATCCTAAAGACCTGTTCTGCCATAATTCAGGTCCTGCAGAAGGTAATTTTTTTATCCTTTAACATTACGATATGTCTTTAATGTTTGCTAATGTATTGTATTAATTTCATCATTACCTAATTACCATGCTTGGAATTGATGTGAATGTCCCCTTTATCTTCATGCATGCATGTTTTTTTTTGGTAAATCATTTTTTGCCCTACATGCATATTTGCCTTCACTAACCTCCCCACCATGCAATCCTGGGCCCATATACACCTATAGCCTATAGTCCCTTTAACAATGTATATTGTCAGCTCCATTGTCTGACCTAGTTGTGCCATCGTCTCCAGACTGGTGGCCTGGGATTGCCACCTGATGCCGAGAACATTGAGGGACTCCCCTCTGTTTTCATCGCAGATGAAGCCTTTGCTCTTGGCTAGCACCTGATGAAGGCCGTTCCCCCAAAGGTCCCTCACCCTGGAGAGGAGGGTATTTAATTACCGGTTGGCCAGAGCGAGAAGAGTTGTGGAAAATGCCTTCGGGATTATGGCCAGCCGGTTCCATTTGTTCCTCTTGGCCATCAATATGGCGGCTTATAAAACAATTATGTCATCATGGCTTGTTGCATTCTACATAATTTTTTAAGAAGACATTCTACAACATATCTCACTTCTGTTGGGCTGAGGCCGGACTTAGTGCTGAATCTGCACTCACAGGCCTGGATACTGGCCGCACTGACAGATATGTCCAGATATATTATTTTTATGGTAGGGGGCCATTGCAATGCCAGAACATCTTTAAAATTTTACAAAATAAAAATAATTTTTTTTTGGATTAAATCTCTTGTTTTTATTCTTGTTTGCATTTATTTTTGGCTGTCTCCTAGTGCACTTGTAGTGGCAAGTGCATTTCCCTTTAGTCAATAAGGCCCTTTGTCACTGTAAACACCAAAAAAAATACTAAACTGGTATTGAGTATTGAAATAATAAGCCACACACATTGTAGTAGTAAAAACATTTTACTGTGCGCACATTCAAAGGTCATTTTAAAAAAAAAATTTATCTTTTTTTTGTTTTTAACAATATAATTTTTATTTTTTTGGGTTATTTTAGGCATATTTATCAAAAAATATTTGTTTCGACAAATTTTTTTTTACAACAGGGTTTTTTCACACAGAAAAAAAACTCAGGAGCTTACAAAGTTCAACATGTCAAAAACTGTGCTGGTGATGTCACCCATGTAAAAGCAAAATTTAGCAGATGCACACAAATTGTGAGTCCAAATGGGTAAAGTCAACATGTGCTAACTCCCATCATGGGGGATCAATGGACGTGTTTTGTGTGTGCACATCCCTTTCCTCTCACAAACTAGCATTATGAGGAAGGGGTTGGAAACACAAAACAAGTACATTGAGATCTCCTGATGGCAGATAGCACATGATGACACACCGTGTGCTTCTGCTAAATTTGGCTTTTACTATTTCACAACTTTAAAAAATTCAAAAATAGAAAATTTTCCAGTGAAATGAAGAACATGATTGATGTTTTAGGCAAAAAGTGATTATATTCTCCCCAAAACATCAATCATGTTCTTCATTTCCTGTTGCATGCTGTCCAGCCGATTTCTCACGCTGTCAATTTGTTCTCCCATTCTATCAATTTGGCCATTCCACACCATTATCTGCTCAATCAGTTTTTGTGCACTGTGTGTGCTAAATGGCTCCGCCGCTTGGCCTTCCACAACCAGAACATCACCTAAAATTTGTGGAGAAAAACGTATTTAGATATATGCACGTCTAAATAGAATACCTTAAGCTGGGGTGTCAGTCACTCACCTGGTGGGGTGCAAATCTTGCCCACTTCCTCCACCTCTCCTTCCTCAAGATCGTCGGGTGGGTGTGGTCTTGGGCTGGGGCTTGGGGTAATTCCCGATTTAGGCTGGTGACTTGGGGGGTCCTGGGATCCTCTGACTGTTGTCTGAGTCTTTTCTCCCCTATGAGAATGAAACAAAAGGTATACTTAACACAGTGATATTTCTGTCCAGAAATAGGAATATGAAACCTTGCTTGGAAGTGGTGGACAATTGTCTGTTAAAAAAAAAATATTTTAAGACAGAATTCAAATTCCCTTTTAACAAAACTGCAATACTTAACATTTTTATGCAAGTTTCACAGATGGAGACACCTCAAGTATCCCCTGGAGCCCCTGTGTAGATTACCCTAAAGTATGTTCTCTGGTGTCACACAGTACACTAGTGCTCATGAGTCCAGATGTGAAAACAGCTGCTGTGTCCTGTCCTTACATTACACTGAATCATTTTTTAATAAGCATTCTAGTTTCAAACACATCTACACAACATCCAAAACTTATTTTAATACGATAAATGATCAAGACCTAAATGTATGTACAACCCTGTACCATCATATTTCTTGCAAAACAAACGCCATTTTATTATAATCATATGTAGTTTCAAAAGAACGATCTTTACGAACGATGCTGTATAAACGAAAAGCATATGGATCAGCATGCAAGTTAAGTATCTCAATAGGAACACACAACAAGTACTTACTTTTTTTAAGCACCTTCTTGATTCGGCAATATTGTTCAGGCTCCCTAGTTTTCATGTCAGACCAGTGCTTCCTCAATTGTTCTTTAGCCCGTTTAATTCCAAATTTGTCCTCAATAGTGGTGACAACTAAGGACATTATTTTGTCCTTCCGCATATTGGGTCTGGTGTACGGTCCTTTTTTGCCATCATAGTCCTCCCTCTTCAATATGGTCACCATCTCCACCATTCTTCAAAGGCCATGTTGGTGGCCTTATATCTCCTCCTGGATCTGGATGTTTGTGGCCCTGGGCTTTCCTCCGCGCTAGTTCCAGATAATCACTCCGCCATCTTTCTCTATATACTCCCACTGCGCAACGAAGAGTGAAGGGGCAGGGAAAAATCGTCCTAAAGAACGTCAGGGGCGGGCGACGCAGGCGGAGCATGACACATGCGCAGTGCATATAAAGCTAGTACGCTGGCCTATGTATGTCCGAACGGAAGTAGCGAGCATCATAAACGAAGGTAAAGATTTAAACGTGGGTGTGTGTGTGTGTGTATGTGTGTGTGTGTGCACCCTATATTCTGTAAAAAATAATTTTGGGAGTTTGGACTGACATTACAGTTTTTATCTTGTGTTTTGTCTTTCAGATAAAATGAATCCCTTTAAGGAGGAGGGTTTTTTCACTCAGTTTATTGACCTCTATCAAGAGAACCGAAACCTGTGGGAGGTCAAGCACCCCTTGTATTTCAATAAGCAAGCAAGGCAGGCAACACTGGGGAGACTTCTGGAGTTTGTAAAGACTCAAGTCCCCCAGGCAGACATTAAGTTAGTGGAAAATAAAATTGGGATCTTGCGGAATATGTACAGGCGGGAACACAAGAAGATACAGGATTCCCTCAAATCAGGAGCAGCAGCAGACAAAGTTTATGTCCCCAAGCTGTGGTACTACCCCAAACTGAGATTTCTGGATGACCAAACAGAAGCAATTCAATCGCTTTCGACCCTTCCCTCCACCCTTCCCTCCACCTCCACCCTTCCCTCCACCCCAGCTGAGGCGTCCCAGGAAGAACCGGGCCCTTTCATCCTTGATGAAGTGGATGTGTCCAGCTGCAGCCAGGTATACTTTTTTTGGGAATTTTGGATTGTGTAAATATTAATGATGTAAACTAAAATGTTTGAATTGCTTAAAAATCAAGGATTTAATCACAATTATTATTATGTATACATATCACTAGACAGTAGTGGCCAAAATGTACTTCAAAGATTGGTGAACAGCTAGAATAATGGTGGGGTCAAAATGATAGCCTTTTATATTTGTTTATAATTATATTTGCAAGTCATGAGCTGAAAATTGTGTGTGATTGAGGAAGCAAAAATTACAACTATGTCCCTTTTTTTATACACAGGATGAGCTCAACCAGGAGGAGGCCGTGCCCAGTGGTAGAGAAGAGGAGGCCTTGCCCAGTGGTAGAGAGAAGGAGGCCATGCCCAGTGGCAGGCAGGAGGTGGCTGGGCCCAGTAGAAGCCTCACCAAATGCCAGGTGCCTCCTCTCCGCATTAACACCAATAGGCCCAGGAAGATGACCCAAACAGAGGAGGAATCACTTGCCCTCATTTGGGAAGCCAGCCAAATGCTGAGTAACCCCCCCAATGCTGAAGAGGCCTATGGTACTTATTTGGCCACCAGGTTAATTAAACTTGGGAAGGGGCAACGCCTCCTCTGTGAGGGGATTTTTTATGAGGCCCTTCAGAAGGGTTTGAGGGGCCAGCTTACTCAAACAAGCCATATTTGGGATGAAGCCCCTCCTCCACCACCAGAGGCACAGCCTCCAAGGAAGGCTGAAGAGAAGCATGGAGGGATGGCTGCAGGGCAGCGTGCAGGGAAGGCTCCACGGAAGAGTCGAAAGTGATTGCATGGCTTCAGTCTGGTCTGACAGAAGACGCAGATTGTGCTCCTTATACTATGGACTCCGCAAGATCCCAATTTTGATTTCCACTGACTTGATGTGTGCCCTGGGGGACAAAAGGCTTCACACATTCCAAAAGTGTCTCCAGTGTTGACTTCCTCATTTATGTTTTTCCCAGAAAAAATGGCTATTTCATTTACCTAAAATTATTTACTATGTGTTATTATTCAAAAAGGACATTTTGTTTGTGAGTAGGCAGGTACATGTCAAAAAGACTATGGGGGTTATTTACAAAAGGCAAAATCATTTTGCAATTCAAGTGCAAAGTACAAGTGCAAAGTGCACTTTATAATAAACCACTTGTTGGAAGTGGTTGCAGTCGCTGTAAATCTGGGGGGAAGATCTCAAATGAGGGGAAGCTCTGCTGATTTTATCATCCACTCATGTGCAAGCTAAAATGATTTTTTATTTGGTTTCCGTGCATGTGCCCCTCGGATCCACAGTGACTGCACTTCCAAGTGCTCTTTCAGTGCAATTTCAAGTGCACTTTGCACTTGTAGTGCCAAATGAATTTGCCTTTTGAAAAAAACTCCCCTATGTCAAATTAACAAGGGACACCAACCTCATTAAGGTTAATAAACAATACAAAATAATAAGGTTATTGTGGTAACTTGAAACTCCCAAAAAAAATTAAACATTTAAATCAATAGATTTTTGGGAATTTATGACAAATTGTAAAATATATATTGATGAAATATAAAAGTTCAAAAGATGAGTCAACATTACAACATAACATTATTTATGGAGATCTGACTTTTAAAAACTATAATATTAGTCATGACATGAGGATAAATAATGAAGAAATTAGTTTGTGAGAACTCGGTGTGAATATAAGCAGAAAAACAACTTCATTCTTCTCGCATTATAAAGAAGACAAGAATGCGCTGTATTAAAAGATCACAGAATTAGCAGCGTGAGGAATGTGCTAGCTTCAATACGAAAGCTAGTTTTACCAGACCGAGCGCTTCCGTCTTGTACTTGCTTCAGAGCATGCGTCAGTTTTGGTCCGTGCACACAGACGGTTTGTACTCTAGAAAGCCGAGTCCGTCGGAAAGATTTGAAACATGTTTCATTTCTAGGTCCGTCGAACTTTTGGGGAAAAAAAGTCCGCTGGAGCCCACACATGATCGAATTATCCGCCGGACCAAGTCTGCCGTAAAGTCCGCTCGTGTGTACGCGGCATTATAGTTGTCTTGTGTGCAGATTCTCCCACCTGAGCTGTGAATCTTTGCAGTTCCTCCAGAGATACCATGGGCCTCTTGGCTGCTTTTCTGATTAATGCTCTCCTTGCCAGTTAGGGTGGACGGCCATGTCTTGGTAGGTTTGCAGTTGTGCCATATTCTTTCCATTTTCAGATGATGGATTGAACAGTGCTCCGTGAGATGTTCAAGGCTTGTAATATTTTTTTTTAAACCTAATACTGCTTTAAACTTCTCCACAACTTTATCCGTGACCTGTCTGGTGTGTTCCTTGGCCTTCATGATGCTGCTCACTAAGGTTCTCTAACAAACCTCTGAGGGCTTCACAGAACAACTGTATTTATACAGAGAATAAATTACACACAGGTGGACTCTATTTACTAATTAGGTTACTTCTAAAGGCAATTGCTTCCACTAGATTTTTATTAGGGGTATCAGAGTAAAGGGGGCTGAAAACAAATGCACGCCACACTTTTCAGATATTTATTTGTAAAAATTTGGAAACCCATTTATCATTTTCCTTTCACTCCACAATTATGTGCCACTTTTTGTTGATCTATCACATAAAATCCCAATAAATTACATTTACGTTTTTGGTTGTAGCATTTCAAGGGGTAGGAATACTTTTTCAAGGCACTGTATATCATATCATATCATATCATAGTTATATTTCTATCCTTTCCTATCTGTTTATTTGTGAAGCACTAGGAATCTACATTTTTTAAACTAATTTCTATTAAAGTGACTCTGCCATAAGAAAATTGGGGGAAAATGGGGAGATGGCATTGCTGACATATCTTTTAAGGTGGAGTTCCACCCCAAAAAAAAAAAATAATTAGTAATGTTCTTTAAAAAAATTTGAAAAAAAAATTTGAAGAAATTTTTTTTTTATTCACCTCTAAATGCCTGTTGCTAGGGGGTCCCTCGTAGTCTGCCTCCTTCGGTGCCTGGGCTTCTGACGTCACTTCCCTCGGCGCAGGAAGGGAGATCGCCTCTCCACCTTCCCTCTTGTCAATCATCTGGGACACGTGGCTGGTCCCAATTGATTGTGGGGCCAGTGACGGCGCGCGATGCGGCGCGCGTATGCGCAGTGGGTGCCCGGCTGTGAAGTCACAGCCGGGCGCACACAGTTGAAATGCCGGCGCCGCCAGGCGGAGGGGAGGACGAGCGGGGCTTCGATCCCCCGCATCGCTGGACCCTGGGACAGGTAAGTGTCCGATTAAAAGTCAGCAGCTGCAGTATTTGTAGCTGCTGACTTTTAGTTTATTTTTTTTTAAATGGGAACCCCGCTTTAAGTTTGTCAATTTCCTAGCTGTCATGCTGATGCTTTGGTTTTAATGTGTAAATCTTTTCTTTATTTCAAAAAGAGAATCTCAAGACATCTTACATCGTACATCATCAAAATAAAATAATAACATAATAGACATACCCCTCCAACAAGATAATGATTACATTTCAAATCTTAAGTTCATTTTATTCATAAACACACTTATTTTCCCAAATATTCATCTCCCTTTGGTCATGCGTTTAAGGACTCAGTCTAATAGTATATTCATAAAACGGTTTCTATCTCTTTCCCTTTCAACTACCCCTACTAACAAACACATGACGAGACAAAGACAAAAACACAAACAAACCAAAAAAAAAAAGAACCCCTCCCCACTCCATTACATCCCCCTCTTTCCCCTTCGACTCCCCTCTTCCAGGATATAACACTCCTCTAATCTGATCAAATTTGCCACCTCCTCTATCTCCCTTGTCAACTGTTGGAGCCCGCATCCATGAGAGTCCCTCCCTCTTTTGAATTAATGTAGAGGTTCCATGCAGACCATGTTTTCAGATAAGTCTCTTGTTTCTGTCGAGCTGTCCATATCAGGTCTTCCATTTGATTTAATTCCTCTACCCTCTTAAGCCAGAGTCCCACTGATGGGGGTTGTCTTTGCTTCCAAGTACGGGGTATACATACTTTGGCCACATTCAAAAGATGGCATACTATAGATTCCTTTTATCTCTTAACTGGTATTTTAGAAGCGTGTAATATAAAGAAGGCCGGATCTTCTGGGATCTCATCTTCCAAAAACTGCTGACTAATTCTCCGAACCTCCCTTCAAAAACCATCAATTCTATGGCAGGACCAAAAAATATGCAATAACGTCCCAGGCTGCTCACTACATCTCCAGCAGATATCAGAGACATCTAGAAAATATCTGTGGAGAAGTACTGGGATTCAGTACCATTGAGAGACAATTTTATCATTTGTTTCCTGCGTCCTAGTACACATTGAAGATTCAAATATGTTATGTTTTATATTAGTACGTTGTTCTTCTGAAAAAGTTCTGCCCAGTTCCAATTCCCACTTACATAGAAATGGCAATTGGAAATTTTCTGAAGGTCTGACCAGTAAGTCATACATCTTTGAGAGAGCATGGGAGAAAAACCCTTTCTCATTACAATATTCTTCAAATATCGTTAACTTACGAGCGAAGTTGCCGGGTGGAGGTAGGGTCTACAAAAAAAAATGTCTCGGTTGTGCCGCACACCAGAAATCTAGTTGATATAAATTGGAACTAGATGTCAGTGTTTGCCAGGTGGGCTGTGATCCTGCTACTAGAAAGTGGGAAGGCTGATATAACCCCTTTTCCAGTAATACCCCAAATGACTCCTTCCGCAGTCCTGGTGCAAATTGTGGGTTCCCCAAAATGGGGAATAGTGGAGACTCTAATATTGAAAGCTTCACTTTGGAAATGAATCCATAACACATTCTTTTTGTAGGGCCTATCAATGGATGTGTCTTAACCATAGGTGAGAGTTCCCTAAAGCACAAAGGTGCTCTATGCAATAGGGCCCTACTCTGTGCTTGCTCCAAACACAGCCATATCTTTAGGTCTCCATGTCGGCCCCAGTCAATTATTATACCTTATATACATCAGGTATGGCCAGCCTGCCGTATTGTTTAGGAAAGGTCAACAAGGATCTTCTAATCCTTGGATGTTTCTGTGCCCAGATAAATCTGGTAAATAGTGTGTCAATCTGTTTAAAATATTGCCTAGGGATAGCAATGGGTAATGCCTGAAATAAGTATAGGAATTTTGGTAAAATATTCATTTTGAGTATATTACATCTTCCAAACCAGGAATGGAACCCCTTATACCACCTCTCCAGAAGACTCCGAACCCTTTGTAGAGGTGGTGGAAAATAAGATCAAATGTATGTGAGAGGTCTGCTGGGATACGAGTACCCAAGTAGTTCAGGGCCTGATCCATCCATTTAAATTTATAGCTGGATTTCAATATTCAATTCAATAATGGATATCTTGATTTAATCGGATCCTACAAAGGAAAGGTTCTAAGGAGAGTGCAAAAAGAAGGGGCGAAAGTGGGCATCCCGGCCTGGTTCCATTCGTGATCCCAAAGGAGGGGGACAGGACTCAATTTACCTTTACCTGGGCAATGGTAGGGCATAAATACTTAAGATCCATCGGAGCATATTTTCTCCCACCCCTACATATCGCAGAACTGAAAAGATAAGTTGCCAATTAACCAAAAGCCTTGAAATAAGGATAGATACTCCCCTTGACTTCGCGACTGAGTTGGCGGCATGGTATACCCACGGAAAATCCCTATTTCTAAGCAGGGGTATGCTGTTATCCCTAAAATGTGTTTCCTGTAGGTATGCTATATCTACCCTTGACCTTTTCAGGTCCTGAAGTAGTATCTGTCGCTTCTCTGGTGTATTCAGTCCCCTGACATTAAGGGATAGTATAGTTAGGGAATCCATCCCCATCTTGTTTTATCAAGTCCCGGGGTAGAGAGAGAGATGGGACGCAAAAGGAAAGAGAGCATAAAAAAAAAGAAAGAAAAAAAAAAAGGGGGAGGCACACCTAAGTACTAGACACACACAAACACCATACTACCATAAAATCAGGGGAAAATCGTGGGTGCATGTTATAAGCCTTTTGGCTGCTTTCGGACACTCTATGCGGCTTTCGGCCGCTCTCAGGCATTCTTGGCGGCTCTCGGCTGCTCTCGGCTATTCTTGGCGGCTCTTGGCGGCTTTCGGACATTCTCGGCAGCTCTCGCAGTCCCGCTGAGAATGGCTGAAAGCCTTCGAGAGCAGCCGAGACACGCCGAGAATGGCCGAAAGCCGCCGAGAATGTCTTAGAGCCACCGAGAGCGTTTTTAAATGGCAGTTCTGCAAATGACACAGGGGCAAGGCAGCAGATTGACACTTACAAGGCTGCAATAATGGACAAGACTACAGATTGACACTAACAAGGCTACACTGACACTGTCAAGGCTGCAATGATGGACAAGGCTACAGATGGAAACTGACAAGGCTGCTTTAATGGACATTTAAATGTAAGTTTTTTCCTTAAACTTCCCTCCTAAAAGTTTTTTTCCCTAAAATTCCCTCTAGGGGTGCGTGTTATACGCCGGCGCTTGTTATAGGCCGATAAATACGGTACATCCTCTTGTTGTGGCTGTTAAATTGCAGCCCCAGCAAGGGATAGCAAAGCAATTTTGCTTTATGCACTCAACCTACTTCGTCTTCGTACCATATGAGTACTGGCCGAATTGGGGGAAGTGATTAAGCATGACCAAAGAGAGAGAGTTCCTGGTTCTCTCCTGCAGCCCCTCCCGGGAGAGAAAGAAAAAAAGAGAGAGAAAAAAAAAGAAACACCAGCAGGGATGAGCTTCGAGTTCAAGACGAACTCATGTTCGACTCGAACATCGGCTGTTCGCAAGTTCGCCGAACAGCGAACAATTTGGGGTGTTCACGGCAAATTCGAATGCCGCGGAACACCCTTTAAAAGTCTAGGGGGGAAATCAAAAGTGCTAATTTTAAAGGCTTATATGCATGGTATTGTCATAAAAAGTGTTTGGGCACCTGGGTCCTGCCCCAGGGGACATGGATCAATGCAAAATAAAGTTTTTAAAATGGCCGTTTTTTCGGGAGCAGTGATTTTAATAATGCTTAAGGTGAAACAATAAAAGTGTAATATCCCTTTAAATTTCGTAGCTGGGGGTGTCTATAGTATGCCTGTAAAGGGGCGCATGTTTCCCGTCTTTAGAACAGTCTGACAGCAAAATGACATTTCAAAGGAAAAAAAGTCATTTAAAACTACTCACGGCTATTAATGCATTGCCGGTCCAACAATACACATAGAAGTTCATTGATAAAAACGACATGGGAATTCCCCACAGGGGAACTCCGGAACCAAAATTTAAAAAAAAAAATTACGTGGGGGGTCCCCCCAAATATATACCAGGCCCTTCTTGTCTGGTATGGATATTAAGGGGAACCCCGGGCAAAATTAAAAAAAAATGATGTGGGGGTTCCCCCTAAATTCCATACGAGGCCCTTCAGGTCTGGTATGGATATTAAGGGGAAACCCGGCCAAAATTATAAAAAAAAATGACGTAGGGGTCCCCCTAAATTCCATACCAGACCCTTATCCGAGCACGCAACCTGGGAGGCCGCAGGAAAAGAGGGGGGGACGAGAGAGCACCCCCCCTCCTGAACCGTACCAGGCCACATGCCCTCAACATTGGGAGGGTGCTTTGGGGTAGCCCCCAAAACACCTTGTCCCCATGTTGATGAGGACAAGGGCCTCATCCCCACAACTCTGGCCGGTGGTTGTGGGGGTCTGCGGGTGGGGGGCTTATCGGAATCTGGAAGCCCCCTTTAACATGGGGACCCCCAGATCCCGGCCCTCCCCCCTGTGTGAAATGGTAAGGGGGTACAAAAGTACCCCTACCATTTCACAAAAAAAATTTCAAAAATGTTAAAAATGACCAGAGACAGTTTTTGACAATTCCTTTATTTAAATGCTTCTTCTTTCTTCTATTTTCCTTCGGTTTCTGCCTCCATCTTCTTCTTCTCCTGGTTTTTCTGGTTCTTTAAGCCTTTACATGTTACCACTTTAGAATTACAGAGGAGGTCTACTGCTAAAATTACTGCCCTCGATCTGACCTTCGCGGTGATACCTCACATGCATAGTGCAATTGCTGTTTACATTTGACGCCAGAGCGACGCTTGCGTTCGCCTGTGCGCGAGAGCAGGGGGGGAAGGGGTGCTTTTTTTTTTTTCTGCTTTTTTATCTTATTTTTAAACTGTTCCTTTCATTTTTTTTTTAATCATTTTTATTGTTATCTCAGGGAATGTAAATATCCCCTATGATAGCAATAGGTAGTGACAGGTACTCTTTTTTGAAAAAAATGGGGTCTATTAGACCCTAGATCTCTCCTCTGCCCTCAAAGCATCTGACCACACCAAGATCGGTGTGATAAACTGCTTTCCCAATTTCCCAATGGGGCTGTTTACATGCGGCGAAAGTCATGAAATGCTCGTAGCTTCCTATTTCTTAGGCCATAGAGATGTTTGGAGCCACTCTGGTCTCTGATAAGCTCTATGGTCAGCTGGCTGAATCACCGGCTGAATTCTCAGGTTCCCTGTTGGGACAGGAGAGCCAGAGAAAAACATGGAAGACGGTGGGGGGGGGCATTCCCTCCCACTGCTTTTAAAAGCAGTCTAGAGTCTAATTATCTGCTAGGATTGCTTTTACATGAAAGCCGACTGCTGGCTGAACAGAATGATACCAAGATGATACCTAAACCTGCAGGCATCATTCTGTTATAACCACTCAAAGTCCAGCAACATATCAGTACATGGTATGTATCAGCCTGTGGGCTGAACGAAAAAAAGGGATTGATCGGTGGGTATGCCCACCATTAGAATACCTCCCTTCATCCACCCACTTCTAATGATGCACCGTTTATATATGCCAAAGCATGGGGGCATCCTCCCGCAAAAGGTAGGAGCAAATCGCTCCTCCACCCCTGCTGCCCCCATGCTTCGGCATATATCACCTCCGCTGGAGTCACGGCTTTATATATCGTGGGAGCAAACGCTGTTGCTGAATGGCGTACCTGAAGACAAAAAAATGGTTAACAATAGAACACATTAAACGGTAAAGTATAAAAAATTGCATACCTGAAAAGCAAACATGATAAAACATAATAACAATAGAACATTGCAGAATAGAATACAGTAAAAAAGAGCAGAACAATAGAGAGAGAATAGAGAGAGAGAACAATAAAACGACAACTATTTTTTTTTTTTTAATATTTTTTTGTGTTTTTTTTTTCGTAACTGTAACTTTTGTAACTGTAACCGGTTCCAGGTTCAGGTCTCTCAAAATGCAATGCCATCTTGGGAGACCCTGTGAAAGTGTGCCTAGTCTGTGCAATGCTGTACACTACGCTAATACTCAACTAGTGTATGGTAGCGTTCAAAACATTCACCAATGCAAAGACCAGGATTGTCAGGACAGGAGGGACAATAATAGCAGGTGTCACACCTATATCCGCGCTTGCTGCAGACACGACATCTTTTTTGGGGGGGTTCGTTGGGTAGGGGTACTCGGGAGGACATAAAGAAAATGCCTCTCATGCAGCCGACTGCATTTGGTTGGGGATGTGAATGGGGGAAGTACGGGTGCTGCAGAAGTGGTGGGTTCCCAATTAGGATTGGCGAATGCAGCAGGAAGGGCATTATGGGCAGGACGGGCCTGTGTTTGTCTTTTTCTTGGTGGCAGCGGGACACTACTTGTGCTTGCCACCTCACCAGCTTGAACTGCACTTATGGGACTCGCCACGTCACCAAGTGTTACTGCAGTGCTGGTTTGACTACGACCAGGGTGTAGTAGGCCGCTGGTGCTTGCCAGTTCACCAAAACGCTACCAAAAAAACTGCTAGCAATCGCAGGGATCAGGCCTGACACTGCGAACGCTGCAGTTATGCATTTAGTGCTTTGTAAGTGACAGTGATCGATTGATACTGCAGTTGGGTGGGCCGGGACGGAGGGGCAAAACGCAAGTGCTAGAAGGTATCTGGGCTGATCCCGCTAACACTGTGATTTTGGGAACCCTAAACTGCTGGGGACGCTAGTACAGATCTGATCGGATCAGGTATTGATCTGTTCAGATACTATACCACTAAGGGAAGTGTATGCTGCGTGCGTGGGTGTTAGCGGTACTAGCGCTAACCTGACACTGCCTGGGGCGACGCAGACTTTATCTGACCCTAAAACCTAAGTTATATCACCGCCGGGCGATTAGGGGCTTTATCCGGTAATAAATGGCGGGTGCCCTGACTCTATGAAAAATAAACGAACTAACCAGCGTCACCCGTAACAGTTATACGGTGATCACTGGTGTAAGGGTTAACTAGGGGGCAATCAAGGGGTTAAAACCTTTATCAGGTAGTATATGGGGGTCCCTGACGCTATAAAATGCTGACGGCGAACCTAAATATTTACCTCCGTAACTAGCGTCACCAGTGACACTAATACAGCGATCTGAAAAATGATCGCTTAGTGACACTGGCGATGGGGGGGGTGATCAAGGGGTTAAAACTTTATTGGAGGGGTTGGGGGGGTATCCTAGACCTAAAGGGGGCTAACACTAACTGCCCTACCACACTAACTGTCACAAACTGACACCAATGCAGTAATCACTAAAAAAAACAGCTTGGTGTCAGTGTGACAGGGGGGGTGATTAGGGGGTGATCGGGAGAGATTGGGGGGTAAAGGGGGGTGTACAGTATGCCTGGCATGTTCTACTGTGTGTGTAGTGTTTGTGCACATATATCGATGTTTTCTCTCCTCGGCGCTGGAACGGAAAATACCGAGCCGAGGAAAGATGACATCACTTCCTCCGCTTCTGTTTACTATGCAGAAGCCGAGGAAGCCTGTCATTCGCCAGGAGCGATCACGAGGGGGAGCCACAAATGAATGGCCTCCCCCTCACCTCTCATCGCTCCTGATGAGAATCCGACCGCCGCAGGCGGACGTACCTGTAAGTCCCTTTGCCTGCATGTGCCATTCTACCGACGTACATCGCCGTGCTGCGGTCGGCAAGTGGTTAATATGGGAAAAATTTTTCTCCTTTACACTGATGCTTTATCACCAATCCTTGTTTCACTAAAAACCCCACATTTTCAAAAAACATTTGTCATTGGGACAAAAAGTGAGGTGAAATCTTCTGAAGAGGACCACAGACAGCAAAACAAATGTCACAGGGGTAATAACCCTTCCCTATGTTTTCCAAAAAGCTTAAAATAGATATTTGGCTGGAGCTAAACACGTAAAAAATGTACCAGTTCAAAATTACAAACAGATTGTACTTAACAACAAACCTACAGTCCCTGTCTTGTTTGCACCGCCTGTATACTGCTGTTCAGAGTATATAGGGCCTGGGGGCCCCACACCTTTCCTTTTTTAATTTGGGTGCGGGGTTCCCCTTAATATCCATACAAGACCCAAAGGGCCTGGTAATGGACTGGGGGGTACCCATGCCGTTTGCCTGACTGATTTTCATCCATATTGCCAGGACCCGACATTACATTAAAGCCGCAAGCAGTTTTCCTTTAAAAATGTCATTTTGTGCAGGGACTGTTCTAAGCACGGGAAACACGTGCCACTTTACAGGCATATTATAGACACCCCCCAGGTACGATATTTCAAGGAACATTTCACTTTTTTTTTTAAATTTAAGCATCATTAAAATCACTGCTCCCGAAAAAACTGCCATTTTTGAAACTTTTTTTGCATTGATAATGTCCCCTGGGGCAGGATCCGGGTCCCCAAACCCTTTTTAGGACAATACCATGCAAATTAGCACTTTTGATTTTGAACGTTCGAGTCCCATAGACGTCAATGGGGTTCTAACGTTCGTGCAAATTTTCGGTCCGTTCGCAGGTTCTGGTGTGAACTGAACCGGGGAGTGTTTGGCTCATCCCTAATCTTGATAATGGTGTTGCTTAAAGTGGAGGGATTCATTATGATCCTTAAAGCCGATAGCAATGTTGTGTACGTGTTCTGCTATTCTAATTTTTAGCAGACGTTCAGTTCTCCCTATGTACATTAACCCGCAAGGGCACTGCAAGGCATAAACTACATGTGATGTATTACATGTAATAAACTGATTAAAAATTCTTTGTTGTTCGAGGTTGAAGAGAACTTCTCTATTTTCCTCGTGGGTCTAGACACCTCCCTACAGGCCTTACATTTTCTGCATGCAAAGAATCCGTTTTGATCCCAAAATGTTGGATTCAGGCCTGGCGGATCTATTACTCTTTTAACGATCAGATCTCCAAAGCTTGGTGCTTTGCGATAGATAAACTTTGGTTTAGTAGGGAGAACACTTGACAAAGTTCTGTCTAAACGGAGCACATGCCAATGACTGTGGAATATGTTCTCTACCTCTCTAAATTGAGAATGAAAGGAGGATAGAAAGCCCCATTCATGATCCATATTGTATCTACAATATTTCTATCTCTTAGACAATGACCACGAGGTAAAGCCCTTACTTCTTGCACAATAGGGTCTAGTTGTTGTAGTTTATATCGTTTCTCGACAAACCTATTTTTTAGCACCATTGCTTGTTGGTCAAAATCTTCCAACGAGGAACAGTTCCTCCTGACCCTCATCATTTGTCCCTTAGGCACATTACGAAGCCACACGGGATGATGCCCACTATGCATAGGAAGAAAACTATTTCTGTCCGTGGATTTGAAAAACACTTTTGTCTGTAATTTGTCCTTAACCCTAAAGCTATTCACATCCAGGAAATGTATTTGTTCGGTACTCCACTGGCTTGTAAGTTTAATATTGTGCGTATTGTTGTTCAAGCTATCCATATATTCTTTCAATGTGGACTCAGGACCTGCCCACAATAATAGCAGGTCATCAATGTAGCGTCTGTAATAAAGGAGCTCTGATCTCCTCTCATGAAACACCTCCTTGTCCTCCCATTCACCCATAAAGAGGTTGGCTATACTGGGTGCGAATTTCGCGCCCATTGCCACTCCTCTCTTTTGAGTGAAGAACTTGTGACCAAACCAGAAATAACTATGCGAAAGACAAAAGTCTAACGCATTTCTCAAAAAACTTTTTGTCTGAATGGCAGATCATCTCTCCTACTAAGCGCCCAATTCAGGGGCAGTAGAACATTTTCATGTTGGATGACCGTGTATAAACTTGTCACATCAGATGTGACCAGAAATACTTTGTCTTTACCTGTGAGATTAATCTCCTGTAATTCCTGTAATAGACTTTTAGTGTCCTTCAGATAGGCTTTTGTTGCAACAACACTTTTTTGTAAAAACGTGTCTAGGTATTGGCCTACAAGTACATATTTGGGGGGCACACCCTACAATGCGTTTAAATTCAAGATGGTGCTGCTATAAGACCTACAAACAGTACAAAATATTTTACAGCGCACACATACAAGAATGACATTTCCTGCAAGGCTACTTAAAAACACCTGAACATATTCAAAAAATACGGGGGGTTTGGTCACACTATATGGTCATATAGTGCTAAGCCCACTTACTGCAACAAAGTACCCCGAATTAGTGGGTCCTACTCTAGTAATAGAATGGAAGATCCTTTGTCTCAACCATGGGAGCTAAACTCCTCTATGTGGGAGAACTGAAGGGATACATCCTATACACTGGTGGCCACTAAATAAGAGGTAATGAGGAGGGGGAGTGGTGCTCCAGCCCAAAAAACCTGGTCAGGGACTATTCCAATATACAAGTACATATTTGGGGGGCACACCCTACAATGCGTTTAAATTCAAGATGGTGCTGCTATAAGACCTACAAACAGTACAAAATATTTTACAGCGCACACATACAAGAATGACATTTCCTGCAAGGCTACTTAAAAACACCTGAACATATTCAAAAAAGACGGGGGTTTGGTCACACTATATGGTCATATAGTGCTAAGCCCACTTACTGCGACAAAGTACCCCGAATTAGTGGGTCCTACTCTAGTAATAGAATGGAAGATCCTTTGTCTCAACCAGAAGATAGAAGAAAGAAGAAAGAAGAAGCATTTAAATAAAGGAATTGTCAAAAACTGTCTATTGTCATTTTTAACATTTTTGACAGTTTTTTAGTGAAATGGTAGGGATATAAGTACCCCCTTACCATTTCACACGGGGGGGGAGGGCCCTGATCTGAGGGTCCCCTTGTTAAAGGGGGCTTCCAGATTCCGATAAGCCCCCCGCCCGCAGACCCCCACAACCACCGGCCAGGGTTGTGGGGATGAGGCCCTTGTCCTCATCAACATGGGGACAAGGTGTTTTTGGGGGCTACCCCAAACCACCCTCCCAATGTTGAGGGCATGTGGCCTGGTACAGTTCAGGAGGGGGGGGGCGCTCTCTCGTCCCCCCTCTTTTCCAGCGGCCTGCCAGGTTGCGTGCTCGGATAAGGGTCTAGTATGGATTTTTGGGGGGACCACATGCCGTTTTTTTAAATTTTGGCACGGGGTTCCCCTTAAAATCCATACCAGACCTGAAGGGTCTGGTATAGATTTTGAGGGGGACCCCACGCTATTTTTTTTTTTTAAATTTTGGTTGGGGTTCCCCTTAATATCCATACCAGACCTGAAGGGCCTGGTATGGAATTTAGGGGGACCCCCCACGTCATTTTTGTTTTTTAAATTTTGGCCGGGGTTCCTCTTAATATCCATACCAGACCTGAAGGGCCTGGTATGAATTTAGGGGGACCCCCACGTCATTTTTTTTTTTAAATTTTGGTTCGGGGTTCCCCTGTGGGGAATTCCCATGCCGTTTTTATCAATGAACTTCTATGTGTATTGTCGGACAGGCAATACATTAATAGCCGCGAGTAGTTTTAAATGACTTTTTTTCCTTTGAAATGTCATTTTGCTGTCAGACTGTTCTAAACACGGGAAACATGCGCCCCTTTACAGGCATACTATAGACACCCCCCAGGTATGAAATTTAAAGGGATATTACACTTTTATTGTTTCACTTTAAGCATTATTAAAATCACTGCTCCCGAAAAAACGGCCGTTTTTAAAACTTTTTTTTGCATTGATCCATGTCCCCTGGGGCAGGACCCAGGTCCCTAAACACTTTTTATGACAATAACTTGCATATAAGCCTTTAAAATTAGCACTTTTGATTATTCATGTTCGTGTCCCATAGACTTTAACGGTGTTCGCGTGTTCGAACAAATTTTTTGCCTGTTCGCATGTTCTGGTGCGAACCGAACAGGGGGGTGTTCGGCTCATCCCTAGTCAAGACATGTGACTGGTATCCAGAGTCTATCAGAGCTTACAATTCTGCTCTATATTGAAATGTAGGGTCCCTATCCAATTTTTCATAAGTATCCTTATCAGACAAAAGTTCCTCCAATTGAGCAATATAATACTCTTTGGACATGATAACAACCCCCCCTCCCTTATCTGCTGGCCTAATATATATCTTTCCTGGCCTCCAGTGACTCAATCCCTTCTTTAATATACCAAGGGTTGACATTCTTTTTAGGTTTCAACTGGTCGAGATCACGCATGACCAGACTTAAAAACATCTAAATATTGGGACCTATTATTAGGAGGGTTAAACAGGGATCTATTTTTCAAACCACTGTCGAACTACCATTCATACTTACTGGATTAGAATTTTTATTAAGGAAATGCTTTTTAATGCTCAGCTTCCGCATATACTTATGAACATCAATGTAAGTGTCAAATTTGCCAAGAGGTCTTTTCAGACCGCATTTTAGCCCTTGATGCAATATATTAGTTTCCTTATTTGACAGTGTTGCATTACTCAAGTTGAAAATCCAGGGCCGATCCTAGGGTCACAGAAGCCTGGGTGCAGAAATATTTCTGGCGCCCCCACGTGGGCGTGGTCATCTTACCAACTCCTCCCCTTTACAAATGTTACTATGGCAACGGCTCAAACACAGAGATGATCCCCTAAGAAGTTTTTGTTACCCTGGGATCCTCCCATGATCTTTTAACAATAAAGAAAATACAGGAAGAGCGACACTAATGAGACCTGGAGGGGGGTCTCTCTGATGCACACAGAGAGGGCTTCTGTTAGAGAGTCTGTTAGAAAGAGCCCCCAGACTTAGTACAGGAAATAGTCAGAGACTGCAGACATAATACAGAAGATGGTCAGAGACTGCAGACATGCTACAGGAGATGATCAGAGACTGCAGACATAGTACAGGAGATGATCAGAGACTGCAGACATAGTACAGGAGATAGTCAGAGACTGCAGACATACTACAGGAGACGGTCAGAGACTGGAGATATAATACAGGAGATAGTTAGAGACTGTAGACATGATACAAGAGACGGTCAGAGACTGCAGACGTAATACAGAAGATGGTCAGAGACTGCAGACATACTACAGGAGACGGTCAGAGACTGGAGATATAATACAGGAGATAGTCAGAGACTGTAGACATGATACAAGAGACGGTCAGAGACTGCAGACGTAATACAGAAGATGGTCAGAGACTGCAGACATACTACAGGAGATGGTCAGAGACTGCAGACATACTACAGGAGATGGTCAGAGACTGCAGACATGATACAGGAGATGATCAGAGACTGCAGACATGTTACAAGAGATGGTCAGAGACTGCAGACATAATACAGGAGATGGTCAGAGACTGCAGACATGATACAGGAGATGATCAGAGACTGCAGACATGTTACAAGAGATGGTCAGAGACTGCAGACATAATACAGGAGATGGTCAGAGAATGCGGACATATTACAGGAGAAGGTCAGAGATTGCAGACATACTACAGGAGACGGTCAGAGACTGGAGAAATAATACAGGAGATGGTCAGAGACTGCAGACATAGTACAGGAGATGGTCAGAGACTGCAGACATAATACAAGAGATGGTCGGAGACTGCAGTTCCTATGAACGTTAGTAGATAATGGCCGATCGGCCCTCTCACCTAACCCAGCGATACAGCAACAACGGTTCCTCTGATCAGGAGTCAGCTCACTCTGAATTGCCCGTGGCGACTCCACTGAGTAGCACCCAGATCTGTATTCTGGCAATGACTCCATTCCTTTCTCCACCACGGATGGCGCCAGGCTGTGTGGTTTTCCCTCTGGTGGCGCAGGGCACTGGGGTTCTCTCTCTGACGGTGTTCTCTCAGCACTGTCCTCTCCCTCTGAAGTCCTGGGTATACTTCCCTGAAAGCTTTCCTGGGCTCCTGTCTCTCTCTCTCCCATTCAGCTGAGCATGCTGTGTGGGCTGAAGTTTCCGTATTACAGTGGGGCTGCCAGTCCTTGTGACTACATGTCCCACAATCCTCTTCTTTGCTCCTTTTTTTTTCTTCCCTGGCCGATATGAAGGCAGGGGAAGAAAGATAGTGCGCCTCTCACTAGTACAGCAGCGCGCGCGAAGAGGAGAGGGAGAGGGAGAGGGGTGTCACCCGGTGCGGTAAAACATGGTATCACCCCCCCTCCACCAACTATAGTCGCCCCTCAGTACAGATCCCCCTCCACTAAGTATAGATCCCCCTCTGTCAGTGCAGACCCCCCACTAAGTATAAACCCTTCCCTCAGTACAGACCCCATCAGTATAGACCCCCCCAGGACAAAACACCCCCCTCTATCAGTATAGACTCCCCTCAAGACAAACCCCCCCCCTCCATTAGTACAGAACCACCCCCCTCCGTGAGTACAGACCCCCCAGAACAAACCACCCCCCTACATTAGTACAGAACCACCCCTCCTCCATTAGTACAGACCCCCCTGAACAAACCCCCCCTCCATTAGTACAGACCCCCCTCAGGACAAACCACCCCCCCTCCATTAGTACAGAACCACCCCCCTCCATTAGTACAGACCTCCCTCAGGACAAACCACCCTCCTCCATTAGTACAGACCCCCCAAAACAAACCACCCCCCTCCATTAATACAGACCCCGCAGAACAAACCACCCCCTCTCCATTAGTACAGACCCCCGGGACAAACCACCCCCCCTCCATTAGTACAGACCCCCCGGACAAACCACCCCACCATTAGTACAGACCCCCCAGGACAAACCACCCCCCTCCATTAGTACAGACCCCCCAGGACAAACCACCCCCCACCATTAGTACAGACCCCCCCAGGTCAAACCACCCCCCTCCATTAGTACAGACCCCCCAGGACAAACCACCCCCCCTACATTAGTACAGACTCCCCCAGGACAAACCCCCCCTCCATTAGTACAATCCCCCCCAGGACAAACCACCACCCTCCATTAGTATAGACCCCCCTGGACAAACCACCCCCCCTCCATTAGTACAGACCCCCTAGAACAATCCACCCACCTCCATTAGTATAGACCCCCCCTGGACAAACCACCCCCCTTCATTAGTATAGACCCCCCTGGACAAACCACCCCCCCCTCCATTAGTACAGACCCCCTAGAACAAACCATCCCTTCATTAGTATAGACCCCCCAGGACAAACCCCTCCCCTCCATTAGTATAGCCCCCCCCAGGACAACCCCCCCTCCATTAGTATAGACCCCCCCAGGACAACCTCCCTTCATTAGTATAGACCCCCCAAGGACAACCCCCCTTCATTAGTATGGACCCCCCTAGGACAACCCCCCCTTCATTAGTATAGACCTCCCCCAAGGACAACCCCCCTTCATTAGTATAGACCCCCCCAGGACAACCCCCCTTCATTAGTATAGACCTCCCCCCAGGACAACCCCCCCTCTTCATTAGTATAGACCCCCCAGAACAAACCACCCCCCTCCATTAGTACAGACCCCCCAGGACTAACCAACCCCATCCATTAGTACAAACCCCCCAGAACAAACCACCCCCCAATAGTAAAGACCCCCCGGACAAACCCCCCACCATTAGTACAGACCCCCCAGGACAAACCACCCCCCTCCATTAGTACAGACCCCCCAGGACAAACCACCCCCCCTACATTAGTACAGACCCCCCTGGACAAACCACCCCCCTCCATTAGTACAGACCCCCTAGAACAAACCACCCCCCTCCATTAGTACAGACCCCCCAGGACAAACCCCCCACCTCCATTAGTATAGACCCCCCCTGGACAAACCACCCCCCTTCATTAGTATAGACCCCCCAGGACACCCCCCCTTCATTAGTATAGACCCCCCAGGACAAACCCCTCCCCTCCATTAGTATAGACCCCCCTGGACAAACCACCCCCCTTCATTAGTATAGACCCCCCCAGGACACCCCCCCCCCTTCATTAGTATAGACCCCCCCAGGACAAACCCCTCCCCTCCATTAGTATAGACCCCCCAGGACAACCCCCCTTCATTAGTATAGACCCCCCAGGACAAACCCCTCCCCTCCATTAGTATAGCCCCCCCAGGACAACCCCCCCTTCATTAGTATAGACCCCCCAGGACAACCCCCCTTCATTAGTATAGACCCCCCCAGGACAACCCCCCTTCATTAGTATAGACCCCCCTTCATTAGTATAGACCCCCCTAGGACAACCCCCCCTTCATTAGTATAGACCTCCCCCAAGGACAACCCCCCTTCATTAGTATAGACCCCCCAGGACAACCCCCCCTTCATTAGTATAGACCTCCCCCCAGGACAACCCCCTTCATTAGTATAGACCCGCCAGGACAAACCCCTCCCCTCCATTAGTATAGACCCACCCCAGGACAACCCCCCCTTAATTAGTATAGACTGCCCCCAGGACAACCCCCCTTCATTAGTATAGAAAAACACCCCCTTCATTAGTATAGACCCCCCCAGGACAACCCCCCCAGGACAACCCCCCCTTCATTAGTATAGACCCCCCAGGACAAACCCCCCCTCCATTAGTATAGACCCCTGACAAAGCAGCCCCCCCTCCATTGAGCTAATTAAAAAACACCCGGGCGGCAGCTGGAGAGGAGAGGATAGTGTGCAGCCGCGCCGCTCGGGTTTGAGAACAGAGCCTGGATGGATGCAGGAGAGGTCCAGCAGAGGAACTTGCAGGGTCAAGGCAGGCAGGAGTTGGCAACGTGTCAAGGCAAGCAGAGGTTCAAGATCAAGGTCAAGTAAACAAGGCAACAGCAAGGGTTCAGGAACGAGCTGAGACAATCCAGCATTGATGCTAATCTGCTGATCGTTTAAATAGGGCGCCTTGCGCCGTGATTCGTTGGTGTGCGAGCGTGCACGCGCTGACGTGCCCTCGTTCGTACGATCGCATTTACGTGCGTGCCTAGTCCGGGGCTCGCTCGTTCTTACCGTACGTCCGGCTGGCACCCGGGAAGGAGCGTTTGTGATGGTTCTCTGACATTGCCCCCTCCTTAAGGGCAGCCTCCGGATGCCCACCCGAGACCTCCTTTCCGGATGAGCACGATGAAAAGCTTGTATGAGTCTTGGGGCATGGAGGTTCGCTTCTGGTTCCCAGGAGTTTTCTTCTGGACCAAAACCCTTCCATTTAATTAAATATTGATTTTGTCCCCGCCTTCTCCTGCAATCTACAATGGTCTCAATTTCGAACTCTTCTTCCCCATCTACCATTATGGCCTCTGGGGGCCCTCTTTCACGACCAGGAAAGGGATTAACCACATCAGGCTTCAACAAGGAGGTATGAAACACAGGGTGAATCTTAAATGCGTCGGGAAGTTCAAGCTCATAAGCCACTGGATTAATTTTTCTCTTGACCAGAAAGAGTCCTAGGTATTTAGGTCCCAATTTCCTGGATGGACAGGTAAGTTTTAGGTTCAAAGTTGACAGCCACACACGATCACCAACCTTCAAATCCAGTTCTCCTCTCCTCTTCCTGTCAAAGAACCTCTTATTAACCTCTTGTGCTTTGGCAATGGTATCCTTTAACACCTGGTTATTGGTAGCAAAGAAATTTAATCTGTCCTGAACTGCAGGCAAAGGAGAGTCCGGAATCAATGTAGGCAAGAAGGAAGGATGAAACCCGTAGTTGGAGAAGAAGGGTGATTGGTTGGTGGCGGTATGAGCAGAGTTGTTAAATGCAAATTCTGCCAGCGGCAGAAGTGAGGCCCAATCTTCTTGGGAGAAGGAGGTGAAGCAGCGCAGATATTGCTCCAGCGTTTGGTTGGTACGCTCAGTCTGTCCGTTGGACTGGGGATGATAAGCTGAAGAAAAGTGGAGTTTGATGCCCAGCGCTTCGCACAGTGCTTTCCAAAATTTTGAAGTAAACTGTACTCCTCGATCCGAGACGATGTCACTAGGGATTCAATGCAGTCTAACAACCTCTTTAACGAAGACTTTAGCAGTTTCAGTGGCTGATGGGGTCCCTTTCATAGGAATGAAATGTGACATCCTGGAGAGGCGGTCTACCACTACAAAAATAGATGAGAACCCCTCTGATGTAGGGAGCTCTACGATAAAGTCCATTGCGATTTTATCCCAGGGTCTCTCAGGAATGGGTAGAGGTCTTAATAGTCCCCATGCTTTGTTCTTACTGTTCTTGTTCCTGAGACAGATTGAACATGAGCCAACATATTTCCTGCAGTCCTTTGCTAAACTTGGCCACCAGAAATGTCTTCGGATCAAATCCATGGTTTTGTATCGATCAAAATGGCCGGCCAGTGGGTAGTCATGACACATTTGTAGGATGGTAGCACGTAAATTCTGTGGTATGAAAATTTTATTACCCCGCCAATAGAGCCCATCGTTCTCCTGAAGGTCTGTATCTGGAGACAGAGAGACTTCCCTGGATGCTTGACGGATCTGTGACATTAGGTCGGTTTGAATAAGTAGAAAATTTCCAGCCTGCAGGATAGTATCAGTTTGAGGTGGAACTTCAACTTCTGTAAACATACGCGATAATGCGTCAGGTTTCACATTCTTGGAGCCGGGCCGGTAGGTTATGTAGAAGTTAAAGCGTGAAAAGAAAAGAGCCCACCTTGCTTGTCTGGGCCTGAGGCGTTTGGCGGTCCTGAGGTATTCCAAATTTTTGTGATCCGTGAAGTTCAGTATTGGGTGTGTTGCTCCTTCCAAGAGGTACCGCCACTCTTCTAAAGCCAATTTGATTGCCAACAGTTCTCGGTCCCCCACATCATAGTTCCTTTCTGAAGGTCCCAACTTCTTTGAGAAGAAGGCCACAGGGTGCATTAGAGTCTTGGGTCCTTGGCGCTGGGACAGGATGGCCCCTACGGCGCTCTCTGAGGCGTCCACCTCCAGGATGTATGGAAGAGCGGGGTCAGGGTGCTTTAATAACGGAGCTGAGGTAAAAAGTCCCTTTAACTTATCAAAAGCAGCTTGGGCTGCCTCTGTCCATTGAAAACGGTTCTGTTTCTTGGTGAGCTGGGTGATGGGCATGATGATACCGGAGAAGTTTTTAATGAATTTTCTGTAGAAATTAGAGAAGCCGACGAACCGTTGTACCCCTTTCTTATCAGTGGGAGGTGGCCAGGACGTTATAGCTGCGACTTTTTGAGGATCCATTGCCATACCTCCTGTAGAAATCACCAGTCCGAGGAAGTGGATGGTCTGCCGTTCAAATTCGCATTTCTCGGCCTTGGCATAGAGTCCATTTTGTCTTAGCCTCAGAAGGACTTGTTTCACATGGACACGGTGAAGATCTAAGGAGGCTGAGAAAACTAAGATATCGTCTAGGTAGACGATCATGAATAGATCAAGAAAGTCTTTGAAAATATTATTCACAAAATGCTGGAAGGTTGCTGGAGCATTGCATAATCTGAAGGGCATGACGAGGTATTCAAAGTGGCCAAAACGAGTCCGGAAGGCCGTTTTCCACTCGTCTCCTTCCCTGATTCTGATCAGATTGTAAGCACCTCATAAATCCAACTTGGTGAATACTCTTGCAGAGCGGAGTCTCTGGAGCAATTCTGGAATCAGAGGCAAGGGGTAGCGATTTTTAACGGTGATCCGGTTTAACTCTCTGTAATCCACACACGGACGGAGCGAATGGTCTTTCTTTTCAACAAAGAATATTCCTGCCCCGGCTGGTGATGTTGAGTGACGGATGAACCCCTTCTTGAGGTTCTCATTCACATAGTCTTTTAGGACTGCGACTTCAGGCTCTGACAGAGGAAAAATCCTCCCAAATGGGATTTCTGCCCCTGGTAAAAGTTCAATCAGGCAATCGTAGGCCCGGTGCAGGGGAAGAGTATCGGCTTTCTGCTTGTCGAAAACATCCAAGAAATCATGGTACACGGATGGGACAAGGTCTTGGGATTTGGATACTGGTTTGAGACACCCAATAACTGGAGCTGTGTGGTGGAGGATCTGAAGACAGTTTTTGAGACAGTAGGAGGACTGAAAGACTACCTGGCCGGTTGTCCAGTCTATCTGTGGGTTGTGTGCTTGCAACCATGGCATTCCTAAAATGATCGGGAAAAGTGGTGAGGATATAACGTCCAGGCACAACAGTTCTTGGTGATTGGGTAAGATGTCGGCAGGCAAAGGTTGGGTTTCTTGGGTTTCTTGGATGATAGGCCCAGATTTGATGTTGGACCCATCAGCTAATCGGATGAACAGTTTATGTTGCTTTGATCGCAGCGGAATGTTGTGTTGCAGGGCAAAGGCACGGTCAATGAAGCAACTGCAGGCACCGGAGTCAATTATGGCCTGGATCTGAAGCACCCCTTCTGGAAGCTGTAGAGAGACATTCTTGCTAGAGTTAATGCATAACGATCAAGAAGAGGAGAGTCACACTTACGGGTCTTGTTGGGACACATATTGGCGTAATGACCGGCTCCCCCACAGTAGAGACAGAGATTATTCATACGACGGCGTTGTTTTTCTTCCGGAGCCAAGGGTGCACGAAGCAAACCCAACTGCATTGGTTCTGGGGGTTCAGTGGTAGGAGCAGATAGTGGGGGTGTGGAGGTAGGTAGGCGACTGGGTATCCTGGGTAGCATCCACATGGGCCGATACTGGCTGGTCCTTTCAGATCTTCGCTCCCTCAGCCGGCGATCGATCTGAATGGACAGTTGAATTAGTTCTTCCAGGGAATCGGGGATCCCCACACGAGCTAGTTCATCCTTGAGTGCCTCCGAAAGCCCTAAACGGAACTGAAAACGGAGAGCGGCGTCGTTCCAATGTGTGTCGGTACTCCACCGTTTAAAGTCTGTAACATAGTCCTCCACGGGCCTACGACCCTGCTGGAGGGTGTGGAGGCTGGCCTCGGCTGTGGTGGTACGCTGGGGATCATCATACAGTTTGGCCATTTCATCCAAAAAAGAGTCCATGGTACCCAGCAAGGGACTGGCTTGTTCCAGTAAATGATGAGCCCAGGTCTGAGGTTCTCCCTGCAGTAATGAAATGATGAACCCCACCTTGGTACTTTCCAAAGAAAAGGTGCGGGGCTGAAGCAAGAAGTACCAATGGCAGGCATTCCTGAAAGCACGGAATTTGCTGCGGTCACCCATAAATTTCTCCGGAGCAGGAACTCGTGGTTCTGGGGGTGGCACCACTACTGTGGGTGTAGAAACTGGAGTTGATGATGCAGGTGCTGTGGTCCGAGGTGCTGAGATGTTTGGAGAGAGAGATTCCACTCGTTGTTCAAGTCGCTGGTAGCCATCTTGCAGGCCCTGAACTGCTTGAGTGAGATTTGCGATCTGTTGACACAGAGCGTCCATAGCTGAGGCCCCCCTTTCAGACTCCATTTTTGGCTGGATTGTACTGTCACGTACCTTACAGCGGAGTCTGAAATGACGAGGGCGGCCTCTTGCACGGTCCCGGTCCTAGCGTCCCTGGAGGTTGAGACAGGGTTGCTAGGGCGGCGGAAGGGTGCAGGTGCCTGCTGGCAGGATCAGGAACCCAGAAGTCTTCGGAAGGAAGCTGAGGTGCTGATCCCTGGATGGATGCAGGAGAGGTCCAGCAGAGGAACTTGCAGGGTCAAGGCAGGCAGGAGTTGGCAACGTGCTGGCAACGAGGTACACAATCGGCAGACAGATACGTGGTCAGGGACTGGCGGAGGTTGGCAACAAACTGGCAGTGGGGTACCGAATCAGGAGACAGAGCCGTAGTCAGGAGTCCAAGCCGGGTTCAATACAGGAAGCAAGGCAGGCAGAGATGTAGGGGTGATCCGAGAGGGTAGTCAAGGCAAGCAGAGGTTCAAGATCAAGGTCAAGTAAACAAGGCAACAGCAAGGGTTCAGGAACGAGCTGAGACAATCCAGCATTGATGCTAATCTGCTGATCGTTTAAATAGGGCGCCTTGCGCCGTGATTCGTTGGTGTGCGAGCGTGCACGCGCTGACGTGCCCTCGTTCGTACGATCGCATTACGTGCGTGCCTAGTCCGGGGCTCGCTCGTTCTTACCGTACGTCCGGCTGGCACCCGGGAACGAGCGTTTGTGATGGTTCTCTGACACAGGCTTGGGCAGCAGGCGGGAGTTACACAGGAGGAGGAGGGCTGGAACACATCGGGAACAGACCGCCCCCCCGTGACGTCACTGGCACACAGAGACACAGCCGCTCCAATCTCCAGCTGTTTCTACTCTCCTCCTCTGACAGGAGGAGGGAGGGGGGATGGGCTTCGACAAGAGACACAGCGGCGGCGGCGGTGACCAGCGGAAAGAGCTGCCTACGCTACGGACAAGGAGAGGAGGAGGGAGGGGAGAACTCTGGCTCTTCAGCGCCCCCACCTCTGTGGCGCCTGGGTGCACTGCACCCCGTGCACCCCGGCCAGGATCGCCCCTGTTGAAAATCCCTCCTACTCGGTTTCCCTCCTTCTTTATTTGGACCCCAAGCCCTGCTCTGCAGCCCCTAGTTTGTCTCTGCTTGGGTTTTGCAGTTGGGCATAGTTCCTTTCCCAATAGGGTTGGTCCTTCCGCTGAGTTTCCCTGCGAGTGGGTGTCATCGGTGGATAATGGTATATGGGGGGTCTGCCCCTGTGGGATGGAAACCCCCTCTCCCTCCTTTGAATACCCTGGCCTCCCTAAAAAAGGACGTGGTGAATAACTACCATAACCTGTATTCTGGTCCCGCAGAGGCTCATACCTGTTTGTAATAGGCACTTGGTATGTATTGCCACTTGCTACGTTATTGCCACATGCTTCAGGCCTGTAGCCTAGGCCTTTGGTCTGCTCCTTAGAACAAAAGGGTTTCCTTAAGTTAAGCTCTTTCCTAGCTTACTCCTGATCAGCGCCTTGCTGCTCTATCACAAAGTACATCTGCCTCCTGCAGACATGCATGCTCTGGCTGCACCCATGCAGTCTCTGACTCCTGCAGAGGAATGGGAGTCCACCTGATTCCCATGCACAGACTTCCTGTCGTCTGGTGGGGCCCTGAGTCATAGCCAGGTCACAACTAAATAGCCCAGTACACAGCTGTGCAATCAGCGTGCCTTTCTCTCCAAAATCTGGTGTAAACCAGCAATATTCCAGGTAGGACAGGGTCCCAATGCCACACTATATATATATATATACACATTATTTCTTATTAAAGTGAAAACAACAATTCAATCTTAGAAAACTTCTGGGCACTAAAGGCTGTACTGATCTCTTAATAAGGTCTGTTACAAACCCCAACGTATTCACTTGGTAAGTCGTCACCAACACTTTTTAACCCCACTGGGGGGCTATCCCCATTCTCCCCCCTATTTTTTCCTTTTTTCTCTTTCTTTTTCTTTTTCCCATTCAGTGTTTGTCACATTCTTTCCTCTCCCTTTTTCTTCCCCCTCTTCCTCTTTTCTCTTCTTTTTCTTTTCCTTTCCTTCCCTCTTCCTTTCTTTCTCTCCCTTCCCTTCCCTCCCCCTCCCCGTTTCCCCTCCCTCCCCCTCACCCCCCCCTTTCCCTTTCCCCCCTTTCCCTTTCTCCATTCCTTTCCTCTTCCCCCTTCCTTTTTCTTTCCTTCCCTCCTCCCTCTCCTTGGATTCATTCCCCCTCTTTCCCCCTTTTCCTTTTTTCACCTCTTTTCCAACCCCTTATCTCTCCCCTTTCCTTCCCCCACCCCTGTCTTCAGTATTTTTAGGCCATCCTTGACCATATGGCTCCTTACATTCCATCTTCTGTATATACAGGGGCCCTTCCATTTTCCTCCGTGGAGGTGGGGTGGAGTATTCCCACTGGCTCCCAGGCCTTATATGTCCCACTGAGCCAGCGTCCTCTGACTATGATCTTCTGGTGAGTGGGGATGCATGCTAGTGAAATACTAGATGTTTTTGATATTTGAAAAAAATCTGAAAGCTACATATTTAGACAGCTATCATCATCTAATTGACACTTTCAGCTCATATTCTCTATGTGAGAAGCACCACTGCACACCAATAAGTATAAAATGTAGCTGCAGTTACATGTTTAATGTTCTACAATATAATATATAGATTTTACTAACAAATGTTTAATGTGACATGGTATTGATATACATTTATGTAAAGACCAATGCATTAAGATGTCTACACATTATTTACCATTTTTTTATTTATGTAATCATGCAATTTATGTAATACTAATCAATATTTTATCTGTAGAATTCATATGATGTCCCACTGTGCTACTTTCAAGGCCCTGACGAAATGGAACTGTCCGTGAAACGCATAGGCCATATCTTTGTAAACTGTTGGGGACTTGCACACCCTGAATTCAAATCCAATCATAAAGACTGTAATGTATCCTAAACTTGATTTTTAGACAATAATATGTGTTAATTTTTCTATAGTCATAGTTTTGTATTCTATTTGTTTACACCCCTCTGAGGCACAATTAAAAGTCCCACCCTGTTCTACATTTTTGGAAACATAGTTGCAGGAGACAGAGGACATTATGGGGGCAGAGGACCCTATCGGGACTGGGGGCAGAGGGCACTATTGGGGCAGAGAACAGAGGACACTTTGGGGACAGAGGACACTACTGTGGGTGGGGTGCAGGGGACAGAGGACACTATGGGGGCAGAGGACACTACAGTAGGGTGGGGCGCAGGGGATAGAGGACACTGGGGACAGAGGACACTATAGTTAAGGGTGCAGGGAACAGAGGACACTGCTTTGGGGGCACAGGGAACTTTCTATGGGGGCTAAGGTGGGAAGAGGACACTATGGAGTTATATGAAGGGGAACAGAGAACACTGCAATAGAGGAGGACCCTATTAGGGACCCCATCATCCCTGGGGCAGACCCCCATCCCCCTTAGGGACGGGGATCCAATTTTTCCCTAGGGACAGGAACCCCATCTCCAGATCATGCTGGCGAATGCAGCCCTCCATGCATTCACATACATTGAATCTGGTCCTTAAGTGGAAAAAGGTTGCTGACCCCTGCCTTAAGAGTTCCCTTCACTGGAATTAAGGGCCAAGCCCAACCCCAGAAGAAAAACCCTAAGCCATAACCCCCCCCCCCTTCATTAAATAATTTGGACCAGTGCACAAAGCAAGGTCCATAAAAACATGGATGAGTGAGTTTGGGGTGGAGGAACTTAAATGGCATGCAACGCTGTACCCAAATAAAATTGATGTCCTTTTTTTCCCACAAATAGAGCTTTATTTTGATCACCTCTGCGGTTTTTATTTTTTGCGCTATAAACAAAAGAAAAGCAACAATTTTAAAAAAAAACACAATGGGGGTTATTTACGAAAGGCAAATCCACTTTGCACTACAAGTGCATATGAAAGTGCACTGAAAGTGCACCTGGAAGTGCAGTCACTGTACATCTGAGTGGGACATGCAAGGAAAATAAAAAACAGCATTTTAGCTTGCACATGATTGGATGATAAAATCAGCAGAGCTTCCCCTCATTTTAGATCTTCCCTTCAGATCTACAGCGACTGCACTTCGGCTGCACTTGTAGTGCAGAGTGGATGTGCCTTTAGTAAATCAACCCCAATATCTTTTACTTTTTGCTATAATAAATATACATTTTTCCTCAGTTTAGGCTGATATGTATTCGTCTACATAGTTTTGGTAAAAAAAAAACGCAATAAGTGTATATTGATTGGTTTGCGCAAAAGTTATAGCGTCTACAAAATAGGGGACAGATTTATGGCATTTTTATTTATTTATTTTTTTATATACTAGTAATGGCGGCGATATGCGATTTTTATCGGGACTGCAACATTGCGGCAGACAAATTGGACACTTTTGACACATTTTTGGGACCATTGACAATTATACAGCAATCAGTGCTATAAAAATGCACTGAACACTCTGTAAATGTCACTGTCAGGGAAGGGGGTTAACACTAGAGGGCGATCAAGGGGTTAACTGTGTTCCCTCACTGTGTTCTAACTGTAGGGAGGATGGGACTGATTAGGAGGAGAGAGAGATCAGTGTTCATACTTAGTACAAACACACGATCTGTCTCTACTCCCCTGAAAGAACCGGGATTTGTTTGTTTACACACACACAGATCCCGGGTTCTTGCTCTGTCACGAGCGATTGGGGGTGCCTGCTGGTCATCGCCCCTAGTTGCCAAAAGGCGAAGCGACGTAAGGTAATGTCGTTTCGCCCATCCATCCCATTCTGCCCGCAGTAAAACTGCGGTGGATGGTCGGCAAGCAGTTAAAGCATGGCATATTGGGTATCTATTTACTCACTTTAGCATAACACCAACTTTTATATTTTAAAATTTGTTATTATTTTGTGTTTGTGTACATTAAAATTCATGATAGTGTATTTTTTTCAACCAATTAGTGTTTAAAAAACCACTGCGCAAATACTGAGTGATACTAGAGGGCGATCAAGGGGTTAACTGTGTTCCCTCACTGTGTTCTAACTGTAGGGAGGATGGGACTGATTAGGAGGAGAGAAAGATCAGTGTTCATACTTAGTACGAACACACGATCTGTCTCTACTCCCCTGAAAGAACCGGGATTTGTGTGTTTACACACACAGATCCCGGGTTCTTGCTCTGTCACGAGCGATTGTGGGTGCCTGCTGGTCATCGCCCCTAGTTGCCAAAAGGCGAAGCGACGTAAGGTAATGTCGTTTCGCCCATCCATCCCATTCTGCCCGCAGTAAAACTGCGGTGGATGGTCGGCAAGCAGTTAAAGCATGACATATTGGGTATCTATTTACTCACTTTAGCATAGCACCAACTTTTATATTTTAAAATTTGTTATTATTTTGTGTTTGTGTACATTAAAATTCATGATAGTGTATTTTTTTCAACCAATTAGTGTTCGAAAAACCACTGCGCAAATACTAAGTGATATAAAAAATTGCAAAATGCACCATTTTATTCTCTAGGGCCTCTGCTAAAAATATATATACTGTATATATAATGTTTGGGGGTTCTAAGTAGTTTTCTAGCAAAATGTGTAAATAAAATTTCTTGCTCCAAAAGTAATCCACGGGCCAGTGCAAGGCAATGAACAGCATACAGTACAAATCATTAGCAAATCATCAAATCATTAGACTCCAAAGCTGTTCCTGTATCCATGTGTGCCTATTTGTGCTACTGTTTCTGACAAAGAGCTCCTCCGAGCTCAGCACATCTAATCAGCAGTTAGTGAAAGCAGACATCTCAAGTTTCCCGGAAGGTGCGGGAGACACCCATATTTCTGCGGCGGCTCCTGCACACCCACAAGCGCCTCCCGAACTCCCAGGAATGATAGGTGCAGCGGGGATCAGCTGTGATCACCGATCTCCTTTGTATAGATTTTTAGCTGACAGCCGCTTCCCCTTCTCTCTCTCCCATGTCTGTCAACTAAAAAGCTATACAGGGAGATCAGTGATCACAGCTGTCCCTCTAGCCGCACCAATTATCCCCAGCTGCTCTGTGTGCTCCTCCCGGGCCCCCTCCATGTCCCTCTCTTCCCCCGTTCTCCTCCGGCCCCCTCCATGTCCTTCTCCGCCCCGTTCTCCTCTGGCCCCCCCCATGTCCTTCTCTGCCCCCGTTCTCCTCTGGGTCCCTCCATTTCCTTCTCTGCCCCATTCTCCTCCGGCCCCCTCCATGTCCTTCTCTGCCCCCGTTCTCCTCCGGGCCCCTCCATGTCCTTCTCTGCCCCCATTCTTCTCCGGCCCCCTCCATGTCCTTCTCCGCACCCCTCTTGTTCTCCTCCGGCCCCCCTCATCCCCCACAGCCAGCTCCCCTCCTCTCCTCTCCCGCCGGCTGCGGGGGGAGCTAGTTAATGGACACAGCGAGCAAGATCGCTCCTGTGTCCTGTGATAAATGATCAGAGTAAACTGTGTTTACTCTGCTTAGTTTATGAATGGACAGGAGCCTCTATCTCCTGTTCATTCATCTTTAGTGCCGAGAAAGCGACTAGGGAATGTGTCCTTAGTCCCTTTGTCTCAAAGGGGAGATGTCAGGGGTCTGTGTAGACCCCGACATCTCACCAAAGCCCCCCAAAAAATATAAAAAAAATTCTAAAAAATGAAAAAGTATAAAAAAAAAAAAAAAAACACTGACACCACTCTCCCCTGCCCTACCAACACTGTCCACTGCCCCAACCCCCTCCCCCCAAAAAGCATTGTGAAAAAAAAATTAAAAACAAATTAAATTGTAAAAAAAAATCAATTATTAAAAATTAAAAAAAATACTAACACTGTCTACATACCAGCCACCCCCACCCACTTCCCCAGAAGCACTGCGAAAAAAAATTGAAAAAGTGATTTCAATAATATTTTGCCGCAGGGGGTGGGGGGGGGGTGTTTGCGGGAGTGAAGCGCCACCTCCCTGAAATGAGTTTCTGCAGGTTGGGATGTCTGTGAAAGTGGCATTATATATAGATAGATTGTTATGTGCATTACTGTAAATATTCTCAGATTAAATTATAACCACATTTGCATCCATATAAATCGTCATCACAGGCAGACATGATAAACTGGATGGATGCAGGAAAAAATAGCTACCTGCTATTTAGAAATCCTTAATTATTGTAAAATATTTTACAGTATACACTTTCTGGTATTGCATAATATGTTCAGTATGGAAATTTTGAACTGATAGAAGCATATAGCAAAAGAAACACTTTTCTCTTCAAATTTCCAGTGCTTTCCTGTGTCCAAAGAACCCCAGTGCCATGCACAGTCACCAGTACAAATGAATGGCTGTACGTTAAGGTGACCAGATTTTTAAAATTAAATCCGGGGACATATTTTTTATTTTTTTTATTGGCAAATGGTGAACTATTTTATCAGTATATTTTCCTCAAATGATATATGCAGTGTAGGTGGTATGTGTTTATATAATGATTGTATGATATATAAGTTATTTCTCACATTTTGTCCATGAGAGAAAAAAAAAGAAAAGATACTTCTTAGAATTTTTTAGGATATGACTATCAAATTTTATGAAGAGAAGATAGAGAAAAAACTTGGGAGGGATGGGGCCCCAAAATCCAAATCTATTGCAGGCAGGGGCGGCTCCAGAAAATGTTTTTTTGAGGTGCTATGGTGGTGCTTGAAGTAAAAGTGAGGGTGCTAATGTGGCACGCTACTGCACACCTATGGGAGTGGCCAGTAAGTGGCGGTTTCTTCATGGCATACAATGGTGATCAGTATGTCCTGGCCTCTGTATACCAATAAAAAGCTAAAAAATGCAGCACAAACCTACACTTCCTTTATACAATTCTACAAATGGACTTATAAGTGCAATGATAAATGTATGAATGAATATCCAGTGCAAATCAACCAATGTATTACAATATAGTATAGTGTCACCTCCTCTGCAAAAATATTTTGAGAATTTGCAGAGCAAATAGTGGAGAAACCCCCTACATACAAAAATAACAGAGACGCAAATCAACCCATGTATTAGAACATAGTGATGGTGTCACCCTCTCTGCAAAAGGTAAGAAATATTGCAGAGCTGCAATGTGCAAATAGTCGTGAAACCCCCTATATATGATCATAATAAAATGTACAATTGAGGTAAATATTTTACATTTTATTAATATTATGATTATATATAGGGGAGTTCACCACTATTTGCACATTGCAGCTCTGCAATATTTCTTACCTCTTGTAGAGAGGGTGACACCATCACTACTATGTTCTAATACATGAGTTGATTTGCATTTCTGTTATTATTGTTGTATGTAGGGGGTTTCACCATTATTTGCACATTGAAGCTCTGCAATTTCTCACAATAGGGGTGACACCATCACTACTATATTGCAATACATTGGTTGATTTGCACTGGATATTCATTTATATGTTTTACCATTGCACTTATAAGCCCATTTGTACAATTAAAGTGTAGGGCAGCGCTGCATTTTTTTGCTTTTTATTGATTTGCGTTAGATGAGGGAACCAGCTAACAAGATTCTCTTATTGCTTTTGAGATTTTTTTAGTTGCATGGTAATTGTTTTACCTGATTTGTTATGCCCTCTGTATACTGGTAACCACTGGCCATGCATATTGGCGGTCAGTGCACCCCCTGTATGCTGGTGGTTAGTGTGCCCCTGTATGCTGGTGCTACATGCAGGGTGCAGGAGGGTGCTGGGTGCAGGGCTCAAGAGGATGCTACCTGTAGGGTGCAGGGCTCAGGAGGATGCTACCCGTAGTGTGCAGGGCTCAGGAGGATGCTACCCGTAGGGTGCAGGGCTCAGGAGGATGCTACCCGTAGGGTGCAGGGCTCAGGGGGTTGCTACCCGTAGGGTGCAGAGCTCAGGAGGATGCTACCCATAGGGTGCAGGGCTCAGGAGGATGCTACCTGTAGGGTGCAGGGCTCAGGAGGATGTTACCTGTAGGGTGCAGGGCTCAGGAGGATGCTACGTACAGAGTGCAGGGATCAGGAGTGCGTTTCATAAAGAGTGATGGTCAGAGACTGCAAACATAGTGCAGGACATGTTCAGACACTGCAGACATACTACAGCAGATGTTCTGAGACTGCAAACATACTACAGGAGATGGTCAGAGACTGCAGACATACTACAGGAGATGATCAGAGACTACAGACATACTACAGGAGATGATCAGAGACTGCAGACATACTACAGGAGATGATCAGAGACTGCAGACATACTACAGGACAGGGTCACTGCGGATATTACACAGGAGACGGTCAGAGACTGTGGATATTATACAGGAGATGGTCGGAGACTGCAGATATTATACAGGAGACAATCAGAGACTGCGGATATTATACAGGAGCTGGTCAGAGACTGCGGATATTATACAGGAGACGGTCAGAAACTGCAGATGTTATACAGGAGATGATCAGAGACTGCGGATATTATACAGGAGACAATCAGAGACTGCGGATATTATACAGGAGATGGTCAGAGACTGCGGATATTATACAGGAGACAGTCAGAAAATACTCCAATGAAAAGGGAGCCATGCTTAGGTCACTTTTCAGAGGCATCTGACATGCAGTGAGGAGGTAATATTTCCTTACTGCCTGTTTAACACCCTAAGTACCACTTTAAAGCACAGAGGACAAAATACTATTATAGGCTGAAAAAACAAAGCTCTTTGGCTGCAGTTAAGGAAAGGAGGGGGGGAGAGAGAGGGAAGGAAGGAGGAGGACGAGAGTCCGGTCACTGCTCACTCACTTCAGTCACAACGGCTTCAGGTGTACAGTGTGGCTGTCGGCTGCTCCATAAAGTTCATGTCCTATTCACACACAGCACACAGGCTGACGGAGTGGAGGGAGGGGCGAGAAGAAGCAGAGCCGCTCTGGCCTCTGCCATTCATGTGGAAGGGGGGCTGTGCTGTCTGTTCTCCGTGAGAACAGAACACAGACACTCAGCCCTGTGATAGATGCAGCCATCTCTGTATTCACACAGAAGGTTGGCAACACTGATGGGGCAGCCTATGCAGCGGCACTGTCCCGACACCCCCAATGTGTGGCATCCGGGGAAGACCTTCCCCCGCTCCCCCTCTTGATATGCCATTGGCGCTGCCCCCTAAATCCGGGGACAAGAGGGGGGACAAATTTGGAGCGGGGACAGCCTGCTCAGTCCGGGGACTGTCCCCGGAAACCGGAGATGTCTGGTCAGCCTACTGTACGTGGTCAGCTGCTTGTCAATGGCCTCTGCATCCAAGTTTACCCTCACATGCTTGTATGGAATATTTCCCATATGTCACTTTCATGTTTGGAAAAATACACCGTGCCTGCATTCACAGGTAAAAGCCGATGCATAAGCCATCAACATTTACTGGCCGCATACAGCCATTCACTTCTTTTGTGGTTTCCTAGGTGGAGGAAAGTGCTGGACATTTTCTCTCATGAGGCTTATGAGAAAGAAATGCTATTCACAAGAGCTTCCGGAAAGAATATTAAAAGTTCTTCCTTTGCAGCTGCAGATTCTTGTATAAAGGGGTGGAAGGAATGCAGGAAGGAAAAGTAGTAGCAGATACAAAAGCTTCTGCTGACTTGGGTAAAGCATTTGAAAGCTAATGATTGGAGCTCGGTTAATAGCTATTGCAGATGTTAAAGTGATTCTAAAGGCTAAGCTCGTTTGTCTTAAAATAAAAAAAAAAAGTTATAATTATCCTCTTTGTTCAACAGTATTGCACAGAGTGATCTCCTCGCCCCTTATCTGGAGTCCCCCGCCAGGGCTGTCCACTCCTCTCTCTCCTCCGAGTGCCCGCTTAGCAAGCCGATAGCTGAGCAGGCACCTGTGCGCACGCAGTCCCGAGCTATCCATAGACACACACAGCATGCAATGTTTCGAAATCACGCAGGTTAAAAAAGTTAAAAAAAAATTTTTTTTTATTACTGGCCCTCTGGCCCTTTAAAAAAAAAAATTGAAAAAAAAAGGTCCTTAAGTACACTGTGTTCGGACGCCGGACACAGTGCGATGCCTGACACAGTGCACTTATGGGAAGCGCCACGTCTATGCAATCGCGAGATTGCAGACGTGGCGCTGCATTTGCGGGCGTTTAGCCCGCCTTGCGGCGTTTCCTGCAGCGCCGAGTAGCTTCCGCCCGGCCATAGTAATATATACTACAGGCGCCGGGCAGAAGCTACTCGGTGCTTCAGATTTGATTGACATCTGACCTGAGTTAGATGTCACTTCCTGTTTCTATCTCTCATTGCGCCGAAGAGAGAGGAAACAGGAAGAATGCCGCTGCCAGTGTGAAGGAGACACCGCAGGAGAGGAGACAGCTAGGTAAGTACCGTTTGAAGTGACAGAGGCTACATTTGGGGGGGAGACAGAGGCTACATTTGGGGGGGACAGAGGCTGCATTTGGGGGGGCAGAGGCTGCATTTGGGGGGACAGAGGCTGCATTTGGGGGGGGACAGAGGCTACATTTGGGGGGACAGATGCTGCATTGGGGGGCAGAGGCTGTATTTGGGGGGGACAGAGGCTGCATTTGGGGGGGATAGAGGCTGCATTTGGGGGGGCAGAGGCTGTATTTGGGGGGACAGAGGCTATATTTGGGGGGACAGAGGCTGCATTTAGGGGGAGGGACAGAGGCTGCATTTGGGGGGAGGGACAGAGGCTGCATTTGGGGGAGGGACAGAGGCTGCATTTGGGGGGAGGGACAGAGGCTGCATTTGGGGGGACAGAGGCTGCATTTGGGAGGGATGGAGGCTGTATTTGGGGCGACAGAGGCTATGTTTGGGGGGGACAGAGGCTACATTTGGGGGGAGGGACAGAGGCTGCATTTGGGGGGGAACCAAGGCTGTATTGGGGGGGGGCTGCATTTGGGGGACAGAGGCTGTATTTGGGGGGGACAGAGGCTGCATTTGGGGGGGCAAAGGCTGTATTTGGGGGGACAGAGGCTGCATGGGGGGGACAGAGGCTGTATTGGGGGGGACAGAGGCTGCATTTGGGAGGGGGCCAGAGGCTGCATTTGGGGGCGGGACAGAGGCTGCATTTAGGGGTGGGACAGAGGCTGCATTTGGGGGGTGGGACAGAGGCTGCATGGGGGGGAAAGAGGCTGAATTTGGGGGGGCACAGAGGCTGAATTTGGGGGGCAGAGGCTGCATTTGGGGGGGACAGAGGCTGTATTTGGGGGGAAACAGAGGCTGCATTGGGGGGGACAGAGGCTGCATTTGGGGAGGTAGAGGCTGCATTTGGGGGGGGCAGAGGCTGCATTTATTGGGACACAGGCATGCTGCATTTAATGGGACACAGGCATGCTGCATTTGGGGGGGACAGAGGCTGCATTTGGTGGGACAGAGGCTGCATTTGGGGGGGACGGAGGCTGTATTTGGGGCGACAGAGGCTATGTTTGGGGGGGGGACAGAGGCTGCATTTGGGGGGAGGGACAGAGGCTGCATTTGGGGGGGAACCGAGGCTGTATTGGGGGGGACAGAGGCTGCATTTGGGGGGGCAAAGGCTGTATATGGGGGGACAGAGACTGTATTTGGGGGGACCAGAGGCTGCATTTGGGGGTGCGACAGAGGCTGCATTTGGGGGTGGGACAGAGGCTGCATTTGGGGGTGGGACAGAGGCTGCATTGGGGGGAAGAGGCTGCATTTGGGGGGGCACAGAGGCTGAATTTGGGGGGGGCAGAGGCTGCATTTGGGGGGCAGAGGCTGCATTTGGGGGGGGACAGAGGCTGTATTTGGGGGGAAACAGAGGTTGCATTGGGGGGGACAGAGGCTGCATTTGGGGGGGCAGAGGCTGCATTTGGGGGGGACAGAGGCTGCATTTAATGGGACACAGGCATGCTGCATTTGGGGGGGGCAGAGGCTGCATTTGGGGGGACAGAGGCTGCATCCTGACACCATAACAACCATGGTGCCGGGATGATTGAAGTGATAACACCAGGTGTTTGGAGTATCTTTATCTGCTGATTGTTAAACTTTCTAGAATACACATATTTCTTTTGTTGTGTAGGATCTAGGCCTGCTCTCTCCTCTCTCCCTCTCCCCCTCTCCCTCTCCCTCCATCCCTCGTTCATCTCAGACGCTAACCACACCACCTTAGAGCCATACCCACTATTTTGCTGAAACCACGCCCATTTTCACCAAGTGGGAGGGGTCAAAAAGGAAGGGCGGGATCTGGCGCCCCCCCGTCCTAAAACTTCACCAGCCACCACTGCACAGGACCCCTTCATCATGCCTGACAAACGTTGCCAAGAAACATTACACTTTCTTGTTTGTGATGTGATCATACTTCAATAAAAATGTTTGGACTTAACTTGAAAACCTATGGTGTGCTGGCAAACGTCTACACTTTGCTGATTTTATGTATTGTCAATTTTAGGATGTCAATTCAGTTCTGCACAGGCAGCAAGCAGTAACCTACTACAGTAGTTCTCAACCCAGTCCTCAAGTACCCCCAACAGGCCATGTTTGCAGGTTTTCCTTTATCTTGTAAAAAGAGAATAAAACTGCACTATTAATGATCAAATAAGCTAAGCTGCGACAAAAAGCGTTATACAATGCTAAACAGAAATAAAAAACAAAAACAAAATTATTGAGGTCATGAAACACTGTGATATGTGCTCACTATGACATATACCAGTGTGCTACACTAAGTAAACCTAAAAGTTTACAGCTCTAATCCGTGCAAAAACATAAATAAATAAGTGAATAATAAAAATATCAAATGATTATATATGAAAGCAAATACACAAATAATGTGATGATGAAAAAATGGTGAATTAAATCATGTAAAAATAGAGTAACTAAAGTCCAAAAACAATTGATGTCCCAATGCAAATAAGAAAAAAGTCCTTAAACAGATCCACTGGTGATATCTTCAAAGGTGATGTAAAAATAAACACCCCAAGGAAAAGTGCTCATAGTAAAGGTGCCTCCACCATGACAAACACTGCCGCTTACCAGAAGATTATGGTCCCTTAATCACAGGGGACCACTATCAGCAGATGACTGATAACCCCAGCCCTAGATCTTTAGAAAAGTAAATGGGACTTCTAATCACAGCGATGATGGTCTCCACATAGGAACGAACCCAGCAGCGAAATCCACATATAAATAATAAAAGCTCGCAATAGTGTAAAAATCCTTGGTGTTTTATTATAAGTATATAAATGAGACAAATGCGCACTTACATATTAGAAAAAAGTTAAAAGCATAGATGGGTTGAGCCGGCCGGCCTCAAACAACACCCGTAGCTTCCGGGACTACAGCATAAAGCGGTGACGTCAGCGATTTCGCTCCTCCTCCCTACTCGTTTCGTCACTAGCGGACGTGGTCACGGGAGCACAGGTGCTTTAAATCAGAGTCAATGGCTTGGTATTTTGGACAGCTATTTTATCTAAAGGAAATTCCCAAAACATGGCCTGTTGGGGGTACTTGAGGACAGGATTAAGAAACACTGACCTACTAGACACTAAAGCAAGCCATAGGTCATGGGTTCTCAACCTGTGGTCTTCCAGTCCCATCATGCCTTTGGGAGTCATACTTGATACTTGTGACTGTGAGCCTTACAATGCATCATGGGACTAGTTCTGCAACAGCTGGAGGGCCACCCATGCCATAGGTTATACAATTTTTTTATTCCTTCAACCACGAGTGAGAAGCATGCAGGTGAGAAAAAATGCTAGCACTTAAGTGATACCTAGCTCTTGGGTTCTAGTATTTAATTTTACAATGTTGTGAATATACAGTTTATAAATCATCAGTATACTAATTGTGGTTATACTGGGAGTGGTTGTGGTTATACAGGAAGTATAGCAAGCTCTTACTGTCTAACTGTACTGGATTCTGAATCATCATGTTGTGGTGATGTACATTTTTTCCTTTTTTTGTAAAAAAAGATAACACATACTGTAGTTAATAGTCACAACGTAATCTTTGATTATGTATGTCCCGTCCAAAAAACATTTTTTTTATGATCATATACATAGTTGCCAACATTGAAAAAATTTTTTAGGGACAATTTTTTTTGGCTGTAGGCGGAGTCGCATTATAATTAGGGGGCAGGGCCATGCGTTTGTAGGTGTGGCATATGAAAAAAATTTAAAATTCGGCGCGCGAAGAGCGCTGTGCTGAAAGATGGGCGTGGTTTATACAAAATAGTGCCCCCAGCGGAGTCCCTCCTTACATCAGGTGCCCCCATCAGCGGAGCCCCTCCTTACATCTGTGTCCCCATCAGCAGAGCCCCTCCTTACATCTGTGTCCCCAGCAGCGGAGTCCCTCCTTACATCTTGTGTCCCCATCAGTGGAGCCCCTCCTTACATCTGATGTCCCCATCAGCGAAGTCCCTCCTTACATCTAATGTCCCCATCAGCAGAACCCCTCCTTATATTTGGTGTCCCCATCAGTGGCGCCCTTCCTTACATCTGGTGTCCCCATCAGCGGAGCCCTCCTTACATCTGGTGTCCCCATTAGCAGAGTCTTCCTTACATCAGCTGTCCCCATCAGCAGAGCCCTCCTTACATCTGGTGTCCCCATCAGCAGAGTCCTCCTTACATCTGTGTCCCCATCAGTCCTCCTTACATTTGTGTTCCCATCAGTCCTCCTTACATGTGGTGTCCCCATCAGTCCTCCTTACATGTGGTGTCCCCATCAGTCCTCCTTACATGTCCTGGTGTCCCCATCAGTCCTCCTTACATGTCGTGGCGTCCCCATCAGTCCTCCTTACATGTCGTGGTGTTTCCATCCATAAGTCCTCCTTAAATGTTGTGGTGTCCCCATCAGTGCTCCTTACATGTCATGGTGTCAATATCAGTCCTCCTTACATCTGGTGTCCCAATCAGTCCTCTTTACATGTCCTGATGTCCCCATCAGTTCTCCTTACATCTGGTGTCCCCACCAGTCCTCCTTACATGTCGTGGTGTCCCCATCAGTCCTCCTTACATCTGGTGTCCCCATCAGTCCTCCTTACATGTCGTGGTGTCCTCATCCATCAGTCCTCCTTACATGTCATGGTGTCCCCATCAGTCCTCCTTACATGTCATGGTGTCCCCATCAGTCCTCCTTACATGTCTTGGTGTCCCCATCCATCAATCCTCCTTACATCTGGTGTCCCCATCAATCCTCCTTACATCTGGTGTCCCCATCAGTCCTCCCTACATCTGATATCCCCATCAGTCCTCCTTACATGCCCGTGGTGTCCCCATCAGTCCTCCTTACATCTGTTGTCCCCATCAGTCCTCCTTACACCTGGTGTCCCCATTAGTCCTCCTTACACCTGGTGTCCCCATCAGTCTTCCATGCATCTGGTGTCCCCATTAGTCCTCCTTACATCTGGTGTCCCCATCAGTCCTCCTTACATGCCTGTGGTGTCCCCATCAGTCCTCCTTACATGCCCGTGGTGTCCCCATCAGTCCTCTTTACATCTGGTGTCCCCATCAGTCCTCCTTACATGCCCGTGGTGTCCCCATCAGTCCTCCTTACATCTGTTGTCACCATCAGTCCTCCTTACACCTGGTGTCCCCATTAGTCCTCCTTACATCTGGTGTCCCCATCAGTCCTCCTTGCATCTGGTGTCCCCATCAGTCCTCCTTGCATCTGGTGTCCCCATTAGTCCTCCTTACATCTGGTGTCCCCATCAGTCCTCCTTACATGCCCGTGGTGTCCCCATCAGTCCTCTTTACATCTGGTGTCCCCATCAGTCATCCTTACATCTGGTGTCCCCATCAGTCCTCCTTACATCTGGTATCCCATCAGTCCTCCTTACATCTGGTGTCCCCATCAGTCCTCCTTACATGCCCGTGGTGTCCCCATCAGCTGAGTCCTCCTCACATCAGCGTCCGTCCCCAGCAGCAGAGCCGGCCTCACATCAATGTCCCCATCAGCAGAGTCCTCCTGTGTGTCCCTGGCAGCAAAACCCTCTTTCATGCCAACCGCGTCTGTCGTGTCCCATTCAGTGGTAGCTAGTGCGTTCCCGGGTTTCTCCTTGTGTTCTCCCCTCTCCACTGAACAAAAGGGGATTAGTCCTCACGGTGGCAGCAGCGGCCATCTTCTTATAGCCCGTCGGCTTTTTTTGCTAAAACATTCCCGATTTTCCTGGGACAAAAAGCTAAATTCCAGGAATTACATAGTTACATAGTTACATAGTTAGTAAGGTTGAATAAGGACACCAGTCCATCCAGTTCAACCTGGGTGAGTGTGGGTGCATGTCTACAATCATCCCTATTTTTATTTAAGGTACCCATATAGCGCCACCAATTCACGCAGCACTCTGCACATACATCGTACACCCACATCGGTCCCAACCCTCAAAGAGCCCACAATCCAAGGTCCCCAACTGACATTCATATACTAGGGCCAATTTTGAACAGAAGCCATTTAACCTAATTAATCAGGACGAGCTCCGATTGGGACGAGGGTCCCAAAATTGGGATTGTCCCAGGAAAATCGGGACTGTTGGCAAGTATGCATATGTATAAGTGGATCTGACACTCACAAAAACATTCACTGTGGGTTGAACTTCCAGGTGCATGTATATAAAATGATGATTAATTCACCCCAAATGAATGTTTGGTGAATGTCACATCCACTGCTTTATAAATGTGCCAGGTTTTGGATAGAGTTGAGAAGAGTTTGAACCCTGTCAGGTTTTCTTCTGCTTCTAACCTCTGCAGATTTTCTGATTACCAGCTTTCTATACACCTCATCTTTACCCCCCAGGCTCACTCACTAGAGCTGGCTAGACAACTCCCTCTTCTGAATCAAGGACGTAATCAATAAGAGCACAGAGACCCTCTTTTCATTTTAAGAATTACAAAACACTTTTAACATGCCTTCTAAATCCTTGTTCAGTTATCTTTTAAATATACACTATGTTTACTCTGTTTATTTATTATATTTACAGTTTTCCAGAATGTCTGCCTTTATCGAATCTTGCTTGGAAGGCCTTTCCGCACCATTGATAAGACACATATACCACCACATAAATAATGAGTTTGCCATTTTTTTCTGATGTAGCACCCTGGAGTTTAGGCAGGGTTGCTCCTCACAAATTTACTTGCCAGGAATAGTTATCCTGGTTAATTGTTAGAGATCTATTGATTTCTCGCTAAGTTTGGCCTTGTTGCACTTTTCTGTTCTACCACTAGGTGGTCGAGTACTTGGTGGTTAGGGATGAGCTACGTGTTCGAGTCGAACCCATGTTCGACTCGAACATCGGCTGTTCGCCCGTTCGCCGAATTGCGAACGATATGGGCCGTTCGCGCCAAATTCGTGTGGCGCGTCACGGCCCATAATTCACTGCGGCATCACAGTGCATTGCTTGCTGATGATTGGCCAAGCATGCACTATGACCCGCATGCTTGGCCAATCACAGCGCCGCCTGAACAGAGAGCCGTAATTGGCCAAAGCCAAGGAGGCTTTGGCCAATTATGGCTCAGGGGATTTAGTACACGCCCCACACTATATAAGGCCGCCTGTGTAGTGTGTGTTCCGGCGTTCATTGAGAGAGAGAGAGAGAGAGAGACAGACAGTGTCATTTGATTTGAGTTAGATAGATTAGGCAGAACAGTCAGTCAGTTAGCTGCACTTACAGTGTATTGTGTATATATATGCATCCCAGGTGTTGCATATATATATATATACACTGTATTCAGTTTAGCTAGATCCGTTCCTGTTATCTTCTAGACTATTTACATTTAGTGCAGTGCGTCCTGCTCACAGTGTTCAGCTAGATCCGTTCCTGTTATCTTCTAGACTATTTACATTTAGTGAAGTGCGTCCTGCTCACAGTGTTCAGCTAGATCCGTTCCTGTTATCTTCTAGACTATTTACATTTAGTGCAGTGCGTCCTGCTCACAGTGTTCAGCTAGATCCGTTCCTGTTATCTTCTAGACTATTTACATTTAGTGCAGTGCGTCCTGCTCACAGTGTTCAGCTAGATCCGTTCCTGTTATCTTCTAGACTATTTACATTTAGTGCAGTGCGTCCTGCTCACAGTGTTCAGCTAGATCCGTTCCTGTTATCTTCTAGACTATTTACATTTAGTGCAGTGCGTCCTGCTCACAGTGTTCAGCTAGATCCGTTCCTGTTATCTTCCTACTGACAGGCAGGCTTGTCTGGTTACAGTATACAAAGGAACCTGAAGAAAATTACTGGTGTTCTATTTGATCCTATTAGTACCACGGTCAGGCAGCTAGACTATTTACATTTAGTACAGTGCGTCCTGCTCACAGTGTTCAGCTAGATCCGTTCCTGTTATCTTCCTACTGACAGGCAGGCTTGTCTGGTTACAGTATATAAAGCTACCTGAAGAAAATTACTGGTGTTCTATTTGATCCTATTAGTACCACGGTCAGGCAGCTAGACTATTTACATTTAGTACAGTGCGTCCTGCTCACAGTGTTCAGCTAGATCCGTTCCTGTTATCTTCCTACTGACAGGCAGGCTTGTCTGGTTACAGTATATAAAGCTACCTGAAGAAAATTACTGGTGTTCTATTTGATCCTATTAGTACCACGGTCAGGCAGTTAGACTATTTACATTTAGTACAGTGCGTCCTGCTCACAGTGTTCAGCTAGATCCGTTCCTGTTATCTTCCTACTGACAGGCAGGCTTGTCTGGTTACAGTATATAAAGCTACCTGAAGAAAATTACTGGTGTTCTGTTTGATCCTATTAGTACCACGGTCAGGCAGCTAGACTATTTACATTTAGTACAGTGCGTCCTGCTCACAGTGTTCAGCTAGATCCGTTCCTGTTATCTTCCTACTGACAGGCAGGCTTGTCTGGTTACAGTATATAAAGCTACCTGAAGAAAATTACTGGTGTTCTATCCCAGCTTAGTGCAGCTACAGGCCATTAGTATGTCTGGAAGGCCAAGAAGGAGAGGCAGACAGTCACAAGCCAATAAGAGAGGGCAAGCAGGCTCTGTGTCTAGTGCTGGTCGTGGAGACGGTGCATCCTCATCAGCACGTTGCCATGGGACACACTTGGCCTTTTTTTCGGCAGCTGGCCGTGTTGAGCCGCAACATGCGGAAGACTTGGTCGAGTGGATGACCAAGCCGTCCTCATCCTCCTCATCCTCTCTCACCCATGCCCAGGGTGCTTTGTCTGGCAAAGCAGCGGCCTCTTCCCTCAGCTCAATGTCATCAGTGACTCCTTCCCTAGCTCCACCATGTCCTCCTGAGAATTCCCTCGAACTGTTTGACCACAGTGTTGGGTACATGCTCCAGGAGGATGCCCAGCGTTTGGAAGGCTCTGATGATGATACTGAGCTCGATGAAGGCAGTAACATGAGCACGGACAGAGGGGGTGCCCAAGAAGGACAGCAATCTGGCAGTCATGCTCCCCCTGCTGCAGCATACTGCCAGGTTTGCTCCAGTGATGAGGAGGGAGGGGATGATGAGGTCAGGGTGCCTGATAGGAGAGAGGAGGAGGAGGAGGAGGAGGAGGCGGCACATCACCAACGAGGCAGGATGCCCTCCAGGGGCCAGCCTAAGGGCAGCACATTGACTGCATCACACCCCAAAGCTCCACATGTGCAGGGCGCTGCAGTCTCTGCGCGTTATTCAAAAAGTTCTTTGGTGTGGGCCTTTTTTGAGACGAGTGCATCAGATCGCACCGCTGCTATTTGCAACATATGTCTCAAGCGTATCTCGCGTGGCCAAAACATCTCCCGCTTGGGTACCACATGCTTGACCAGACATATGTTGACCTGCCATGCAGTTCGTTGGCAAGCGTATCTAAAAGACCCACACCAAAGAACAAAGAGGATCTCTCCTTGCTCCTCATCAGCTGAGATTTCCAACCCCACTAGACCTCCAGTCCTCTCTGAGATCTGCAGTGAGAGGAATGAAGGTGTAGAATTAGGTGTGTCACAGCCAAGTACTTGTGGGCAATCTGCTTTTGGTACACCGACGTCAGATTGTACCAGGCAAATTTCCCTGCCCCAGCTGCTGCACCGCAGAAAAAAGTTTGCTCCCAGCCATCCACATGCCCAGCTGTTGAATGCTAGCTTGGCAAAATTGCTAGCACTTCAACTGCTGCCTTTTCAGTTGGTAGACTCTGCCCCCTTCCGTGAGTTTGTGGAATGTGCGGTTCCTCAGTGGCAGGTACCCAAACGCCACTTTTTCTCACGGAAGGCGATTCCGGCTCTCTACCGGCATGTGGAAGGCAATGTCCATGCCTCGCTGGACAGGGCGGTCAGCGGTAAGGTGCATATTACCGCTGACTCATGGTCCAGCAGGCATGGACAGGGACGTTACCTAAGTTTCACGGCGCATTGGGTGACTCTGCTGGCAGCTGGGAAGGATGCAGGACAAGGTGCAGTAGTGTTGGAGGTTGTTCCGCCACCACGCCTCCAAAATGCTGATTGTGACACACCTCTCTCCTCCACCCCCTCCTCTTCTTCTTCCTCCATGGCCTCTTCCTCGGAACCAGCAGTGCTCCGTAGTCGTTCAAGGGGCTACGCAAGTACGCAGGCCAAAAGATGCCATGCGGTGCTTGAGCTGGTGTGCTTGGGGGACAGGAGCCACACTGGGGCAGAGGTCCTGTCAGCTCTGCAGCGGCAGGTTCAGAGGTGGTTGACGCCACGCCAACTTAAGGCAGGAATGGTGGTTTGCGACAATGGCACCAACCTCCTCTCTGCCCTCCGACAGGGACAAATGACCCATGTGCCCTGTTTGGCTCACGTCCTTAACTTGGTGGTGCAGCGGTTCTTGGGCAGGTACCTGGGCTTACAGGATGTCCTGAGGCAGGCCATTAAAGTCTGTGTGCATTTCCGCCGGTCATATAATGCCAGTGCTCGGCTGACGGACCTCCAAAAGGAGTTTAACCTGCCCAAGAACCGCCTAATCTGTGACATGCCCACCAGGTGGAACTCAACGTTGGCCATGCTGCAGCGGCTGCACACGCAGCAGAGGGCCATCAATAAGTACCTGTGCGACTATGGCACCAGGACAGGGTCAGGGGAGCTTGGTTTTTTTTCCCCACGCAAGTGGGCCATGATCAGGGATGCATGCACTGTCCTGTTACCATTCGAGGAGGCCACGAGGATGGTGAGCAATGACAGTGCATGCATCAGTGACACTGTCCCCCTTGTCCACCTGTTGGAGCACACGCTGCGTGGAATAATGGACAGGGCACTTGAGGCAGAACAGAGGCAGGAAGAGGAGGACTTCCTTAGCTCTCAAGGCCCCCTTTATCCAGACAGTGTTCCTGCGTGCCCGCCGATCACACAGAAAGAGGACGAGGAGGAGGAGGAGGAGGAGGAGGAGGAAGATTGTGTCAGTATGGAGGTGGAGCCTGGCACTCAGCATCAGCAGCAGTCTTTAAGGGATCAGTCCCAAGAAACACATGGACTTGTACGTGGCTGGGAGGAGGTGGCTGCGGACGTTGTTGTCCTTAGTGACCCAGAGGACTCCGGACCGAATGCCTCAGCAAACCTACGCTGCATGGCCTCCCTGATCCTGCAAAGCCTGCGTAAGGATCCTCGTATTCGTGGTATCAAGGAGAAGGACCAATACTGGCTGGCAACCCTCCTTGATCCACGTTACAAGGGTAAAGTTGCGGACCTTATCTTGCCATCGCAGAGGGAGCAGAGGATGAAACATCTTCGGGAGGCCTTGCAGAAAGGTCTGTGCAATGCGTTCCCAGAGACTGGGAGGTTACAAACTCCTGTTTCTGGACAACGTGTTGCTGAGGCTTCGGTCAGTCAAAGAAGGAGCGGTGGAGAAGGTGGCCGTCTGACCGATGCGTTCAGACAATTTTTTGGTCCGCAGCCCCAAGGTATGATCGGTTCCAGCAACCATCGCCAGCGTCTGTTTTACATGGTGCAGGAATACCTAGGGGCAAGATCAGACTTGGACACCTTTCCCACCGAAAATCCTCTGGGTTACTGGGTCTTGAGGATGGATCACTGGCCAGAGCTTGCACAGTATGCAATTGAGCTACTGGCCTGTCCTGCATCCAGCGTTCTTTCGGAACGCACATTCAGTGCTGCTGGAGGCGTGGTAACCGATCACAGGGTGCGTCTGTCCACCGACTCGGTCGATCGGCTGACCTTCATAAAAATGAATCAGTCTTGGATCACCACCAGCTACCAAGCACCTGATGCTGATGTAACCGAATAATTTTTTTTTAAATCTCAGATCTAGGGATGAGCCGAACACCCCCCGGTTCGGTTCGCACCAGAACCCGCGAACGGACCGCAAGTTCGCACGAACGTTAGAACCCCATTGACGTCTATGGGACTCGAACGTTCGAAATCAAAAGTGCTCATTTTAAAGGCTAATTTGCATGGTATTGTCCTAAAAAGGGTTTGGGGACCCGGGTCCTACCCCAGGGGACATGTATCAATGCAAAAAAAACTTTTAAAAACGGCCGTTTTTTCGGGAGCAGTGATTTTAATGATGCTTAAAGTAAAAAAAAAAAAGTGAAATATTCCTTTAAATATCGTACCTGGGGGGTGTCTATAGTATGCCTGTAAAGTGACGCGTGTTTCCCATGTTTAGAACAGTCCCTGCACCAAATGTCATTTTTAAAGGAAAAAATCTCATTTAAAACTGCTTGCGGGTTTAATGTCATGTCGGGTCATGGCAATATGGATGAAAATCAGTGAGACAAACGGCATGGGTACCCCCCAGTCCATTACCAGGCCCTTTGGGTCTTGTATGGATATTAAGGGGAACCCCGCACCCAAATTAAAATAAGGAAAGGTCCCTATATACTCTGAACAGCAGTATACAGGCGGTGCAAACAAGACAGGGACTGTAGGTTTGTTGTTAAGTAGAATCTGTTTGTAATTTTGAACATTTTTAATGTGTTTAGCTCCAGCCAAAAAATCTTTTCTAAGCTTTTTGGAAAACATAGGGAAGGGTTATCACCCCTGTGACATTTGTTTTGCGTCTTTCCTCCTCTTCAGAAGATTTCACCTCACTTTTTTGTCCCAATGAAAAATGTTTTTTGAAAATTTGGGTTTTTTTGTGGAACAAGGATTGGAAAGCATCAGTGGAAAGGAAAAATTGTTTTCCCATATTAACTCTTACAGGAGAGAATTTCCCTTCCTTAGGGGTAGATTTCATCTCACTTCCTGTTGTCTCCTTCCGTTTGCAAGTAGGAGTCGTTTGTAAGTTAGATGTTTGAAAGTAGGGTCCTGCCCTATATACTCAGCAGAAATTTGGGCCTTAGGTGTTGCTGTGGCCAAAACACTGTAAGCCCTCACAGGGCCCTGCTGTGAAATATTAGATCAAGAATTGTAATTACATGCCCCTGTTGAACAGGAGCTGAAAAATTAGGCCTTAGGCACTGGTGCTGGTGCCACAACACTGCAACCCCTCACAGACACTCTAGTTGGAACGCAGGAACGAGCCCTGCTGCAAAGTATTGCATCAAAAATTGTAATTACACGCCCCTGTTAGACAGGGGCAGAAAAATTGGGTCTTAGGCACTGGTGCTGGTGCCACAACACTGCAACCCCTCACAGACACTCTAGTTGAAACGCAGGAACAAGCCCTGCTGCAAAGTATTGCATCAAAAATTGTAATTACACGCCCCTGTTAGACAGGGGCTGAAAAATTGGGTCTTAGGCACTGGTGCTGGTGCCACAACACTGCAACCCCTCACAGACACTCTAGTTGGAATGCAGGAACGAGCCCTGCTGCAAAGTATTACATCAAAAATTGTAATTACACGCCCCTGTTAAACAGGGGCTGAAAAATTGTGCCTTAGGCACTGGTGGTGGCGCCCAGAACCAAAAATGTTCTTACAAGCTATCAGCGTGATGATTGAGGAGGAAGAGGATAATTACTCAGGGATAGTCACTCAGCATCAGCATAGGCAGTCTTTGAAGGGATCTGAGATTTCAAAAAAAATTATTCGGTTACATCTGCATCAGGTGCTTGGTAGCTGGTGGTGATCCAAGACTGATTCATTTTTATGAAGGTCAGCCGATCGACCGAGTCGGTGGACAGACGCACCCTGTGATCGGTTACCACGCCTCCAGCAGCACTGAATGTGCGTTCCGAAAGAACGCTGGATGCAGGACAGGCCAGTAGCTCAATTGCATACTGTGCAAGCTCTGGCCAGTGATCCATCCTCAAGACCCAGTAACCCAGAGGATTTTCGGTGGGAAAGGTGTCCAAGTCTGATCTTGCCCCTAGGTATTCCTGCACCATGTAAAACAGACGCTGGCGATGGTTGCTGGAACCGATCATACCTTGGGGCTGCGGACCAAAAAATTGTCTGAACGCATCGGTCAGACGGCCACCTTCTCCACCGCTCCTTCTTTGACTGACCGAAGCCTCAGCAACACGTTGTCCAGAAACAGGAGTTTGTAACCTCCCAGTCTCTGGGAACGCGTTGCACAGACCTTTCTGCAAGGCCTCCCGAAGATGTTTCATCCTCTGCTCCCTCTGCGATGGCAAGATAAGGTCCGCAACCTTACCCTTGTAACGTGGATCAAGGAGGGTTGCCAGCCAGTATTGGTCCTTCTCCTTGATACCACGAATACGAGGATCCTTACGCAGGCTTTGCAGGATCAGGGAGGCCATGCAGCTTAGGTTTGCTGAGGCATTCGGTCCGGAGTCCTCTGGGTCACTAAGGACAACAACGTCCGCAGCCACCTCCTCCCAGCCACGTACAAGTCCATGTGTTCCTTGGGACTGATCCCTTAAAGACTGCTGATGCTGAGTGCCAGGCTCCACCTCCATACTGACACAATCTTCCTCCTCCTCCTCCTCCTCCTCCTCGTCCTCTTCCTGTGTGATCGGCGGGCACGCAGGAACACTGTCTGGATAAAGGGGGCCTTGAGAGCTAAGGAAGTCCTCCTCTTCCTGCCTCTGTTCTGCCTCAAGTGCCCTGTCCATTATTCCACGCAGCGTGTGCTCCAACAGGTGGACAAGGGGGACAGTGTCACTGATGCATGCACTGTCAGTGCTCACCATCCTCGTGGCCTCCTCGAATGGTGACAGGACAGTGCATGCATCCCTGATCATGGCCCACTGGCGTGGGGAAAAAAAACCAAGGTCCCCTGACCCTGTCCTGGTGCCATAGTCGCACAGGTACTCATTGATGGCCCTCTGCTGCGTGTGCAGCCGCTGCAGCATGGCCAACGTCGAGTTCCACCTGGTGGGCATGTCACAGATTAGGCGGTTCTTGGGCAGGTTAAACTCCTTTTGGAGGTCCGTCAGCCGAGCACTGGCATTATATGACCGGCGGAAATGCACACAGACTTTCCTGGCCTGCCTCAGGACATCCTGTAAGCCCGGGTACCTGCCCAAGAACCGCTGCACCACCAAGTTAAGGACGTGAGCCAAACAGGGCACATGGGTCAGTTGTCCCTGTCGGAGGGCAGAGAGGAGGTTGGTGCCATTGTCGCAAACCACCATTCCTGCCTTAAGTTGGCGTGGCGTCAACCACCTCTGAACCTGCCCCTGCAGAGCTGACAGAACCTCTGCCCCAGTGTGGCTCCTGTCCCCCAAGCACACCAGCTCAAGCACCGCATGGCATCTTTTGGCCTGCGTACTTGCGTAGCCCCTTGAACGCCTACGGAGCACCGCTGGTTCCGAGGAAGAGGCCATGGAGGAAGAAGAAGAGGAGGGGGTGGAGGAGAGAGGTGTGTCACAATCAGCATTTTGGAGGCGTGGTGGCGGAACAACCTCCAACACTACTGCACCTTGTCCTGCATCCTTCCCAGCTGCCAGCAGAGTCACCCAATGCGCCGTGAAACTTAAGTAACGTCCCTGTCCATGCCTGCTGGACCATGAGTCAGCGGTAATATGCACCTTACCGCTGACCGCCCTGTCCAGCGAGGCATGGACATTGCCTTCCACATGCCGGTAGAGAGCCGGAATCGCCTTCCGTGAGAAAAAGTGGCGTTTGGGTACCTGCCACTGAGGAACCGCACATTCCACAAACTCACGGAAGGGGGCAGAGTCTACCAACTGAAAAGGCAGCAGTTGAAGTGCTAGCAATTTTGCCAAGCTAGCATTCAACCGCTGGGCATGTGGATGGCTGGGAGCAAACTTCTTTCGGCGGTGCAGCAGCTGGGGCAGGGAAATTTGCCTGGTACAATCTGACGTCGGTGTACCAAAAGCAGATTGCCCATAAGTACTTGGCTGTGACACACCTAATTCTACACCTTCATTCCTCTCACTGCAGGTCGCAGAGAGGACTGAAGGTCTAGTGGGGTTGGAAATCTCAGCTGATGAGGAGCAAGGAGAGATCGTCTTTGTTCTTTGGTGTGGGTCTTTTAGATACGCTTGCCAACGAACTGCATGGCAGGTCAACATATGTCTGGTCAAGCATGTGGTACCCAAGCGGGAGATGTTTTGGCCACGCGAGATACGCTTGAGACATATATTGCAAATAGCAGCGGTGCGATCTGATGCACTCGTCTCAAAAAAGGCCCACACCAAAGAACTTTTTGAATAACGCGCAGAGACTGCAGCGCCCTGCACATGTGGAGCTTTGGGGTGTGATGCAGTCAATGTGCTGCCCTTAGGCTGGCCCCTGGAGGGCATCCTGCCTAGTTGGTGATGTGCCACCTCCTCCTCCTCCTCCTCCTCCTCCTCCTCCTCTCTCCTATCAGGCACCCACGTTGAGTCAGTGACCTCATCATCCCCTCCCTCCTCATCACTGGAGCAAACCTGGCAGTATGCTGCAGCAGGGGGAGCATGACTGCCAGATTGCTGTCCTTCTTGGGCACCCCCTCTGTCCGTGCTCATGTTACTGCCTTCATTGAGCTCAGTATCATCATCAGAGCCTTCCAAACGCTGGGCATCCTCCTGGAGCATGTACCCAACACTGTGGTCAAACAGTTCGAGGGAATCCTCATGAGGACATGGTGGAGCTAGGGAAGGAGTCACTGATGACATTGAGCTGAGGGAAGAGGCCGCTGCTTTGCCAGACAAAGCACCCTGGGCATGGGTGAGAGAGGATGAGGAGGATGAGGACGGCTTGGTCATCCACTCGACCAAGTCTTCCGCATGTTGCGGCTCAACACGGCCAGCTGCCGAAAAAAAGGCCAAGCGTGTCCCATGGCCACGTGCTGATGAGGATGCACCGTCTCCACGACCAGCACTAGACACAGAGCCTGCTTGCCCTCTCTTATTGGCTTGTGACTGTCTGCCTCTCCTTCTTGGCCTTCCAGACATACTAATGGCCTGTAGCTGCACTAAGCTGGGATAGAACACCTGTAATTTTCTTCAGGTAGCTTTATATACTGTAACCAGACAAGCCTGCCTGTCAGTAGGAAGATAACAGGAACGGATCTAGCTGAACACTGTGAGCAGGACGTACTGCACTAAATGTATATAGCAGGAACGGATCTAGCTGAACACTGTGAGCAGGACGCACTGCACTGAATGTAAATAGCAGGAACGGATCTAGCTGAACACTGTGAGCAGGACGCACTGCACTGAATGTAAACAGCAGGAACGGATGTAGCTAAACACTGTGAGCAGGACGCACTGCACTGAATGTAAATAGCAGGAACGGATCTAGCTGAACACTGTGAGCAGGACGCACTGCACTGAATGTAAATAGCAGGAACGGATCTAGCTGAACACTGTGAGCAGGACGCACTGCACTGAATGTAAACAGCAGGAACGGATGTAGCTAAACACTGTGAGCAGGACGCACTGCACTGAATGTAAATAGCAGGAACGGATCTAGCTGAACACTGTGAGCAGGACGCACTGCACTGAATGTAAATAGCAGGAACGGATCTAGCTGAACACTGTGAGCAGGACGCACTGCACTGAATGTAAACAGCAGGAACGGATGTAGCTAAACACTGTGAGCAGGACGCACTGCACTGAATGTAAATAGCAGGAACGGATCTAGCTGAACACTGTGAGCAGGACGCACTGCACTGAATGTAAATAGCAGCAACGGATCTAGCTGAACACTGTGAGCAGGACACACTGTACTAAATGTAAATAGTCTAGCTGCCTGACCGTGGTACTAATAGGATCAAAAAGAACACCTGTAATTTTCTTCAGGTAGCTTTATATACTGTAACCAGACAAGCCTGCCTGTCAGTAGGAAGATAACAGGAACGGATCTAGCTGAACACTGTGAGCAGGACGTACTGCACTGAATGTAAATAGCAGCAACGGATCTAGCTGAACACTGTGAGCAGGACGCACTGCACTGAATGTAAATAGCAGGAACGGATCTAGCTGAACACTGTGAGCAGGACGCACTGCACTGAATGTAAATAGCAGGAACGGATCTAGCTGAACACTGTGAGCAGCACGCACTGCACTGAATGTAAATAGCAGGAACGGATCTAGCTGAACACTGTGAGCAGGACGCACTGCACTGAATGTAAATAGCAGGAACGGATCTAGCTGAACACTGTGAGCAGGACGCACTGCACTGAATGTAAATAGCAGGAACGGATCTAGCTGAACACTGTGAGCAGGACGCACTGCACTGAATGTAAATAACAGGAACGGATCTAGGTGAACACTGTGAGCAGGACACACTGTACTAAATGTAAATAGTCTAGCTGCCTGACCGTGGTACTAATAGGATCAAAAAGAACACCTGTAATTTTCTTCAGGTAGCTTTATATACTGTAACCAGACAAGCCTGCCTGTCAGTAGGAAGATAACAGGAACGGATCTAGCTGAACACTGTGAGCAGGACGTACTGCACTAAATGTATATAGCAGGAACGGATCTAGCTGAACACTGTGAGCAGGACGCACTGCACTGAATGTAAATAGCAGCAACGGATCTAGCTGAACACTGTGAGCAGGACGCACTGCACTGAATGTAAATAACAGGAACGGATCTAGCTGAACACTGTGAGCAGGACACACTGTACTAAATGTAAATAGTCTAGCTGCCTGACCGTGGTACTAATAGGATCAAAAAGAACACCTGTAATTTTCTTCAGGTAGCTTTATATACTGTAACCAGACAAGCCTGCCTGTCAGTAGGAAGATAACAGGAACGGATCTAGCTGAACACTGTGAGCAGGACGTACTGCACTGAATGTAAATAGCAGCAACGGATCTAGCTGAACACTGTGAGCAGGACGCACTGCACTGAATGTAAATAGCAGGAACGGATCTAGCTGAACACTGTGAGCAGGACGCACTGCACTGAATGTAAATAGCAGGAACGGATCTAGCTGAACACTGTGAGCAGCACGCACTGCACTGAATGTAAATAGCAGGAACGGATCTAGCTGAACACTGTGAGCAGGACGCACTGCACTGAATGTAAATAGCAGGAACGGATCTAGCTGAACACTGTGAGCAGGACGCACTGCACTGAATGTAAATAGCAGGAACGGATCTAGCTGAACACTGTGAGCAGGACGCACTGCACTGAATGTAAATAACAGGAACGGATCTAGCTGAACACTGTGAGCAGGACACACTGTACTAAATGTAAGTAGTCTAGCTGCCTGACCGTGGTACTAATAGGATCAAAAAGAACACCTGTAATTTTCTTCAGGTAGCTTTATATACTGTAACCAGACAAGCCTGCCTGTCAGTAGGAAGATAACAGGAACGGATCTAGCTGAACACTGTGAGCAGGACGTACTGCACTAAATGTATATAGCAGGAACGGATCTAGCTGAACACTGTGAGCAGGACGCACTGCACTGAATGTAAATAGCAGCAACGGATCTAGCTGAACACTGTGAGCAGGACGCACTGCACTGAATGTAAATAGCAGGAACGGATCTAGCTGAACACTGTGAGCAGCACGCACTGCACTGAATGTAAATAGCAGGAACGGATCTAGCTGAACACTGTGAGCAGGACGCACTGCACTGAATGTAAATAGCAGGAACGGATCTAGCTGAACACTGTGAGCAGGACGCACTGCACTGAATGTAAATAGCAGGAACGGATCTAGCTGAACACTGTGAGCAGCACGCACTGCACTGAATGTAAATAGCAGGAACGGATCTAGCTGAACACTGTGAGCAGGAAGCACTGTACTGAATGTAAATAGCAGGAACGGATCTAGCTGAACACTGTGAGCAGGACACACTGCACTGAATGTAAATAGTCTAGATAGAAGATAACAGGAACGGATCTAGCTAAACTGAATACAGTGTATATATATATATGCAACACCTGGGATGCATATATATACACAATACACTGTAAGTGCAGCTAACTGACTGACTGTTCTGCCTAATCTATCTAACTCAAATCAAATGACACTGTCTCTCTCTCTCTCTATCGCTCAGCACACCGGAACACACACTACACAGGGCCGCCGTGCAGGCGGCCTTATATAGTGTGGGGTGTGTACTAAATCCCCTGAGCCATAATTGGCCAAAGCCACCCTGGCTTTGGCCAATTACAGCTCTCTCTACTGACGGCGCTGTGATTGGCCAAGCATGCGGGTCATAGTGCATGCTTGGCCAATCATCAGCCAGCAATGCACTGCGATGCCGCAGTGAATTATGGGCCGTGACGCGCCACACGAATTTGGCGCGAACGGCCCATATCGTTCGCAATTCGACGGACGGTCGAACAGCCGATGTTCGAGTCGAACATGGGTTCGACTCGAACACGAAGCTCATCCCTACTCAGATCCCTTCAAAGACTGCCTATGCTGATGCTGAGTGACTATCCCTGAGTAATTATCCTCTTCCTCCTCAATCATCACGCTGATAGCTTGTAAGAACATTTTTGGTTCTGGGCGCCACCACCAGTGCCTAAGGCACAATTTTTCAGCCCCTGTTTAACAGGGGCGTGTAATTACAATTTTTGATGTAATACTTTGCAGCAGGGCTCGTTCCTGCATTCCAACTAGAGTGTCTGTGAGGGGTTGCAGTGTTGTGGCACCAGCACCAGTGCCTAAGGCCCAATTTTTCTGCCCCTGTCTAACAGGGGCGTGTAATTACAATTTTTGATGCAATACTTTGCAGCAGGGCTCGTTACTGCATTCCAACTAGAGTGTCTGTGAGGGGTTGCAGTGTTGTGGCACCAGCACCAGTGCCTAAGGCCCAATTTTTCTGCCCCTGTCTAACAGGGGTGTGTAATTACAATTTTTGATGCAATAATTTGCAGCAGGGCTCGTTCCTGCGTTCCAACTAGAGTTTCTGTGAGGGGTTGCAGTGTTGTGGCACCAGCACCAGTGCCTAAGGCCTAATTTTTCAGCTCCTGTTCAACAGGGGCATGTAATTACAATTCTTGATCTAATATTTCACAGCAGGGCCCTGTGAGGGCTTACAGTGTTGTGGCCACAGCAACACCTAAGGCCCAAATTTCTGCTGCGTATATAGGGCAGGACCCTACTTTCAAACATCTAACTTACAAACGACTCCTACTTGCAAACGGAAGGAGACAACAGGAAGTGAGATGAAATCTACCCCTAGGAAGGGAAATTCTCTCCTGTAAGAGTTAATATGGGGAAAAAATTCTCCTTTCCACTGATGCTTTCCAATCCTTGTTCCACAAAAAAACCCAAATTTTCAAAAAACATTTTTCATTGGGACAAAAAGTGAGGTGAAATCTTCTGAAGAGGAGGAAAGACAGCAAAACAAATGTCACAGGGGTGATAACCCTTCCCTATGTTTTCCAAAAAGCTTAAAAAAGATTTTTTGGCTGGAGCTAAACACGTTAAAAATGTACCCGTTCAAAATTACAAAGAGATTCTACTTAACAACAAACCTACAGTCCCTGTCTTGTTTGCACCGCCTGTATACTGCTGTTCAGAGTATATAGGGCCTTTCCTTATTTTAATTTGGGTGCGGGGTTCCCCTTAATATCCATACAAGACCCAAAGGGCCTGGTAATGGACTGGGGGGTACCCATGCCGTTTGTCTCACTTATTTTCATCCATATTGCCATGACCCGACATGACATTAAACCCGCAAGCAGTTTTAAATGAGATTTTTTCCTTTAAAAATGACATTTGGTGCAGCGACTGTTCTAAACACGGGAAACACGCGTCACTTTACAGGCATACTATAGACACCCCCCAGGTACAATATTTAAAGGAATATTTCACTTTCTTTTTTTTTTACTTTAAGCATCATTAAAATCACTGCTCCCGAAAAAACGGCCGTTTTTAAACGTTTTTTTTGCATTGATACATGTCCCCTGGGGTAGGACCCGGGTCCCCAAACCCTTTTTAGGACAATACCATGCAAATTAGCCTTTAAAATGAGCACTTTTGATTTCGAACGTTCGAGTCCCATAGACGTCAATGGGGTTCTAACGTTCGTGCGAACTTTCGGTCCGTTCGCAGGTTCCGGTGCGAACCGAACCGGGGGATGTTCGGCTCATCCCTATTGGTGGTACTAGATATGAGAAGGGCAACGCAAGGTCAAGTTATGGGTATATGGGGTATCTCAGCCAATGGGCAGGGGTTTTCTTGAATCCCTTGGCCTGCTGGGAGAGTCTATATATCTGGTGGAGTCAGGCGATCCATGTTCTGTGCCACCTGCATGGCTGTCTGGGTGGACCTGTGTCATATTGCCCGGGCTTCTAGGCTGCAGATGGGCCTATCCCAGGCACATCTGGCTGTTAGGCTGTCTATGGGGCTATCCAGAAGCAAGAGAGCAGCGCAGGGTTGGGACTGCGGCTTGCAGTCCAACCAAAAGTGACGGACCTGCTGGCCGGAGAACCTGTCGTGGTTGAAGATAGAGGGGAAGGTGTCGCCAGTAAGGGATGATCCACCTAATTACCAGGGACCACAGTGAGTAACTGAAGCAAGTACCGGACCAGCATTCTCGACCATCCGGGGATGGTGAAGCAGGACCATCTTAATAGCATTGTGGGTCCCTGGGCAAAGTAATGCACTAGGGCCCCCACAAGCCTGCACTACCGCTCACCAAATGCAACCCATTTAAATAAAAGGGTCTGCGCTGCAAGTTCCCCACAACCGCAGAGCAGTATATAGAAGTCAGTAAAAGGTAGGATGATGTATAGAGGTCAGAAATAGGTAAGCCAGTGTATAAAGGTCAGTCAGTAATAGGTAGGGCGGTGTGAAGAGGTCAGTAATAGGTAGGGCGGTGTATAGCAGTAATAGGTAGGGTGGTGTGTAGAGGTCGGTATTAGGTAGGGAGGTGTGTAGAGGTCAGTAATAGGTAGGGCAGTGTGTAGAGGTCAGTAATAGGTAGGGCGGTGTGTAGAGGTCAGTAATAGGTAGGGTGGTATGTAATAAGAGGCATCGGGAGCTTGGTCCCCAACCAGGCTTCACCAAAGAAATAGGGGCAATTGCAATTTTAGTTTTCCATCCCACTCCATTACTCCACTCACAGCCCTTCACTTGTTCACCTTTTGGTTTTTCAAGTACACAGTATACCCATTAGATCCTGCCCTATTTTATCTATTTAGACTCCAGTTCTTTATGTTTGTTAGTCCCCCCGAGTCGCCTCACTCTACCCCCTTATATACATAAATACTGTCTAATTGACATGTTGTATTAAAACTTTGCTACTGTTTATGTCTTTGGGTAACTATATTGTTCTTGATCATCTGCTAATTAAATTACAGATACCCTCCTGATGAAGCAGCAATAGTCCGCAAAACTAGTTGAGACGCTTTCCGTGATCAATTGTCCCACTGTGATCTTCCCCATCTGGGGATCATTATCTTGGTGATATACATGGATTGTTACCATGCTTTTTAACCTGTAACTGATCAATATTTTTGTATCAATACATTTTTGTAATATTTTTATATATCTGTTATACATTTGAATTTTCTTGCTCTGCTGTACCGACTCCTAATCACAGATCATAGTGAATGTGTTACAGAATTCAAAGAAAAAATGTGTGGGGATCTTCACAAAGTACTTTTTCCAGCTTCAAGATTGTTTATATTATTATGAGTAGGCTGAACGTAATTTAAACACCATGTGGAAATTAATACTGTATTTGATTTTAAATTTTGGCCATAGATATACTTTAAATGGTAGCAGCAGTGACAGAACTTGTTAGCTTTGTTAGCACATGAATTAACACAGTTCCATGAAGTTTTAGTGATTGTATGTGACCGGGACATTTATATATTCTATTATTTATGATGTATTTATGTCAATACTGTTTCTTTTTAAAATTGCCTTCTAAGTTCCAAATATGGTTGTTAAAATGTATATAGTATGTTATTTTAGTGACTATAAATATTTTGACATATAAATCTTTAGTTGTGCGCTAACATCTGTTTTATACTTAAATTTAAGTGTCAAAGAAAATTTAGAAAAGTTACACATGCTGCTTTTAGTGAAACTTACAAAGCGGTCGCTGAATACAAAGATATAGGTTAAGTTACAGTATATGCATATTTCAGCCTTTCCCTGACCAAGTCTCCTTATTGGTCAATGACACTTGCTGTCACATAAAAGGACCGAGTGGGGTTTTTTTTTTACAGTGAGGGCCAGTTCCCACCACATGCAGTCCAGTGCGTTTTTGTTCTGCATCAAAAACGTATGGAAAGTAGGTTATATGGTCTCCAATAGCATAGTTCACACCAGGCCCTTGGGTCTAGTATGGATTCGGAGGGGACCCCCATGCCAAAATGTTAAAAAAAAATGGCGCGGGGGTCCCCCCAAAATCCATACCAGACCCTTATCTGTGCATGCAGCCCGGCAGGTCAGGAAAGGGAGGGGACGAGCGAGCGCCCCCCTCCTGAACCATACCAGGCCGCATGCCCTCAACATGGGGGGATTGGTGCTTTAGGGCACCCATCAGCGCCAATGTCCTCCACTTCTTAAATAATGATAGGGGCGTGGCAATCAGATTACATCACCCAGAGGCCACGCCCCCTTGCGATGTCACGGACCTGTCATGCCCCGAGCAGTGATATCACAAGGGGTTGTGGCCTCCGGGTGACGCAATCCGATTGCCACGCCCCGATCATTATTTAAGAAATGCAGGACATCGGCGCTGACAGATCAGTGGGACGCAGCATCGGAGGAGGGTCATCGGCAGGAGTGGCGGCAAAGGAAGAAGAAGACAGAAGAAGAGCGGAAGAAGGGGGAGAAAGAGAAGACTGGAGGATGTAGATGCGGGAGAAAATGGAGGAAGACCGGAGGAAGAAGCGGAGAAGAAGAAGAAGATTTTTAATAAAAGACTTGTCAAAAACTGTCTACTGTATTTTTTAACACTACACTACTTTTTTTTTAGTGAATGGGTAGGGGTATACCATACTCATTCACATAGGGGGGGGCGAGATCTGGGGGTCCCCTTGTTAAAGGGGGCTTCCAGATTCCAATAAGCCCCCCCGCCCACAGACCATGACAACCACTGGGCAAGGGTTTCGGAAAGAGGCCCTTGTCCCCATCAACATGGGGGCAAGGTGCTTTGGGGTGGGGAGGCGCAGAGCCCCCCCACCCCAAAGCACCCATCCCCCCATGATGAGGGCATGCGGCCTGGTATGGTTCAGGAGGGGGCGCTTGCTCATCCCCTCCCTTTCCTGACCTGCCAGGCTGCATGCTCGGATAAGGGTCTGGTATGGATTTTGGGGGGACCCCCACACCATTTTTTAAAACATTTTTGGCATGGGGGTCCCCTCCAGATCCATACTAGACCCAAGGGCCTGGCATGGACCTGGGGGGGGACCCCACGCTGTTTTTTCTCTTGATTTTTTTTTTAGCTGACAATTCTTTTGTTTTTACATTGAGCGGGAAGCTCGCTGACAACTGATGGCTCATCGGTTGTTAGGAACGCGGCGGCCAACTTCCCGGCCCCCTCCTTAGCAACCAGCTATATACAGTGTAAAAAAAAAAAGAAAAAGCAAATTGCGTCAAAATTTGTGTAAAAATCGTGGTAAAAACGCGTGTCCAAAAATGCGGCAAGCACCGCAAAAAGCACTGCAGAAAAGCTCAAAAGCAACATGCATAGATGTGAATCGAGCCTAAGGCCTTGTTCACACCTATGCTTTTTTTAGTGTGTTTTCAGTTTTGCAGAAACACACTACAATCCATTTAACATGTGTTCCTATGGATGTAGTTCACATCTGTGCATTTTATGGAAAGGGCCAGGGACTTTTTTCTGGTTTTTGGTTCCATAGACTTTAATTGATCAAAAATGTGTATTGAAAAATGCTAAGGCTCGATTCACACCTATGCATGTTGCTTTTGAGCGTTTTTGGAGGGTTTTTTTTCATGCTTGCCACGTTTTTGAGCAGCGTTTTTGCCGCGTTTTTACCGTGATTTGCGTTTTGCGTTTTTTTTTTGTTTTTTTTTTTTTTACATTTTTTTTTTACAGTCTTAAAAAAAAATTAAAAAAAAAAAAAAAAAAAACGGCAAAAATGCACCAAAAACGCACCAAAAACGCTGCAAAAACGGTGCACTTGCGTTTTTGATGCTTGTCCATTGAATTCTATTACATGCAAAACGCTGCATTTTGCATGAAAAAAAGTCCCTGACCCTTTCCAAAAACGCAGAGGTACAAAAAGCCATTGATGTGAACATGTTCCATAGGAACCCATGTTAAAAATTTCCCATGCATTTCTGCAAAATGCAAAATGCATCAAAGAACGCACTAGTGTGAATGGAGCCTTAATGCACCTGGAATATGCAAACTGCAACCTTCATAGGTGTGAACCAGGCCTAAGGCTGCATTCACACTAGCGCTTTTGTTGATGCATTTTGCATTTTGCAGAAATGCACGGGAATTTTTTAACATGGGTTCCTATGGAACATGTTCACATCAATGCCTTTTTGTTTCTCTGCATTTTTGGAAAGGGTCAGGGACTTTTTTTCATGCAAAATGCAGCGTTTTGCATGTAATAGAATTCAATGGACAAGCATCAAAAACGCAAGTGCACCGTTTTTGCAGCGTTTTTGATGCGTTTTTGATGCGTTTTTGCCTCTTTTTTTTTTATTTATTTATTTATTTATTTTTATTTTTTTTAAGACTGTAAAAAAAAACTGTAAAAAAAAAACGCAAAACGCAAATCGCGGCAAAAATGCGGCAAAAACGCTGCTCAAAAACGTGGCAAGCATGAAAAAAAAACCTCCAAAAACGCTCAAAAGCAACATGCATAGGTGTGAATCGAGCCTAACTCCTTTTACTCATTGACTTGCAATTAAATCTGCTGATTACTATGCTGGGAATTATGCACTGGTCATATTACCTTTAACATAGATTCAGAAGTACATAGCTAATATAGAAAGCAGATTACGTTTACATGGTAGTGGTGTAAAATGTAGGCGCACGCCTTTTTCTGTGGAAATGCGTTAATTTTCCTGTTGCAGTGGAAAAGTAAACTTGTGAAAATAGCCAGATTCAGATTCATCACGTTAGCACCGACAGACCATGTACATATTTGCATTTGTACTCACATTGATTTGAAAGCTTAACCCCTTCCTGCCCACCCCGGAATCCCTTTAAACCGTTCTGAACACCTGGGGGGGGGGGCGGGAAGGATTGTCAATCATGTGACCGCTGTCACATGACTGGAAGGCCACCCTTTTTGCCACCACACATGTGTTGTCGTAAAGAGGTTCAAAATAAATGTTGGCTGGAGCGTAGTCTTAAAGTGGGGTTCCACCCAAAAAAACAAAAATACCTCAGAAATTCTAAAAATAAAAAAAAATTAAAAGATTTAGATATTTTTTTTTTTCACTTACCTCTAAATGCCTGTTGCTAGGTGGTCCCTCGTAGTCTGCTTCTTCCTTTGCCTGGGCTGGTGACATCACTTCCCCCTCGGCACAGGAAGGGCTCCGCTCTGTTCCCTCCCTCCTGTCAATCATCTGGGACCCATTACAGGTCCCAGGTGATTGAGCGGCCAATCACGGCGCGCGGCGCCGCTCGCGCATGCGCAGTGGGTGCCAGGCTGTGAAGCCACAGCCCGGCGCCCACAGTTGAAATGCCGGCGCCGACGAGCGGAGGGGGGGACGAGCGGGGCTTCGATCCCCCGCATCGCTGGACCCAGGGACAGGTAAGTGTCCAATTAAAAGTCAGCAGCTGCAGTATTTGTAGCTGCTGACTTTTAATTTTTTTTTTTTTGACGGCCCCCCTGGGTGGAACTCCTCTTTAATTACAATCAATATTCCTTTCTATACAGTATATTAGATTTATTGGTTCTAATCCACAGTTCTTATTAATTTTTCTTAAATGGTAACTCCACTTTCGTGGGGAAAAAAATAGCAAATAAAGAAAAAATAATATAGCACATATAATTGTGACACTAATCCTATTGTAATTGAATGTTATTAAAAATTACCTTTCCTTTTCAATCTGCAGCTCTGTAATTTTCTGAGAATGCATTGCAATATGGCAACCTGGAGTTTTCTGTACACAGAGTGTGTACTGACCACTCCCCAGAAACATCATTTCCTACATGTTTGATTGGTTAACCAATTTTCCCAGAAGTCTGCCTAAGATACAAGTCAGATTTCAGGCATCCCCTGCAACAAAAATGTCATTTTGGGAGAGATACTTTCAATAAGAACCCATCTAAAGGGATGCAGGCCATGCAGATTTCCTCATTAGTGCCCTGCAGCTGCCACACCTGACAGTTAATTATGAAACCACTCCCATTAGACCCACTCAGTACAGATAAAAATCAAATGTTCCGCGCTTAGGATCAGTATTAACAAGGAACTGCAGCCCCCCAAGCAAAATGGAAACACCGAGGTGAAATCCACATAACACAAAATGTTCTAATAGGGGAATGGCGCTGTTCACAGATAATGTGAACAGGCGTGCGTTCCACCAGCCTGGCTACCGAAACCGGAAGACAGAGTCAGAACGTAGAAGCGACGTGTGCATACCGTATGACCACGCCTTACGCGTTTCGTCATCAAGACGTCATCTGAGGCGCGACCATCTTGGTATACCACACGTCTTAAATAGTACAAGGAGGCGCCACAATGTCCAATCACAGAAGGCTAACGGTGACGTCCCATCCACCCAGCGGGGAAGGAATGTAATGGCTAAAGGGTAGGGAGAAAAAACAACCCAATGTAGATAAAGCAAAGCATCCCCTGGTGGAGAACAGTGAAATAGCAAAGTCGGGCGCCTCCGTATAATAATAATTTTTCCACTCAGTACAGAGGCACAGACAAACACAGAGATATTTCTTCAAAATAACAAAAGGTAGGAATCTGGAACAAAGTTTGTTATAATCCCGAGCCCCATTTCGATCCAGCGACATGCCCTTCACCCCTGCAGGGGTTGGGCTTTCTGGTGAGTGAGGGCACAAGAGGGGGCCTGCCAGACACGGACACACTAACATTGAAATTCGTTGGGGATTACATACTTGTCTGATATACCTTCATTGGACAATTTATATTGGACGATTTTGATTGTATCACATACACCAATTTATTTATAACTTGTTTGATTGCACATATCTATTATTCTCATTTTTTGATTAATTCACCTCCAATATACACTTTTATTTACATTTTTTACTATTTATATCAGGAAGATCACAGATGTTTATTTGGCCCATTTACATGTATCTTTTATGTATTGTTTATGATATTGGGCACGTGAGTGGGATTTTTAAATGCTGATATTACTTTTTATGTCATTTTTATCCATCTTGTACCACGTATGATTTTGCATTTTTTCACTTATGGTAGTGACTTGCATATTCACACCTTATGTAATATACGTAATGGATTAATTTACAGGATTTTAGTTAGATTCTCTCACATAGTTTGCTGTGGACTTTGGTGCACACTGCACATTTATTGTTCATTAATTTTTTCACATTTTTATTCACATTTTCTCATTCCCATTTTCTGGTGGGTTGTGCTTTGCGTTTTTTGATTTTTCCACTCAGTACAGAGACACAGACAAACACAGAGATATTTCTTCAAAATAACAAAAGGTAGGAATCTGGAACAAAGTTTGTTATAATCCCGAGCCCCATTTCGATCCAGCGATGTGCACTAGAGCAGTGGTTCCCAACTCCGGTCCTCAGGACCCACCAACAGGCCAGAATTTAAGTATTACCTTGGGGAGATGCAGACTAGAATACTGCAATCACTGAGCAGCAAATTATATCACCTGTGATGTATTTCAGTTATCTTGCAAACCTGGCCTGTTAGTGGGTCCTAAGGACAGGAGTTGAGAACCACTGCACTAGAGCTTTGGCTCTCTGGGGACTCTCCCTCCTCATTAGCTGAGAAAGCACCGGGAGCCATTGGGAGACAATGAGGAGAGGGAGGGGGCGGAGCCAGGCCATGGCTCTGTGTGTGAATCGACACGCAGAACCGCAGCTCGGAAACAAGCCAGCTTGGGTGCCCCCATTGCAAGCTTCTTGCTCTGGGGGCACGCAGCAGGAGGGAAGGGCCAAGAGCACCGAAGAGAAACCTGAGAAGAGGAGGATCTGGGCTGCTCTGTGCAAAACCACTGCACAGAGCAGGTAAGTGTAGTGGTACCCTCGTGAGGGCTGCTGATTAACTCTATACCCCACTGGCTACCCCAACTCTGCAGATCCTCTCTTACCTCTGACACCTTGGGTTCCATGCTGCAACAGGATATCAATGAAAATTCACACAATGTCACGGAACCACTCAAAAAAAGTGTATCAAAATACAAAATAAAATAAAGTAATAAAATACAAAATAAATAAAGTTATCAAATATATGACAGTTGATAACCACTAACTTAGATATGAAAGTGTGAACTTAATAATCACCGTAAAAAGTGTATGCAGACAGGTGCACAATGGGACAAGCGTTCAATATGCTCTGAAACCTATATTAAATACCTTCTCACTGAGGTCTCAATACACACACCAAATCGCAATATAATGTTATTTACATCCAACAACACAATGCAATATTATGTAATAAAAATTAGTGCAGCGCTAAAATCACTGAGTTGATATTTCCAAAAGAAATTTCACCAAAAGTAAATATTGACATAATGAAATGGTGAAAACAAGCTGAAAAAAGAAAAGTGGAGTACTAACTCCAAAAATACTTTTATATTTCTATGTTCTGGTGTGCTATTGAATAGAAGTTGTGAATATTAAATCACCAATTATTGAGGACAATCAAAATAAGGGTATAAAATAAATACATCAAAAATATAATAGGTGTATTCACATAAACAAGTGAAAAATAATATATTTCTCAACCGTGGGTAAAAATGCTCCAGATATACATGTCTCTGGATCTAAATAATGATGCGAATCTTAAAATCGTTGGTGATGAAAATTTAAGTCCCATTAATCTTGCAAAAAGGAAATTAGCCAGTGAATGATGCAGCAAACAAATGGTGAAAAAAAATCCCTTATCCAGTGAGACGGAACACCCGAGGTGAGTATGTATTCTCCTTACCAACTGAAAAGACCAATACACTGGTCTCACCGAGCCCAGGGAGTTCGGTCTCCCAAAAACCTATAGGACATCCGAGACTGCTTGATCTGTATCAATCGGTGTCACTCAAAACATTAAAGCAGAGAGGGCTCCCATAGTGTAGCATTTGAGTAAAATTTTATTGAGCTCAAAAGAATTGCACTTACAGAAAAGCAGCTGAATGAGCGCGATCAAACACAAGCATCACAGTGGATCCGAACGGCGGCGTCTTCCGAGGCTTCCTTCGCTCGCTGTTCGCTAACAAACCTGCAATATTAGTCAGTACTCAAGGGCTTCCCCTAGGTTGTAATTCAATATCAAACTACAAAGTCAACCCGTGAGGCTTTGAAAAAGATGATGAAAGTTCCTAGGTTTCAGTTAGCTTCAGCAGGCTTATGGTTTAAACTGCAATATTTGTAATCCAAAACAGGCAAAAGAAAAGAAAGCAAACGGTGGAATAAATGGTGTGTTGATAACTGTTTGACTGAAGAAATATGGCACTTATACCTTCCTTCTTCTGTGTGAATATGATACAGCACTAGCTTTACAATGCAGGGAAGGGCAAACCCCAGAGTTCAACTGCATGTGGCCTGTGTATAAGTAGAATCACCTCCGTGGAACTGCAAGTCTCACCAGCAGTCTGTAAATAACTCACTCAGCAACAGTGCACTCTACTGAAATGGGCAGGTGCCCTTCTCACCACAATACACTCAAAGGCAGCAAAGCTCAATCTGGACTCCCCTCCTGATGTCTCAGTCTGATGAAAAGATGGCGCCGCCACACTGTACCACTCCTCTGGATGGCTGAAATGCAGAAAACCCTCCGGATATCCTGGTACTGCACACCGATCCACTTGCTAGGCAGGCCTGACTGTCATCTGAAGTCCCTCAGAGGCTGGCACTCCTGTTCCATGCTGCATAGGCCACAATCTTCTGGTCTCACACACAGACCTCCTGCTGGCAGGTATTGAATGGCTTCCTCAGAGAGAGAAACATGGCCGCGCTGGTATTTTCATTATCGCCTCCAGCATGCAGTGCTGCGAGCTTTGCATTTTCTGTATTGTAGTTCAGGACTGATCCAGCTAACTGAGTCACTTCCTCTTCCAGACTACATCGCCCACAATGCTTTGCAGCGCTGCTTCTCAGGAATTAAAAGAAAGTCCTAACAGCATTAAAAGGACACTAGAGGGAGCCAAATACATTTGCAACCCATAACAATTGCAATGCCTTATATTAGCAAACACTTGGCTACACACTCCCCCCACTTAAACTCTTTGGTCCCCAAAGACATGAAGATCACAACTTGCTGAAAAGAAAGAGTAAATTATTGATGATTCCTTTCTAATTACATTCCAAATTTAACAAATGCTGACACACCTCAGGGCAATTGCCATATCCGACCAATTGGTGCTAGAGGTTAGAGCAGAGTCGCTCCATACTCAATTAACAGTGGGAGGTGTAGCTTCAGAAACTGGCCTACGAATGGTATGAATCTGTTCTTCAGAACTCTTTTCCAGTGTCATACGTGAGTCTCTTGGGAAGGTGCACATCCTGCCTCAACCGCATGGGTGAGTATGTCCCAGCAGGCTGTACTGAGTCTTTGACTGTTTCCTTGACATCGGTCTGCACACTCAAGTCAAGGGAGGGGTCTTTGGTTGTAGTTACAGGAACTTGCAAAGGCTTCTCAGTATCAGGAATTGGCAATACTTCACTGGAGAAGTCCATCAAATCTCTAGTCTTCTGCTCAGAAACAACTTCTACAGCCTTGGTTCTGTCCACATCTTGCCTTGGTAGCATTGTCTGAAACTCTGGCCCAAGGGACCTATGAACCGTCTTCTGTGCCTCCATTGGCCTTTGAGGTATCACATTGCCTGTGTCGTTGGATTGTTGAGGCCCCACTCTGACTGGTCCTCTTGGCTGTGGTGGCAAGGCTCTAATAGTCTCCATCTCTCTGATTCTCTCCCGTATTCTTTTCCAAGGGCTGGCTATTGAACTTTCTTCCACGGGCCAAAACCAGGTAGGCACCGTCACCATATCATCCTCCTCAATCCTTCCTCTTCTTGATGTGGATGAGGACACTGAATTAGGAACTCGAGAAAACACATAGTCTTCCCCAAATTCATCATCATCTTCATTAACCTCCTTTTCCTCTGGTGAAGACACTGGACCAAAGGTTCGAGAACACACATAATCTTCTCCAAACTCATCATCTTCCTCTTCCATTTCATCAGCTACAGCTAGCATTTCCTTCGGTGAGCATGTGCGATGTGGAGTTGGCTTCTAAGTAGGTAATAAAGGTGCTTGAGGCACCCTCACTGCGCCTGATAGTAGTAGCAAGTGATTCCGGTGCCACATCTTCATTTGTTTACACACAATATAAGGCTGTGGCCTCCACCGATATGCCAGCTTGTGTTTTCCAGGTACTCCCAGATTTTTCAATAACACACAATCACCTGGTTGTAAGTCCTGAATCTTTACTCTTGAATAAAAGTTCCGCTTATTTCAGGACTCCCTAGTAGCAGCATGTTCCATGGCTTTCTCATAGGCTTGTCGCAGGTTCTTCCTCAGTCTTATCACGTATAGTCAAGTATTGTCAAGGGAGGTGCCAAAAGCCTGGTCAGCAAGGAGTCAAGCTTCTTTTCCAAACATAAGATGGTAAGGAGAGTAACCAGTGGCATCACTCTCTGTGCAATTGTAAGCATGCACTAGTGCTGCTATGTGGTTCCCCCAATGCTGTTTCTTGTCTGGGGTCAAAGTTCTCAACATGTTAAATAGAGTCCGATTAAATCGTTCAGGTTGAGGGTCACCTTGAGGGTGATATGGCATGGTACGAGACTTCTTGATACCCAGTAATGCACACAACTGGTGGACTAGACGACTCTCAAAGTCTCTCCCCTGGTCTGAATGAATTCACACAGGTAGTCCACCTTGGCTACGGTGCTAGCCTTCTGGTCCTTAGTAGGGTAAGTCTGTGCATAGCGAGTGAAATGATCAGTCACAGCCAAGATACTGTTTCGTCCACCTGTATCGGGTTCCAGGCACAGAAAGTCAATGCAAACCAAGTCTAACGGCTCCTGACTTTGCAAGTGACCCTGTTACAGATCAACTGCGGAGCTGATCTGTGTCTCACCTTTACTGCTGTAGGCTGGCTAGCACCTGTTGTTCCACTAGCTTGTGTTCAGCTCTGCTGCACTCTGCAGCTTTGGGTGTCGCCGACCTGTTGCTTAATATATGATTCCTTCCTGCTACTTCCTGTTCAGCCCCTCATGTGCTTCTCTATTTAAATCCCTCTCAGGCTAGTTCTGGTTGCTTGAGCAACATTTTTTTCTGAGCTCCCTTTGTGTAACCTGCCCTAACCTGACCTCTCGTGAACTGATCTCTTGTGTACTGACTCGGCTTGTTCTGATTACATTGTCTGCAGCCCGCCCTGACCTTGACTAGCTATCCGGCTCTCCTTTGCTTCATCCACCCATCCTTGTTTGGCAGTGTCTTATGGTACCTCCCTAGCGAGCGGGGTGAACCCGGGGGTTGTAACCTGGGGTCAGCACGCAGCTAAGCCCAAACCCTCATGAGGGGGTCCCTGGCAGAATACCGGCTGGCCCTTAGACTCTATGCCCTGGGGGATCCCGTGTCACCTGCTTGCTTGTGGGCTTACTGTAAGTACTACCGTGACAGTCCCATTGGAGTGGCCCTAACTGGCAGGGTTTTCCTCTGGATGCAATTTAGACAAGAATGACAGTAACTCTCTACCTCTCCCCTCATATTGGGCCAATAGAATCTGTCTCTAATCAATCGGAAAGTTTTATCTGTTCCCAAGTGGCCATGTTCATCATACAATGAAGCTAGAACAGTCGAACAATGATTTTCCGGGAGAAACAGCTGACACCTTTCCTCCTTGTCTCCATCCGGGCAACACCTGTACAGCACTCCATCTCTAATTTGCAACCGATCCCATTCTCGATGCATGATCTTTGCTCCCTTTATATGACTCTTCAGCAACAGTCCGGGATCCTGCTTGTTCAAGGCCTGTAACGCCAACTGACCCAGTGGGTCCTGCTCTTGGTCCCTCTTCAAATTTCTCTTGGACAATTGGGGTGGGCCTTCTCCTCTTACTTGTGTCAGTCCACAGTAACGCCTTGGTATGCCAGATGGGTGGACTCCCAGGTATTTGGCAGCCACTCCTCCTTTCATCTTCTGGTCTAGTCCCTGACACAAGGCCTGCACTCCTTCTTCGGTCACATAAGCACATTCCTCTGATTCCTCTTCTCTTCTATGAGGCCTGCAAGATAAAGCATCCTGGTTCCCAACTCCAGGCCGGTACTTCAGGCTGAACCGAAATCCGGCCAAAGCTCCTAACCACCTGTGTCCTGTGGCATCCAGTTTTGCTGTGGTCAAAACGTAAGTTAATGGATTGTTGTCCGTCTTGACAACAAACTCGGCTCCATACAAATAGTCTCTTAATTTATCCACCACAGTCCACTTGAGGGCCAAAAATTCCAGTTTATGTACAGATTAGTTCTTCTCTAATGGGGTGAGGCTTCTACTCACATAGGCCACTGGTCTCAATCCCCCTTTCTGTTCTTGATACAGCACTCCTCCGAGGCCTTCTCTACTGGCGTCCACATGTAGCTCATAAGGCAGGCTAGGATCTCCTTTCTTGCGAGCGCCGCTCTTCTTGGGTTTCACTCCTTCTTTGCCCTCTCCCGTGACCGCTTGCAATAGCTCATTAAGAGGCCTTGCAATCTTAGCGAAGTTGGCTACAAACCTTTGGTAGTAGGAGCAGAAACCTAGAAAAGATCTCAATTCGGTTACAGTTCTTGGTCTAGGCCAGGTAGTGATGGCCTCCAACTTCTGAGGATCTGTGGCAACTCCTCCTGCAGAAACCACATGACCTAAGTAGGTAACGGAAGTTCTGTAAAACTGGCATTTCTCTAGTGATAGCTTCAGTCCCTCTTCATGAAGACGAGAATACCTTTTCCAATCGGGCTTCATGCTCTTCTAGGGTCTTCCCGAACACAATGATGTCATCTAGGTACACCAGGACTTCCACAAGATTCATGTCTCCTACTGTTATTTCCATCAGGCGTTGAAAAGTAGTAGGGGCCCCTGACAGGCCCTGAGGCATCCGACTAAACTTGTAGAATCCCAATGGGTATATGAATGCCGTCTTCTCCTGGTCTTCTGGGTGCATGGGAATCTGGTAATACCTGCACTTCAAATCAAGCACACTGAACCACTTAGCTCCAGTAAGACGCTGCAGAGCATCTTCAATATGAGGTGTGGTGTTCTGGTCTGGGATGGTGCGTCGATTCAGAGTCCGATAGTCAATACACATGTACAATGAGCCATTCTTTTTCCTTACTACCACAATGGGAGATGCATAAGGACTCCAAGATTCCTGAATGACTCCTGACCTTTCAACTCTGCCAGCTGCTCTCTTAAGTCTTCCAGGTCACTGAGGGGTATTCTCCTGGCCCGTTCTCGGAATGGTTTGTCTTCCTTAAGGTGAATTCTATGTTTGGCACTTTTGGCACATCCTACATCGAAATCGTTTTTGGAGAACAGCTTCTCCCATCTCATCAGCTGGGTCTTCATCCTGTTCTGCCAAGCAGGAGACAGGACTTCTGCACATCGCTGGAACTCCCCCTGTAACTGCCGGACATTCTTCAAGTCCTTAACTTCTTCACGGATTACAGGGGTTGCAGCACTCACCTGCCCCACTAACATACGGGCTCCCAACTTAATGGGCTGATCAGTCACATTCTTCAACTGGATAGGTACTTTCCTTCCTGTTCTGTGCAGATCTCGGGTAGGAACCAGCTCAGGAACCATTTCCAATCCGACTGCTCTGGCCTGCTCATCCGTTTCCACAAATGGGCCTGGTTGATCCCAAGTCAGCTTGATGGTGGCCTTCACATGAGCAACCTCCCCCGGCTGTAGTACCCTTTCTTTAGCCTCCAACTTCCACAACCGCCTCACTCCTTCTTTCGGGGCCTTCTTCTCTCTTGCCACTCACCAACAAGCTTTCAGTAACTGTGGGTGAATCTTATTGTTGGTGGACCCATCTTCGTTCAGTACTGAGGACAGCAGTCTTCTCACTAGGTCAGTGTTAGTCCCCACTAGTATGGAATTTCGCCCAGCCCCGGGTGGCCTGGGGCACACAACAGCCAAAGTGTTGAAAAGTTCTTTTCCAACAGCTGCTGGCCCAAAAGGTATCCGGATAGGAATGTAGCCGTCATACGGGCATCTGGTGGTTCCAATTCCCCAGATCTCAAGCTCTTCCAGCTTGCGGAGGGGAATGGGACTCAGGTGTTTGTCATAGAAGTCCCAGTATAATAGTGTCACCTGTGCCCCTGTGTCCAGTAGAGCTTTGGTATAAACCCCCTCAATTTGTACTGGTACAATCGGGGATGGCCCCACTAGCTATTCCGGGAAGCTGGCAGAGGTACCCAGAGTGTGGTTAGGGTTACGATTCTCCTTCTTCTTGATGTTCTGTGAAGATTGAACAGCGACCCTGGATGGTGTTACCAGACCACGTTCAATAGGGCCAGGCCGGCAATCTCTCATAGGAGTTCTGAACTTAACTAGGGGCCCTGAGTGGTGTTGCCAGACCTTTTTGAATTGGGCTAGTCTGTCAAACTTTCTTAGGAGTGTTCTGATAGGACCTAACTGTGGTCCTAGGGGACAGTAAAGCATTGACCCTCTGCGCCTGGCTCCCTGACCCCGGTGCCGGGTAACTTGACCGTTGGTAGGGCCCAGGTGATTGGACTATTCTCCCTTTCCATGGCCTCATTCTGGCCCCTCTCTCCCATTGCTTCCTGGAGCTCTGTTTCCCCATCGGGGTTCTCTCCCTCACTGTGACCCCCTGGAGTTTTCCGCCGGTTGGTCTTTCAGTAATGTCTTTAACATCTTCACCAACTCCTCCAGTAACTCAGCATTCACTTCCTTTCGTGGGCACTGGTTCTTAAAGTGTCCTGAATCACCGCACCTATAGCACTTCCGAATACCCGTCCGTTCAACCTGGTGTTTGACCTGTGCTTCCATCACTTGTAACAAAGCTTGCTGTACCTGTCCTTGGACTTGAGCTCCACTTTAACTGTAACTTGACAGGAGTAGCTTTTGGAGTCGATTGCACTATAGGGATCTTAGTGTGCTCCCTCCACTCAGATTCCTCATCGTTCTCTTCCATGCAACCATCCACCTGAACTGATTGTGCAGAAATCTTCTAATTCTTCTGAAATGTCCTTGCTGCGAGTCGAGCCTCCTGATTCTTCTCATCCAAAATAGCCTCCTATTCCCTCTCCAACCCCATGAACTCTTCTGAAATGTCCTTGCTGTGAGTCGAGCCTCCTGATTCTTCTCATCCAAAATAGCCTCCTCTTCCCTCTCCAACCCCATCAACTCTGAGTAAGAAGGAGCCTCTTTGGTACCTTTCAAAAGCAATCAGAGCACGATGGGATGGTTTGGCCTAGCTCCTTGTATCGTCTGGTCCAACCTGACTTTGTCTGCCTCTTTAGGATCAACACCTTTTTTAGAATGATCTGGTGCAGAATTTGGTCTATGCAGACAATATATTTCGACAACTTCTCTCCTCTCATCTGGTGGGTATGCTCAAACTTATACATCAGATCAGATAGCTTCTCCACTCGTCCGTAAACAGCATAGAGGGCCTCGATATAGTCACTGGCTTCACTGATGACATCCGCTGCTGGGCTCAACAGGCTCTCGCTAATTCGCCGTCTTTCCACTGGTCCTGACACATTCCAGTCTTCTTTGGCTTGCATAGCCTGATCCATCCAACTATCAAATTCTTCTTCCCCATCTGGTCTAGGGACACGACCTGAAAAGGTCGGTAGCTTTCGATATCACTCATTGGTGGATGTCTTGTGACTCTGTATCAGACTATCTACCAGAGGACTCATGTCCAGATAGAATGATGTAGGAGGCACCCCGGTTCCTGGGCTTTCTACTGCTACACTGGTGGTATTTGGATTATCCACAGTTGGACTTCCTGCGACAGGGCTCTCTGGTGGTGACCCAGGGGACTTCTCAGTTGCCTCCTCTGGCAACTGTGCTGGGATCACATGGCCCTCCAGGACTTCTGCTAGCCTCACCATTCCCTTTTTTAACTCTGCCAGAACGTCCTCTTTCCATTCTAGAAGAACATAGATGAAATCCTCCAAGTCATGTTTCAGGTCCAAGAGGTAGGACCCCTGTTCTGGGACAGCCTTTCTCATCAACTATCGTACCTCTTTATCGAACCACCAGACTCCTGGTAGCCTCAGAACTGTGGTTTTCTCCAACCAGCTCCCACACTCCTGGCCCCATTCGGTGGCAATAGCTGAGTCCATGACCTCTTCTATTCTGGACTCATCAGCTGATCTGCTCGGGCACCCCAGATGGGATATCTCGGTGGGACCTCCAAATGTACCGGTACCCTCGTGAGGGCTGCTGATTAACTCTATACCCCACTGGCTACCCCGACTCTGAAGATCCTCTTACCTCTGACACCTTGAGTTCCATGCTGCAACAGGATGTTATCAATGAAAACTCACACAATGTCACAGAACCACTCAAAAAAAGTTTATTAGAGTAAATAATAAACGCAAATGGACAATATAAATGAACATAAACAATATATGACAGTTGATAACCACTAACTTAGATATGAAACTGTAAACTTAATAATCACCGTAAAAAGCATATGCAGACAGGTGCACAATGGGACAAGCGTTCAATATGCTCTGAAACCTATATTAAACACCTTCCCACTGAGGCCTCAATACATACACCAAATCGCAATATAATGTTATTTACATTCAACAAGACAATGCAATATTAGTCAGTACTCAAGGGCTCCCCCTAGTTTGTAATTCAATATCAAACCACAAAGTCAAGCTGTGATGCTTTGAAAAAGATGATGAAAGTTCCTAGGTTTCAGTTATCTTTAGCTAGCTTATGGTTTAAACTGCAGTATTTGTAATCCAAAACAAGCAAAAGAAAAGAAATCAAACGGTGGAATAAATGGTGTTTTGATAACTGTTTGACGGAAGAAATATGGCACTTATACCTTCCTTCTTCTGTGTGAATATGATACAGCACTAGCTTTACAATGCAGGGAACAGCAAACCCCAGAGTTCAACTGCATGTGGCCTGTGTATAAGTAGAATCAACTCCGTGGAACTACAAGTTTTACCAGCAGTCTGTAAATAACTCACTCAGCAACAGAGCACTCTACTGAAATAGGCAGGTGCCCTTCTCACCACAATAGACTCAAAGGCAGCAAGGCTCCGTCCAGACTCCCCTCCTGATGTCTCAGTCTGATGAAAAGATGGTGCCGCCGCAGTGTACTGCTCCTCTGGATGGCTGAAATGCAGAAAACCCTCCGGATGTCCTGGAACTGCACACTGATCCTCTTGCTAGGCCAGCCTGACTGTCATCTGAAGTCCCTCAGGGGCTGGTGCTCCTGCTCCGTGCTGCATAGGCCGCAATCTTCTGGTCACACACACAGACCTCCTGCTGGCAGGTATTGAATGGCGTCCTCAGAGAGAGAAAACATGGCCGCGCTGGTCCTTTTATTACTGCCCCCAGCATGCAGTACTGCACACTTTGCATTGTCTGTATTGTAGTTCAGGGCTGATCCAACTTACAGAGTCACTTCCTCTTCCAGACTACATCGCCCACAATGCTTTGCAGCTCTGCTTCTCAGGAATTAAAAGAAAGTCCTAACAGCATTAAAAGGACACTAGAAGGAGCCAAACTCATTTGTAAAACATAACAATTGTAATGCCTTATATTAGCAAACATTTGGCTACATAAGTATGATATGTTATTTACAAAAAAAAAGAAAGCCTTTAATATCACTTTAAAGCTGACATTTTGACAGATATAGGAGATACACATTAATGCAGCTCTGCAATCTATTGCACATCATTACATTTTTTTTTTAAATGCAAGCAATGTAAGTACCTAAGTTTGACCTGCTATTAGCCTCTTGCGGACCCTGTACAGCGGGCATCACTAAATGGCGGTCCGCATCCGGCCCGAGTTGCTGCTCTTTCTGGACTGCCGTGATCATGCCATTTAGTCACTGCTTTTGTCCCCAGCCTCCTCCGCTGTCATTACAGTAGAGAGGAGCGGATGGCAGGAGGCGGGACAATTCTGGACTGGGGGCGGGATCCGCACTGCGTGGAGAGAGGTAGCTGCCTGTCACGATAATCGGCAGGTGATTGGCTGCTAGGAGGCGGTCCTAGCAGTCAATCACCAGTTCACTAATATGAACAGTTAACGCGGCAACTCCCGCGCCCCGCCCAGTGCTGCTGTGCCTTCAGTTTAGGATTGTCCCGCCTCCTGCTCTCCGCGCTGTGAAAGGTAGGAGAGTGAAGGGAGGAATGTACATGGAACTGTGAAGGATGGGGAGCGGGGGAATGGGGGCAACGCTGTGTGGGGGTGATATGTGAAGGGGCAATACTGTGTGGGGGGATATGTGAAGGGGCAATGCTGTGTGGGGGGGATATGTGAAAGGGACAATGCTGTGTGGGGGGGATATGTGAAGGGGCAATGTTGTGTGGGGGGGATATGTGAAAGGGGCAATGCTGTGTGGGGGGATATGTGAAGGGGGGCAATGCTGTGTGGGGGGGATATGTGAGGGGGGCAATGCTGTGTGGAGTGATATGTGAAGGGGGGCAATGCTTTGTGGGGTGATATGTGAAGGGGGCAATGCTGTGTGGGGAGATATGTGAAGGGGGGCAGTGCTGTGGTGAGAAAGATGTGAAGGGGACAAGCAGCTGCACACAAAATAAAGTGCTGTACAAAAAAAGTGTAGGTGTACCATTGACTCTTAAACGCAAGGTGCAATTTTCTGCACATGAAAATTGCATGTTACAAACGCACCATGCAGTCTCCATGTGGCTGCATTTTTAAAAAGGTGCCAGGATTTTTTCCCAGCAGAAAACGCAGGCACAGCAGCCCATTCAAATAGGACTGTCGTACCTGCACAGCTGGGCTGTGATGTAAAGAATCTGAGTCATCGCACAAAACTGTGATTCGGACCTCGGCTGGAAGAAATTTTTACTAATCGGATCTCCATGAATTTTAATTCAATACCCCTGCTGTACAGCATGGCTAAGTATGAGCAGATGAAGCAGAACAAGGAGCAAATTAGTTCACGTGCTGGCAAGAAGCATGCTGATGTTCATGTGATGGGGAATAGTGTGCTGATAGGAGAGGGCAAAGTGACAGAGATGAGCTCATCAATGTGCTGCTTCTCCTTTCACTCTCCAGTTACAGGCAGGGGCCGGTTCAGGAAGACCGGAGGCTCAGAGGAAGTGGTTTGAATGAAGATAGCCATCAGATTGAGGACATCTAGCAGCAGAAAAAGATACAGTCAGGGAAATCCCTGGATTAACCACTTCAGCCCCGGAAGGATTTACCCCCTTCCTGACCAAAGCACTTTTTACAATTTGGCACTGCGTCGCTTTAACTGCTAATTGCGCGGTAATGCAATGCTGTACCCAAACAAAATTTGCGTCCTTTTCTTCCCACAAATAGAGATTTCTTTTGATGGTATTTGATCACCTCTGCGTTTTTTATTTTTTGCGCTATAAACGGAAAAAAAACAAAAATTTTGAAAAAAAATGATATTTTCTACTTTTTGTTATAAAAAAAATCCAATAAACTCAATTTTAGTCATACATTTAGGCCAAAATGTATTCGGCCACATGTCTTTGGTAAAAAAAAGTCAATAAGCATATATTTATCGGTTTGCGCAAAAGTTATAGTGTCTACAAGCTAGGGTACATTTTCTGGAATTTACACAGCTTTTAGTTTATGACTGCCTATATCATTTCTTGAGGTGCTAAAATGGCAGGGCAGTACAAAACCCCCACAAATGACCTCATTTTGGAAAGTGGACACCCCAAGGAAATTGCTGAGAGGCATGTTGAGCTCATTGAATATTATTTTTTTTGTCCCAAGTGATTGAATAATGACAAAAAAAAAATTACAAAAGTTGTCACTAAATGATATATTGCTCACCGCCTTCAGGATTTCTAAGGGCGTAAATTTTTTATTTCACTCCTCACTACCTATCACAGTTTTGAAGGCCATAAAATGGCCAGATGGCACAAACCCCCACAAATGACCCCATTTTGGAAAGTAGACACCCCAAGCTATTTGCTGAGAGGCATGTTGAGCCCATGGAATATTTTATATTTTGACACAAGTTGCGGGAAAGTGACAATTTTTTTTTTTTTGCACAAAGTTGTCACTAAATGATATATTGCTCACACAGGCCATGGGCATATGTGGAATTGCACCCCAAAATACATTTAGCTGTTTCTCCTGAGTATGGGGATGCCACATGTGTGGGACTTTTTGGGAGCCTAACCGCGTACGGGGCCCCAAAAACCAATCACCGCCTTCAGGATTTCTAAGGGTGTAAATTTTTGATTTCACTCTTCACTGTCTATCACAGTTTCGGAGGCCATGGAATGCCCAGGTGGCACAAACCCCCCCAAATGACCCCATTTTGGAAAGTAGACACCCCAAGCTATTTGCTGAGAGGCAAGGTGAGTATTTTGCAGCTCTCATTTGTTTTTGAAAATGAAGAAAGACAAGAAAAAAATTTTTTTTTTCTTTTTTCAATTTTCAAAACTTTGTGACAAAAAGTGAGGTCTGCAAAATAATCACTATAACTCTCAGCAAATAGCTTGGGGTGTCTACTTTCCAAAATAGGGTCATTTGGGGGGGGGTTGTGCCACCTGGGCATTCCATGGCCTCCGAAACTGTGATAGGCAGTGAAGAGTGAAATCAAAAATTTACGCCCTTAGAAAGCCTGAAGGCGGTGCTTGGTTTTCGGTGTTCAGTACGTGGCTAGGCTCCCAAAAAGTCTCACACGTGTGGTATCCCCGTACTCAGGAGAAGCAACAGAATATATTTTGGGGTGTAATTTCACATATTCCCATGGCATGTTTGAGCAATATATAATTTAGTGACAACTTTGTGCAAAAAAAAAAAATTGTCTCTTTCCCGCAACTTGTGTCACAATATAAAATATTCCATGGACTCGACATGCCTCTCAGCAAATAGCTTGGGGTGTCTACTTTCCAAAACTGGGTCATTTGGGGGTTTTTTGAACTGTCCTGGTATTTTATGCACAACATTTAGAAGCTTATGTCACACATCACCCACTCTTCTAACCACTTTAAGACAAAGCCCTTTCTGACACTTTTTGTTTACATGAAAAAAAAAAATTTTTTGCAAGAAAATTACTTTGAACCCCCAAACATTATATATTTTTTTTAAAGCAAATGCCCTACAGATTAAAATGGTGGGTGTTTAATTTTTTTTTTCACACAGTATTTGCGCAGCGATTTTACAAACGCATTTTTTGGGGGAAAAACACACTTTTTTAAATTTTAATGCACTAAAACACACTATATTGCCCAAATGTTTGATGAAATAAAAAAGATGATCTTAGGCTGAGTACATGGATACCAAACATGACATGCTTTATAATTGCGCACAAACCTGCAGTGGCAACAAAATAAATACATTTTTAAAAGCCTTTAAAAGCCTTTACAGGTTACCACTTTAGATTTACAGAGGAGGTCTACTGCTAAAATTACTGCCCTCGATCTGACCTTCGCGGTGATACCTCACATGCATGGTGCAATTGCTGTTTACATTTAAAGCCAGACCGACACTTGCGTTCGCCTTAGCGCGAGAGCAGGGGGGGACAGGGGTGCTTTTTTTTTTTTTTTTTCTTTTTTATCTTATTTTTAAACTGTTCCTTTAAATTTTTTTTAATCATTTTTATTGTTATCTCAGGGAATGTAAATATCCCCTATGATAGCAATAGGTAGTGACAGGTACTCTTTTTTGAAAAAATTGGGGGTTGGGTTTTACATCCGGCGAAATCTAAGTCATGAAATGCTCGTAGCTTCTGGTTTCTTAGGCCATAGAGATGTTTGGAGCCACTCTGGTCTCTGATCAGCTCTATGGTCAGCTGGCTGAATCACCGGCTGCATTCTCAGGTTCCCTGTTGAGACAGGAGAGCCAGAGAAAAACACGGAAGACGGTGGGGGGGGAGGGGGCATTCCCTTCCACTGCTTGTAAAAGCAGTCTAGAGGCTAATTAGCCGCTAGGTTTACATCCAGCGAAATCTAAGTCATGAAATGCTCGTAGCTTCCGGTTTCTTAGGCCATAGAGATGTTTGGAGCCATCTGGTCTCTGATCAGCTCTATGGTCAGCTGGCTGAATCACCGGCTGCATTCTCAGGTTCCCTGTTGAGACAGGAGAGCCAGAGAAAAACACGGAAGATGGTGGGGGGGGACATTCCCTCCCACTGCTTGTAAAAGCAGTCTAGAGGCTAATTAGCCACTAGGATTGTTTTTACATGAAAGCCGTCCGCTGGCTGAAAAGAATGATACCAAGATGATACCTAAACCTGCAGGCATCATTCTGGTATAACCACTCAAAGTCGTGAATGGCGTACCTGAAGACAAAAAAATGGTTAACAATAAAACACAGTAAACGGTAAAGTATAAAAAATTGCATACCTGAAAAGCAAACTTGACAAAACATGATAACAATAAAACATTGCAGAATAGAATACAGTAAAAAAAAAGGAGAACAATAGAGAGCGAATAGAGAGAGAGAGAACAATAAAACGACAACTATTTTTTAAATTTTATATATATATATATATTTTTTTTTTACATTTTTTTTTTAACTAACTTTTAAAACTGTAACCGGTTACAGGTTCGGGTCTCTCAAAATGCGATGGCATCTTGGGAGACCCTGTGAAAGTGTGCCTAGTCTGTGCAATGCTGTACCCTACGCTAATACTCAACTAGTGTATGGTAGCGTTCAAAACATTCACCAATGCAAAGACCAGGATTGTCAGGACAGGAGGGACAATAATAGCGGGTGTCACGCCTATATCCGCGCTTGCTGCAGACACAACATCTTTTTTGGGGGGGTTCGTTGGGTAGGGGTACTCGGGAGGACATAATGAAAATGCCTCTCATGCAACCGACTGCATTTGGTTGGGGATGTGAATGGGGGAAGTACGGCGCTGCAGAAGTGGTGGGTTCCCAATTAGGATTGGCGAATGCAGCAGGAAGGGCATTATGGGCATGACGGGCCTGTGTTCGTCTTCTTGGTGGCAGCGGGACACTACTTGTGCTTGCCACCTCACCAGCTTGAACTGCACTTATGGGACTCGCCACGTCACCAAGTGTTACTGCAGTGCTGGTTTGACTACGACCGGGGTGTACTAGGCCGCTGGTGCTTGCCAGTTTACTAAAACGCTACCAAAAAACTGTTAGCGATCGCAGGGATCAGGCCTGACTCTGCGAACGCTGCAGTTTTGCATTTAGTGTTTTGTAAGTGACAGTGATCGATTGATACTGCACTTGGGTGGGCTAGGGTGGGCTGGGCGGAGGGGCAAAACGCAGGTGCTAGCAGGTACCTGGGTTGATCCTGCTAACACTGCGTTTTTGGGAACCCTAAACTGCTGGGGACACTAGTATAGATCTGATCGGATCAGATATTGATACGTTTAGATACTATACCACTAAGGGAGGTGTACGGTGCTTGCGTGGGTGTTAGCGGTACTGGCACTAACCTGACATTGCCTGGGGCTGGTGCTTGCCAGTTCACCAAAACGCTACCAAAAAAACTGTTAGCGATCGCAGGGATCAGGCCTGACTCTGCGAACGCTGCAGTTATGCGTTTAGTGTTTTGTAAGTGACAGTGATCGATCGATACTGCACTTGGGTGGGCTGGGCTGTGCTAGGCGGATGGGCAAAACGCAGGTGCTAGCAGGTATCTGGGCTGATCCCGCTAACATTGCATTTTTAGGAACCCTAAACTGCTGGGGACGCTAGTATAGATCTGATCGGATCAGATATTGATCCGTTCAGATACTATACCACTAAGGGATGCTTATGCTGCGTGCGTGTTAGCGGTACTGGCGCTAACCTGATGCTGCCTGGGGCGACGCATATCACCGCCGGGCGATCAGGGGGCTAAACCTTTATTAGGTAATAAACGGCGGGTGCCCTGACACTATAAAAAATAAACTAACTAACTAGCGTCACCCGTAACGGTTATACGGTGATCAGTGGTGAAAGGGTTAACTAGGGAGCAATCAAGGGGTTAAAACCTTTATTAGGTAGTATATGGGGGTCCCTGACGCTATAAAACGCTGACGGCGAACCTAAATATTTACCTCCCTAACTATCGTCACCAGTGACACTAATACAGCGATCAGAAAAATGATCGCTTAGCGACACTAGCGACAGGGGGTGATCAAGGGGTTAAAACTTTATTAGGGGTGTTAGGGGGGTACCCTAGACCTAAAGGGGGCTAACACTAACTGCCCTACCACACTAACTGTCACAAACTGACACCAATGCAGTAATCAGAAAAAAAAACTGCTTGGTGTCAGTGTGACGGGGGGGGGGGGGGATCGGGGGCGTATTGTGTGCCTGGCATGTTCTACTGTGTGTGTGTTTTACACTCACATTGCAGTCTTCTCTCCTCGGCGCCGTAACAGAAAATACCGAGCCGAGGAGAGATGACATCATTTTTTAAAATAACAAACATGTCATACTTACCTCCACTGTGCAGCTCATTTTGCATAGAGTGGCCTCGAACATCCTCTTCTAGGGTCCCTCGGCGGCTCCTTCCCGCATCAGATAACCCCCTAGGAGAAGCACTCTCCCGAGGGGGTTACCTTGGGGGTGCGCTCCCGAGTCCAGCATTTGTGTCCATAGACATGAATGCCTGACTCGGCCCGCCTCCTGGCGCCAGCATCATTGGATTTGATTGACAGCAGTGGGAGCCAATGGCTGCGCTGCTAACAATCTATCCAATCAAGAGCCGAGAACCCCGGGCAGAGGAAGAGCGCGTCTCCGGCATGTGAAATTCCAGGGCTCAGGTAAGTAGGGGGGCCGGTCACTGACAGGTGTTTTTTAACCTTGATGCATGGGATGCATTAAGCTGAAAAAACACAAGGGTTTACAACCCATTTAAGGGTAAATATTGTGGAAAAAGCTGGTTTTGTTATTTTAGTTTTTAATTCATATATGATGCAAGAAGAAAGTTATTGCAAGTGAACAGCATGAAGGATGAGGTGTTCACAGCACTCTGGAAGTGTTTCTTGTTAGAACTTTTAAGTAGTTTATCCTAGTCCGTTTCTATATCACTAGAAGCTACAAGTGTACACTATGTGAGAGGAGTAATACCTTAGTAGGGTGCAGAAGCAAGAAGCTCGGACATCCCATCATGCTCCGTGCCGACAACCCCCCCCCCCCCCCCCCGTTCATAATAAAATACTATAATAAAATAATACTTTAAAGATAATTAATGATATAATGCCATAATAAAATAATACTTTAAAAGATAATGTTGTGTCACACTCACCAACAATGCACCCTCACTGTGCCCATTTGCAGCCTCATCAGTGCCAACAATGCAGCTGTCAGAAACCATGAAATCAGGCTGAGACAGAAGTACAGTTAAATCACAATAGTTTAATAATAAAAGTAAAAAGAACAAACATAGTCAAAACATAGCCAAAGTTCAGTAACGGGAACGGATAGTCAGCCAAGCCAGACTCAGGGATCAATGTAGTGGAACAGCAAGCAGGATCTGGAGCCAGAAGGGATGTCAGCAAAGCAGGTCTTGAACAGGATTGCAGGAGATAGTTTCTGTGATGTGACCAAGGCGAAGGCAGAACTCCTCTGGACTGGACGGCTCAAGTAGGCAGGACTGACGAGCAGGATATCATCAACAGCTGAGTAACTGTGGAGAATAGGTGCTGGCAATTAGCCGACAGCTGAGCAGCCAGCTCAGAGACGGAAGAGCTGAGCCCAGCCCTGACAGCAGCCTCACTGTGTCAACAATGCAGCCTCACTGTGCCCATCTGCATCCTAATCAGTGCCCATCTGCAGCCTTACCGTGCCTATCTGTAGCCTCACTGTGCCCATCTGTATCCTCATCAGTGCCCATCTGCAGCCTCACTGTGCCCATCTGTATCCTCAACAGTGCCCATCTGCAGCCTCTCTGTGCCAACAATGCAGTCTTACTGTGCCCATTGGTATCCTCATCAGTAGGGATGCACCGATACCATTTTTTTACAATGAGTACAAGTACCGATACTTTTATTTTAGTACTTGTCAATACCAATTGTCGATAGCTACCGCAACTGTTTTGTTTTAACTTCAGCTGTCAGCAATGGTACAAAGCATTGAAAAGTTATTTACAAATTTAAAAAATTTTTTTTTATTTTTTTTTTTTAATTTAGCGCTTTTTTATTGTGAAATACGTAAATATATGTTAACCACTTGCTTACTGGGCACTTAAACCCCCCTTCTGCCCAGACCAATTTTCAGCTTTCAGCGCTGACGCACTTTGAATGACAATTGCGCGGTCATACAACACTGTACCCAAATGAAATTTTTATCATTTTTTCACACAAATAGTGCTTTCTTTTGCTGGTATTTAATCACAGCTGTGATTTTTATTTTTTGCTAAACAAACAAAAAAAAGATGGAAAATTTGAGAAAAAAAATCATGCTTCATAGTTTGTTATAAAATTTTGCAAACAGGTAATTTTTCTCCTTCATTGATATGTGCTGATGAGGCGGCACTAGTGGGCACTGATAGGCTGCACTGGTGGGCTCTGATAGGCTGCACTGATGGGCACTGATAGGCACAGATAAGGTGGCACTGATAGGGACAGATAAGGCGGTATTGATCGCCCCTGATGGGTGGCACTGATGGGTGGCACTGATGGCACTGATGGATGGCACAGATGGGCACTGATAGGTGGCACTGATAGGTGGCACTGATAGGTGGCACTGATGGGCACTTATGGGCGGCACTGATGGGCACTGATAGGTGACACTGATGGGCACTGATATGTGGCACTGGTGTGCAGCACTGTTGATGAGGCACTGATTGTGGGCACTGATAGGTGGCACTGTGGGCACTGATAGGTGGCACTGTGGGCACTGATGGGTGGTGCTGGTGGGCACTGGTAGGCGGCTTCTAGGTGCCACTGGCAGGTGGCACAGGTGGGCACTGAGGAGCTGGCGGCAGCTCTCCATGGTCGGGACTGATGTCCCTCTCACGGCCTCCAGTGATCGGCTTTTTCTTTCTCCTTACGCTGTCAGCATGAGGAAAAAAATAGCCAATTACCCGCTCTGGTTACATCACGTGATCAGCTGTCATTGGCTCATAGAGTCTCATAGACTCGCTGATCATAGAGCGCGCTGCGCGCGCCCTGCAGGAGGCGCGCAGGCCACTCGGGCACGGGAGGACATCAATAGACGCCCTCCCGTCAAAGCAGGTCCGCGCTGTAGCTGTCATTTGGCTATAGCACGGAGCTGAAGAATTTAATATATATGTATAAAAATATTCACTAACAAAGCAAACAAAAAAAAGTTTTATTTGTTTATTGTTTATAAAATAGACGTGAACAAAAGAAAAAAAGCAGGAAAATAATAATTAAATGGAGGAGAATAGGGAGTTAATTAAGGCTAATTAGAGTAAATTAGGGGTTATTAAGGGGTTAAACAGAGGAACCTTTGTTCATCCCTTTGATCTTCAGATGAAGAAACAGAAATATACAAAAAGAAACAATGTTTCTTTTTATTTTAGTGTTTTAGAGCTGAGCAATGTTGGTAATAAACATTGCCGGCTGCTTTTTTTTTTTTTTTGACAGCTCCAATTACCGGACTTCTTTACCACTGGGGAGGCCTCAAAGAGCCGAGCCTGAAAGTGTCGGTTTTAGGTATCGGTGCATTTGCACGAGTACCGACACTTGTGCAAATACTCTGTATCGGCACCGATAACGATACTAGTATCGGTGCAACCCTACTCATCAGTGCCCATCTTCAGCCAGACTGTGCCCATCTGCAGCCTCACTGTGCCAACAATGCAGCCTCACTGTGCCCATCTGTATCCTCATCAGTGCCTATCTGCAGCCTCGCCAGTACCTTGATTACACACAGCAGGTGTCTCCCGCTGTGTCATGCAGCTGCAGTCTTAACTGTTGTTTGTGATTACTCCAGGCTGAGTGGCAGTGCAAGCTCAGCCGGGAGATCGTGCTGCACTCGTGTCTGTGAGCCCGCCGTCAAATGTGGGAGTATCCCACGAGTCGCGGGAGACTTGAGATGTCTGAAAGCTCATCTTAATTTTTTTTTCTACAGGACAAGCTTTGGACATATTCAACATTAACATAAAACCCTTGCTTCAGGTTTAGCAAACAATGTCCAAATATAAATAGTGGAAACCCACAATTTAAATGGAGATGGTCTTTCTTCTCAGCAGACACTCAGGGGAAAATTTACTAAAAAGGGTGCACACAGAATCTGGTGCAGCTGTGCATAGTAACCAATCAGCTTATAACTTCAGCTTGTTCAAATAAGCTTTGTTAATAAAACCTAGAAGCTGACTGGTTACTATGCACAGCTGCACCAAATTCAATGTGCACCCATTTAGTAAATCTCTACCTCAGTCTCAAGATTTGCCCCTGTCTATAAGACCAGACAAGCCAGGACATGTGCATCTGGCAAGTCTCCACAATAGAGCTAACTAGAAACCACTCCCTTTTGTGGACAATACTCACTTGATAAATCAGTCTTGCACCCTTTGCATACTCTACAAAGCTTCCCCCATGTCACAATCTGTACTTTTCCATGTGCTATATATAACTCTACAAAATATGAAGGCAGTCTGTACTGCAAAATATGCAGTGCACAGCATAAAAAAGTAAGGTACACATTCTAAGCAACCTGCATATTTAAAGGTATGAAAACCAACTAGGGTTGCCACCCATCCAATATAATATGCGATTGTCCCAGATCTCAGAGTTACAGTAAATACTTTGTCCCATATTGATTCAATATGGGACACAGTGTGTGTGTGTGTGGTTATTTACTAAAACTGGAGTGTGCAAAATCAGGTGTTGTTTGGCATAGAAACCAAAACCAATCATCTTCCAGGTTGTATTGGCTACCATGCACAGCTGCACCAGATTCTGAGTGCTTCAATTTTAGTAAATCTCCATTAGTATATCCTGTATTTTCAGGATGGAGGGACTCATGATGTGCATATCTAGGAACTTACCGGATCTCACCCAGTAATGGCGGTTTAATTGTCGCAGTATGGCTCTCCAGGTTGACAGCTGAACTCTCCAGCAGCTTGCATCGTTTGAAAACAAAGTAGGAAAGTGATGTTGGCGCATCACATGACTGGAGTCCCGGCTGGGCTGACTGGAGAAGGGGAAGAGAGTGGATGAGTGAACAAATACTCCGCCGTACCTGGATGGATTCCCTGACTGCGGCAAAGGCAGCAAGCTGACTGGGGGAGGAAAGCAGCGAGTGATGATTTTTGATTGGCTATGAGTGTCGATATAGAACACATGCAGCAGGATGGACGCTACTGATTTGCTAGATTCCCTATCAAACTTGCCATTCTTTTCTACAGGTTCAGGTGGAAAAGTTCCCTAACAGGACATGGGTATTCTGTTTTGACTGCACTTATGTATTTGTAAATATCTTTTTTTTAAACAGCGTATTTGCCTATATTAAACACCCAAGGTTTCCAAAATGACAATCATAAAATAAAATGAAAGGAGTGTGCACATGCTAACAAATCTTATGCCTTCTATATGAAGGATGAGTGTTATAAATATTAGCAGCATTGTCTTGTCATTTCTGCTCACTGAGTTCATCAGTTCCCTTGAAAACTGCCCCCCCCCCCCCTTCTCATTGTGTTTGTTCCCTTTTTTGTCAGAACAAAGGTAGCAACCTTAAGCACAATCATGTCAAAATCACAGCCATTTTTGTTATTTGGGAATGCGGGGAAACAGCATAGAGTAATAAAACCCTGTGGTGGGCCTACAATGTTCCCGGAGGAGGCAGCTGAAGGAACTCAATATATTCATTTTTTCCTTTGCTTTGTAATACAGATGGAGTCGACGTTATTTATTTATTATTACAGGTACTTATATAGCGCCATCAATTTATGCATCGCTTTACATACGCTACAGTGGCCCAAACTTGTCTTGCATACAAACGGTAGGGAATTGTCGGCCAACAAATACGAACGTAGTTACGTACTACGTTGTTTTTCAGCTCTTTAGCGCCACCCTTTGGGCTCCTTCTGCTAATTTCATGTTAGTAGAAGTTTGGTGAGTGTTGATTCGCACTTTTCATTTTGCACTTTTCATTTCGCGCTTTTCAGTTAGTTTCTGAACGGCCGTTCATCAACCAGCCATGTTGCATGATTGGAGGAGATAACGTGTTATTTATTATTGGCCTTGGAGTTATTGCTTTGACCCAAGTCCAGTCCAGGAACAGGAGCAGGAGGAGTTCTTGGACCAAAAATTGGTTGCTTTATTAATCGTGACCAATTACCGTATTTATCGGCGTATAACACGCACTTTTTTCCCCTTAAAATCAGGGGAAAGTCGCAGGTGCGTGTTATACGCCGATACCCTGCGATCCCGAGCTGTCACAATCTTAAAATCGCCGACCGCGATTTGAAAATGGCGCCGCCGGCGCCGAAATACACCGAGCCGATCCTCGGCTCTTTCCGGCGGCTCTCGTTTACTTTCGGCTCCACTCGTAGTCCCGAGCGGAGCTATCCGAACCTACTCGGCTAGGTTCGGATAGCTCCGCTCGGGACTACGAGTGGAGCCGAAAATGAACGAGAGCCGCCGGAAAGAGCCGAGGACCGGCTCGGTGTATTTCGGCGCCGGCGGCGCCATTTTCAAATCGCGGTCGGCGATTTTAAAGCTCAGGACAGGGGATCGAAGGGAAGGCTGCACTGGGAAAGGCTGCACTGGGAAAGGCTGCACTGGGAATGGCTGCACTGGGAATGGCTGCACTGGGAATGGCTGCACTGGGAATGGCTGCACTGGGAAAGGCTGCACTAACAAGGCTGCACTAACAAGGCTGCACTAACATGGCTGCACTGACATGGCTGCACTGACATGGCTGCACTGACATGGCTGCACTGACAAGGCTGCACTGACAAGGCTGCACTAACAAGGCTGCACTGGGGAAGGCTGCACTGACATGGCTGTACTAACAAGGCTGCACTGGGGAAGGCTGCACTGACAAGGCTGCACTGAGAAGGCTGCAATGATGGGCATTTAAATGTAAGTTTTTTTTCCTTCAACTTCCCTCCTAAAAGTTTTTTTTCCTTAAAATTCCCTCCTAAATTGGGGTGCGTGTTATACGCCGGTGCGTGTTATACGCCGATAAATACGGTATGTCAAATGCCTTTGCTGCAGGAGCTCCGGGAGAATAATCAGGATGATTTTTGGAATTATTTCTGGATGACGGACCCCTGCTTTCACCAACTCTTGGCATTGTTGACCCCCTATATTAAGAAGCAGGACACATGCATGAAGCTTTTTTTTTTATTTTTTGGTTGAATAATAATGATTTGATTTGGTATATTTTTTATATTTTTGGATGCATAAAATGCACTTTTTGGTTAAGTTCTATTGACAGATAGCATGTCTAATTTTATTTGTTTTCTGTTTTTAATGCACAAAAAAAAAAATGAGCATTGAATAATGACAGTTTGGGAGTAGGCAGTTACATTTAAAAAAATACAATGTAAAATTGACAAGGGACACCAACATAGTTGTATCTTTGATCTTAAAAACTACAGGATAATGGTGTTGTGGTAACTTGCCCAAATAAAAAAAAAACAAGCATAATAATATTATTCTTGATATTTCTAGAAAAAAAAGCCTTTGAAATTTGTTTGCAATAACTCCATCAGTATCACCAGCAAAGCAGCTTCATTATTATCCCATAAAAGAAGAAGAGAATTGTGCGCTGCATTTTGAGATTTCATAATTTGCAACATCACGAATGTTAATTCTCCATTACGAACGCTAGACCACAAGGTCCACACTAGGAGTGTTTGACCATGTTTGACCATTCTTTCAGAAGCGCATTTGTGAGGTCAGGCACTGATGTGGGCGAGAAGGCCTAGCTCGCAGTCTCCGCTCTTACAGATTACAGTGTACTGTATGTGTTATGTTTTTTTCACTTTTTGAATTTGCTGCCGGGCTTCGTGCCCATGCGTTGCAAAACTCACGGGGAACAGAGCCCAGGACAGCGATAGATCTGGCGGAGGACACAGCCCGCACACACAGCGGGGAGACATCGCAGGATCCTGGGGACAAGGTAAGTAACTTTGCCTGGATCCTGCGATGCTGTGGCTCGGGGCTTTTGGCTTTTTTACTGCTTTTGGTAATGAGAATTCACCCTGAGCCACACCCGGGATTACCACCAGGGAGGTTAAGATAAAAAAACCTTTTGTATGTAAAAGCCACCCTAGCACCCCCTAATTACTTACCTGAGTCCCTTCCCTCTCCAGCGATGTCCACGAATGTCTTTGCCGTCCGGGACATTCATCCTGATTGGCTGAGACACAGCAGTTGCGCCATTGGTTCCCACGGTTGTCAAGCAAAGTCAGCCAGCCAATCAGGAGAGAAAGGGGGCGGAGCCAGGTCGGGGCTCCGTGCCTAAACGAATACACGGAGCTCTGACTCGGCTCAGGTGCCCCCATAGAAAGCTGCTGGCTGAGGGGGCACTCGATAGGAGGGAGGGACCAGGAGCAGCAAAGAGGGACCTGAAAGAGGAGGATCTGGGCTGCTCTATGCAAAACCAAAGTATAACATGTTTGTTTGTTTTTTTGGTTTTTAAACTAGACTTTACAAAAACATTAAATTGTAGCAAAGTGTCATTTCTTCAGTGTTGTCACATGAAAAGATATAAAATATTTACAAAGCGGAGTACCCGGAGGAAACCCACACAAGGAGAACATGCAAAATCTAGGCAGGTAGTGTCATGGTTGGGATTCGAGACAGCAACCCTAGTGCTGCTGGGCCGAAATGCTAAGCAATACACCTCTGTACTGCTCAGGTATTGCTATACCACCACTGTTCAATCAGGAAAATATAATAATTTAGTATTCCAACTGAAAGTACAAAATTAGTACAATACAACTGAAGTGGATACAGATTGATCTAATACACTAACCAAGACTGTCTTCATACATCAGACTTTGTGTTTGCCCGCACGGCATTGTAAAGAAAGACATTTTCCTTAAAGCGGAGTTCCACCCAATTAAAAGTCAGCAGTTACAAAAGTAATTGCAGACTTTTAATAATCAGACACCTGCCCCATGGTCCAGCGATGTGGGCGTACGAAGCCCCGCTCCTTTTCCCCTCCTCTCCGAGGAGCCGGCATTCCAACGCTGGGCGCCCGGCTGTGGCTTCACAGCCAGGTGCGCACTGCACATGAGCGAGCTGGGATGTGAATGGCCAGGCAATCTTCTGGGACCTGTGACGTGTCCCAGAAGATTGCAGGGAGGGAGGGGGGAGAGGTGAACTTCCTTCTGGTGCCGCAGAGCCAGGGTAGAAGTGGCAGCTGGGTGCCCGTAAAAACAGGGTATCCACTCCTCCCCCGAAAAAAATTACATGCCAAATGTGGCATGTCAGGGGGTCACCTGCACTTAAAGCAGAAGTTCCATTTTGGGTGGAACTCCGCTTTAAAAGCCCTTTCATCCCAAAATTGTGAAATAGTGGGCAGCATAAGAAAATTTTACATTTTCACAACTTTGTGTCCCATATAGCAACACATATTTGCAAATTAATTGCCAAGATACTGTAAGTAATCACATAAATGCAAGATACTGTAAGGAATAGTTCTCTAAGATAAGATCATTTCCGCCAGTATCACACCTCATCAGCTTTTCTTTTTTTTTTTTTTTTTTTTTTTTAGTTTTATCAGATCTGTCAGTTGAAACTGTGGTCAGTGAGGTTAAAAATAGTCTCATCTCATCTTAGAAGTGACTAACTGCTGGAACATCCGCCCCCAAATATTGAAGAATTAGAAAGTCCCTAGTTGATGTATCCAGCATGGAAAGCATCATATCAGCCTTTACTAATTTTTTCCTGATTTAAAGATAAGTGAGTATGAAGTGACCACCGACCAGGTATATAAAGCTCAGTCTCTGAGTTTTATTGTAAAGGACCAAGAGCTTAAAAACTGGACTTCACTATTTGTTCCATCATGTTCAGAGTTACTATTGCTTTGCTACTTGCCTATTTTGCTGGAAACTATTCTATGCCTCTTGCAGCAAACACATGTCATGGCATGACTTGTCATCAGCTGGTTTCAGAAATTAGAGACCACGTGAAACATATTCAGGTATGAGTTCTCGTTTATTGTTTACCTGCTGATAAAACAAGCCTCTCTCAACTTGCCTGTATTTATTGAGCAGTTAATGTTGTTACTGTTTTTGTAGCTCTGTATATTGCCCTGAGTATGCTCATTTCTCATTGCAAGCTATAGTTTACCTCTGTTTATGTACTTTCTCTTTGAAGGTACAATTTAATTTTGGCTATGTGGAATTAAATGTACTAAGGCACAGGCTTTGACCCAAAATATAATTTGTAATTTTCATTAAATGTAATTCTAAAAATAATTACTTTTAGGCAGTAGCACTTACAACTTTATATACTAAAGGTATTCTAGTCTAATTTTCAATCAACATTACAGGAGAGCAGGGCTTTTTACAGAAGCTATCAACCAAACATACTGTTTTGTTTTACTGGACCAGCACATAATGTACAGTCCTACAAATGTCTGCAGATATATAGTGCTTTTTATCCTATCCAGCTGTTTGCAGTCGGGAGACAATTGCGAGTCATTGGGCAGTATGCAGGCACTAAAGACACCTTATTCCTGACTGATCTAGCAAAATCTAAATAGGGTTCTTCAGGGTAAAGATAACTTCTGGAGGATGTCGGCTCAGTCCATAAACATGCATAGTCTACCTATGCAAGTACTTATTTTATTGGCAAGCTATAGCAATGTTTATCCTACCATAATTCTAACAACTGGGTGATTTGGTGGTCAAATTTTCCAATAATCCTATCAAGAAGGTAAAGGATTATATCAGTGTGATTTGGAGACACTTCTAATGCTGCTGTTGTGAAACCAACAGTATCATACCAAAAAAATGTAACAGGGTTCAGACCATATATGTGTCTCCTGAGCTCTGTCAGGACTGTGAGCTGTTGGGTGAGGATTCCCATGCACAGTCCAGTTATTACCCAGTCATGCTTATGTATAAATGGTACAGCAACACTGGGTTCACACAGGATGCTGATATAAATGGTTAAAAGATAAAGCCGTGACATATGTAAACATTTTTTTTTATTTTATTTTTTTTAGCGCCCAAAAGGAACACATGCAAAAACGGTAACCAACTGCAAATTGGTAAGTGCTTGCTTTATGTTTTTATCTCAGATACAATTGTGTGTGTGTGTATGTATGTATGTATGTTTTATATAGATATATATATATAGATATATATATAGATATATATCTATCTGTATAGATATATATCTATATAGATATAGCTCTATATATAGATATATATTATCTTTTTTTTTCTTTAATATACAAGGTTTACATATCTACATATATGTACAATTATACAATCTTGATGTTGAAATAGATGAAATAGGAGATAGGCAATAAAACTAATTGTATTTCCACTATAACCTGCAGCATACAAGGATCTTTTCTCCACCCTTTTGCAGAATAAAGTGATGACAACTGTAACTAGTTCGGTCACTTATTTGGTCCAACATCCATGTAAACATCATGGTATCTCTGAATATGTTATTTCATGGGCACAGACACTTTTTGTTCCACTTTAAATAATAGCATAACCTTTTCATGCCTAAGCCTATTTCTGACATTTGGTGTTTACAAGTTAAAATCCGTATTTTTTGCTAGAAAATTACTTAGAACCCCCAAACATTATATATATATTTTTAGCAGAGAATCTAGAGAATAAAATGGCGATTGTTGCAATATTTTATGTCACACGGTATTTGTGCAGCAGTGTTTTAAACACAACTTTTTGGGAAAAGGGACACTTCCTTGAATTTAAAAAAAAAGAAACAGTAAAGTTAGCCCAATTTTTTTACCGTTTACATATGCGGGCGCGACTTCCGTATGGGTTTTCTTTGCTGCACGAGTTTGCAGGGACGGGGGCGCTTTAAAAAAACATTTTTCTTATTTATTTTTATATTATTAAATTGTGTTTCTTTTTTTTTTTTAATTGATCACTTTTATTGCTGTCACAAGGAATGTAAACATCCCTTGTAATAGATGTTGACAGGTACTCTTTATGGAGGAATCAGGGGTCTAAAAGACCTCCAATCCATCCTTTGCACTTCAAAGTATTCAAATCGCCGAAACTGGCGATTCTGAATACTGTATATTTTTTAAAATCCGGCGCCATTGGCAGCCGAGTAACCCGGAAGTGACGTTGTGACATCGCTTCCGTGTTTACATTCAGGAGACTGGAACGAAGCCATTTACTGCTTTGTTCCAGTCTGTGCCAAGACCCCGGAAGTGAAGGATCACAGAGCGGGTCTCCCATTGGGACAGGAGGCCCAGTCAGAGCAGCGGGAGGTGGCGGGGATGTCCCCTCTCGCTCCTCCGGGATAACAATTGAGCAGCTTTAGCCGCATCGGTTGTTATCCCTGGAAAGCCGATCGCCTGCTCTAAAAAATGGTACGTTGATAATGCCTGCAGCTGCTGGCATCATCCCGGTATAACTCCCCGAAAGCCGAGGCCGCATAGCTCGGCGGGAAGGGGATAAACAAAAGCGACACAGCTGCTTCGGGAGAACAGGGAAGGAAAAAAGATTTGTTTTTCTACATAAAGTAAAAATCCCATTTTAGCTAATGAGGTCAGGTTATAGTAACTGATGATTATGATATACTTTTCATTGACCAGTATAAGGGCTTTATATGTACTGCAATTGCCTCTCAGTATATGTACTGTAGCTATGTAACAGTAAAATACACAAAGATTTTGTTCCATGATTTAAATGGCAGACCCCCCCGAATCTGCTACTTGGATACTTTTGATAGTCAGTTTATATGGTTCCCAACATTCAAAATAATTTTATCCCAGACAAATATATCTGTGTAAACTAGAGGATAGATGGTCATGAGAAAATATGAGGGAAAATAACTTTATTTAGTAGTTTGTCAATAATAAAGGATATGACTTCATGAGGACAATCATTGTTATGGACGTGCCCCGAAATTTTGAGACCAAAATTTAAAAAAAACATGGGCATATTGTGAAAGTAAAGTAGATGTAAAGCACTGAGTATGTTAAACAACTGCAATGTTTTTATTCAATAATATGCTTTTTTTAAAACTATTTTTTATACACTTTTTATTTATCATAGAAGAAAGAATAGTGAGAATAATAATACATAATATATAAACATGACAAGAGTCAGAACAGGTTTGTAAGATCATTTTAGTGGAGAACAAAATATAAGATTGATGTAATATACCTGAATACCAGAAACACACCTCTGTGAGGTTTGTGGTATGTGAACCTAGCCTTCTCGCAACTCTCTGTTTTCACTTTTTTTCTTTGTTTTCACTTTTATCCTTTGTTGCACTTCAACTCTGCTGATCTTCCACAGCCTCTTCCTATCTAAATGCATGCCTTCCAGCAAAGGCTTCATTGTATTGCTTGGGGTGGGTTTTCTGATGGTGACATCATGAACAATGGACCATGTCTATGCAATATGCAAAAAGCATGGACACTTAGTCTCCATCAGAAAACTTTTGACGAGAGGATAATATTTGTAAGACACAACATTGCTATGTTATTACTTGAAGTCCTTGCACAATGTCCATTACAGAAGGCTCACCAGATATTAATTTATTTAAAGCAGCTGGCAAATTAAAAGTATTGAAAATGACTTTTAAATTTCATTAACATGTTAAAGCATGGACTTTAATGAGTTATCCACGTGTTGGGAATACAGTGCTAGGTAAAACAATTTGAGGCTATATATTAATATTCACAGTCACACAGATATAAGATGATTGTTTCCTGGTCTGCATGTTAAAAAACCATATATCTATGGACACCCTGCAACTGCTGCAGGCACCCGCTGGGCATAGTTGCCAATCAAACTCTTGGGAGGAAGAAAGAATCTGAAATTAATTTTATCAAAAGATCAGTGTCCCAAATTATAGTTTTACCAAAATAAGCAAGTGTCTGCTCAGAAAATAATCATCTACATTCAACCAAATCAACTGTGCATGTTTATGAAATTATATCATCCATGAAAGGTCTTTTTGACCTGTAAATTATGTGCATGGCTAGTCTTACAGTTAGAATGGGATTGTCAAATAGTTTTAGCTACATTATAGACATTATACGTTATACATTAGGATCCATTATAGACACAGCTACACTAGCAAACAGACATTAGCACAGTGATATGTGCTACTGAAAAACACAATGTTCCACAAAGCTTGATTATAGCATATCTAAATCAAATTACACTTTTTTAGGATTTTTTGATTTTCACCTGAAGATTACTTTCTGACACATTTTTCATTCCCTTGGTGACTACGCTTTAATTCTCCACTTCTTTTATGGAGGGAGCCTTGGTTGTCATACAGGCTGGACTTCAAACATGTCTGCCTTTGTTCATCTTCGTTACATGGGGTTAACAGGTGACGTAGTTTACAAAACGAAGATAACATATGTAACAGTCAGGACAATTCTCTAAATTGTCTACATACAGCTCTTTCACCATGCTTCCTTTGGGGTCTGCCTCTGCTATTTGATAGTAGATTAGGGCATCATGCACATGGACATTTTCAGACATAAAATATGTCTAGCATAATATTTACTGTGTTTTTTTCCACATCCAGGCTTTCACAGCTGGATAGTACAGCCAGCCCTAGAAGTGAGTGGCTGTTTGATCCTGCACTCATGTAAATGGCGATGCTTCTGTGCATCAGTCTCTAACCACATGTTCCTGAACGTGAAATTTCCATGCTTGGGAAATACATAGAAGCATTGGCATTTACATGAGTACAGCGGCATACAGCCATTAACGTTTAAAGGCCGGCTGTACACCCCCACTTGTGGAGCCTTGAAGGAAGGAAAAGCCGGGTGAATTCAATGTCAGTTATATTTTATGATTACAAATGAGTCCAAAGTATATTCTCCCACAAGGCTGTGATGCTCAGAGAATGAGTACTACCAATTGCACACAAGACTGATGTAAAAAAAAAAAATGTGAAAGTTAATTATAAATAAGTCACTTTATTGTAAAGTATAATTAATCTATTAAAAACACTTATATTTCTAGATCAATTGCAACCTGAATATTTTTAAAAAGGAGTTGAATGAAACACATCAATGTGAGGTAAGCCAATTTAATTTTCTCTCACAAACTAATATTTTTGGTGGTGTGTTGTCTGTTTTTCAGTTTTTCTTGCATTCATAATCTCCACATTGCCAAACCAATATACAGTTGTGCTCATAAGTTTACATACCCTGGCAGAATTTATGATTTCTTGGCCATTTTTCAGAGAATATGAATGATAACACAACAAATTTTCTTTCACTCATGTTAGATTTGGCTGAAGACATTTATTATCAATTATTTTTCTTTATTTTAGAAGAAAGCAAGAAATAAATTTTTACAAAAATCATTCTTAACAGGGTATTAGTATCTATCTACTAGGTCATTATACATTAGGTTCTGTTTTCCCCAAAGCACATAGACCCAGTACTTCAAAAACAACTATCACCCCTTAGTCATACACTTAGAAACTCAACCTTATGTCTGGGGTCTTTAAAGTGTCCTGGGCTCTGGGGAGGGGGGTCTCTTTATAATGTCTAACCATCTCTTCCCTCGCATTTTACTCAAAAAACAAACAAACAAAAAAACCCAAATCCCCCCAAAGAAAAAAGTTATAATTTGTATTTGCACCTACAAAGAACTCAACTCATCCTCCTCCCTCCCCTTCTCCCTCCCCCATGTGCCTTTCTCTCAAATATCTAGACCCGTTCAAGAAACCTGAATACAGCATATTTTTCAAGTATTAGGATTCACCTCTATAAGAGTTCTTCCTTCCTCTTTATTAATAAAAAGGTTCCATGAGGACCATGTTTTCAGATATATCCCTTGTTTCTGCCGGGATGTCCAGACCAGATCTTCCATATGGTTCAATTCCTCTACTCTTTTAAGCCACATTCTCACCATCAGAGGTTGTGTCTGCTTCCAGGTAAGTGGAATACATGACTTAGCTGCGTTCAAAAGATGGCATAAAATTAATTTATATACAATTTGACCGGAATTTTGGAACAAGAAGAAAGTCAGGTCTTTAACGATCTCTTGGTCATAAAAATTTTTGAACAAGTCTCCGAACCTCTCTCCAGAAGCCCCCAAACCAAGACCAAAAGATATGCAGTAATGGCCCACCCTCCTTCCCACAACGCCAACAACTACCTGATATATCTGGATAGCATCTATGTAGGAAAGCCGGGGTGCGGTACCATTGGGACAGAATCTTAAAATTAGTTTCCTGTATTTTTGTACAAATTGAAGATTCAAATATATTATATACTATATTAGTTCGCCGCTCCTCTGAGAAGACTCGATCTAAGTCCGTCTCCCACCTCCTAAAAAATGTCAGTTAAAAGTCCTCTGGGGGTGAGGCCAACATTGCATACATCCTCGAAAGAACTTGAGGAAGTAGGCCATTTCCGTCACAGTATTCCTCAAACGGTGTTAAATTACGTTCATAACTACTTAAGGGGGTTAAAGTATTAAGAAAATGTCTCATATCTAATTGATATGGTGTGGTTCCTGATATCATCGTCTGTACTATCGGCCAAGATCTCAATGTCACAAAATGAGATGCCTAGAAGAACCCTTGGTCTATCAATACCCCAAAAGTTCCCTTGCTCAGACCAGACTCAAACTGTGGGTTCCCCAAAATGAGGAACAATGGGGAGTCTATTGATTATAATTTGCCTTTAGCAATAAGCCCAAAACACACCCGTAAGGTAGGTCCTATCAGTGGGTGTTTCTTAAAAATAGACGAGAGATCACTAAAACACCAAGGGGCTCATTGTAGTAGGCCACTACTCTGCGCCTGCTCTAGGCCTGGCCATATTTTCAAGTCCCCATGTTGGTTCCATTCAATCAGGTGGCTCAAAAGGGCCGACTGATAGTATTTGTACAGGTCAGGTACCACCAGTCTACCATGTTGTTTAGGTAGGGACAACAAGGATCTTCTGATCCTTGGGTGTTTGTGTGTCCATATAAATCCGGTAAGGAGAGAGTGTATCTGTTTAAAATAATATTTGGGTACAGCTATAGGTAATGCCTGAAATAAGTACAAGAACTTTGGTAGGACATTCATTTTAATAATATTGCACCTCCCAAACCAAGAATGAAACCCCCTCTGCCATCTCACTGAAATATTCCGTACTTTATCTAGTAATGCCATTTATTATCAATCGACTGTGATTACTCTTTTTAAATCATAATTACAAAAGAAACTACCCAAATGACCCTGATCAAAAGTTTACATACCCCAGTTCTTAATGCCGTGTATTGCTTCCTTTAATATTAATGACAGCTTGAAGTCTTTTGTGGTATTTTTGGATGAGGCTCTTTATCTTTTCAGATGGTAAAGCTGCCTATTCCTCTTGGCAAAAAGCCTCCAGTTCCTGTAAATTCTTGGGCTGTCTTGCATGAACTGCACTTTTGAGATTTCCCCAGAGTGGCTCAATGATATTGAGGTCAGGAGACTTAGATGGCCACTCCACAACCTTCACTTTATTCTGCTGTAGCCAATAACAGGTCGACTTGGCCTTGTGTTTTGGATCATTGTCATGTTGGAATGTCCAAGTACGTCCCATGCACAGCTTCCTGGCTGATGAATGCAAATGTTCCTACAGTATTTTTTGATAACATACTACATTCATCAATTTTGACCAAGTTTCCTGTGCCTTTGTAGCTCACACATCCCCAAAACATCAGCGATCCACCTCCATGTTTCGCAGTAGGAATGGTGTACCATTTATCATAGGCCTTGTTGACTCCTCTCCAAATGTAGTGTTTATGATTTTGGCCAAAAAGCTCAATTTTGGTCTCATCACTACAAATGGCTTTGTGCCAGAAGATTTAGGCTTGTCTCTGTGCTGTTTGGCATTTTGTAAGCGGGATACTGTGTGGCGTTTGTGTAGTAATGGCTTTCTTCTGGCGACTCAACCAAGCAGCCTATCTTTCTTCAAGTGCCTCCTTATTGTGCATCCTGAAACAGCCACACCGCATGTTTTCAGAGAGTCTTGTATTTCACCTGAAGTTATTTGTGGGTTTTTCTTTGCATCCCGAACAATTTTCCTGGCAGTTGTGGCTGAAATTTTAGTTGGTCTACCTGACCTTGGTTTGGTTTCAACGGAATCCCTCATTTTCCACTTCTTGATTAGAGTTTGAACACTGCTGATTGGTATTCTAAATTCCTTGGATATCTTTTTATATCCCCTTCCTGTTTTATACAGTTCAACTACCTTTTCCCGCAGATCCTCTGACAATTCTTTTGCTTTCCCCATGACTCAGAATCCAGAAACATCAATCCTGCACTGAATGAAAGATGCAAGGGTCTGTCAGGAGTCCAGAAACTCATTGACCTTTTATATACACACACACACTAATTACAAGCAAACAGATCACAGGTGAGGATGGTTACCTTTAATAGCCATTCAAACCCCTTTGTGTCAACTTGTGTGCATGTTATCAGGCCAAAATCACCAGGGTATGTAAACTTTTGATCAGGGTCATTGGGGTAGTTTCTGTTGCCATTATCATTTAAAAAGATTAAACAGGTTGATTGATAATAAATGGCTTCAGCCAAACACTAACCATGAGTGAAAGAAAAGTTTTTGTGTTATCATTCATATTTTCTGAAAAATGGCCAAGAAATCATAAATTCTGCCAGGGTATCTAAACTTATGAGCACAACTGTATAATATTGCAGCAATTTCAGTTAATAGCCAGGGTTCTGGTCCAAAATACAGGCCAGTCCATCAGGAACCAAACTAATTTCAATCAGTGGTTCTGCCTAAACCTCGAACACACGGTACGATTGTTGGCAGGAGACTGTCTGTTGACAGACTGTTGTCCTAAAATCTTACCGTTAGTATCCTTTTGACAATTGTTGTCCAATTTTCGGCCAAACTTATGGTCAGTACACAAATCTGTCACAAAAAAGTTGAGCCTACAAACACGCATGCTCATAATCAATGCTCACCAAACACAAAATTAGCAGAAGGGGTCCAAAGGGTGGCACTCATAAGCTGAAATTCTTAATAGTACGTCACTACGTTCGTGTTTGTGCCACGACAATTGTGTACCGTTAGTATGCAAGACAAGATCCTGGCACACGCCCTTTTGACAAAAATCAGATGCTTGGCCAACAATCGTACCGTGTGTATGAGGCTTTGGGGACATGCTGGAGATTTTTCTCAATCAGTGACTGATTAGTGTATTCTGACAGCAGCAGGTGCTCCTATCAGAATCCAATGTCCCAGTGATTGAGTGTGTGTGTTTGGGGAGGGATTTCCTCCATCTACTAACAGTGTATAGGTGGCTTAAGTCTCACAACTAGACTGAGATTTGCACATCTTTTGGCAGTTAAAACAACTCTCTTATATGTATTTCACCCTTATATTTACCTGTTTGCTTGGAGTTCAGTTTTAAGTGTTTTTATGGAACCTTTTCATTTATTTTACATGCATGGTGGTTATTACATTACAGATTTCTTAGGATAAGCTAGTATCTGTAAATCACTTCAACAGAAATAGGTTAAAGCTTTCTATCTTAAAATTCTGTCAAATGTTTGCTGCATAAAAATGTGCAAAAGGATAACCATGAATATTAATGTTTTACTCTAGAAACCTAGCAATAGATCTACCAATGGATGCCTAGTTTATAGGCTGCTGAAGTGTGTACCATACAGCTGCAAGGTAAGTAATATACTTTTATGACGAGTAGGCTATTTTGTGCTTAAAGCATTCACCTCTTACCTAAGAAAAAGTTATAATGGAGTCACAGTGGGTTTTGTACATTTCTAGAAATGTTTTTATGCTTATGCTGTAATGTGCATCTATATCATACAGAGAAGGGCTTGCCCATTACCTTTTAAAGGGCAATATTTACTATATCTGATCCATTGATAACATGCCTCTGCTTGTCCATCCAGTATATGTATAATAAAGCCAATATGCAAAATACATTTTTGTAAATCACCCTGTCAGGTTCCTAAAAATAATGCTCTAACTACCAGTGGTGGCCCGTCAATAGGGGGCGCATGGCCGCTGCTCCCCCAAAGATAGTCATAAAGAAAAAAAAAAGTGGTCCTTTATGTGTGTACGGACACCGGACACACAGCTGTCTATAGGAAGCTTGATGTGGTTGATATCAGCTGATTGTGGCTGAGAAGCTCCGTTGGACTGTCTTTAGAGTGTCCTCGGGGTGCAAGAAATGCTCCTGGAACACTCCCACACTACAATGATTCCTCCAGCAACTGTTTTGTAATTGGCAGTTCTTGAGGACGGTAGGCGATTCTTTGCGCGGAACCGCAGCATCACTTCCGGTTTCCTACCACTCACTGTCTGTGGATGTAATGGAAATAAGCAAATAAGCAGCAGAGCAAGGCCTGAGCTGAGTAGCGCCTCTCTAATACTTAGACGGACTGGACCAGTAAGCTGCTTGTCACCTTGTGCACTGACAGCAGCCCCTCCGTTCCGCACACACTTCCCAGCTTCTCTCTCTTCACTCCAGGCAATCCACCAGACTCAATGGCAAACAGTGCAGACTGGGCCTGGGAGAGGGGGGGGTGACTAATCACGCGGCTGGAGCGAGTGGGGTACAGAGATCACCTCGGAGGAGAGACCTGCTTTCTCCATCATCATTCATCACTGAAGTGAATACATCATGTGTCTTTCCTGTCCACAGTGTACAGCTATATACACCCACCTCCTTCCTTAGTGTATACATAATTTGTCCTGTATATAGTTCAGTGTATGTGTGTATATACATATATATATATATATATATATATATATATATATATATATATATATATATATATTCAGTTTGTTTGTGTCCCTCCCAAAAAATGTTGCCACTGCCAACTTTGCCAACTTTCCATGTTTCCTACTTTCTCTCCATTCCATTAATGTAGCCTTCTTCAGTATTCTTCAGTATCTTTGGTATGCCACTCTGTGGCTCAGTCTTACAACTTTTACATCACTGCTGTCCTGTTTGGGAGGATGGAAATACAAGCTGCTGGAGAGAGGACTATACTAGCGAACAAAGAGGATGTTGCCTTTAGCTGGGCTTTTAATGCATATTCAATTTTAATTAAGGGTTATGGTGGCAGTTTTTTATTTGTTTTATATGAAGAACACTAGATTATGGATTTGGGATCTGGGCTATTCTTCGCCCAAATCTGAGAAGTGCTAATTTTGTCTTAAAGGTTCTTTTCTGCTTCTCTGCATTTAAAAAAAGTGTATACACTCTTTTCAAAGATGATGTACTTTCTCCATAGGTCCCCAACACAACATGTCAAGATCCTGATTACAATTCTGAAAAAAAAAACCTGAAAGAGACCATGAAAAAACTTCTTGGAACAATGTATCGTGAGTTAAAATCAAGAGAAGATGAAGGAAACAGCTGTGAAAAAAAAACACATGATGCACTGCATATTTAACAAAAATGCTATTCATATTATATATAACTACGAACTGTGACAACTGCTAGCATAAGGTACAACACTGTGAAACAAGGAAGACATCAAGCTGCTCTTGCAAATTTGGTATCTGATGATGATAAAATGTAACTTGATATTTGGGATTTCTAGCATGAAAAAATACAGAGCCATTGTGATAAAGTTGAAAAGGAACTGTCAGTTTATTGTATCCGAAGAAGATTTTCAGTGTTATTTAACTACTGACAGTTCCAGTCCTATCTGTATTTTTTGTATAGATGTATTTGCTTTGCAAGATGATGTTTTAATGGGACCAATTAATAATAGGGCTCAACAAATCCTTTACCCGGGACCACAATGATAGATAATGCAGTTGTAATGTTCAACTTCTCTAAAAATATATACAGTGGAGCTGCTGCATTTTTTTTAACTTTAAGCTTAGCTTAGATTGAACATTCTTTAGTGGAATTCAAATAGCTAGGTATCATATGCCACTGGGATTAAGACTGACTAAAATAAATCAGAGGATAGGCAGTATGTACCCCTATGCTCAGTGCTCCATATGCATCACTAGAGCCTGGATAAATGGGTTACCACTTTACCAGGCAGTGTATTCCAGACAAGTTCTATTTTTACACCTAGATCCCAGGAGGTGGATAGAGAGAGATGGGATACATCTCTATTTATACCTTTATAGGATAAGAATGCAGCATTTAGCAATGTCTGTCTACATATTTCTCTCAGAGCAAAAAATCCTTTACTGTTTACCCATATAATACTGGCACCATATCATTATAATAAAGCAACTATACTTTAAATAAGTTGGGACCAACTGCGCCCCCTGCCCTTCTCCATTCTATACACAATTACTGACCATTACTGACCACAGCCTACTCCAGCATGATAAGTTTTCCAATCTCTCCACTGAGCCAACCGACTGCACCAAAGCACTAAGGTGTGGCCCTAATAAAAAAAAAACCCCAATGAAACAATTTAGTTATATAATATAGGAAGGTAGTCAGTTGGTCCCACTTTTATTTAAAATAGTTACAATTTATAGTTTATTTTTAAGTTCACAGCTCCCACCTATTTTCTATGCAAAAACTGGTAAATGTTCAATCAAAACAATCTTTGCCAAACAGATATTTTTTTCCAGAATTTGAAACACATTGATATTGTTTAGTAACATTATATGAGGAATGCACTAATTATTTGGAAAATGCTGTACTAGAACTAAATTATATTTATATATATTCAAATAGAAATGCTGATACTAAAAATACATTATACCCTAAAGAGAATCTGTGCTTTGCCTATACAGGGCAAATCAACAGGCTCTCTTTAATGCAGACCTTCATAGATGCAAATACTCACTTTATTTCAAGTTCTGTTCAAAAGCCCCATGTAAGCTAGGAGTCACCAGAGTCGTAGCTTACCCAGGGTTATTACAATGGTTGAGTCTCCTGTTCCTCTTCCATGTAGAAGTACTAGGCATTTCCTTTAGCTCCTGGTGATGCCACTGGGAAAAGGGATGTAAGACAAACCTGTAAGACTGGTAGCCTCATTTTCTCCTTCACAGCCCCTACTTATTATAAAGAACAAAATAATATCTTAAATCAACACACTGAGGTTATATTATCTTCAGGGCTCACAATCTATGTATATGTGCAGTTAAAGAACTGCCATTTTTATTCTTCATCTTGACCTTTATGTTATTTATTTATTAATTATTTTTATTTAACTGTTGTAATTAATATTTATGAATATTTATGTTTGTATTAATGGAAATATGGTATGCTGTATTTATTAAACATTATACATATTTATTTCTAAAAGTGTGAAGGTGTCCTGTCTACTCCAGACACATTTACACATTTGCTGTATGTAGTAAGCACATCTTGTGACCAGACAAGTGGGATAGACAAGTTTTTATTGTAATAATAACCCAAGCCTATTTATATGTCCTGGACACAGCATTTAAGGTATACGTTTTCAACCACAGGCTTGGAAATTCCACTTCCAATTTCTCACTTTTTGTCAATATTATTTAAGAATGAGTGGTTGAAATTAAAAGAAAATGTAGTATAATAAATAAATGCTGAAAATGTTACTCCCTGGCTTTGGGAAGTTCAAAATTGCATACCATTAGGAGCAAGCCTCAGTAGGTGATATTAGCACAAAAGGAGTGGTATTAAGTCCTATTTAGTAGACATATACAGTATTCCATCAAGATCAAGAGATGGTTTAAGTTTTACCAGATGCACTACATTGGCTATATACAATAAACATATTTATAAACAACAAACATAAAATGCACAAGAAAATATTGGACTAACCTATGTCAAGCTCAGGAATCACACAATTTAACATAATCAATAAAACTTGGTCAGCACAGTACATCATTATGGATCTACAAATCCTTTTCTCTATTATTTCTTCTAATACTGGCATTCAGACAACCAACCAACCTCAGACATAGACTAATCAGCAAGAAACTTCATTCTGAATATGAAGTCACAAATAATGAAAGCAAACCCTGTGTCAGGTCACCTGAGTCCAGGTGACAGATGCACTCCATAGGAGTCAGGAGTGCACCACTAAGGTAGTGAACCCTGGGACTGATTGCTGCGGATTGAGCTCTGGGAGGTTCAGAAAGCAGGTCTACTGGAGCATCAACAGATAAAGGAAGGCCGGTAGATGTGGTGTATCTGGATTTTGTAAAAGCATTTGGCACAGTTCCCCATAAACGTTTACTGTACAAAATAAGGTCCGTTGGCATGGACCATAGGGTGAGTACATGGATTGAAAACTGGCTACAAGGGCAAGTTCAGAGGGTGGTGATAAATGGGGAGTACTCGGAATGGTCAGGGTGGGTAGTGGGGTTCCCCAGGGTTCTGTGCTGGGGCCAATCCTATTTAATTTGTTTATAAACGACCTGGAGGATGGGGTAAACAGTTCAATCTCTGTATTTGCAGACGATACTAAGCTAAGCAGGCCAATAGCTCCGCAGGATGTGGAAACCTTGCAAAAAGATCTGAACAAATTAATGGGGTTGGCAACTACATGGCAAATGAGGTTCAATATAGAAAAATGTAAAATAATGCATTTGGGTGGCAAAATATGAATGCAATCTATACACTGGGGGGAGAACCTCTGGGGGAATCTAGGATGGAAAAGGGCCTGGGGGTCCTAGTAGATGATAGGCTCAGCAATGGCATGCAATGCAAGCTGCTGCTAACAAAGCAAACAGAATATTGGCATGCATTAAAAAGGGGATCAATTCCAGAGATAAAACGATAATTCTCCCACTCTACAAGACTCTGGTCCGGCCGCACCTAGAGTATGCTGTCCAGTTCTGGGCACCAGTCCTCAGGAAGGATGTACTGGAAATGGAGCGAGTACAAAGAAGGGCAACAAAGCTAATAAAGGGTCTGGAGGATCTTAGTTATGAGGAAAGGTTGCGAGCACTGAACTTATTCTCTCTGGAGCAGAGACGCTTGAGAGGGAATATGATTTTAATATACAAATACCGTACTGGTAAACCTTCAATAGAAATAAAACTTTTTCGCAGAAGAGAGTTTAACAAGACTAGTGGCCACTCATTAAAATTAGAAGAAAAAGAGGTTTAACCTTAAACTACGTAGAGGGTTCTTTACTGTAAGAGCGGCAAGGATGTGCAATTCCCCTCCACAGGTGGTGGTCTCAGCGGGGAGCATTGATAGCTTTAAGAAACTGTTAGATAAGCACCTGAATGACCGCAAGATACAGGGATATACAATGTAATACTGACACATAATCACACATAGGTTGGAATTGATGGACTTTTTGTGTCTTTTTTCAACCTCATCTGCTATGTAACTATATGTAACACAGATCCCACTGGGAGCTAGAGCATAGATTCCCCAGGGCACGGAGTCCAAGAGCCAGCAGGTGTTCACCAGAGCATCTAGTGGTGAGGATGGACTGCGCTTCAGTCTGGCTCCAGGTCGCGGCCCCCAGGGTCTCACAGTTCACAGTTCACGCTCATGGTAGACTACAGGAGAAAGAGGAAGGAAACAGCAGGCTGGAACAACAAGGATAGTAAAGGAATAAACCAAGGTTGGGACAACTAGCAGGCAAGGATAAAATACATAGAAAACGCTAAAGGTAAGGGTCACAAGCAGACAGGGATAGTCGAGAGTAGGCCAAGATCGGTAACTGGAATCAGACGTAGGAGACACAGCAAGTAGCACACAAAGGTTAAACACACAATGGTTGATCAACAAGGTTGGCTTGCAATGCACAGGTTAATATAGTGTTCCTAATTAGAGGCTGAAGTGGAGCTATGCTGAGGGAAGATTATATAAGCAGTCGGGTGAGAGTGGCTGGCCTCTAAAGGTGAACACATGGAGGAGAGGTAAGCTGACAGAGAAAGATTACTGCATAACCATGACAGTACCCCCCCTCTTACAAGGCCTCCCCTCCCCCACCTGGGCCCAGGCTTAAAGGGAAACTCCAGATGAAACCTCCTCAACAGACGAGGCGCAAAGGTCTCAGATGCAGTGATCCAAGACCTCTCCTCAGGACCAAAGCCTTTCCAATATACGAGGTACTGAAGAATGCCTCTACAGCGCCGGGAATACAGAACTTGACTATCCTCAGAGACCGAAACTGAGGTAGGGAGAGGACGAGAGGACTTATTGAGGACTAAAGGCTTCTTAGGAATGGGTAAGGGCATGAGAAGATCATCAGACTGGGCAGTGGATCCCTGAGACCAGGTTAGAAGGTGACGTGTCACAAGAGTCAAGCTGGATAGCTAAAACACAAGCAGAATGCAGAGAGTCCAGAAAGAAAGATTGAAAACCCCACCTGGCCGAATGAGGAAGTCTATCCAAAGAATGGTTTCAGCCTCTTAGACAAGTTTGAATGGACGTAGTAGGGTGAGGCCAGGTTACAGAAGGTTCTGAATAGGAAAAAGCAGGAAGCTCACTGGGCATGGGCTCGGCTGGCATAACTGGTGCAAAGGCCGTCTGAATAGCATTGCCAGGTGTAGTGACTACCTCAATCGCATCGCACGGTGTAGTGACTGTAGAACTTGCGGACAAGTTAACCTGGCTATGCGTCCAAGGGAGTTTAGGGACAGGCAATGGTAAATGGTTATGGAAACTGGAGTAAATGATCAGCTCAAATTCACAGGTGGGCTCCTCATCCAGAGTGCCATATGACCTAGAGAGTGCCTCGGCCTGACTATTGCAGGACAAATCCCAGAAATCGCTATATACAGCAGGAAGAGCAGAAGATACTGGAATGGTGGCAACAGGAAGTTTCTCTTTTGGGGCAACCTTAAGTAGGCAGGAAGAGGAACAGGAGGAACCCCAAGCCAGGATCTGTCCAGCAGTCCAATCAACGTGTGGAGAATGGAGCCGTAACCAAGGTAGACCTAAAATGATAGGAGATGAAGCCTTAGGTAAGACAAAGAAGGATATCCACTCCTAGTGGAGTGTCCCTACCGACATCTTAACAGGTAGAGTCTGGAAGCGGATAGGGCCCCCTGGGAGAACAGTGTCATCAATTGCCAAGACCACCAATGGTGCTGTGAGGGGCAAAAGGGTAAGCCTCATGGAATATGCAGTTCCCCAGTCCATGAGATTGCCAGCAGCTCCGGAATCCAGATATGCCGAGATCGAATGAGAGGAAGCGCCGACATGAAGGAACACAGAAAGGAGAAGGTGAAGGTAAAATTTCAGGGTCCAATATTCCACTTTCCAGATGTATTAGCCCCGAGCGTTTTTCCGGGCGAAGAGAGCAAGTGTCATGAAAATGATCTTTGACCCCACAATAGAGGCACAGGCCCAGAGTTGAGAGCCTAGCGCGTTCTTCAGGAAATAACTTGGTCCGGCCCAGCTGCATAGGTTCCTCAGCAGGCAGGAGGTGCTCCTTGGGACGAAGAGAGGGGACAGGGAGCTCAGGCTGCCTAAAGAACAGGGAGTGCTGGAGTCTTTTTTCCAGAGTCCTCTCTTGAAAGCGAATATCGATCTGGTTACACAAGGTGATGACCATCCAAATCAGCAGGAATAGCTCTTCCAGCTAATTCATCCTTCACGCTATCAGAGAGGCCATGTAAAAAGGTTGCAACTTAGGCCTCATTATTCCAGCTCAGTTCAGCAGTCAAAATACGAAAATGAAGAGCGTACTGTCCCACAGAAGTGGACTCTTGACGGAGACATAAAAGGGTGCTGGCAAAACATGACCCGGTTCCTCGAAGATATTCCAAAAAAGTTTCAGGAAGTCAGACAGGCTAGATACCACTGGATCATTCAGTTCCCACAGAGGGGCAGCCTAGGCTAATGCCTCGCTGGACAGGAGGGATACAATATAGGCTACCTTTGCCTGATCAGTCAGGAAGTTTTGGGGCTGAAGCTAAAAATGAATTGTGCACTGGCTAAGGAACCCCCTGCAGGCCTTGGGGTCCCCAGAGTAATGGGACGGAGCAGGTAAATTCAAAGAATTTGTGGATGTGGCTGTGACTGGAATAGGTGCGACAGCTGATAGCGGTTGAGGTTGTTAAATCGGGGGTCCTAAGGAGGCCTCAACCTGTTCAAAACAGGAGGCTAAATCCTGAAAGAATTGCGTCACCTGGGTCTGATTAGATTCCTGGGTCTCAAGTCTGAGAACTAGGCCCTGCAACAGATGATCTGCGGGTAGCGGCGCATCAGCCGGGTCCATGGCTGATGAAACTATCAGGTCACCTGAGTCCAGGTGACAGATGCACTCCATAGGAATCAGGAGTGCACTGCTAAGGTAGTGGACCCTAGGACTGACTGCTGCGGATTGAGCTCTGGGAGGTTCAGGAAGGAGGTCTACTGGAGCATCAACACAGATCCCACTCGGAGCTAGAGCATAGATTCCCCAGGGTGTAGAGTCTAAGAGCCAGCAGGTGTTCACCAGAGCCTCTAGTGGTCAGGATGGACTGTGCTTCAGTCTGGCTCCAGGTCGCGGCCCCCAGGGTCTCACAGCTCACGCTCACAGTAGACTACAGGAGAAAGAGGAAGGAAGCAGCAGGCTGGAACAACATGGATAGTAAAGGGATAAGCCAAGGTCGGGGTGACTAGCAGACAAGGATAAACATAGAACACGCCAAAGGTCAGGGTCACAAGCAGACAGGGATAGTCGAGAACAGGGCAAGATCGGTAACTGGAATCAGACGTAGGAGACACAGCAAGTAGTACACAAAAGCTAAACACACAATGGTTGATCAGCAAGGTTGGGTTACAATGCACAGGTTAATATAGTGTTCCTAATTAGGGATGGTCCCGATGTTGGAGTCGAATGTAAGTTGTTTCGCCTGTTTGCCGAATAGCGAACAATTTGGGGTATTCGCGGCAAATTCGAAAGCCGCAGAACACCCTTTAAAAGTGTATAGAAGAAATCAAAAGTGCTAATTTTAAAGGTTAATATGCAAGTTATTGTCATAAAAAGTCATAAAAAGTGTTTGGGGACCTGTATCAATGCAAAAAAAAGTTTTAAAAACGGCCGTTTTTTCGGGAGCATTGATTACATTTCGTACCTGGGGGGTGTCTATAGTATGCCTGTAAAAGGGCGCATGTTTCCCGTGTTTAGAACAGTCTGCCAGCAAAATGACATTTCTAAAGGGAAAAAAAAGTCATTTAAAAGTGCTAGAGCTAGTGCCGGCTATAATTAATTGTCGGTCCGGCAGTACACATAAAAGTTCATTGATAAAAACGGCATGGAATTTCCCCACAAGGGAGCCCCAAACCAAAATTTTTTTTAAAAATGCGTAGGGGTCCCCCTAAATTCCATACCAGGCCCTTCAGATCTGACAAGGATATTAAGGGGAACCCTGCACCAAAATTTTTTTTTAAATGGCGTGGGGGTCCCCCTCAAAATCCATATCAAACCCTTCAGGTCTGGTATGGATTTTAAGGGGAACCCCGTGCCAAATTTTTTTTAAAAATGGCGTGGGGTCCCCCCAAAAATACATGCCAGACCCTTAATAGAGCACGCAACCTGGCAGGCCGCAGGAAAAAAGGGGGGGATGAGAGAGCGCACCTCCCTCCTGAACCGTACTAGGTCACATGCCCTCAACATTGGGAGGGTGCTTTGGGGTAGCAGCCCCCCCAAAGCACCTTGTCCCCATGTTGATGGGGAGAAGGGCCTCATCCCCACAACCCTTGCCCAGTGGTTGTGGGGGTCTGTGGGCGGGTGGCTTATCAGAATCTGGAAGCCCCCTTTAACAAGGGGACCCCTAGATCCCGCCCCCCCGTGTGAAATGGTAACGGGGTACATTACTCCTACCATTTCACAAAAAATGTGTAAAAATGGTAAAAAAAATTGGGACAAGTCCTTTATTAAAAAAATAAAACTGTACAACGGAATCTTCTTCTTCTTCTCGCGCTCAGACGGACCAAAAACGGAAAAAAAAAGCCGCAAGCCACCTACAAACTGCCTCCATGGGGGGCACCCGCCGTAATGACAGGCCTCTCAGGTGACAGTTCTTTTATATGTGAGGGCGGAGCCACATGATGTCATCGCCAGGTGACCCTGCCCCCCTCTGACATAAGGGGATATCCCTATGGCTTTCCCGTAGCGTCAGAGGGGGTGGGGCCACCCGGTTACGTAACCGAGTGACCCCGTCCCCTCTGACGCTACAGGAAATCCAGAGGGATATCCCCTTATGTTAGAGGGGGGCGGGGTCACCCGACAATGACATAGTGTGGCTCCGCCATCACATATAAAAGAACTGTCACCTAAGAGGCCCATCATTACGGCGGGTGTCTCCCATGGAGGCAGATCGTAGATGGCTTGCGGCTTTTTTTTTCGGCCCGTCGGAGCGCAAGAAGAAGAAGACTCCATGGGACAGTTTTGTTTATTTTTTTTTTTTTTTAATAAAGGACTTGTCCCAAGGCGTGTAGTGTCTTTTTTTACCATTTTCACACATTTTTTGTGAAATGGTAGGGGTACATTTGTAAATGATAGGGGTACATTTCACACAGGGGGGGCTGGGATCTGGGGGTCCCCTTGTTAAAGGGGGCTTCCAGATTCCGATAAGCCCCCCGCCCGCAGACCCCCACAACCACCGGGCAAGGGTTGTGGGGATGAGGCCCTTCTCCCCATCAACATGGGGACAAGGTGCTTTGGGGGTTCCGCTACCCCAAAGCACCCTCCAAATGTTGAGGGCATGTGGCCTGGTACAGTTCAGGAGGGGGGGCACTCTCTAGTCCCCCCCTCTATTCCTGCGGCCTGCCAGGTTGCGTGCTCGGATAAGGGTCTGGTATAGAATTTGGGGGGGGACCCACGCCATTTTTTTTTACATTTTGGCGCGGGGGTTCCCCTTAAAATCCATACCAGACCTGAAGATATGGATCTTGAGGGGGACCCCACGCCGTTTTTTTAAAAAAAATTGGCGCAGGGTTCCCCTTAATAACCATACCAGACCTGAAAGGCCTGGTATGGAATTTAGGGGGACCCCACGCAATTTCTTTTTACATTTTGGTTCGGGGATTCCCCGGTGGGGAACTTCTATGCCGTTTTTATCAATTAACTTTTATGTGTATTGCCGGACTGACAATTCATTATAGCCGGCACTAGCTCTAGCACTTTTAAATGACTTTTTTTGTTCCCTTTAGAAATGTCATTTTGCTGGCAAACTGTTCTAAACATGGAAACATGCGCCCCTTTACAGGCATACTATAGACACCCCCCAGGTTTAAAATTTAAAGGAATATTACACTTTTATTGTTTCACTTTAAGCATTATTAAAATCACTGCTCCAGAAAAAACGTCCATTTTTAAAACTTTTTTTTGCATTGATACATGTCCCCTGGGGCAGGACCCGGGTCCTCAAACACTTTTTAAGACAATACCATGCATATAAGCCTTTAAAATTAGCACTTTTGATTTTTCATGTTCGTGTCCCATAGACTTTAACTGTGTTTGCGTGTTCGAACAAATGTTTTGCCTGTTCGCATGTTCTGGTGGGGGGGTGTTCAGCTCATCCCTATTCCTAATTAGAGGCTGAGGTGGAGCTATGCTGAGGGAAGATTATATAAGCAGTCAGGTGAGGGTGGCTGGTCTCTAAAGGTGAACACATGGAGGAGAGGTAAGCTGATAGAAAAAGATTACTGCATAACCATGACACCCTGCAATTAAAAAAAACACTGCAAACTGTGCAACCAAATCAATCTATCTAAAAGTGTCATGCACACAAAGGGGCCTTCAATATTACAGGATCATACAACTGCACCCCCAGTAATGTTGTGCACCTTATCCAATGCAAAAGATGTAGCAAGTGATCTAACATTGGCATAAATATAAATATTTTTTATATATACATATAAATAAATATAAAAAAATGGGACAGATGTTGCAAACAAGGATGAATTTGCACAGGTATACCATCAAAGAACATAAAGAAGATGAGTTCTGCACACCTGTGGGACACCATTTCTCACAACTAGACTACATTATGGAAGACCTCAATGCCTTAGTTCTTAAAGGGGATTTCAAAACTATTCAGGGAAGGAAAACTTTTGAACTAAGAATGATAACTCTATTTGACACAAATGATAACGGACTAAATTTAGATATTGGTTTCCTTACTCCTTATCCAACAGTTTTACGACCCCTCTGTGACTGTTTGTGTTTGTTTTCCCTTTTTCTCCTTTCCCTCAGAGATTATCTTTTTTTTAACATGCTGCAATCTTATTGTGAATTAGTACTGCTGGGACCTTGAAGAAGGGGATGTTGGGGCCCTCAAAAGATTTTGCCCTTATGTATAAGTATACTTAGCATACACTATATTACCAAAAGTATTGTAACGCCTGCCTTTACATTCACATGAACTTTAATGGCATCCCAGTCTTATGCCTTGTACAAACAATCGGACTTTCCGATGGAAAATGTGCGATCGGAGCTTGTTGTCGGAAACTCCGGCCATGTGTAGGCTGCATCGGACTTTTTCCATCAGAATTTCCAACACACACAGTTTGAGAGCTGGATCTAAAATTTTCCGACAACAAAATCAGTTTGCATAAATTCCGATCGAGTGTAAACAATTCCGACGCACAAAGTGCCATGCATGCTCAGAATCAAGCAGAAGAGCAGCACTGGCTATTGAACTTTCTTGACGTTCGGAATTTCCAACCAACTTTGTGTGACCGTGAGTATGCAAGACAAGTTTGAGCCAACATCCGTCTGAAAAAATTTGATGGATTTTGTTGTCGGAATGTGCAATTGTGTGTACAGGGCATTAGTCCGTAGGGTTCAATATTGAGTTGGCCCACCCTTTGCAGCTATAACAGCTTCAACTCTTCTGAGAAGGCTATCTAAAATGTTTAGGAGTGTGTCTAAGGGAATATTTGACTATTCTTCCAGAAGTGCATTTGTGAGGTCAGGCACTGATGTAGATGAGAAAGCCTGGCTTGCAGTCTCAGCTCTAATTAATCCCAAAGGTGTTCTATTGGGTTGAGGTCAGGACTCTGTGTAAGCCAGTCAAGTTCCTCTTCCCCAAACTCGCTCATCCATGTCTTTATGGACCTTGCTTTGTGCACTGGTCCAAATCATTTGGTGGAGGTTGAGATTATGGTGTTAGGTTGTTTTTTTTTCAGAGGTTGGGTTTGGCCCCTTAGTTCCATTGAAGGGAACTTTTAGCCCGGGTTCACACATGTGCGGTGCGAATTGAAGCTCAGGTTTCACTGCAAGGATAAAAATCAGTTGTTCAGAGGTTCCTCTGCGTTTTAGCTGCGGATCAGTGAGCAGGGAGAGGGGAGAGTGGGGGGAGGTGTAGTGAGGAGAAGGAGAGAATTCATGTTCAGAACAGAATGCATCTGTGAATCAGATGCATTCCCATAGAAGATAATGGGCTTGTAATTCGCACCGCAATGCCCCAAAAAAAACCTGCGCAGTGCGAATGCAACACACATATGTGAACCAGATACATTCAAATGAATGTATTTTAAAATGTCCTGTGAATTGGATGTGTAATCCGCATCTAATTCGCATAGGTGTGAACGGGGGCTTAAGGTGTCAGCATACCAAGACATTTTGGACAATTTCATGCTCCCAACTTTGTGGGAATGGTTTGGGGATGGCCCCTTTCTGTTCCAACATAACTGCGCATCAGTACACAAACTAACGTCCATAAAGCGATGGATGGGTAAGTTTAGGATGGAGGAACTTGACTGGCCTACACAGAGTCCTGACCTCAACCCTATCAGAGCTCTATTGCTTTGCACAGTGCAAGTCAGCCTAAATATACACACTTACAAGAACAATTACTAGAAGGATGATCCCAATAATGTGCTTCTACTACTCCATGTGCAATTAAAGGCCATGGAAACAATATGACAATAAGGGAGTAAAACATCAGATGCTTTTTTCTTTCGTTACCCATTAGATTGTACATTACACCCAATTAGTTACCCATTAGATTGTACATTACACCCAATTATGTTCCTCCTCCCTTGCCTCCACACTAGTATGCACAGTATATTTGTACAATATTTGCACAATTTGGCAGATTTACCTTTCAGTTGATTCCTCCAGCAATGCATAGCACACAGTGGCTTCCTCTAGCGATGTGACTCAATGTACGGTCAGATGAGTGTACCTCCAGGGAAGGAGCATTAACTGCAGAAAGCTATGGCAGAAAACCATAGGTGTGCGCAGCCTATTGCATTAGGGTGTGCATCTCAAAGCTCAAACTCACATGCCTTTCTCTGCAGCCTCAGCTGCACGGGACAGTGAAAGAATGGGAAGTGCTCTGTGCTGAGTGGCTTCCTGTTCATTTACAAACTGAAGCATAGTAAATACGGTTTACTTTGCCTCAGTTATGAATGAAAATGAATTACATATTTACTAGCCCCTTCCCCCACTCTTCATCCTGAAATGTAGTGATTAGGGTGTGCCCAGGCACACCTGACACACCCTCTGTGCACACGTATGCAGAACACATATTGTACAGAAAGGGCATCGATTTATTATGTCAGCAAGACAATGCTAAACAGGAGCAGTGAGAAAGATTGTGCAGTTGATTTAGTATAAGATTAAGGCTACATAAGTGCATCCCTCAGCTGCTCAAAAGTAGCACTATGACAGAATGAAACTTGTCACTGAACACTCCTTATAGCTGATGTTAATTTGCTTTTACACCAATCCCCCATAACTTTATGACTACTGACAGGTTAGGTGAATAACATTGATTATCTTGTTACAATGGCACCTGAAATTTGGTGGAATATATTAGGCAGAAAGTAAACTTGTTGTCTCTGAAGTTGATATTTTGAAAGCAGAAAAAATGGGCATCACAGTTTGTGTATGGGGCTGGTCAGGGTGCCCATGCTAACCCATGTCCACATTCAAAAGCACCTACAATGGCCATGTGAGCATAAGAACTGGACCACAAAGCAATAGAAGAAGGTGGCCTGGTCTAATGAATCATGCTTTGTTTTACATCATGTTAATGGCGGTGTGCATTTTCCTCAATTACTTGCAGAAGAGATGGGACCAGGATGCAGTATAAGAAAAAGGCAAGCTGATGGGGGCAGTTTGATGCTTGGGCAATGTTCTACTGGGAAACCTTGGGTCCTGCATTTATGTGGATGTTACTTGATACATACCATCTACCAAAACATTATTGCTGACCAAGTACACCCTTTCATGGAAACAGTATTACCTGATGGCAGTGTCAGGAACCATGAGTCAGACTGAGACAGAAGTACAGTTAAATCACACTTGTAATAATAAAAGTAAATAGAACAAACGTAGTTAAAACATAGCCAAAGTTCAGTAACCAGAACAAATAGTCAGACAAGCCAGAAAGTCAGGAAGCCAGGAATCAGTGGAACAGCAAGCAGGATCTGGAGCCAGAATGAATGTCAGCCAAGCAAGTATTTAACAGGAGCGCAGGAGAAAGTCTTTGTGATGTAGATCAAGGCGAAGGCAGAGATCATCTGGGCTGGACGGCTTAAGTAAGCAGGTCTGATGAGCAGGATATCATTAACAGGGGAGTCACTGTAGAGATAAGAGCTGGCAATTAGCCGACAGCTGAGCGGCCAGCTCAGAGAAGAAAGGGCTGAGCCCAGCCCTGACAGTACCCCCTCCTCAACGACCTCTCCCCCTCGGAGGACCACCAGGCTTGAGGTGAAAACGTCTATGGAAATCACGGAGGAGGACAGGGGCATGTACGTCCGAGGATGTGACCCAAGAGCATTCCTCTGGACCGTACCCTTTCCAGTGCACCAGGTACTGTATGCACCCACGGAACCAATGGGAATCGACAATGGACTGTACTTCCTACTCCTCATAGTTCTCAACCTGTACAGGATGAGGACATTGCACCAAGGTGGTAAAGCGGTTGCAGACCAAAGGTTTTAATAAGGAGACATGTAATACATTTAAGATACGCATATTAGAAGGAAGGTCTAACGCGTAAGTCACTGGGTTAGTCCTGCGGAGAATACAAAAAGGCCCAATAAACCGAGGTGCAAACTTCATGAAGTCGCAGGTTGCGAGATGACAGCCAGACCCTGTCCCCAGCCTGGTAGGAAGGCGCAGGCAGGCGTCTGCGATCAGCATGGAGTCTGTACCTACCATTAGCATGACGCAAAGCCTCCTGGACTTGTGCCCACGTGGAACGAAGACAAAAGAGATGCTCCTCTAATGCAGGAATACTCTGTGGAACAAATGAGTCAGCAACATGGAAGGTTAGAAAACATAGTTCGCCATAAATGGGGATAATCGGGAAGCAGAATTCAAGGCACTATTGTGAGCAAACTCCACCCATGGTAAGAGGTCTGACCAGTTGTTATGATGGTCAGAAATATAGCAACATAGGAACTGCTCCAAGGACTGATTGGCTCATTCTGAGGCCCCATTAGACTACGGGTAATAGGCAGAGGAGAAATCAAGCTGAATTCCCAACCGTGCCCAAAGGTTTGCCAGAACTGGGACACAAACTGTCTACCCCTGTCCGAGACAATCACCTTGGGTAGCCCATGTAAGAGAAAGATCTCCCGAGCAAAAATGGAAGCCAGTTCCTTAGAAGTGGGCAACCTCTTAAGTGGAATACAATGAGACATTTTCGAGAACCGGTCAACCACCATAAGGATAACTGTGTTGCCCTGGGAGTTGGGTAACTCCACAATGAAATCCATAGACAGGTTGGTCCAAGGCCTCTCTCCATTGGGTATGGGTTGTAGGAAGCCCACTGGAAGGTGTCGTGAAGTCCTACTCTGAGAACACACGGAACAGGCAGCTACAAAGGCAGTTACATCAGCATGTAGACTAGGCCACTAGAATTGTTGTGAAATGGCCCAAAAGAGTTGGGGCCAGCAGCCTCAGGAGAATGGTAAGTACGGAGACTCTCTGGGACAAAGCAACGGTCACAAGGTTTCTCAGAAGAAGCATGGACCTGAGCGGCAAGAATTTTGTCACCCAAAGGAGAAGTGAGACTGATGCGAACTGTAGCCAGAATATGATCAGGAGGAATCACAGGAACCAGAACCGACTTTATCTTGGAAGTGGAGAAAAATTGTCCTGACAAAGCGTCAGCCCTTACATTCTTAGTAATTGCACTCCGCAGGTCTTGGAAAAGTAGCCACAAGGATGCAAAGCGCTCAGAGGTAGGACGTTGAGACAGAAGGGCACCAACTCCAGTCTCAGAAGCATTAACCACAAGGATAATAGATAACGTAGGATCAGGATGTGCTAACAAAGGAGCAGAAACAAAAGGCAGTCCAGAGACTTTCAAAGGCCTTAACGGACTCCGGAGACCAACTCTGTGGATTACCATCCTTTCTGGTCATATCAGTCAGGGGCTTGACCAGAGATGAAAAGTTATGAATAAACTTCCGATAATAGTTGGCAAAGCCCAGGAAAAGCTGCAGAGGATGTAAACCCACGGGTCGGGCCACTGTAGGACTGCTGAAAGTTTCTCCGGGTCCATCGAAAAACCAGCAGTGGAAATGACATAAGCCAGGAATTTAACCTGTTCGCGATGGAATTCGCACTTCCCCAATTTACAATAAAGATTGTTCTCTCTTAGTTTCTGAAGCACACGACAGACATCTGTGTGGTGGCTCTCCAGGGACCTGGAAAATATGAGGATATTGTCGAGATAAACCACCACACATAACTGCAACAAATCTCGGAGGACATTGTTAATAAATTCTTGGAAAACTGCCAGAGCGTTACAAAGGCCAAAACGTATTACAAGGTACTCATAATGGCCTGTTCTGGTATTAAACGCAGTTTTCCACTCGTCGCCCTCCTTAATCCTCACAAGATTGTATGCCCCTCTCAAATCAAGCTTTGTGAAAACCGTTGCTAGCTTGAGGTGGTCAAATAACTTTGTAATCAATGGAATTGGATAAGCATTCTTAATCGTGAAACGATTGAGACCCCTATAATCAATACAAGGTCTCAGTTCACCACTCTTCTTCTTCACAAAGAAGAAACCAGCACCAGCAGGAGATGAGAATTTGCAAATGAAACCTTGAGAAAGTGCGTCTGCAACATACTCCTCCATGGCTCAATCCTCCAAGACCGACGAGGAGGTATGGCACAAGGTTGAAGGTCAATTTCGCAATCATACAGCTGGCGCGGAGGCAAACTTGACCTTTGCCAAAGACATCACGTTACTCCTCCGGCAGGGAGGAGAGTGAAGAGGTGCACAGGACTTTGGCTACTTTCTGGAAACATGTCTTACTGCATTGTGGTGACCAGGAGAGAACCTCCAATAATCAAACCCGCCAATCGAAAGAGGGGTTGTGTCTCTGTAACCAAGGATAACCAATAACCATGGAAACTTGGGTGAGGAAAAAAAAAAAGACTTCCCCCTCTAATGTGGAACAAACTTGTCAATAATCTGGAAAAAGGTGCCAGTAGGGTCTCTGTCATGACACTCAAGATAATGTCGGGGGACACTGCTTGGTGCAGCCATTTTTGATTTTCGCTAAATATTTATTCACCCTGATGGAAAAGGTCCTGGTTGTGCATCCGACATATTGTCTGTTACATGGACAAGTAATAAGATAAACAATTGGTCTGGTAGCGCACGTGGTGAAATGTTTCATGGTATAGCTCTTAGATGTTACTGTAGAATAAAAAGTGTCTGATCTGTGTCTCCCACATATGTTGTGCAAACATACGTTGCACTTTCTGCAGGGGAAATATCCCTTGCATTCTTGAAAAAAGGAAATCCACATGGGGGGATCTATAGTGTTGGGGGCGATTTCACCCTGAACGGAACAGGCACCACAGGACATGACGCCCGCCTGGTCAGGTAACACAGGGCCCAAAACACGGTCATTTAATAGAACCTTCCAGTGCCTGTTTAGTATCCTCTTAATTTCCTTGTGCTGTATAGAGAACGTGGTGAAGAAGGACCATTTAAAATGGCTCTGCTCTTGTGCCTTGAGGTGATCAACCAAGGAATTCCTGTCTACACCCCTAACCTCTCGAATGACAACATCAACGTCGGAAGGTTTATATCCCTTCACCACAAACTTCTCCTTGAGTGTCTGAGATTGAGACTGAAAGTCATCAATATTACTGCAATTTCGTCGTAGACGAAGAAACTGGCCCTTAGGGACAGATTTGAGTCATTGATGATGATGGCAACTATCAACCGGAATATACCCGTTACGGTCCGTAGGTTTGAAGAAAGTCCTGAACACCAGCTGATGGTCAACAACTGAGATCTCCAGATCCAAGAAATGGATAGTCTCAGAACTTGCATCAATACTAAGGGAAATGCCCCTCTTATTAGATGATTTCATCCAAGGATCTTCGATCACCTTTCCAAAGGAGGAGGATGTCGTCTATGTACCTGGCCCACAGGACCAACTCCGGTGGTCTGTGGGCATAGAAGACATCCTCCTCCCATGAGGCCATAAAAAGGTTGGCCAAACTGGGGGCATATGTAGCCCCCATAGCAACGTCCTTGATTTGGGAGTAAAATACCCCCTGGAACCAGAAGTAATTATGTTCCGTTGTGAACTTAAGTAGCTCCATGATATAGTTCAGGGGGTATCAGGGATCAGGGGTAGACCTGAATCTCTAGAGAGAAACAGATCCACTGCCGCCAGGCCTAAATCAAGTGGAATGGACGTATAGAGTGCGGACACATCCGCAGTCGCAAGAAGGAGACTGTCTTGGTAATCCACTTTTTCAAGTAGATTGATCGTGGCTCGAGTATCTTTACGATAAGAGGACATTTGTTTGACAAGAGGCTGAAGATAGAAATCTATATACCGTATTTATCGGCGTATAACACGCACTTTTTTCCCCTTAAAATCAGGGGAAAGTCGCAGGTGCGTGTTATACGCCTATCCCCTGCGATCCCGAGCTGTCAAAATATCAAAATCGCCGTCCGCGATTTGAAAATGGCGCAGCCGGCGCCGACATACACAGAGCGGGTCCTCGGCTCTTTCCGGCGGCTCTCGTTTACTTTCGGTTTCACTCGTAGTCCCGAGCGGAGCTATCTGAACCTACTCGGATAGCTCCGCTCGGGACTACGAGTGGAGCCGAAAGTGAACGAGAGCCGCCGGAAAGAGCTGAGGACCGGCTCTGTGTATTTCGGCGCCGGCGGTCGCTGATTTTGAAGCCCAGCAAGCAGGGACAGGGGATCGAAGGCTGCACTGGGGCAAGGCTGCACTGGGGAAGGCTGCACTGGGGGAAGGCTGCACTGGGGGAAGGCTGCACTGGGGGAAGGCTGCACTGGGGAAGGCTGCACTGGGGAAGGCTGCACTGGGGCAAGGCTGCACTGGGGCAAGGGTGCACTGGGGGAAGGCTGCACTGGGGAAGGCTGCACTGGGGAAGGCTGCACTGGGGCAAGGCTGCACTGGGGGAAGGCTGCACTGGGGGAAGGCTGCACTGGGGGAAGGCTGCACTGGGGGAAGGCTGCACTGGGGAAGGCTGCACTGAGAAGGCTGCACTGACATGGCTGCACTGACAATTCTGCACTGATATGGCTGCACTGACAAGGCTGCACTGACAAGGCTGCACTGACAAGGCTGGACTGAGAAGGCTGCAATGATGGGCATTTAAATGTAAGTTTTTTTTCCTTCAACTTCCCTCCTAAAAGTTTTTTTTTTCCTTAAAATTCCCTCCTAAATTGGGGTGCGTGTTATACGCCGATAAATACGGTTCCGATCCTCGAGGTGACAGAATCTATCCTGCTCATGATCGGACGACTGGGGGATTTACCGGGTTTTTATGTACCTTCGGAAGGTAATAGATGACGGGTATTCGTGGAGTTAAAGGGACGAGAAACTCTCTCTCCTTTTGATTGAGGATATTAAGGGAGAATCCCTCATTAACAAATGCCGTAAGGGCTCGTTTGTATTCTACAGTAGGATCCTTGAGGAGGACCCAATATGTAGTTTGGTCGTCAAGGAATCTGTTCATTTCCGCAATGTTGTCTTCTTTGTCTAAGACCACTATCCCGCCGCCTTTATCGGCGGAGCGGATGATCAGATCATTTCTATCACAAAGGGCATTAATACATGATGTGATAGCTGGATCCTGATGTATTCTCTTATTGGGGAGTTTATCTAAATTGTGGAGAACCAGATCTTTATAAACATTGATAGAGTGGGATGTGTTGTTCAGGGGATTGAAGAGAGACGGGTTGGAGAGGTCATAGTGTAAGATACCACTCTGCATTGTACCTCTGGAGTCCATGAAGGAGTTGACAGAAAATACCTGTGTATATTTAACTTACGGATATATTTATGTATATCCACAAAGGTGGAAAACGTATTGAGTTTCCTGGGGGGGGACGAATTTGAGTCCTTTATCCAAAATGTGTTTCTCTTGGTCAGTTAGGACTACTTTACTTAAATTAAAAATGCCGGCACCTACTGTGACCTTTTTCTTTTTCCTCCATTGTGAACGCTACCCCCCTATGCATCCTCTTTTGTTTTTGGACTTTGGGGGGGGGGGGTTGTAAATGGGTTTGTGAAAACCCGAAGGGTGAGATGGACCAGAATGGTTATAGTAATATGGTGTTCTGTTGCATTCTTCATCTCTACCATAATCATAATATGATCGATCATGATGTGTCTCATGAGGACCCTCGTTACGAATCACAGCATAGCGATTGTTGGTATGGATGGGAGAACCGTAACTGTAACCTTCCCCCTTATACACATGGGGCTTGGAACGCAAGCCTTCTGTGTGTGGGCGGATATGACGCCATTGCCTCTTCCGTTACGCACACGAGGCTTGGAAGCCAAGCCTCCTGCGTGTGGGTGGATATCGCGCTGTCGCCCCTTTACGCGCATGAGGCTTGGAACGCAAGCCTCCTGTGTGTGGGCAGATATGACGCTATCGCCCCTTACTACCTCGAGGCTTGTTATGTAGCTGAGGTTATTTTGGTGTTTTAAATGCCACTGGCATTTTTTTATTAGGCTTCAGTCTTTTATATTCGGGTGGTTTAAACTATGGATGTTTATTCAATATGGTTTAAGTGATATGCATACACGTGTATTGAGACATAGTCAATTCTCACTTCCGGTTCCGCCATGATGGGGGCGGATCTGTCCAATTTCTAACTATTGTATAATCTATAAGTAAGAGCAATGTGGGGAGGCTAGTTTATGCCCCTGTTGAAGACTTTTCAGTCGAAACGCTTAGGGCTAGCATTTTTAGCTTCCCACATTGCCATTTTATCTCCACAGTGATCACTTTTTAATTTTTACCCTTGTATGGTGTTTTACTTCAATAAATCCCAATTTTGTTGACCTGCACCGTGTGGAATTCCCGTTTTCCTTATCCCATGTTTGAACGCTGATGACCATCCCTGGATCATCTCTCCCTGGATACGGGTACTGTGAGTGACAGTTGTTGAACCTTCGTCTGGGACCACCTTCCTTCTGGCGTCCATTGGTGCTCACGACCCACAGGATACTGTCCGGCCTGACATCACGAGAGATCCTCCTTATGCCTTTTTGACGCAATACTATATGATATGTGTGTCCTACAGATCTGGTAAGGGTACCTTTTCCTATTGAATAATCCACACGCCCTTTGACGTTCACCGTCTGATTGAAATTGAGGAGATATCCCTTCATTATTTGTTACTGCACATGTGGACTTTTTAATATAATTTTTGCTGTTTCGTATTTAACTTATGGATATTTGATTAGAATTATATATAATTCTTCATTTTTTCTTACACTTTCTGCACTTGATTGTGTGTATGCTTCACATTTATATGTCAATTATTGCATATCTGACATTTCTAGCTGCACTTGTTTTTAGTTACACTTCACAGAATACAACAAAATCAAAAACCCCTCCTGCCGGTACAAACCCTTCCGCCCCCCCAAGTATATTTACCTTCCAGTACAAGTCTTAACCTACAGGCCCCATCTCCCCCAGTATAGATCCCCCCCAGCCCTCAGTGTCCCCTCCTATCACCAATGTACAAACCCCCTTCTCCGCCTAACCCCTCAGTACAGACACCCCCTTCTCAGTACAGACTCTCTCAGCATAGATCTGTCCCAGTACAGACCCCCTCCTAACACTAACACTTCACTACAGACCCCCCCCCCCACCAGTCCAGAGTACAGACACCCCTTAGTTACAGGCCCTCCCCCATTATATACTCCCCTTTAGTACAGATCTCCTCCCTCTACTTGCCACCACTCCTTAACTTCACAGATGCTTAACACAGCAGAGAGAGTTCCATGATTGGAGGATAACCAGTCATGTGATTTTGACAGGTCAGGTGACCAGCTTTTCTTTCACTTTTCTTTAATTATTTTTGTATTGTACTAGCTTCTTTTCTAAAGCAGGCCACTATGCCACACCACATTCTTTTTAAAGGAACCCTTTAGTGTTCTTTGTGCTTGCTTTCCTTTTTTGTGTATTTTCTATTATTGTTGCTTTATCATTTTTATTTTACCTTTTATTCACTGTCAATTTTTTTTTATGTGAAAAAAACAAACAAATTATTTATTGAGGGCACATTTTTTGCCACAAAAATGGTCCAGGATACTTAAAAGTAGCTTTCATAATCCCCAGTCGTTTATAGCCCATTGTACCTTTAAAAATAATAAAGCCCCTTAATCACACCTGATTACAATGCATTTTCCAAAATTTCTTATTTTTCACCAAATTTACTGGGTAACGAAAATTTGTAATTTCATTCTTTTCTATATATCATTTAGAAATTATATGTATTATTTTCTCACCTCTGGATTTCATCTCCCGCTTAAAGAATATACTTTAGTTCTTCTCCATGCTGTCCTGGTCCCACTGGCTGATATGGAGATTCTGTTACTTCCCCACCTTGAAAATTTACTCTAAAGTAAACCCGTGCCCACACTTTGCATGTTAAAGTATTTACATTACATTACAAGCCCTCAATCCCTTCTGTAGCTATAGGCATTATGCAGAAATTCATCTTCAGACTTCACTACACAAGCACAACAATTTTAGCTCTATTCCTATCACTTTCTATTGCACCAGAATCAGCCTACTAGCCCTCTAATGTAAACATACAGCAGGTGTTTCTAAACTGTTAGAAAAACTGATAAAAAAACACCTGCAACCTGATCTTAACCACTTGCCAACCGCTGCACTCCCGGCGATCGTGTCATGGAGCCTCAGAACGGGGAAGTGCCGTAAACAATGTAAACAAGGCATTTCCCCGTTCTGTCTTGTGATATGACAGAGATCATTGCTGCCTGTCATCGGGAGCAGTGATCGCTGTCATGTGACTAGTAGCCCATCCCCCCCACAGTTAGAATCATTCCCTAGGACACACTTAACCCCTTCATCGCCCCCTAGTGGGTAACCCATTCATTGCCAGTGTCATTTACACAGTAGTCAGTGCATTTTTATAGCACCGATCGCTGTATAAATGACAATGGTCCCAAAATAGTGTCAAAAGTGTCCGATGTGTCTGCCATAATGTCGCAGTTCCGATAAAAATCGCAGATCACCGCCATTACTAATAAAAAAAAAATAATAATAAAAATGCCATAAAACTATCCCCTATTTTGTAGATGCTATAACTTTTGCACAAACCAATCAATATATGCTTATTGTGTTTTTTTTTAACAAAAATATGTAGAACAATACATATCGGCCTGAACTGAGGAAAAAAAAATTTTATATATTTTGGGGGATATTTATTATAGCAACAAGCAAAAAATATTGCGTTTTTTTCAAAATTGTCGCTCCTTTTTTGTTTATAGCGCAAAAAAAAAAAACACAGAGGTGATCAAATACCACCAAAAGAAAGCTCTATTTGTGGGGGAAAAAAGGACATCAATTTTGTTTGGGTGCAATGTCGCGCGACCGCGCAATTGTCAGTTAAAGTAATGCAGTGCCGAATCGCAAAAAGTGCTCTGGTCAGGAAGGGGGTAAAATCTTCCGGGGCTGAAGTGGTTAAAGTGGGAGTAAACTTCCATGCATAAATTGTACCCTATAGGTAAGCCTATAATAAGGCTTACCTATAGGTACTCTAAATATCTCCTAAACATGCACCGTTTAGGAGATATTTACTGTACATGCAGCCGGTGATGACACCAGCGCATGTGCTCTGAAGGAACGGCCACCTGGCTGTTCCTTCAGAGACCTGTTCCGTAAACAGCAGCTACTGCACGCATTCGCAGGAGTGATGTCATCGCGACTCCAGCCACTCACACAACCGGAGTCCGCAAACCCGAAAGGAAGACAGGGGGTGATGGAAGCCTTGTCAGCTCGCCACTGGAAGCCTTCGCTCTAAGGTAAGTTTCACTTAATGTGCTAGTATGCAATGCATACTAGCACATTATGGCTTTACCTTGCAGGTTGCAACAAAAAAAAGAAAATATTCAGCGGTTTATGCTTTCACGCTTTAGCCTGTTCCCACCAGTTTAACACATATACAGTGCAATGCAGCAACACTACGGGCCTTACCACCCCACTGTCACATGTATGCATTAATTGGTCTCCACTGAGAATCTCCTCACTGTATACTCACTCCCAGCAGTGACTGTGATATGATTGGAAGCTGGTGGGACAGGGTCCCAATCATGTGATTGCTGTTACAGCCAATCGCAGAGGTTATATGATCAGATACTCCACCTCTGACACCTAACCTTGAAGTGGAGTTCCACCTATTTTTACTACTCCTCAACATCCCTCACTGATCTGTGCACTAAAAATGAATTGGCATTTTTATTATATTATTATTATATTTTTTTATGCATCACCTACTGTATATATGCTGTATTCATTTTTCACTTCCTCCTTCCTGGCTGCGGCCCTGTTTGTCATTTCTGGGTTGCAATGCCTCCTGGGAGATGTGTGTCATCAATGCCAGGAGGCAATAGGCATAGCTGGGCCATAGCATCGCGTTATTTGCAAACTGGAAATGACGCGATGCAAGGCGGTGGCCAGCACCATTTTTAAAAAGGGTAACCAGGCATTTGTTGCCATTGTTACCAAAGCTTCTTATACACAGTGATGGGCAGTGGGGGAGGTGGCTGGAGCATCTCAGCTCTGATTACAGAGCCTGGGGGACATTACAGCCACAGCATTACTAATGATTTGTAAAAGACTACTGTGATGGGGGCAATTCGATGGGGGGCAATTTTGACGGTGGCAGTATGATGGTGCAATTTTGATAAGGGCATTTTTGATGGGGGCAGTTTTTATGATGGCAACTTTGATAGGGACAATATGATGGGGGCAGATTTGATGGTGGTAATATGATAGCAACAATTTGATGGGGGTAATATGATGGGGGCAACTTTGATGGGGACAATATGATGGGGGCAATTTGATGGAACACCGCTTTAAGATCCACCTAACTACTTCCAGACTGTACAGGCATAGCAACGTACTGGTACACCACTGCCTGCTTCCGGATTTAGGGTGCACGCATGCATGCCCCCCTGCCGACACTTGCTGTGATTGTACACAGCGTGAGTTTGTCAGCAGGTCCCAGCAAATGATTTATGGCCAAGATGTGCTTACTGGCTGTGTCTAGTCACAGCCCAGAGCCCTGTGCTTACAATTAACATAGGGCTCTGTACAGAGGGAAAAATCTGGGATTCTAATCACACTCACAGAGGGAAAAATCCTAATAAAAAGAGTTAAAAAGATGTTTACCTCTAAAACTAAAGAATCATGGTATACAAAGACAGGCTGTAAAAAGTATTTTGTCTAATCCTCAACTTGGAAATAAAGTGACTGTTTCTTGTCCAGTGACAACAATAGTAAAAAGCCAGTGTGCTGCATGTTAGATTTGAGGTTACTATTATGGACTATGCCTTGTATAAACATCATTACAAAAAGAATCTGACTTGGACTTTCTTCAGAGAACTTTTGAAGGCTGACAATAAATTACCCATCCCTGTCGTCACCTGGATAAGAATTCAAGTGTTCAGTCAAATATATTATCAAATTAAGCCGGCCATCGCTGAACCGGCCGAGATTCAAACCATATTTAGGCAGGCTGATTGTATCCAAGTCGATTGATGGATCATCTTGGGTACAATCGGCCCGCCTAAATATGGTTTGAATCTCCGTCGGTCCCTGCTTAACTGCACAAGATTTAAACCATCTATATGGCCAGCTTTATGCGATCAACAACCAGTTTAGAGTGATGGTGACCCATGACTCAACCTTTGCACATGTCCCTGTTGTTTTAAGCATGAATGTGCTGGAGGAACTGAATACATTTCATTACATGAACAAGAAAGTTCTAAGAACTTATTTTCTCACCTGGTCACTTTAAATTACCGATGCACAGTTTTCAACAAGAAAAAGTTTCCATCCTTCCTTATTACGTGTATGTTCAAATGGCAAGTTCTTATTTTCTGGTAATAGAAGGTGGTAGAGTGTGTGACAATCTGTATGTTACTTTGTATGTCCAGCTTTAAATCTGCTGATTGTAATAGTGGAAGAAACCAGTATGAAAAAATTGAATAACAAACAATAAAGAGTACCATCTAAGAAAGGAAGAAAAGAAAGAGGGGGCCAGTAAAGTAGGGTTAAGGAAGAGGGGATGGGTGTTATGCTTCTTCTCTCTTCCACTGAAGGTGTTCGTGTTCCCCACTTGGAAGAAATTGTAGTAATGGAATATAGTATAGTAACCTCCTCCCCTTTACTTTTAAATAAGTTGAAATGGTTAGGGCATCCTAAAAAATGCCCCAATAGAAGGGAGTAGTGTCGAGGTCTGCACAACCATCTAAATGGGCCCCTAAATACCATTTGCAAATACTTTTTGCAGATTCATAAATTCCCTTATTTTTTATTCTAAATCATTGGATGTGGTAAAAATGTTTATACATAATCCAAAGCCACTGCAAGCCAGTCCTTCAGTAGTTTACTTTTCTTCTCTGCTTTTCCCCTTATTTCAGTACAGAAGGCATCAAGGAAGTATCAAACAACCATGGGCACATCTGAAAAATTGTCAAAGACCTTATCACCGTAAAACCTGTGCAAAAATGAAGAATACTTTACTGTCTCCTTTGAAACAGGCAGCTGTGGACCGTCTTTAGTGCAAGAATTTAGGTGCCATGCCACCTGTTCCACAAAGACTTTTATTCAGTAAAGATTTATAAAAAAAATATCAGGGCAGAAAAGAAATGCCTGCTTCAAATAAAAAACAGCGCAATCTCAGTTTACAGCTTCCTACTGGTTGCTACTGCCATAAAATTCAGTGATTTTCAAGAAACACAGATCAAAGCAATAGAACAGATATAATTGTGTTGCTTAAAAAGTTATGAGAATGAAACTATGATTAATTTCCAAACATACCCACATACAGTCACCCTAGGGCTAACACATCCATCCACTGAAGTATCACATTCATACCCACTAAAGTAATGTTTCCATCTACCTACTTAGTGCAAAACTTCTGTTCAACGAGAGGCTTATGTACAGTATTTTAAAGCAACATAAATTTTCATTACATATTGATTTTAATAAAATGTTACATTTTAATTTAGAAAAGCAAGTTTGGGGACTTTCAGGGTACAATTAAAGTCCAATTTCTCTGTTATATTTGTCAAATTTTTAGTTAGACCAACAAAGCCACAAGGCAGGAAACGTTGTGCTTTCTATTTGGCCAATCCATAGTGTGTCTGGGAAATGCTTTGTTATGTATTAAATGCTTATTTGTCAAGGATGGCAGCCATTCTGATCCGCTTGAAATGAGCTAACAGGGAAAGGTGTGCATGGGCAGATTAATATACAAAAAAATGCAAAGGGGGTCTCAGCACACTAACTCTAAACTATGTGAGCTTCCCAACTGTGGTATATAGTAATGAACAGAGCACCAGAACGTCTTAAACATGCAAAAACTTCTAGCGAACATGTGACCCTAAAGTCTATGGAACACGAGCATGAAAAATCAAAAGTCCTGATTTTAAAGGCTTGTATGCAAGTTATTGCCATAAAAAAGTATATGGGGACCTGGATACTGCCCTGGGGGACATGTATCAATGCAAAAAAAAGTTTTTAAAACAATTGTTTTTAAAGGAGCAGTTATTTTTAAGATGATTAAAGTTAAACAATAAAAATGAAATTTTACTTTAAATATCGTGCCTGGGGGGGGTCCACTTAGTCTGCCTGTAAAGTGGCGCATCTGTGCAATGTATAGAACATGCTGCAGCAATAATGACATTTTTAAAGGAAAGAATGTCATTTAACCACTTCAGCTCTGGAAAAATTTACCCCCTTGCTGACAAAGTTGACGTCCTTTTTTTCCCACAAATAGAGTTTTCTTTTGGTGGTATTTGATTGCCTCTGCGGTTTTTATTTTTTGCGCTATAAACAAAAAAATAGCGACAATTTTGAAAAAAACACAATATTTTGTATTTTTTTCTATAATAAATATCCCCATTTTTTTTGTTAAAAAAAATCGCAATAAGCGTATATTAATTGGTTTGCGCAAAAGTTATAGCGTCTACAAAATAGAGGATAGATTTATAGCATTTTTATTTAATTTTTTTTTTTTACTAGTAATAGCGGTGATCTGTGATTTTTATCGAGACTGGGACATTATGGACACATTGGACAATTTTGACACATTTTTGAGACCATTGGCATTAATACAGCGATCAGTGCTATAAAAATGCATTGATTACTGTAAAAATGGCACTGGCAGTGAAGGGGTTAACACTAAGGGGCGATCAAGGCGTTAACTGTGTTCCCTGGGAGGTGATTCTAACTGAAGGGGGAGGGGACTGACTAGAGGAAGTGACAGATCGCGGTTCCTAGCTAATAGGAACACACGATCTGTCACTCCTCTAAGAACAGGGAAGTGTGTGTTTACACACACTTGTCCCTGTTATGTGTCTCCTGCTCACGATCGCTCGTGGCCGGCGGTCATCGCGACTGTCGGCCACGAGCATCGGCACCCCCGCTGTGCAGCGGGCGCGCGCGCCTGCTATCCCGGCCCAGCGAGCCGACGTATATCTATGACAACTCACGCAGGGGAGCCAACCTGCCGCAGTATAACTGCAGCGGCTGGTCGGGAAGCGGTTAAACTCGCTCCCAACTGGTCCCCCCCCATGGACATGCTGGAAAGCCATCATCCGATCAGCAGTGCTGATCAGTGTGTTCTGGCAGGGTGAGGGTGGATAGTCCCACTGTGCAGAATACAAAGGCATAACGGGGGAGATTACCGCACCAACATCGCTTGTGTTTGTATGGTGACCTGGCAGGTTTTTTTTGCGTTCAGCCCGCTGGGTTGAACAAAAAAAAGACTAGAAGTGTGTACCAGGCTTAACACACGTTCATACACTAGGGCCAATTGACCTACCAGTATGTTTTTGGAATATGGTAGGAAATCGGAGTACCAGGTGGAAACCCATACAAGCACAGGGAGCACATGCAAACTCTATGCAGGTATTCTCATGGTGGGAATTCAGATTGAAGACCCCTAGTACTTCAAGGCAGAGTTGCTAACCACTACGCCGTTCCTGCCATCGCAGGTACCATATACCAGCACATGAGTAGTTTATAATTAGATTTGACAATGAGTGATGGTTTCCCAAAATTTGTCTCCATTTTTTTGGATCTAGAATGCCTCCAAGGTCTTTCTCCCAATATTCCACATATAGAAGGCAAAAAAGGAAACAGTATAACATAGTTTTTGTGCCCCTAGACAATATTTAACCACTTTTACTAGGCAGCATGCTGAACAGGACACACACCAGTCAGCTTTTAATCATAAAATCAACATTAGAGTGTAAATCTTCAAAGAAGAAAGCCAGCAAAATATTGTAATGATCCCATGCACATTATTGAAGCATTGAAGCACTTTTACTTGTGCAAGGCCAAATTTGTGAACAGGACACACACACCATACAGCTTTTAAAAAAATCTACTTTAAAGTCTTTTGAACATATGCTTGAACCCTTACTCCAGTATTTTATTGTTTGTCTTGTGTTTTGGTTTTAATCGAATGTTCTAATAAAACCCATGGTTTTTATATGCGCAATATATATTTATATATAAAATTTGTAGTGCCCTTTAAATGAAAAGTGAATTAAATATTCCTGCATCTCTGTTGAGTGTTGCCAAAACCTATTCTTTAAACCATATTCTATTATCTAAACTATAAAGTGACAGGTGCTCTTAAATAAATAAAATAACACAATAACAAAAAATTATAATCTTTTGATGTGTGTAAGTAATCCTTGAGCGAAGGGTTTCAATTTAGTATCCACACCTTAGTTTTGCCAAAACTTTTTCTTTAAAACACATTCTATTAACTCAATTGTAACGTGACAGGTGTTCTTAAATAAATAAATAAATATAAATATAAATAATTAAATGACAAAAATTGATAATCCTTTTGATGTGTGCAAGTTATCCTTGGGTGAACAATACTTGCTAGTTAAAGTGACTGGTGTGCTTTGAAATTAGGCAAGTGCATATCACAGATTCATGTTGTGCTGGTGCTTAACTTTGTGCTCTGGTACATGGCATCTTCTTCCTGGTGGGTGTTTGTGTGGATGAATTATGAAGAAAAATTTCCATTGTTCTCTGCCTAAATTTGGATTGTGGAGTACTTGTAGAGATGCAGATACTTGTAGAGATGCAGACCTGGAGATCATTTCTTCTAAAGTGATATTCATTTTATTCTATGTCACAGGCATGCAAGCCTTTGCTGCGTTCAGATGTCTTTGGAGTTTTTGTTATTTTATTTTACAGATGAAGGCACCCCAAATGAGCCCTCAGACTAGTTTTATACCACCATCTTAATAATTTGCATCTGCTTTCCCTGTTTTTGCAAGCTTGAAAGGCTTTATGTGCAAAAAAAAAAACAAACAATATGATCCTTTTGGGTCTGGGAAAGTTTTCTACCATTTGGGAAAAAAAGTGGGTCTTGTTGATGGTCCTCTCTAGTTAAAGTTGAATGAAGAAGTGCTCTACTTGACTGAACCATTCTCTTAAATCTGGGCTTTCACTCTTTAACCAATTTTTTGGGATCAGTCCCTTTGCAGCATTTAGTAGTGGAATTTAAAAATGGAATTACTTTGTTGTAAAGATAAAGGGCAACTAGTTAAATGCAATTCCGTCTGGAATGGGTGGGGAAGATATAAAACCTCGGACAGCTATTGGCAGAAGGTGTTAGAAGGTATAAGATCTTAAGGAGAAATAACATCTGGGAAAAGAAGGAAAAGTTTCAATGGTGAGGCGGGGGGGGGGGGGTAGAAATTAGAGAGGGAAGGTCGTAGGGGAATGGCGTAGATTGGGAAAAATTTTTAAAGTCTTTTGTATAAATAAAAGAAAGGAACTTTTTGTTTTTGTGTTTTTCCCTTTCCTTTGTGTTTTTTTTTTTTTCTCTTCTTTCCTAAGTATAATGTTACCACAATGATGTGAACTTGAGAAGGGACAGGTTTTGAACGTTAAGTTGAAATAAGTCTCTCAAAGGTAAACACTGAAGTGGAGGAGAAAGGAGAAAAAAAAAGAAGGGAAAAAAAGAAAAAAAAAAGGAAGAAAAAGAGAAAAAGGGGAGAAAAAAAAAAGTTGAATGAAGAAGGGATAAAGTGTGTAAGATTGAAGTTTGGTCTTGGCATAATGTTTCAAATGGGGTACTAGGGCAAATCATTTTATGGTCATCAGATAAAGATCTGAATCCAAGCTAAAAGTGTCTCTTGAAGTCTAGATGAGTAGTGTAAGTTTGGTGGTGTGAAAAGTGGACCAATCGAAATATACCACTTCTTAACCACTTCAGCCCCCTTAATGACCAGGCCTTTTTTTGCGATATGGCACTGCGTCGCTTTAACTGACAATTGTGCGGTTGTGTGACGCTGTACCCAAACAAAATTTACGTCCTTTTTTACTCACAAATAGAGCTTTCCTTGGGTGGTATTTGATCACCTCTGCGGTTTTTATTTTTTGCGCTATAAACAAAAAAATTTAGACAATTTAAAAAAAAAAAAAACTTTTTTTACTTTCTGCTATAATACATATCCAAAAAACCCCAAAAAACAAATTTATTCATCAGTTTAGGCCGATATATATTCTTCTACATATTTTTGGTAAAAAAAAATCGCAATACACGTATACTGATTTGGTTTGTGCAAAACTACATTATTTTTTTTTTGTTAATTGTTTTTACTGGTAATAGCGGCGATCTGAGATTTTTAGTGGGACTGCGACATTGCGGTGGAAAAATCTGACCCTAAATGACACTTTTTGGAGACCAGTGACATTATTACATTGATCAGTGCTATAAATATGCACTGATCAATGTAAAAATTACACTGGCAGGGAAGGGGTTAACACTAGGGTGCGATCAAAGGGGTTAAGTGTGTTCCCTAGGTGTGTTCTAACTGTAGGGGGGATGGGCTCACTGGAACATGACAGAGATCACTGTTCCCGATCACTGGGAACAATAGATCTCTGCAGGGCTTTTTTTCAGGGGGAACTTGGTGGAAATCAGTTCCATCACCTCTGGCTCAGACCCTTGGGGGGGGTCTGCTCACCACAATCACTTGTAAACATCACTTGTAAACACAGAAGTCCGGTTTCTGTGTTTACAAGCGGGCACACCTGCTATCCTCCTTGCACAGACCGACGTACAGGTACATTGGTTCGCGCAGGAGAGCAGACCTGCCGCGGTATATCTGCATGAGCTGGTCGGCTAGTGGTTAATCAGCTTTCGAAATTGAGGATCTGAGATGCATTGAGAAAAGTACAGAAATCCCAAGAATGATACAGGGGCATGAAGTGGGAGGTAAGAGGATGGTCCAGAAAAGGGACTTGACTATTTTAACTTTGGGGTCTATGAATAGATGACTATTGAACATACGTGAAAACAAGACATTTTTGCCTAGCCAAGATAGGCATGATAATGGTGTCAAAAAGAAGGACCATTCAAGCTTTATTCAAAGTTTTTTGTCCATTTGCGAGCACCAGTCCAATAGTCTGGTAAGGTGAAAGGCCTTGTGATATTTCGGGAGTCCGGGAACCCAATACCACCCCTGGATTTTGGGGGTGTCAAGATGGACATGTTAAACCTAGCTTTTTTCCCTGCCTATATGTATCCCAAGAAGAGGCTAATTTCACCTTTCAGATCATGTTTCATATGACATCTATATTTATGGTGTAACATGAAGTAAGGTCATGTCCCCAGTCTCCCCTGCCCCCAAATTACCTGAATTGCAGGGTTCATCTCCCCTCAGCACCCATTATATGTTTGAATTTGGCATGGCTGTGCATGGCTCCACCATAGCAGAAGGACTCATAGCACTCAATGGGCACAAGTGTGGTGTCATCATCATCCTTATAGTTCACTGATTTCTACCTCTAGCTCTGTAATGGTAGGGTGGTACTTCAATAGGGGCCTGGGGCTGGGGGAACAGTCTGCAGCATGGAATATGCTTTTAGAAAATAACTCTCATTGGTAATACAAATTTAACAGCTGGTCTACTTCATCATGCTTTATAAAACACCGTGTTGTGGAAATTTTATTAATGTATGTTGTCAAATGCCCCCCCCCCCCAGTGTCTGTTTTACTATAATACGCTCATGCGAGGGTATTCGCACACACAGACGCTGGTGTAAGACCATTGGATGCGGAAACCTTCCCGTGGACACGGCAGATCTGTTTGCTCTTTTAAGGATGTTTGTTTATGCCTTACCAGGGAACTGGCCACTCCATGGCGATCGCATTTAAACTCCTAAGTAGGCAGATCTGCGTACATGGGAACCATAGTATAACCATACAGAGTTATGCCCCACTGGGCCATAATTTAGTATGGCTCGCATCATTGGTAGCAGTGGGAATGTGCACACGATCGTGTTCAGAATCATGTGCTTGCCACATGGTTTTGCACAGGACCGTTTGTACGTCACTACTGCATTTCTATTTGAATATATACATGTGTGTTATTGGTTCTTTTGAATGAATACAAATGTCTGATTGGCTGATTCTGAAGCCACCACACTCTTTTGTTATCCATGTGTTTCGTATAAATAAATAAATGCTCCGAGGAGGAGTTGGGTGAAGACACCTGTTTTGGAGAGCTGTGAGTGTGCTGGAGGCTGCTAATCTAGCCAACAAAGACTGCTAAAACCTTGGAGTGAAGACCCAACCATGAACTAAAGAACAGCTGGTCCGGAGGATTTTAATTTTGGGGAGACTTCCAAATTCCCTGTGTTGGGAGAGACTGCTAGCAGCAGTCATGGCTTTTTGGTAAGCAAGCTACCTCACTTTTGGATGTTGACCTGAATACATGCTGGTTTTGCATTAGGAAGATTGGTGTCACAGCTTTTGTTTCCTGCAATTCACTTCTTCTCCTGTGGAGGCATATTACCTATGGATTTCTTTATTGATCACTATGGGATATTGCTTTAGTTTTCCTTTTTTTCTTTTTTTCTCTTGTTTTTGACAATTTTTTCTTTTTTTGTTTGATTAACTATCACATCTGTTTATTTTTATTTATCACTGTATGCATCATTGTTTGTGTATTTTATAATTTTATCTTAATTGATATCTTATTTCACAATCATTAGCGCTGCACTTACCGTGTTGTATATAAATAAAGGCAGCCTGGCCATTTCTCTTCAGGATTATACTGAGCTTGAGGTGATACCAGCATCTGTTTGTGTTACTTGGAGAGATAAACGAGCGTCCTTTCCCGGCATTATATAAGAGGGTTGTCTGTGCTTTTAAGCGCAAATAAATTATATGCTTATAGGGAGAAGCTTAGAATTTCCCTGACACACTGTACTTCTCTTTTGGTGTGAAAAGAAGTGTTGAAGATTATACAGAAAATAGCAACTTTAAGTTTAATTTCCCTTTCATAAAACCCAATTTGTGGGCATTTCTAATATGCTCAAGCAGATGCGCTGACTTCATTCTCTCTCACTGGTCAACCAGAATATTCCAAGAAGCTGCCTACAAGACACTGCACTAGTATTTATAAAGATCTGTGTGGTGGTCACGCAGGGATGTACTTCTTCCTCCTGAATTACTCTTCACTGCACATTCCTATTGTGAATCATTCTCACTTATTAGTGTTATCAGGACTAAGTGGGTGCGCAATGTCCTGACCCCTTCAGGGAAGAGAGGATAATTAAAAGCTCCTACTCAGTCCTCTAAGTGGTGGAGGAACGATCTATGTGGGTGAAGAGGCTAAAAATAGTATCTCGGGGAGATGCATCGAAGAGGAAATAACTAGGATTCATATTCGACATCTTTGAAAGAGGAAGCAACTACTGTACTTGAAAGATTCCACCTAGTTCTCAAACCTAGAAAAAAATCACAACAAATTTACTGTACATCATAAAGTTTTAACAAACATTTCTGAACATCCATTTTGAGATTGCGAGAATGCACCAAACATATGCTGTCATTCCTAGGGCCGATGGCAGTATGTGGACCTTAATAGTTTGACCTTATTTTACAGTCTGATGTTCATTGTCCTCCCCACCCTAAGTATCAATCTACTAGGCCATCTAAAAGGCCACATTCTGAAGACACACACCACCTAGCTTTTAATAATAAGAACAAAAAAATGCCTTATGCCCCATACACACGGTCGGATTTTCCGACGGAAAATGTGTGATAGGACCTTGTTGTCGGAAATTCCGACCGTGTGTAGGCTCCATCACACATTTTCCATCGGATTTTCCGACACACAAAGTTTGAGAGCAGGCTATAAAATTTTCCGTCAACAAAATCCGTTGTCGGCAAATTCCGATCGTGTGTACACAAATCCGACGCACAAAGTGCCACGCATGCTCAGAATAAATAAAAAGATGAAAGCTATTGGCTACTGCCCTGTTTATAGTCCCGACGTACGTGTTTTACGTCACCGCGTTCAGAACGATCGGATTTTCCAACAACTTTGTGTGACCATGTGTATGCAAGACAAGTTTGTGCCAACATCCGTCGGAAAAAATCCTAGGATTTTGTTGTCGGAATGTCCGATCAATGTCCGACCGTGTCTACGGGGCATTAGAGTGTAGTGACTTTATGCACAATATTTAAGCACTTGTCCTTGGCCACATGTTGAACAGGACACACCAGTTAACTCTTAATAAAAAAACAAATCAATATTAGGGTACGTGTATTTATTTAACTAAAAAAAAGCCACCAAAACATTGAAGTGACTATATATACAGAATTTACATAAGCATTTGCCGCATTTTGAATACTAATACCAGTCAGCTTTTCATAACACAAAATCAACATTAGAGTGTTGCAACTCCATCTATATTATTTAAAGGGGAGCTCCAGGCTCATTCAGAAAACATTATAAGTCAGCAGCTACAAATACTGTAGCTGCCGACTTTTAATATAAGGACACTCACCTGTCCAGGGATCCCGTCATGTCCTCACCCATGCCGATTCACCCATGCCATGTAGCCTAGCAGCTTCACAGCCTGTTTCCTACTGCACATGCACGAGTCACACTGCACCTTGTGAAAGGTTTCAAAATCTTCTGGGACCTGTGATGTGTTCCAGAAGACTGCAGGGGAAGGAGGGGGGCGAATGTCCGGCTCAGTTCGCCACAGCAAAAACCAGGTACCCGCTTCCCCCTCCCCCCAAAAAGTGCTAAATGTGGCAGTGGACAGGAGGGAGGGTGCAAACCAGGGGAGCTTCCTCTTCTAGGTGGAGCTCCATTTTAAGTACTTATAAATCAATTCTATAAATTGTACAGACTAGATGCACTGTATGTACTTGTAGGCTGCATTTTGAAAGGGACAGACCAGGCAGGTTTATCATGATAAGAAAATTAGAGCATAATATGCAAGCTAAGGCCAGTGGTCAAGTCCCTTATAATAAACAAAAAAAATCCTTTTTTTATTTATTTTACACCTAACTGAAAGTAAAAAGCAAGTCTGAAATGTGAAACAAACTATAAAATACACCAATAAAATACCAAAAAAAGGAGAAAAGTTGATGCTAATGCACACAAATAGGTATCTCTCCTTGCAAACACTGTATGATCTATCCCTATCTTATCCAAGTGTCATCAATATACACTGACTGAAAATATAGGACTTTTCAGCAACACAATATAGGATCTCTTACTGCACAGACCCTGCTCTATCCCTATCTGCTCCAGAACTGTTCAACACACAGCGAGTCTGTCATTCAATGTAAGCCAAGCAGTTTATAGTAATCACCAGCAGCAACTAGCTCTCTCTGCACAGACTTTGTTTCCTATCCCTATCAGTTTCATAATTTAAATATAGTCGTTTTCAGGATTATCAGTTAGCTGTCTCCGTAAACCCTCTATGATCTGTCCCTAACTACTCCATGTCTCCCCCAACAGATGCTGACAAAGACTGCTGGGAACCCTTTCTATTATAGGGAGGGGCTTGGCACCTAAGAAAACCCCTATGACTTGCCCTTCTAAGCCATCTGACCACAGTTCGGAGGCCAGGAAGTGCATTGTTAGTAATTGGTTGCTATAGACACAAAGGTGTGATTTACTAAAACTGTAGAGTGCAAAATTTGGTGAAGCTGTGCATGGTAGCCAGTCAGCTTCTAACTTTAGCTTGTTCGATTAAGCCTTGACATAGAAAAACTGGAAGCTGACTGTTTTTTTCCAGAGCTGCACCAGATTTTACACTCTCTAGATTTATTATTTTCTTGAACCGCAAGCAACTTGGGTTCTGGTTGAACTCATGTTCAACCCTAATCCAAAGCTCATCCTTAACCTCTCTCCCTGCCAGTAATGGAACTAAGTCCTGTTGCAGGCATTTTGGTTTTGGCTGAACGGAAAAAAAAACTGACAGCTCAGTAGGAACCGCTGTACTATCTATCCAACTTTAGTACAGCATTCTCTCCTGCTGTGCTATTGTATTCTGACAGGGGGGAGGTGAGAGCGCTGATTAAGAGCCAATCGGCAGACCTTTTTTGGTCATGCCTCTTCAACAGGACCGACTGCAGTACACACGGGCCGAATGTCAGCTGGTTTCTATTGTACCACCTGGTGCCGCCCAACATTCGGCCTGTGTGTACTAGGCTTAAAGCTGCCCCCATTCAGAGTGAGTACTACTGCAAGAGTAAGCTCTAACATACAGGCCTAGAGAAAACATAATTATGGAGCTCAGAACTACAAGACACGGGTATCGAGGAAGATGTCATGAGTTCTAAGAGTCTATTGGTGATTCTCCATTCACTTTATGGCTTTTTGGGCATACTAATTTCTCGACTGTTATAAAAGGCTTTCATATTGTAACAAAGCTGTTGGTGGCAACTTGGTGTTATCTATTCAGCATTTTCTACAATTGAAAAGCTGGTTAAGAGTAGATGAGTGTCCCTTGAAATTACCTAATATATGGCCAGCATAATTAATTATCCTCACTCACACCCTAAGGACCCATTAAATCCTCTACATTTTCCTTTTTTGTTGTGTCTTTTTCATTTGTTTTTCATGTGTTAAAAATGAAGTATAGCCTAGCTCACTTTTTAAGAAGTGTGAGTTGTTTATTGCCCAAAAGTTTTAGGTTTTCACAAAATTTTCATCAGGTTTTCCATACACTTCAGGTTAGTATTACAACAGCATTTCTTGGTTTTAATATGTTTCCAATTCCGATTCCGGTTGTATTTTCTTATCTTTGCCATATGAAATCAGATAAGGTTTAATCTTCAGATAGTAACCACCAAATCCTAATGCCATTACATTTTTCTATTAGGTATGTTGACAAACCCTATGCAGCAAACTGCACATTATTTGAAACATAGGTTATGCACTTTAAACAAATTTGAAGCACTATCCATGGAAACAAGCCTCTGTGGTCCTTCCAAAACCAAACATTGTGTTGGGTAACCAACAAACACCAGATGCACATACCAATATCAAACATAACACAAGAAACTGATTAATCTTTCAACCCATAGCAGTATTTTTTTTTTCATGTTTGGTTTGACTAAACTAGATGCTAGGGGAGCAAATGCACATTTTCTCTTAAATTAAAAGATATTTGCAAATTGACTGTCAAATCAATGATAACATTATTACTAAAAAGTTAAATATTATACTTTGAAGTGATTACCAGTATTTCTTTATATGTGCACTTTGAAGTGGTTGTAAACCCTTACCGACCACTTTAACATACAGGTAAGCCTAGATTAAGGCTTACCTGTAAGTGCCATACGGCAATTTCTTCTGCGCATGCACCGGAGTTAGAAAGGGCACACTGTGCCGTTTCTCGCTCGGGTCATGTCGTGACTGGCGGCTCCCGCGCGCATGTCATGCGACTCCGGCCAGTCACAGAGCCGGACTTCGCGGCCCCGGAAGGAAGAGGGGTGGAGAATGGACGGGGACATTGCGGGCTTCTCCTGCAGGTAAGTGTCACATAATGGGCTACTATGCGATGCAATGCATAGTAGCCCATTATGCTTTACCTTTGCAGGGAAACAAAGAGGAAGTAAAACCCATCAGCAGAAGAATGTGAATTCCTGTTCTATAGATGTAATCCATAGAAGTATCCCTAAGTGATCTTTGGTTAACTTGCATATTCATAGTATAAAGTCATCTTACACACAAGACTATTTTCCCATGACTAGTATGTCCATAACACAATACAAAGCTGTTGTACTTGGCCCATTTTGGGGCTTATTTAATTAGTGAGCTCAGTATCTATGTGCAATGTGCAGTAACTCATGTAGACCAATAAGATTTCAGTTTACTGCATTTAGATGAGGCTCTAACACATCCACATTCTATTCAAGATGAAAAAAAGGTATTGACATACTGTACAACATACAACTTTCTTGTTCGAATTTTTTATTGAAAGATTAGCATACATGCCCCAGGAAAAGGTATATAATTGCCACATGGTGAATCAAGTCATATCCCTATGCAGGGAGGCATATACAGTGTCAAGTAGAAACATGGCAGTAGCAATTACAGATCTCAAGTCAGAAGATGATCAGGGGTGCTTAAGACAAAGAAAGATCTGTAACCAGTGAAGAAGTGAAACAAGTAATAAAGTACTGAAATATAAACCATGGTAGCCAAGTGCCCACTGCCCAACCTCAGCCATAGCTCAAGAAAAAAAGAGTATACAGAAGGAGAGAAGAAAGATGATAAGAGAGAGAGAGAAGAAGGACAGTGGGGTGAGGTCCTAGGGGTTTTCATAGAAGTGGTGGCACAAGAGTGTGCAAAAGATAGAGTGTCCACCTATGTCAGGGCTCCAAAAAAGTGTTATCAAACTCCAGAGGCAGGAAATTGTCTATCCAGGGGTACCAAATTTTAGTGTAATTCCTGATTATATCCTAGATGGTTGCTTCAGTTTTGGTGTGGATCTTTGCCTGGGCAATTCAATGCTTCATAGTGAGAATACAGAGTGTTGGTGTTTTTCAGGATTGTGCTACTGCCTGTTTGGCAGCAGCAGTGACTTGAAGGAGGAGTCAAAATGTGGTTTCTGGTCAGCTCCGCCTCCAATGGATTATTATTTAACAAGGCAATCTAAGAATTGAACTGTATATCAGTATTAAACAGTTTGGTAAGAATTACTTCCACCCAAAAGGACTGCACCACAGGGCAGGTCCACCAGATGTAGAGATGTGAACTGGACTCCCCACAGCCTCTAAAACAAGCTGGTGGGTAGCCAGGAAGATACTTTACTATGCTTTGCGGCACCAGGTATCACCTGGACAGTACTTTGTAGACCGTTTCTACTGTTGATATAATTTGGATTGATTTGTGATTTGCTACCCAAATGAATGTCCACCCAGTCTTCTGAGGTAAGGTCCAGGTTCCTCCACCCCAAACTCATCCATGTCTTTATGGACCTTGCTTTGTGCACTGGTGAGCAGTCATGTTGGAACAGAAAGGAGCCATCCCCAAACTGTTCTCACAAAGTTGGGAGCATGAAATTGTCCAAAATGACTTGGTATGCTGATGCCTTAAGAGTTTCCTTCACTGGAACTAAGGGGCCAAGCCCAACCCCTGAAAAACAACCCCACACCGTAATCCCCCCTCCACCAAAGGATTTGGACCAATGCACAAAGCAAGGTCCATAAAGACATGGATGAGTGAGTTGGGGTGGAGGAACTTGACTAGCCTGTACAGAGTCCTGACCTCAAGCTTGGGTGGAGCTTGAGGACCTGACGTCACCACTTGTCAGCTGATCTGTCTCCTGTTTTTCGTTTGATATAGCTTTTGCTCTGCTTTCTATGATGTCAGTTGTCCAGTGAATGGAAATAAAAGGATTTTAACCTGCTGCACTATGAAGCGCCTCCTTTCTTCTCCCTAATGCTTCATTTCATGCCATGAGTGGTCCCTTCTGGATAACGGACATAAGGAGAATATTGCCGGTTGTCATACAGCGTTCCGAACGGTCCTAGGAGGGAGACATACCGTGGAAGTTCTGTTTCAGCTGTTCCTGACTGATGAGTTAATAGTTCTGAGCTCTAAAGATCTCTGTAATAGGGGTCCTACGTATCCGGTAAGCGGCCACTTTTTACCTTTGCCTGATGTGTGAAGAGGAAAATATCACTCTGACATAATTGAAGGACTTGCTTTTAATGAAACTTCAGATCGTTTGAGTGTCATCTTCAAAAGGACGCTATTTAGTCACTTGAGGAATCCTATACTTTATGGAATTCACATATTTTTATTTTTATGTATGCATATGATTTTTCATTCACTTTTTATTCAGCCTACGGGCAGGATTTCACAGGAGAATTTCATTGGTTTATATTAATTTGGGTAGCGCACCTAGTTTTAATCTGTTTCTATTCAATCTAAAATCTTATGTTCAAGGTTTTTTAGGCTGCAGCACCTTTAGTCATTTAAAAATAATTTTAAAAAATATTTTTTTGCACGTTACTTATTGATAGGGGTTAGCGCGGATTGTCCACGTTATACATTATGACAGGCAGAGGTGCAGGGGGAGATAGCGGGTCTTGGGCCCCCCCACCGCTGCTTCAATCCAGGGACAGACGGTCTCCGGGGAAAGTGGACTCAATCCAGAGACTGTCCCCAGAAATCGGGATGTCTGTTAACCCTAAATTAAGCTGACACCTCAGCCTTGCAGGAAATGGCCTGGCCAACTCCAGCACAAAGCAGATGACTCATACGCTCAGATGTATGCTTCTCTGTGCCTGTGGATTTCTTCCAATCAGCTCTCATTACAATGAGTTCACTTCTCATGCAGAGTAGTGTGTGTCGGCAGGTCTCCATCCCCTGCTTCCTGCTGCTGAAAAAAATCCTTTTGTCTGTATGTTGTAGAAGAATGTACAGGACAGATCACTGCAGATAAACAGGTACAACATATGTAGGAAGATTTGTTTCATCTCTGTGTATCACCTGAGCTCAGTTACTTCACTGGTTACATGTAAAGGTTTACAACTACTTTAAGTAGATTTTTTTTTTAAACCTGAATTTAGTGTCACTTTTTCTGTGTAAGTTTCGCTTTTTAAATACTTGTTTCAATTGTTTGTTATTACATTTAGATTTATGGTAACCATAGGGGCATAACTTCACTACTACAATGAGTTTGTCTAACTGCTAAACAACTGTATAAATAAAATATCAACCACAGAGGGAGTTTTCAGTGTGTCAGACAACTCCTAGACTTGCACAGTTGGAGCAGGGAAGCACAACCACTGTGTAGCACTGCAGGGCAAGAAGCAAAGCCTGCAGCAGTAATAAACAAATATGGCTGACCCCATATACTTACATAATTACAAATTAAGCATAAAAACATTTTAATACACATAATAAAATTGTTTACATCAAGCTGATTTCTTTAACATGTATATATAAATGAGCATTGATAGGACAATATTTTTCTTTGAAATGAAGTTACCGTAATTTATTGTGCATTTGCTACAAAATCATTTGTATTATTCGAGAGTCTCACAAATTATGCATTCATTTTCTGAATGGTGGTGATCTTGTATAGTCTTATGAAATTAAATTGCTGAATAGTCTTTCAAAGGCAGCTGCAGAGACAGGCGCAGCTAAAGGCCTTAATGCACAGTGTCACGTATAGCACTGCATCATCGGGGACAAATATAGATGTTTTTCCAACAAAATCGTTATCAAAATTAATCCACTGAAGTTCTCGTTGAAGAGACTGTGTACTCATCTCACGTAGACAGCGGAGAAAGGCATATTTAGATGCCGTACTATAGGCTTCCAAAGTATAGATTTCAGTACTAAAATGTAAGCTGAAGAAAGCATTGTCCTACAATAAAAAAAAGTAAATATTCATTTTACAGCTTACATGAGAAAATGAAAATTAATTTAGTTTTTAGTAAATTGTGTTTCATAATTTTAATTGTTAGAAAATCTTGGCAAAACTACAAGCATCAAGGAAATCTGTTAACAGTTTTCTTTTATCCACTTCAATACCCGGCTATAGTAAAATTACATCCTCTAATTTTAGGGGGGATATCTGAATGAGGTCTGCAGCTAGTTGCATCATTCAGATATCATTCTTTTCAGCCGGCGATTCTATGTGCACAATAAGAACGATCATAGTGGCAGTTCCACCGTTTGATTGTTCTTATAGGCGTCCCCCCCTCCCGCCGCCATCCGGTGCTTCTCCGGGCTCTCCCGTGCCATCGGGGGCCCGGAGAAAGAATCGGCCGGCGCCGGATGAGGAAGATAGAGATGACTGGTGACCAGATGGTCACCAGTCATCTCTATGACCGTCAGAGGCCCGGGCGCGACGTTATGACGTCATGCCCGGGTACCCGGAAATAAACGAAGCCGTGATCGCAGCTGTCAGCATGAGATCGGTGATTTTTTTTTTTCCGATCTCATGCTTTCCAGCCTGGAGGAGAGAGGACCTGTTACATAGATTCCTATTACAAGGGATGTTTACATTCCTTGTAATAGGAATAAAAGTGATTAAAAAAAAAAATGTAATAAAAAGTGTAAAAATAAAAAAAATTAAGTAAAAAAAAAAAATTTAAAACGCCCTTGTCCCTGGTAGCTCGCGCTCAGAAGCGAACGCACACATAAGTCCCGCCCACATATGTAAACGCCGCTCAAACCACATGATGTGAGGTATCACCGCGTGCGTTAGAGCGCGTGCAACAATTCTAGCACCTTCTCTGTAACTCTAAACTGGTAACCTGTAAAAAATGTTAAAGCGTCGCCTATGGAGATTTTTAAGTAATAAAGTTTGGCGCCATTCCATGATTGTGCGCAATTTTAAAGCGTGACATGTTAGGTATCCATTTACTCGGCGTAATATCATCTTTCACATTATACAAAAAAAAATTGTCTAACTTTACTGTTTTGTTATTTTTTAATTAAAAAAAAAGGCGTTTGAAAAATGAATGCGCAAATACTGTGTGAGATAAAAAGTTGCAATGACCGACATTTTTTTCCCTAGGGTGTCTGCTAAAAAAACATATATAATATTTGGGGGTTCTGAGTAGTTTTCTAGCAAAAAAATTATGATTTTTACATGTAGGAGAGAAGTGCCAGAATAGGCCCGGTATTGAAATGGTTTTAAATCCACTCTTTTGTGGGATATGTAACATGAAATTTGTTTTGGATAGGGTAAAGAAGCATTAGAACATCTGCCATGACTGTTTCTTTCATTTGAGATTTCCCATTGCATCAAGTACCTGTGATCACACCAGTAAACTCTCCCCACTGAGGACACAGTAGATGCAAAGTCCCAACTGAATAAAAGTTATTTTAGTACTCTGTGTTCCTTCTGAGGAAAATTTACTGAATTTCCCATCTCCGTGACCAGACAGGAAGCTTAGAGGAATCTAAACAAGATTGCTTTGGAGTTGCACTTTAATTATTTGCTATACAATGCAATTATGGTCAAGCACTAACTTACTGTATGTGTCTGAGTTTCAATAAAGAGTCATTCCTTTGGATTTTACCTCACATCTTGTCTGTGTATGATGTTTGGGGTAAAAAGGGCAGGTATTAGTTCTCGGTCGGCTCAAAAACGGTTTGGAGGCACTCTTTGGTGGACAGAAGCACCTAATCGGCATGCAAAGCGGTTCCGTCACACTTACAATGTAACTTCCTTATTAGACTCAGCATTTTACAAAATTGTTGTAAAGAAGACACATTTTTCAAAAAGTCTTCTTGTTGCTGGTTCCAAGCAGCAGGTGGTTACAACACTCTTATAAAACCATATATAAATCAGAAGAAGGCAAATTATCACCCCAAATTAACATGTAATAAGGCAGAAAGACATTACAAGTTACTCTTTATAACTTGTAGTGTGTATATTCTTCAAAACAGATTCAAGTGTATACAATACCCTCATAAAATAAACAAAAAAGGAAGTGTGTAACTATTAAAAAAGTGGGTCTGTGTGGAAAAATAGAGAATAAATATGATATCATACAGTCTTAAGCCACTTGTGGGTATGGGGTGCTGAAGTGATAAGATGGATGTCTTCCCTAGTGCAAATCTGTTATGTAAAGAAAACTTTTACTGGCACCATTATCTTACTTAGCAACTCTTGCCTTCATACAACAGAGCTGGCTAGTAAAGAATGCTGTATACAAGCAAAAATACTTTGCTACGCTTAGGTAATGGGTTGCTGGGGGTTAATTGAATGCTTGGTGATGTCATGTTTTGTTTTATAGGTATATATTGTAGTGACATAACTGACATTATCAAGCAACAGATTAACCTTTAGCATTCCATTACCCAACTCATATATACCCATGGAACAAACAAGTAACTTCACCAGACTGGCACCCGTGTGTACGAGCTTCAATGCATACACAAGAGTTTGCCAATAGTGTACAAACTTGCCTTTCCTGTGATTTTTCAGTACATTGTAAGAGCCGGACAATGTACTTCACTGTGTTTCTATGACACTTTTTGGATTGTAATTCCACCACTGGATTATGTTCATGGAAAAGACGTTTCATCAGCAGAGACTTTCTATTAGTCAATGGTACAGTTGTGAATATGAGAGACTGCTTTGGAACTGGTGTCTGAATAAATGGTCAGTCCACCCCAAAGGCATATTTCAGTAATGTGTTCGTGTTGGTGCACAGGACTTTCTATTAGGATATCATATATTACTCATATACAGTCAGGTCCATAAATATTGGGACATCGACACAATTCTCATCTTTTTGGCTCTATACACCACCACAATGGATTTGAAATGAAACAAACAAGATGTGCTTTAGTTGCAGACTTTCAGCTTTAATTTGAGGGTATTTACATCCAAATCAGGTGAAAGGTGTAGGAATTACAACAGTTTGTATATGTGCCTCCCACTTTTTAAGGGACCAAAAGTAATGGGACAATTGGCTGCTCAGCTGTTCCATGACCAGGTTTGTGTTATGCCCTCATTATCCCATGTACAAGGAGCAGATAAAAGTTCCAGAGTTCATTTCAAGTGTGCTATTTGCATTTGGAATCTGTTGCTGTCAACTCTCAATATGAGATCCAAAGAGCTGTCACTATCAGTGAAGCAAGCCATCATTAGGCTGAAAAAACAAAACAAACCCATCAGAGAGATAGAAAAAACATTAGGTTTGGCCAAATCAACTGTTTGGAACATCCTTAAAAAGAAAGAACGCACCAGTGAGCTCAGCAATGGATGACCGAAGAATGCTTTCCCTGGTGAAGAAAACACCCTTCACAACAGTTGGTCAGATCAAGAACACTCTCCAGGAGGTAGGTGTATGTGTGTCAAAGTCAACAATCAAGAGAAGACTTCAGAGTGAATACAGAGGTTTCACCACAAGATGTAAACTATTGGTGAGCCTCAAAAACAGGAAGGCCAGATTAGACTTTGCCAAACAACATCTAAAAAAGCCTTCACAGTTCTGGAACAACATCCAATGGATAGATGAGACCAAGATCAACTTGTACCAGAGTGATGGGAAGAGAATAGTATGGAGAAGGAAAGGAACTGCTCATGATCCAAAGCTTACCACCTCATCAGTGAACCATGGTGGTGGTTGTGTCATGGCGTGGGCATGTATGGCTGCAAATGGAACTGGTTCTCTTGTATTTATTGATGATGTGACTGCTGACAAAAGCAGCAGGTTGAATTCTGAAGTGTTTTGGGCAATATTATCTGCTCATATTCAGCAAAATGCTTCAGAATTCATTGGACGGCGCTTCACAGTGCAGATGGGCAATGACCCGAAGCATACTGCGAAAGCAACAAAAGAGTTTTTTAAGGGAAAGAAGTGGAATGTTATGCAATGGCCAAGTCAATCACCTGACCTGAATCCGATTGAGCATGCATTTCACTTGCTGAAGACAAAACTGAAGGAAAAATACCCCAAGAACAAGCAGGAACTGAAGACAGTTGCAGTAGAGGCCTGGCAGAGCATCACCAGGGATGAAACCCAGTGTCTGGTGATGTCTATGCATTCCAGACTTCAGACTGTAATTAACTGCAAAGGATTTGCAACCAAGTATTCAAAAGTGAAAGTTTGATGGATGATTGTTAATCTGTCCCATTACCTTTGGTCCCTTAAAAGTGGGAGGCACACATACAATCTGTTGTAATTCCTACACCGTTTACCTGATTTGGATGTAAATACCCTCAAATTAAAGCTGAAAGTCTGCAGTTAAAGCACATCTTGTTCATTTCATTTCATTGTGGTGGTGTATAGAGCCAAAAAGATTAGAATTGTGTCGATGTCCCAATATTTATGGACCTGACTGTATTACTCAATGGTACAGTTATGCACATTAAAGACTGCTTTGGGGCTTGTGCCCAAAAAATTGGTCAATCCACCCAAAAGGAATATTTCAGTAATGTGTTAATGTGAGTAGGCAGAAACCCTCTCACCTTCTATTGTTCAATGACTGTAGTAAAACCCTTCTGCTGACATATCTGGCTCTGCCTGATGTTGATTGAAAAGCAAAAAATTGAGTAACACTGCTGCATACTTCCTACACCAATGTAGTAAAAATCCAACAGCAAACAAGACTGAAGTCTTTTAAGATCTGCCGGATGATGCTGAAGATGTTTTAAGAGTCTGTGGTGGCCAGTGCTCTCCTTTATGAGGTTGCATGCTGGGGAAGCAGACTTAGGGTAGCCGACACCTACAGACTAAATAAACTGATTTGCAAGGACAGTGATGTTGTTGGATTAAAGTTGGAGTCTTTAACAACAGTGATGGAAAGGAGAATGTTGTCCAAGGTATGTTTAATCTTGGACAACGCCTCCAACCCACTCCACGATACACTGGTCAGTCTTAGGAATAGGGATGAGCTTCGAGTCAAACTCATGTTCGACTCGAACATCGGCTGTTCGCCAGTTCGCCGAACAGCGAACAATTTGGGGTGTTCGCAGCAAATTCGTAAGCCGCGGAACACCCTTTAAAAGTCTATGGGAGAAATCAAAAGTGCTAATTTTAAAGGCTTATATGCATGGTATTGTCATAAAAAGTGTTTGGGGACCTGGGTCCTGCCCTGGGGACGTGGATCAATGCAAAAAAAAGTTTTAAAAAGGCAGTTTTTTTGGGAGCAGTGATTTTAATAATGCTTAAAGTGAAACAATGAAAGTGTAATATTCCTTTAAATTTAGTACCTGGGGGGTGTCTAGAGTATGTCTGTAAAGGGGCACATGTTTCCCGTGTTTAGAACAGTCTGACAGCAAAATGACATTTTAAAGGAAAAAAAGTCATTTAAAACTACTCGCGGCTATTAATGAATTGCCGATCCGACAATACACATAAAAGTTAATTGATAAAAATGGCATGGGTATTCCTCACAGGGGAACCCCGAACCAAAATTTAAAAAAAAAAATGATGTGGGGGTCCCCCTAAATTCCATACCAGGCCCTTCAGGTTACGTAACGGGTGACCCCCCTCTGACGTCAAGGAGAATGCCACAGGGAAGTCCCCGTCAAGTCCCAGTGCGTCAGAGGGGGTGGGGTCACTGGGTGGCCCCGCCCCCCATTATTTAAGAACCGTCAGAAGAGGAGAAGCGTCACACAGTGGGAGCCTCCCATCAGGCCATCATGTATGCGGAGCGGCCCGAGGAGAAGAAGGGAAGAAGACGCCGTGGAGGAAAATGCCAGACGAGAACACCAGAGGAAGAACCAGAAGAACCAGAAGAAGAAGAAGATGGAGGAAGAAACCGAAGGAAGATAGAAGATAAAAGAAAGAAGATAGAAGATAGAAGAAAGAAGAAGCATTTAAATAAAGAAATTGTCAAAAACTGTCTCTTGTAATTTTTAACATTTATGACAGTTTTTTTGGGAAATGGTAGGCCCTTACCATTTCACACAGGGGGGAGGGCCGGGATCTGGGGTCCCCTTGTTAAAGGAGGCTTCCAGATTCCGATAAGCCCCCCGCCCGCAGACCCCCACAACCACTGGGCAAGGGTTGTGGGGATGAGGCCCTTGTCCCCATCAACATGGGGACAAGGTGTTTTGGGGGGCTACCCCAAAGCACCCTCCCAATGTTGAGGGCATGTGGCCTGGTACGGTTAAGGAGGGGGGTGCTCTCTTGTCCCCCCCTCTTTTCCTGCGGCCTGCCAGGTTGCGTGCTTGTATAAGGGTCTGATATGGATTTTTGGGGGGACCCCACGCCATTTATTTTTAAATTTTGGTGCAGGGTTCCCCTTAAAATCCATACCAGACCTGAAGGGTCTGGTATAGATTTTGAGGGGGACCCCATGCCATTTTTTTTTAAATTTTGGCCGGGGTTCCCCTTAATATACATGCCAGACCTGAAGGGCCTGGTATGGAATTTAGGGGGACCCCGCACGTCATTTTTTTTGAAGATTTTGATTCGGGGTTCCACTGTGGGGAATTCCCATGCCATTTTTATCAATGAACTTTTATGTGTATTGTCGGATCGGCAATTCATTAATACCCGTGAGTAGTTTTAAATGACTTTTTTTCCTTTGAAATGTCATTTTGATGTCAGACACGGGAAACATGCACCCCTTTACAGGCACACTATAGACAATAAAGGAATATTACACTCTTATTGTTTCACTTTAAGCATTATTAAAATCACTGCTCCCGAAAAATCGACCGTTTTTAAAACTTTTTTTGCATTGATCCATGTCCCCTGGGGCAGGACCCAGGTCCCCAAACACTTTTTATGACAATAACTTGTATATAAGCCTTTAAAATTATCACTTTTGATTATTCATGTTTGTATCCCATAGACTTTAACGGTGTTCGCACGTTCGAACAAATTTTTTGCCTGTTTGCAAGTTCTGGTGCGAACCGAACAGGGGGGTGTTCGGCTCATCCCTACTGAGGAATACTTTTAGCAGGGACGTGCTCAGCAACCTGGGCATAGGTGGCTGAAGTCCTACCCCACCACTGGTCAAAATTTGGGGCTCATACGACCTATGGTTTCGGAGATACGGGGCTTCTTGTGCAGCCTGTCAGAAGCTACATACAGAGCGGCCAGTTTAAATACAAGCTGGCACACTCTGTTTGTAGCAGACTGAGAGGATCAGCTCACAGTGCCTCTCACTACTTGTTATGCAGTGTACACACGGGTGGACTTTTTGACCGGACTGGTCCGACAGTCTTTCCGACGGACTTTCCCAACGAACGGACTTACCTACACATGATCACACCAAAGTCCGACGGATTCGTACGTAATGACGTACGACCGGACTAAAATAAGGAAGTTCATAGCCAGTAGCCAATAGCTGCTCTAGCATCAGTTTTTGTCGGACTAGCATACAGACGAGTGAACTTTTCAACCGGACTCGAGTCCATCGGAAAGATTTGAAACATGTTCCAAATCTAAAGTCCGTCAGATGTTCGACCGAAAAAGTCCACTGCAGGTCCGATGAAGCCCGCACATGGTCGAATTGTCCGCCGGACTCTGGAGCTTCCTGATGACGCAAATTGCGAAACGCGTAGAGGCTGCTGGGAAACACATACCCATGTGATCCAATACGAACGGGATTGGTGAGGACGCGAACAGGCAAGAGGGGAGGAACGGAGGTCACACAGCACACACAGGCGAACTAGGTGGCTATACCTACCCGTCCCTAACTGTTGGAATAGCTTTGTGCCGGCTGGGGGGCACACATAAATGTGAGTGCACAGTTTTTACTTTGTGTTTATAATAAACAGTATTAACGGTATTGCGCGAAGATCGTTTTTATTCATGTTTCATGAGGAACATTAAGGTCCAATTATATCTGTTGAAGAAGTTCCCTTTGAGTGGAGTGGTTATCCCCATGAATGAACCAAAGGTGTAGTTTTAAAGGAATATCTGGTGAGTGGCCAATCTCACAGGTGGAGGTGGAGCACTAAGTCACTAGCACATTGTATTATTACAAGAGCACGCCAATCACGGCAATTGACAGAAGATTTGAACGCATCACTGGGAGACTTTGCTATTATGTGACACACATTATTGGATTATTGAACTTTTATAATTTTTTATAATTTTTATAATTTTTCAATTTTTCATAAATTTTGGGAAAAAAATCTTTATAAATTATTGATTGCATATGATCTTAGGTTGTATATGGAATAAGTTTGCACTTTATAGGTAGGATATAAGCGTACATAGATGGAAGCAGCGCATCCACACACACAGCACCTGTAGTATATCTCTATGAGAAGTTTTTTTGGATGCAGCAGCTAAGGTAATTACAAGTAAAGTAATTAGGAGATTTTGTTTTTGGTTTTGCGCCGGTGACACACACACACTAATAGGTTGCTCCCGCATATCCCAAGCCTAGTGCATAGAGACCAAGCAGGCTTTGTGCCCCTTCGCAAGCTGTGTGATAACACCATTCAGGTGGTGAATTTGATCCATGCAGCCAGATCATCGAATCGACCTCTTCTCTTGCTGTCTATGCACGCAGAGAAAGCCTTCGATCGGGTAAACTGGACCTTCATGCGAGCCACCCTAAAACACATTGGTCTCCAGTCCTCCATGCTGAGTTGAATAATGTCTCTCTATTCTAACCCCACAGCTGCAGTCAAGGTCAATGAGACAAGATCCGACTTTTTCAACATCCATAATGGCACGCGACAGGGCTGCCCCCTGTCCCCCTTGATAATTATACTCATTTTAGAGCCTTTTCTATGTATGGTTCGGGCAGACTCAGGTGTTGCCGGCTTTCCAAAAGCTTTGGGAATGCACAAGGTGGTCGCATTTGCGGATGATTTAATTTTTTTCCGAACTGAACCACTTACCTCCCTTCCATAACTGCTCCAGTCTCTGCAGGAGTATGGTGTTCTCTCCTTTTTCCAAATTAACCTAATCTAAATCATCTGTTCTTAACATCATGGGGGACAGGGACATGATTAAATCACTACGCCCAGCGTTCTCCCTTCACTAGGCCACTGACTCAATCCGCTACTTGGATGTTGACATCACTTTAGAGCCCTCCAATCTTTACCTGGCAAACTTTGCTCTGCTGCTTACCCATCTTAATACAGATCCCCTCCACTGGCATTCACTCACGTTAACATGGTTTGGCCATTGTAATGCCCTCAAGATGACCTTGTTGCCTAGGGTGTTGTATCTGCTGCAATCACTTCCCATCCGCCTTCCTCCAATGTTTTTTAAACAGGTGGACTCGATGTTTAGGGGTTTTGTCTGGTTCCATCACCAACCTTGCATCAGACTGCAACTTCTCCACCTCGCGAATTTGAGGAAAGGGGTGGGCATCCTAGATGTGAAAGCCAATTACAGAGTGGCACATCTCACCAGGCTGGTGGACTGGCATTGCCATGCAGAGGCAAAACATTGGGTGGCAATGGAACTGGAGGACTCTAATGCTACAGCCAAGAGCTGGCCATGGATCACATCGCCTCTCACAAAGGCCATCATTGATCACCCTACACTGAGCAGCACACTCTTGGTGGCCAGGGACACCTTTAAATCATTCCTCAGTGTCACCACTACCCTCCTCTATGGTACCAGTACTTAGCAACCCAGAATTCCCGCCCGGCCTCCAGAATCCCCATTTTCAGCGTTTGGTCACGACTCCATCTCTGTAACTTTATGGGCCCTGATGGCCAACTTTCCCCCTCTGCTGGGGTATCGGCCGCAGACCCTCCGCTGGATTTTTGGAGTGGTATTCAGTTACGCAACTTTCTGCTAGAGTGCCTGCGGACATTGGGCGCATCTCGCCAGCTCATGGAATTGAAACACATTTGTCGTCGGGGGGGGGGAGCCGGTCCGCCATAGCCTCTCAATAATATATGCCTCTTTGATTCAGGCGGTGGAAGGCTATGTGCCACCCTTCCTATCCGAATGGAAGTCAGACTTAGGCACCCAGTTCACTGACACCCAGAAGTAGAAGATCCTCCATTTGGCCCAAAAGTAATCTATAGCTACCAGGATCCAGGAGACAGGTTACAAGATTTTGACCAGATGGTACAGAGTCTCTACCACTTTACATTGTTTCTTCTCTCGGGTTCCCAGTGTATGGTGGCGGTGCGGGAACGCTGAGGGAACTTGAGCCCTTTTGGTGTGAGGTGATCTGCACAATCAAACACATGACAAATGTTGATCTGGAAGGGAACCCTGCAGCCTGTCTACTTCACCTCTCAGAGAGAACGATCAAGAAGTATAAGGCCTCCCTTACAACCCAGCTGCCGAATGTGGCCAAGGCATGCATCCCCCTCTGTTGGAGATCGGAGAACCCCCCATCAAAATCTCTGTGGTTCTCTAAAGTGAACAAATTGAGAGACATGGAGTACCTCACCGCTACCTTGCACAAGCGGGAGGAGACCTTTCTAGAGACCTGGCGTCCTTGGAACCATTTTGTGTACACCGACGACTATATCCAGAAGGTGGCACAATCGAATTGACCTCCTGGATTTAACTCCACTCCCTGGGCGAGAGGCCTTCTCTGCATTCCTTCTTTCTCTCCCCCTTCCCCGTTCCCCCCTTATCCCGTTCCTTTTTTAGTTATGGGGACATCTAATCCCCCAATCCTTTCCCCCTCTGGCTGCTTTCTCTCCTCCATCTTTCTGACTCAGTGATGGGCTATGTTGTTGAGATATGGTGTATATCCCTGTCTATATTTTGCCCTTTTTATTATCCCATCACTGGGCTAAACAGGCCTTAGGGAAGCATTATCTCCTACCATGTTAACAAGGTTCTAATCTAAGTTACTCCACTTTATTGTATCTTAATGTTCTGTTTTTTTTTCTGCATTCAATTATATATATATGTCTTGGGTCTTCCATTTAGTTGTTTGTTGGGCTCCACAGCGTGATGCACTTCTCATTATGCTCACAACAGTAATATTTTTTTTGTGACCATCTATATTGTGCGGCGCTGGGTGTGTTGTTCTACAACTCTGCTTATGTAACCCATTCTGTGCTATTTGAGTGTGATATTGGTTAGCATTGCATACTTTGGCTGTTGTGTGTAACTGTCTTTGGAAAAATAAAGGAATTAAAAGACAAATGCTCCCTTCCAGCCCAGCCCTCTTATTTAAAAGGAAAAAACATGGTTTATGGGTATAAGATTTACCCATAATCCCATGTTTTTCTCACATAGTCAGGCCCCGTTCACACCTATGCAAATTAGATGCGGGTTACACCGCATCCGATTCGCAGGACATTTTAAAATACCTTCATTTGAATGAGGCTGGTTCACATATGTGCGTTGCATTTGTACTGCGCATTGCCCAAAAAAGTTTGCGTTTTTTGGCCATTGCGGTGCGAATTACAAGCACATTATCTTCTATGGGAACGCATCTGATTCGCAGATGCATTCTGTTGTGAACAAGCATTCTCTCCTTCTCCTCACTACACCTCCCCTCTCAACACCCTCTCCCTGCTCAGCTGATCCGCAGATAGAATGAAAAGGCACCACTGAACAGCTGCTTTTTCTCTTCGCAGAGAAAACGGAATGGAATTCGCATCGGACTGGTGTGAACCCGGCCTTAAGAGGGAGGATGAGAGTCTGCTGCTTGCTGAAAAGGTACTGTTTTAATCAAGCTAAATCATATATTATTATTACTTCAGTAATTTGTCTATTAAGCCACCTGCTTGAGTACAGTTTTTGAAAATATAGTAAATTACCTTAAAAACAATAAATAATAATTATTTGTATATTACTTACTTATGGTATTTAACCCCTTGCCACCCAGGCCAATTCGGACACTTCTCTCCTACATGTAAAAATATTTTTTTTTTGCTATAAAATTACTCAGAACCCCCAAACATTATATATATTTCTTTGCAGACACCCTAGGGAATAAAATGGTGGTCTTACAACTTTTTATGTTACACTGTATTTGCGCAGCAATTTTTCAAACATGTTTTTTTTTTAAAAAATACTGTTTCATGAATATAAAAAAAAACACTAAAGTTAGCCCGATTTTTTTTTCTGTGAAAGATGATGTTACGCCAAGTAAATAGATACCTAACATGTCACACTTTAAAATTGCACACACTCATGGAATGGCACAAAACTTCGGTACTTAAAAAATCTCCATAGGCAACGCTTTAAAACAATTTACAGGTTACATGTTTACATGAGTTACAGAGGAGGTCTAGTGCTAAAATTATTGCTCTCGCTCTGACATTTGTGCGTATGTAACCTGTGTGTATCTGGCTCTGATACTAGCCAGTGCCTCACCAGCCACTGACCTCACTGCACGTCCCTGACCTCCAGTGATAGGTTGTTAAAACCATCATGCACTGCAGAGTCATTTTTGCCATTAAATTATATAGTTCTTCTCTGTGACTGCTGGATGTGAGAATTGAATCAGGTTTATGATCTAGAGTTTTTATGTTGTATTTACTGTATATTATGTTGGTTTTAGGTTACCTATGTGTAATGATTTTTGGGTAATGTTAGAGAAAGTGGTATAATATTTGCATTTTTGATTTTCTGTTATTTTTTTTAATCAATGTTATTTGTTCCATGTAGTATTTTAATAGGATTATATGGTTGATTACGGTATAGTATTAACTTAGTTGTATGTGGTATTAATTGCTGTTATTGGTAATGTTATTGTTATTGTGCCTTATTATTGTGTTTGTTGTGTTGTGTTTGTTGAATGTAACTGTATTTTAGTAATTTCCCTTTGGGATTAATAAAGCATTCTGAATTTAAATGCCTTGCAATATCCACCAAAGATTGATGAAATGGGGAACACAGGAACCTACATTTTTTAACATAGTAACCTAGATATTTAGTAAGCTGGAGATGTTTTAAAGTGGTTTTAAAATCAGAAGGTTTTTTATCTTAATGCATTCTATGCATTAAAATAAAACGCCTTCAGTGTGCAGCAGCCCCCCTCAGCCCAACTAATACTTACCTGAGCACCGTCTTGATCCAGCAATGTTGCAGCAATGTCTCGGCTGTCCGGGACTCCCCTCCTCATTGGCTGAAACAGCAGTGTGGCGCCAATGGCTCCCGCTGCTGTCAATCAAAGTTAGTCGGCCAATGAGGAGAGAAAGGGGGTGGGGCCAAGCCACAGCTCCGTGTCTAAATGGACACGGGGAGCTGTGGCTTGGCTTGGGTGCCCCATAGCAAACTGGGGCACCCTGTGGGGGCACTCAACAGGAGAGAGGGACCAGGAGCACCGAAGAGGGTCCAGAGAAGGGGAGAATCTGGGCTGCTCTGTGCAAAACCACTACACAGAGCAGGTAAGTATAACATGTTTGTTATTTTTATCTAAAAAAAAAAAACAAGACTTTACAATCACTTTAAGTCTCTAGTACCTACCCAAAATTAAAACATTAGTTTTGGTCATAGTTAAATAGTTTGTGAGTGTGAGTAAGCCTTAGGACATTACAGGGAGTCTCTTACTTTCTCTTGTTCAGATAGTATTCACTTACTTACACTATAAAGGTACTCCCATTTATCCCTCACAATATGGATCATGTTCAAAATACTATGGACAGAGTAATGTCCCACTACAACATAGATACACATAAAGAAGCCTAAAGTGAATAGGAAAAAGCCACACAAACTTAGTGTAGACAGCATCCCTAGGGCCCCTTTACAAGCATGCTAATTGTGAGTGGCTAAAATACTCCTATTTTGGGTCTAAAAGTTGAGAGTGCAAAATCTGGTGCAGCTCTGCATAGAAACCAATCAGCTTCCTGTTTTTTGTTTTTTTTTGTCAAAGCTTAATTGAACAAGCTGAAGTTAGAAACTGATTGGCTACTAGACATGTGCACACTGAAATATTTTGTTTCGAAATTTCGTTTTCGTCCGAAAAAAAAAAAAATTTATTTAGTTACTCCCGAAATTCGTTTGTCTTTATTTAGTTTTTCGTTAAAAATTGCATTCGTCCGAAAAGCCAAATTAATTAAGGTCGAATCTGTCATTGAAGGCTTATGGTGTCTGTCGAATGTTTCGCTGCTTTGTCGAATCTTCATCGTTCATGTTGAATGTATATAGTTCAAACAGAAAATGGACTGGTGATAGTGATCACTGATCAGACAGGTAACAAGATAGGGTATATAGAATCTATATAGAATCTCAATCTATAATATAGAATCTATAATAATAAATCCCCCCTCTCCACAACACGGGCAGCCTCTGAGGCTATCACAACACTAGCAACACTAGTATCACTATCAAGTTCACAACACTAACACAATAGCAGCAGATTATTATGAAAAAGTTAAGTTGAACTGTAGCTTGATTCACTATTGTTCTGCTGCTGTGCTTATGCTCAATTGATAAATAATTCAGGTTCTCTGACAAACGGACCAGCTAAGATTGACTGTCTTCTGAAATGATTCAGTGTGTGTGTCTTTCTCTGCTAGCAAATCGTAAGTGAAAGTAAGTTGGCTGTACGTGTGTTCTTAGTTCTAGCTATTTTACTGCTCCTCCTCTTTGGTTACAATCAGCCAATAACATTCATCATCATCATTATTTTTATTTTACTTCCCCCACCCAATTCCAGCAGCGATCTTTTCTCTCTATGTCGAATTTTTTCTCTCTATGTCGAATCTTTTCTCTCTATGTCAAATCTTTTCTCTCTATGTAGAATAATCTTGGATTAATAGAGCTAAGGTTAGGCACATTCAACCACAGGTTCGATGGACACAGATTGTTATTGTCAGCATCATGTCGAATCTCCTATCTATATCGAACTGTTGTCACAACGAAAACGAAAATAAAGCACTTGTTTGTGTCGGATCTTTCGTTTTTTCGGATTCTGCACTTTCGTTATCATTTGTTAAAACGATAACGAAAATACCTGAAATTCGGACGAAAATGCATTCGGACGAAAACGAATGCACATGTCTATTGGCTACCATGCACAGCTGTCCCAGATTTTGCACTCCCAACTTTAGGTAAATCAACCCCAATGTACTAACATGAGTTGTACAATGATATCCTAGCCAGATTAAACTTCTATTTGTGGCATATGACGTAAAAAGGTAGCTATAACTCTCTGAATAAAAATAAAGGTCATTAGGACCGTCAAGTATTCTATGAAGAACATTTATATAATAGGGCTGATCAATATTATTAGACAGTAACCTGTAGAAATGCTTTTATGATAGTTTTAGATGTTGTAATAAGGCATGTATTTTTATTTCTGAGATTTTGGCTGACAGTGTGTGATATCAATATATAGTTGCTACATCATTCATCCACTATGAGATAGCGATGGCTTTAAAGCTTACATTAGACTTGGTTTTGTTTAATTGTTACATTATGAGGAAAGCCTGTCATAAACAGTGAATGTTCCAAAACATTATTACCCGAAAGGTTGGGAAAATGTGTAGGGGTTTATTCACTCAAAGCCAAATAGGCTGTTCATTGTGCAAGTGAATTCACACTTTGCAAGAGAATTCTTTTTTAGTTTAGTGAATGTGGTGAAAATTCCATTTGCAAGGAAGACCCAATCATGTGCAAGGAAAATTAAAAATAAAAGGAATTCTTGCTTGCACTTGATTGGATGATGGAAGTCAGCACAGCTTCCACTTGTTCACTAAACTAAAGATAAATTCCCTTGTTAAGTGCAAATTCCCATGAAAAGCGAACAGCCTATTTGCTTTTATTAAATCATGCCATAGTGTTTTGTTTGGTTTCATCTTCCAAAACCCTAAAGGGTTCTGTTCCATGCACCGATTAGTGCTTTGGACATGATTTTGGAATATTGTTGCACTGACGATATAAAAAAATTAAGCTAGTGACAGAACACAAAGTATGATCTGTCACTTGCTACTTAGCAATTATCAGATTAAATATTTCTCTCTGCTTGCATCATATAATGGAATGTCATAATTTACTGCTTTTTCAAAAGCAGCACCTACGTAAACTATATTTGGAATGTTTCCAGATAGAGAAGAGAAGAATACATGACTAAAGGCTTTTTCACAGCAGATATTTTCAGCACAGACAAAATGTGTGGATATAAGGAATGCATTGAATTCAGTAAGGCCTTCTATGTTTCTTCTAATTTGTAACTCAGCAGCAAGTTAGAAAAATAGGGGGGAAAGAGGAGAGTTAAATGTTTTTTTTTATTATTATTATTTTGGGAGGGGGGTAAGGAAAGGAGGGGGAAATGGACTATAAATAGGAACTGCAGTCGGAATACGGAGAGGTAGTTGGAGTATTATGGCCGGGTCTGAGGGAAGCGCCCCCTCCTGACGCGGCAAGGAGTAACAACATGGAGGGCAGAAATGAGAGAGGAAGATTACTCTTCTTATTTCTTTGTCTTCTTTGCCTCTTTTGTGACTTCTTTATGTTTATTTGGGTTCATTCTTTTATCCATCTTTATTGGATAATATATTAGAAACCGACAGGAGTAGATGGAATGGAATGTAACGAGTTATTATTATGTTTGTTTGTTTTTTTAATTTATTGTCTGGCTCTATGTGCAGAAATGGAATGTAATATACAGAAGGATTGTTCATTTTTCTCCTGTTTATATAAAGGAAAAATAAATAAATTATAAAAAAAAGAAAAATATGCAAGTGATCATTTCAGTCAACTGCAATCAGGCTTCAAGGATGCAACACAAAAGAATTGCCCATTAATGCGCAGTCATGAAATAGGGCAGTAATGGTTAAAGCCTAACTCCAGTTTAATAATGAGCAATAAAAAAAAAATCCCTAGATAAAGTTAAAATATAAACGTAGGTCCGGACTCCCTCTACTCACTTAGTGTTGTCCTCCACAGTAATCCATCTTCACCACAAGATGCTTCTGCTCTTTCAGTTTAAATAATGTTGGGTATTCTTGTAACATCTCGTGAGCCCATGGCACCAAAGTTATCCAACCGCCCTGGGCTCGCAGAAATAATGCTGAAGATAGGGGTTCCACATCAATATGCGGCACCCATTTCAACAGCATTTAGGACTCACAGCTGAGGACATAAATGAAGAAATTGGATCTGTGATGTCACTGGGCCTAAGTCTTCTTGAAAACAGGTATATATAAATAACTTTTTCATCAAAAAGGGTGTTGGGTGCTCCAAGAGGATTAGGGGCATTAGAATGAGGGTATAACTACTCTGATCATTAATTTGTGACTCAGATTTTACCTTTCAGTACAGTACAGGATAAATAAAGGGAGAATGTGATGGATTGATTGTTGTCTGTATAAAGAGCTGTTCTGCCACTTATCCACTTACCTGTGATTGATCAACGCCATCAATTAATGTCAAATCCTTCAAAAGCCACGTGCCCCTTGATTCATATTTTAAAACCATTTTCCTTTCTGTCACAGCTAGCCAAGTCAGGCAGACATCATTTGTTGCAGACACTATGATACCAAATAATAAATGTCACCTTCAAATTACAAAGAAAAAGCATTTATCAGTGTAAACTTTGCTGTATTCCTAATGCAAATCTTTCTACTCTTTCTACATACAGTCTGGTGAAAAACAATTAGGCTACAGATTTCGGTGCCTTTGCTTATGGTGTTATCATGTGCAGTATTTTTGAGAATAGGAATTTTGTCCGAAAATATAACCTTAAAGCCTAAAGAGAAAAATGGGGGAAAGGGTTAGACATGGATACATACAAAAATACAACTTTTAGTACAACCGAGTATGGCTTTTATTTCTGTTAGACTTTTTTTCTGACTGTGTCCCTTCTTTCCGATTTTCCCCCCACTTGTCAAGTGAAACCATTTTCAACAGGACAGAATGTGGAGAAAAATTTGGATAGCAGTAAAGACCTGACAGGAGCTCTAATTCTTGCCTATGCTGTCCAAAACTAGAAAAAGTTTTAAGCTTGACATACACTTTAAAGTGTATGTAGAGTCATAACTTTCTTTTTTTCAGTTTTGAACAGAGTACGGAATGGTTAAAACTCCTGTCAGTCAATGTATTACTGTCTGTGTCCCATTGGGGAAAGTTCTCTTCATGTTTTGTTAGAGACAAGACAGAGAATGAGCAGTAATTGCTCCAATGTCTGGGGAATGTTCCTCCTAAACTAGAAAAGGGGATACAATTTGAAGACATAACTCTTATGTTTAACATAAATGTAAGGTGACTTCTGCCATTCATTTTTCTATCCTCGCAGTGCATGTCATAGAGGCTGTTGTGAGCTATTTATTGCTTCTTCTCCCATGTCACAGCTCTCTAGCATTCCCTAGATAGCAGCAGTGAAGTGCTTGTGCAAAAAAATGTCCATATACTACCCTAGCTTATCTATATACTACCCTAGCCTGTCTATTTACTACCCTACTCTGTCCTTATACTACACTAGCCTATCTATACACTACCCTAGCCTATCCATATACTACCCTAGTCTGTCTATATACTACCCTAGCCTGTCGATATACTAACCTAGTCTGTCCATATATTACCCTAGCCTGTGTTTATTCTACCCTAGCCTGTCTATATACTACCCTAGCCTGTCCATATACTACCCTAGCCTGTCCATATACTATTCTAGCCTGTCCATATACTATTCTAGCCTGTCCATATACTACTCTAACCTGTCTATATACTATCCTAGCCTGTCCATATACTACCCTATCCTGTTTATATACTACTCTAGCCTGTCTATATACTACTCTAGCCTGTCCATATACTACCCTAGCCTGTCCATTAGGGATGAGCCGAACACCCCCCTGTTCGGTTCGCACCAGAACATGCGAACAGGAAAAAAGTTCGCTCGAACACGCGAACACCGTTAAAGTCTATGGGACACGAACATTAATATTTAAAAGTGCTAATTTTAAAGGCTTATATGCAAGTTATTGTCATAAAAAGTGTTTGGGGACCTGGGTCCTGCCCCAGGGGACATGGATCAATGCAAAAAAAAGTTTTAAAAACGGCCGTTTTTTCAGGAGCAGTGATTTTAATAATGCTTAAAGTCAAACAATAAAAGTGTAATATCCCTTTAAATTTCGTACCTGGGGGGTGTCTATAGTATGCCTGTAAAGGGGCGCATGTTTCCTGTGTTTAGAACAGTCTGACAGCAAAATGACATTTCGAAGGAAAAAAAGCCATTTAAAACTACCCGCGGCTATTGCATTGCCGACAATACACATAGAAGTTCATGGATAAAAACGGCATGGGAATTCTCCACAGGAAAACCCCGAACCAAAATTTTAAAAAAATGACGTGGGAGTCCCCCTAAATTCCATACCAGGCCCTTTAGGTCTGGTATGGATTATAAGGGGAACCCCGTGCCAAAAAAAAAAGCGTGGGGTCCCCCCAAAAATCCATACCAGACCCTTATCCGAGCACACAACCTGGCAGGCCGCAGAAAAAGAGGGGGGACGAGAGTGCGGCCCCCCTCTTGAACCATACCAGGCCACATGCCCTCAACATTGGGAGGGTGCTTTGGGGAAGCCCCCCAAAACACCTTGTCCCCATGTTGATCAGGACAAGGGCCTCATCCCCACAACTCTGGCCGGTGGTTGTGGGGGTCTGCGGGAGGGGGCTTATCGGAATCTGGAAGCCCCCTTTAACAAGGGGACCCCCAGATCCCGGCCCCCCCCTGTGTGAAATGGTAAGGGGGTACTTACCCCTACCATTTCACTAAAAAACTGTCAAAAATGTTAAAAATGACAAGAGATAGTTTTTGACAATTCCTTTATTTAAATGATTCTTCTTTCTTCTATCTTCCTTCATCTTCTTCTTCTTCTGGTTCTTCTGGCTCTTCTGGTTCTTCTTCTGGCGTTCTCGTCCAGCATCTCCTCAGCGGCATCTTCTTCTCCTCGGGCCGCTCGTCACCCATGGCATGGGGGGTGGCTCCCGCTCTTCTCTTCATCTTCTTCTTCATCCTCTTCTCTTCTTCCTTCTTCTCTTCTCATTGGCCGCTCCGCACCCATGCTGGCATGGAGGGAGGCTCCCGCTCTGTGACAGCGTCTCTTCGTCTGACGGCTCTTAAATAACGGGGGGCGGGGCCACCCGGTGACTCCGCCCCCCTCTGACGCACGGTGACTTGACGGGACTTCCCTGTGACGTCACGGGGAATGCCGCAGGGAAGTCCCGTCATGTCCCGTGCGTCAGAGGGGGGCGGGGTCACCAGTTGGCCCCGCCCCCGTTATTTAAGAACTGTCAGATGAGGAGACGCCGTCACACAGCGGGAGCCTCCCTCCATGCCAGAATGGGTGCGGAGCGGCCCGGAGAAGAAAATGAAGAAGAGAAGAAGAAAGAAGAGAAGAGGATGAAGAAGAAGATGCCATGGGTGCGGAGCGGCCCGAGGAGAAGAAGATAGAAGACGCCGCGGAGGAGATGCTGGACGATAACGCCGGAGGAAGAACCAGAAGAGCCAGAAGAACCAGTAGAAGATGAAGGAAGAAAGAAGAAGCATTTAAATAAAGGAATTGTCAAAAACTGTCTCTTGTCATTTTTAACATTTTTGACAGTTTTTTAGTGAAATGGTAGGGGTAAGTACCCCCTTACCATTTCACACAGGGGGGGGCGGGATCTGGGGGTCCCCTTGTTAAAGGGGGCTTCCAGATTCTGATAATCCCCCCGCCCGCAGACCCCCACAACCACCGGCCAGGGTTGTGGGGATGAGGCCCTTGTCCTCATCAACATGGGGACAAGGTGTTTTGGGGGGCTACCCCAAAGCACCCTCCCAATGTTGAGGGCATGTGGCCTGGTACGGTTCAGGAGGGGGGGGCCGCACTCTCGTCCCCCCCTCTTTTCCTGCGGCCTGCCAGGTTGCGTGCTCGGATAAGGGTCTGGTATGGATTTTTGGGGGGACCCCACGCCGTTTTTTTTTTTTTTTTGGCGCGGGGTTCCCCTTAAAATCCATACCAGACCTGAAGGGTCTGGTATGGAATTTAGGGGGAACCCGACGTCATTTTTTTAAAAAATTTTGGCCGGGGTTCCCCTTAATATCCATACCAGACCTGAAGGGCCTTGTATGGAATTTAGGGGGTCTCCCACGTCATTTTTAATTTTTTTTATTTTGGTTCGGGGTTGCCCTGTGGGGAATTCCCATGCCGTTTTTATCAATGAACTTCTATGTGTATTGTCGGCAATGCAATAGCCGCGGGTAGTTTTAAATGGCTTTTTTTCCTTCAAAATGTCATTTTGCTGTCAGACTGTTCTAAACACAGGAAACATGCGCCCCTTTACAGGCATACTATAGACACCCCCCAGGTACGAAATTTAAAGGGATATTACACTTTTATTGTTTGACTTTAAGCATTATTAAAATCACTGCTCCTGAAAAAACGGCCATTTTTAAAACTTTTTTTTGCATTGATCCATGTCCCCTGGGGCAGGACCCAGGTCCCCAAACACTTTTTATGACAATAACTTGCATATAAGCCTTTAAAATTAGCACCTTTGATTTCTCCAATAGACTTTTAAAGGGCGTTCCGCGGCAAATTTGCCGCAAACACCCCAAATTGTTCGCTGTTCAGCCAATGTTCGAGTCGAACATGAGTTCGACTCGAACTCGAAGCTCATCCCTACTGTCCATGTACTACCCTAGCCAGTCCATATACTAACCTGTCTATATACTACCCTAGGCTGTCCATATACTACCCTAGCCTGTTTATATAGTACCCTAGCCTGCCCACATACTATCCTAGCCTGTCCATATACTAGCCTAGCCTGTCTATACACTACCCTAGCCTGTCTATACACTACCCTAGCCTGTCCATATACTACCCTAGCCTGTCTATATACTACCGTAGCCTGTCCATATACTAGCCTAGCCTGTCAATATACTACCCTATCCTGTCCATATACTACTCTAGCCTATCTATTTACTATCCTAGCCAGTCCATATACTACCCTAGCCTGTCCATATACTACACTTCTCTGTCTATTTACTACCCTACCCTGTCCATTTACTACACTAGCCTGTCTATACACTACCCTAGCCTTTCCATATAATGCTCTAGCCGTTCTATATACTCCCCTAGCCTGTCCATATACTACCCAAGTCTGTCTATATACTACCCTAGCTTGTCCATATACTACCCTAGCCTGTCAATTTACTACCCTAGCCTGTCTATATACTACCCTAGCCTGTCCATATACTACCCTAGCCTGTCCATATACTACCCCAGCCTGTCCATATACTACCCAAGCCTGTCTATATATTACCTAAGCCTGCCCATACACTACCCTAGTCTGTCTATATACTACCTTAGCCTGTCCATATACTACCCTGGCCTGTCCATATACTACCCCAGCCTGTCCATATTCTACCCAAGCCTGTCTATATACTACCTAAGCCTGCCCATATACTACCCTAGTCTGTCTATATACTACCTTAGCCTGTCTATATAGTACTCTAGCCTGTCCATAAACTATTCTAGCCTGTCTATATACTACTCTAGCCTGTCTGTATACTACCCTAGCCAGTCCATATACTGCCCTAGCCTGTCTATATGTTACCCTAGCCTGTCCATATACTACCCTTGCCTGTCTATATACTACCCTAGCTTGTCCATATACTACCCTAGCCTGTCCATATACTACCCTGGCCTGTCCATATACTACCCCAGCCTGTCCATATTCTACCCAAGCCTGTCTATATACTACCTAAGCCTGCCCATATACTACCCTAGTCTGTCTATATACTACCTTAGCCTGTCTATATAGTACTCTAGCCTGTCCATAAACTATTCTAGCCTGTCTATATACTACTCTAGCCTGTCTGTATACTACCCTAGCCAGTCCATATACTGCCCTAGCCTGTCTATATGTTACCCTAGCCTGTCCATATACTACCCTTGCCTGTCTATATACTACCCTAGCTTGTCCATATACTACCCTAGCCTGTCTATATACTACCCTAGCCTGTCTATATACTACCCTAGCCTGTATATATAATACCCTAGCCTGTCCATATACTACCGTAGCCTATCTATATACTACTCTAGCCTTCCCATATACTACATTAGTCTGTCTATATATTACCCTAGCCTGTCTATTTACTACCCTAGCCTGTCTATATACTACCCTAGCCTGTCTATATACTACCGTAGCCTGTCCATATAATAGCCTAGCCTGTCCATATACTACCCTATCCTGTCCATATACTACTCTAGCCTATCTATATACTATCCTAGCCAGTCCATATACTACCCTAGCCTGTCCATATACTACACTACCCTGTCTATTTACTACCCTACCCTGGCCATATACTACACTAGCCTGTCTATACACTACCCTAGCCTTTCCATATAATGCTCTAGCCTGTCTATATACTCCCCTAGCCTGTCCATATACTACCCTAGTCTGTCTATATACTACCCTAGCCTGTCCATATACTATCCTAGCCTGTCAATTTACTACCCTAGCCTGTCTATATACTACCCTAGCCTGTATATATACTACCCTAGCCTGTCCATATACTGCCCTAGCCTGTCCATATCCTACCCCAGCCTGTCCATATACTACCCAAGCCTGTCTATATACTACCCTAGCCTATCTATATACTACCCTAGCCTGTATATATACTACCCTAGCCTGCCCATATACTACCCTAGTCTGTCTATATACTACCCTAGCCTGTCCATATAGTACTCTAGCCTGTCCATAAACTATTCTAGCCTGTCTATATACTACTCTAGCCTGTCTATATACTACCATAGCCTGTCCATATACTACCCTAGCCAGTCCATATACTAGCCTGTATATATACTACCTTAGCCTGTCCATATACTACCGTAGCCTGTCTATATACTACCCTAGCCTGCCCATATACTAGCCTAGCCTGTCCATATACTAGCCTAGCCTGTCCATATACTACCCTAGCCTGTCTATATACTACCCTAGCCTGTCCATACACTACCCTAGCCTGTCTATATACTACCCTAGCCTGTCCATATACTACCCTAGCCTGTCTATATACTACCCTAGCCTGTCCATATACTAGCCTAGCCTGTCCATATACTATCCTATCCTGTCCATGTACTACTCTAGCCTGTCTATATACTACCCTAGCCACTCCATATACTACCCTAGCCTGTCCATATACTACACTATCCTGTCTATTTACTACCCTATCCTGTCCATACACTACACTAGTCTGTCTATATACTACCCTAGCTTGTCCATATACTACCCTAGCCTGTCTATATACTACCCTAGCCTGTCTATAAACTACTGTTTCAAGGAAATAACTAAATTGTTTTTGTGAACTTACATTTGTTAGCACTTGAATGTCCCAAATCCAATGTTTCCAGTAACCTTCTGATTTGTTCTGCTGGGTGAACCAATCTGAAAAAAGGGTCCTTTGTTGCCCTAAATAGTTCATGTGTTTGCTTTTCATGGGAAGCCTGTACATCACAGAGCTTGATTTCTTCCTCCACTAAAGTTGTGCCATACTTTGTAATCACAGCAGCCTAGAACAGGAGCATACTACATCTATATTGGGTAAATAACGGGAAGATATTCTGACCCACAATCTTGGGCAGTCTTATGTACAATAAAAAGCATGCTCCCTACGGAAACCATTGTGCTCAATGACGAGTGCTCCAATGGTTAGGGATGGGGTGTGCATTGCTCTCCTCAAGTGGACTAAGAAATATAAAGAGGACTCCTTTGTTATCGCAAATTGCAGATGTTCACCTAGAAAAACAAATCTTGGGTTTGTCCAGTATTCTGATTCTGTGTTCGTCAGTTTCCAAAAATAGCTGCAGTGTAGGACTGAAACTGTAACATAATTAGTGGTGGCTGGTGCTCCATTTTTGAGTGGGTGGTGGCAAACAAACCCGCCCCCTCTCCGCCCACCCACTTGCTTGTTTGCTCGCCCGTTCACTCACCTGCACTTACCCCATCCAGGTCGTGGACGGCTTCTCCACCTGGCCAATCTGTTCGCTTATCCTCCCCACCAATCCGGTCTTAGGACCCGCTTCCTGTCCTAATTGGCCGGGAGGAGAATCAGAAAGACAATAGCAAATGTTGATTCGCTAATGTCACAAGTGGGTGGGCTCTGCGCCCCGAGCCCAACCTTTTTTATGATCGCTCCGGAGATGGAGACTAGGGGGGGCTGCGCCCCTTATGGACCACCTGCCGCTAATCATAATCTATAAAAATTCAAATCTAGATAACATGTGAGATTAATTAATAATCTTCTAATACTACCGGGACAGTATTCAACTGTGCAAAAATTTAATTGCCTACACTATATACCTTTGTTTATTGTGCTATACTCAGAAAGCACCTGCTGTTGAGCAGGAAAGTCCTGAGGTTGTGAGTTGAATGACTTTGACAGCAAGGAACACAATGTCAGGACAGCAAGGTCAACATAGGGTAGAGATCGGATCAATTTATTAAATGTTGATCAGTGGTGATGTCATAGGTGAAATGATGTTGCCTATGAGTCTGTAGGAGACATAGCAGTATGTGGGAAACATACAAAATATTCCATAAACACTTTCAAAAGGGGAGGCGGAGATGATGTTCCCAGAACACCAATGCTTTTTTTTGGGGGGGAGTGTAGTGGCCTAACACACCTTAAAAACACGTGGATAAAACAACATATTTGCGCACTGTACATAACTGAAAGTTGCATTTTGTGTCTTATGCCGCGTACACACGATCGGACTTTCTGGACTTTCTGGCATACTTGGCATACTTGGTCCACTTTGGTTCACACTTTCCGACGGACTTTGTCCGCCAGGTGCGCTGGACTTTAAAACGAACGGATGTGCCCACACACGACCGGACTTTCCGGCGGGCTAAGTCCGCCCTTCTTTCCGACGGACTTTCGCCGGAGTTACGGCGGACTTTCAGAATGAACGGACTTGCCCACACATGGACAAGTCCGTTCATTTTGAACGTGACTCGGGTACGACAGGGCTAGAAAAGGAAGTCAATCTTGCCGCTTTTATCGGCGAGATTTGACACCCTGCGAGCCCCGTCGCGGGTCATACCAGGCCCCTAGGTCTAGTATGGATTATAAAGGGAAACCCCTACACCAAAAAAACGGCGTGGGGTCCCCCCTAAAAACCATACCAGACCCTGATCCGAGCACGCAGCCCGGCCGGTCAGGAAAGGGGGTGGGGGCGAGCCAGCGCCCTCCCTCCTGAACCGTACCAGGCCGCATGCCCTCAACATGGGGGGGTGGGTGCTTTGGGGGAGGGGGCGCCCTGCAGGGCCCCCCCACCCCAAAGCACCTTGTCCCCATGTTGATGAGGACAAGGGCCTCTTCCTGACAACCCTGGCCGTTGGTTGTCAGGGTCTGCGGGCGGGGGGCTTATCGGAATCCGGGAGCCCCCTATAATAAGAGGGCCCCCAGATCCCGGCCCACCCCCCTCTGTGAATGAGTATGGGGTACATGTACCCCTACCCACTCACCTAGGGAAAAAGTGTCAATAATAAAACACACTACACAGGTTTTTAAAATAATTTATTAAACAGCTCCGGGGGGGGGACTTCTTCCACAATGGAGCCCTCAGAGAGCAGTCCAGCTGGAGAGAGCGTCGTGTCAACATCTGGAGAAGAGAAGGGGGAAGAAGACAAGAAGCCCAGAAGTCCGGACCTCCGCTGGCAAGAGAGCGGCCTGAAGACAGCGGAGGAGCCGGCCGAAGAACTGGAACACCGGGAGAAGAGAGCGGAGAAGAACTAACCGGACGCTGGGAGAAGAGGAATCGGAGGGACCCCCGAAGCCGGAAGAAGACCCCCCCAGAGCTGTTTAATAAATTATTTTAAAAACCTGTGTAGTGTGTTTTATTATTGACACTTTTTCCCTAGGTGAATGGGTAGGGGTACCATGTACCCCATACTTATTCACATAGGGTGGGGGGCCGGGATCTGGGGGCCCTCTTATTATAGGGGGCTCCCGAATTCCGATAAGCCCCCCACCCGCAGACCCCGACAACCAACGGCCAGGGTTGTCGGGAAGAGGCCCTTGTCCTCATCAACATGGGGACAAGGTGTTTTGGGGTGGGGGGGCCCCGCAGGGCGCCCCCTCCCCCAAAGCACCCACCCCCCATGTTGAGGGCATGCGGCCTGGTATGGTTCTGGAGGGGGGGCGCTCGCTCGTCCCCACCCCTTTCCTGACCGGCCGGGCTGCATGCTGGGATCGGGGTCTGGTATGGATTTTAGGAGGGACCCCACGCCGTTTTTTCGGCGTAGGGGTTTCCCTTTATAATCCATACCAGACCTAAGGGCCTGGTATGCCCCGCGCTCGCCGCAATAGGAAAATGTGTTTTTCCTATTGCAGCGAGCGCGAAATGCAATACCCTGCCCTTGCGTTGCATCTGGTCCATTGGACCAGCATACAGACGAGCGGGCTTTCCGTCGGACCAGCACACAGATGAGCGGACTTTCCGCCAGAAACGGTTTTTGGACTTCATTTATTCACTGTTTGTTATATCCTCTTGTATTTTATTTTGATATTTTAATTGATATGTTGTTTTGTTTGATCACTCACTTGCTGTGTTTCACATAGCACTGTGCACTTTATACTTTAGCACCTAGGGGTAGTTTTACGCATGCACATATATGTGAGGGGAGCTGATTATTTTAAAATCCTTTATACCTACATATTGCGCTATGGAGTTTTTTTCTCTTGCATAAACCATCTCCACTTGAGAACATTGGAAGTCTGCACAGCTGGTTCCTAATGAGCACAGGAGTGGCTCCAAGGCTTTGTTTGACATAGTCTAATCGCTGTGTCACACACAGGAAGGTGAGCATATACACCTGTGGGGGCGGCTGGAAGACACCACAGCATGTTTTTTGGTGGCACAGTTTGGAAGATAGGATATGTGAAATTCACCAAATTTTTGGACTAATTTATTTGGGCACTTTTATATCATTGGATATACACGTTTTTGGACTTCATTTATTCACTGTTTGTTATATCCTCTTGTATTTTATTTTGATATTTTAATGGATATGTTGTTTTGTTTGATCACTCACTTGCTGTGTTTCACATAGCACTGTGCACTTTATACTTTAGCACCTAGGGGTACTGCACTTTGAGTGCAGCGATTTTTTCTAGCGCAGACACATTGTTTTTTTATTTTAATACTTTGCACGAATATGGAACGTGACTGAGTGTTTGCAGCTGGTCTCCACTGTTCACTTATTATTTTGTAGGCATTTATCCGTAAGTGGCTCGCAGGGTTTCATATATATTTTGTTTCCCAAATTTTCATATTCTTGCTAGTAGCCTGATGGATCCTTTTGCCTTTTTTGAGAACAAAGAAATTGATCTGGAGGATCTTTTCTCCATTACCAACACGAATGAGAATGATATTACGCAGCTTTTTAGGAAATTAGGACACTGCATGGATAAAAAGAGTAATATATGGTGGGACATGTCCACCATGAGAAAATATTTAAAGGATGGTCTGATCCCTAGGAAGTTACGATGGGATGTTCCCATTAATGATGGCTTACTAGGGGTGGATGATGTGGAGGAGTGGTATGCGTTTTTTGTGGGTAAGGGAAGGGAGATTATGGAATTCCTTATGAAGAGAAAACAGCGTAAACTAGATCTTTTGGAGAACCAAATTAAGGATATTAGGGATAAACTTAGCTCCCTCATTAATCACCCTGAATACACTAAACTCATGGGGGAGCTACAGAGGAGTATGCAGAAGAAAGACACGGAAAATAAAAATGTAAAGAAGAAGAAGTACCAAAGGGACTTCGAAGACTATCAAAACAAACAAGTCTTTCGTTGGCAATCAACATTGGCGTCCACCACTGTGGTTAACCCCCATTTACAGATGGGGACAGTTACCAATAGGGTACCACAACCACAGGGTCAGTCTCATTCACAGCAACAGAGCAACAGACCAGGTAACAGAGGGTTTCCACCGCAACGTCAGGAGGAGGTGTTACCTCATACGCCTTATCGCCAACCCCCTAGAAAATCGCAACAAAATCTGTCGAGGCGACCTAATAATGAGGGGAGAAATGGCCCGCCGCCCAACAATGGGAATTGGAGATATGAGGCACCCGCTTATCAAGATAATGGCTATAGGGAGAGGGAGCATCTTGATTTGGATTATCCTCCGAATCCTGCCCCTCACTACAGAAATGGCCAACAATACTCATATGGCCATCAAAGGCCATATGGATACCAACACAGTACTCCATATCATCATTATAGGAGTTATGGGAATCAGCAGAATACACCCCAGAGAGGAAATCGTGCACCTTATAGGGGCCCCTTACCGTATCAACCTCCTTTTAGGGGACACCCCACACATACAAGAGAAGATGCACGTAGAGGTGGAGTTTACTATTCCCCTAAACCGCAGAGAGTCAGATATGAAACACATCAGCAGGACCACTATGGGGTACCTGTGGCTAATAGCTTCCAGCCTTTGAGCGACAATGACAATTTTCTGGATGAATCTTTTTTAGGGGGGACCAGGGGAGGACCCTCCCGAGAAGTACGAAATCCAGGAAGAGAGGAGGGAGAGCTGGACGAAGAGTTCAACAGAAAAAGAAGGCGGGAAGACTAGGACGGGGAATCTATAATCTGAGCGGAGCAGAACTATCAAGGGAGGAACTACTAGTTTTAGATAAGGGAATCAAATATGCCCCTAAAAAAGGACTCAACAAATTCGACACCTATGTTGGTGTACAAAAATTGGTCAGGAAACTTAATATCAAAAAGTATTATGCCCTCAATCCTGTTGAGAGAGCTGTCACTGATCATAGGTTCACTAACCTAAGAAATAACTCAGTGTTTAACCCCTATATATCCAACAATAAATATGTCGATTTATTCAAAAAATTGGTTACCTCGGAGTTAGAACAGTTACCGGTTAAGAAAGTGTATGAACATATAGATATTAAAAGAGGAATGGATTCACTGGAGAAAAGGAAAGACATAGTGATTAGACCGGCGGACAAAGGGGGAGGTGTCGTCGTCCTCTCACTACAACAATATAAAGATGAGATGGGAAGGATACTGAGCGACATGGACACTTATCAACCCCTTAAGGATAACCCCTCCAAGATGTGTAAAAGTGCATTAGAGGGCATTATCAAATATGGAACCGATAAAGGCTTGTTGAACAAGCATGAAGCCAAATACCTAGTCCCTATGGTCAGTAAAATGCCTGTAATCTACTACTTACCCAAAATCCATAAGGACAGCCTAAATCCACCCGGAAGACCGATAGTGAGCGGTATTGGATCCCTTACCTCCAGATTAGGAGAGTATATAGACATCCATCTACAGCCCTTAGTGAAGAAAACCAACGCCTATCTTAGGGATACCAAGCATACTTTGCAGTTGCTTGGGGGATGTGCTACACATGAGAATATAATTATGGCCACAGGAGATGTGGCCTCATTATATACTAACATCGACCATGAGGGTGCCCTGAATGCTGTCAAATGGGCCTTGGATAAGGAAGATTCAATCGATGAGGACCTTACATTCTTTCTTTTGAAATGTTTAGATTTTTGTTTACGGAATAATTTTTTCTGGTACGATAACAAGATCTACTTACAGAAGAAAGGTGTCGCGATGGGCGCCAAATTCGCCCCGAGTGTAGCTAATCTCTATATGGCCAAATGGGAGGAAGAGGAAAACCTAAAGGACGACAATGGAGATATCGTACTATACAAGAGATTTATAGACGATCTCTTAATTATTTGGAGAGGGGATATGGAAGGTCTGATGGGTTTACTGAACTCCATGAATGTCAATGATCGAAACATCTCCCTCACCTGGAATGTTAGTACAGAAAATATACATTTTTTGGATCTAGAGATCTCCAACACCAATGAGGGTATCATCACCAAATCCTTCTTCAAAGCTACGGACCGGAATTCGTATATTCCGGTTACGAGTTGTCATCATAAACCCTGGTTAAAAAACATCCCGAGTGGACAATATATGAGGATGCGAAGGAATTGCACCAGGATGGTTGATTATGAGACCCAGTCAGAGAGGTTGAGTACCATGTTCTTGGAGAAGGGATATCAGAAGGAGTTTTTGGAGAAAGAAAGAAGTAGAATTGGCAACATGAGTAGGGCGGATCTTCTAAAAGATGCTATCAAAGTAACCGGTAATGATGTTCATGAGGGTATTAGTGTAATACTTGATTATTCAGCACAAAGTTATGAAGTAAGGAGGATCATATGTAAATATTGGAGTGTGTTGAAACAGGACACCCAGCTCAAAGATGTTCTCCCGGATAAACCGAAATTTGTTTTTAAGAGAGCTCCTAGCTTGCGGGATAGGCTGATACATAATGTGGTAGATCCCCCCCCTCCAAAACCTAAAATGTTTTTGGACCTAGAAGGGTTCCATAGCTGCGGCAGGTGTTACAGTTGCAGGAGGATCCCGGACAACACTAGGAGGTTAAAGGAATTCTCGAACCCTAGAAACAACTTTTCATATAAGATTAGGGATTTTATATCTTGTGATACAGTAGGGGTGGTCTATGCCTTAAAGTGCCCATGTAACCTGTTGTATGTGGGGCGCACCACCAGGGCCCTTAAAGATCGCATAGAAGAACATGTGAGGCACATATGCAATGGGTCCGATAAACATGGTTTATATGTGCATTTTAAGAGGGTACACAACCAAAGTACCGTAGGCATGAAGTTTTGGGGGATTGAGGCGCCCAAACGCCACTGGAGGGGTTCGAATTTTGTCAGAGAGATAAGCAAAAGGGAATCCTGGTGGATACACCAGCTTGGGTCTTTGGTCCCTGGAGGATTGAATAGAGATTTCGATTTGAGATGTTTTCTTAGTAACTATTGATACTGTTTGCTTTGGCGATATACCTTTTACCATTTCTGTTCTTTCTCGTTTTGAGTTGAAAGGGATGCCTTATCTATTGGGCTCAGCTAGGGCATCCACTATAGATTGTATACTGTGATGTTCCCCTTGATAGTTCAATTACCTCCCCACAGTGATTCTATGTTGGGTGTATAAATTATATCCATTTTGGAATATTTTTTTAAATAGATTTTTTAGATTAATATCTTAAAAATAATTTTTTTATGATTTTTTATGTGATTCAAATATTTTTAATAACAATTTTTTATAATAAAGTATGTCATGTTTGTTTTTAATATTTTAGTAATATTTAATTTTAAGTTGGTTGATCCAATCTTGGGGTCGATTAATCATATATGGAATGCTGTACGTTTGTTTATTATGTGATATTTTATCGTTTGCGGCGATCTAAACGTGTGTGGTGTGTGGCGGTGCTCTCTTTGCGAGACCGCTCCGTCCTGTATAATATTATTATATTAAGATAGAATACATGGTTATATATCATTGTAGATTATTTTTATGCACAACATCTGATTAGATCATTTATTGTGAGATCCTGCTATTAATAGTACACATTCTGCTATTTAGCAGATTTGTAGTCTCAGGGAAAATGGCCGCTGTAGTTACCTTTACTGCCCATTAGGATTTACATCTGTGATCCTAGGCAAAATGGCTGCCATGATTGACACGGCTGGTGTCAGCCTGATCCATGGCCTAAGGGAAAATGGCCGCTATAGACACAGATGTGTCTGCGGTCTTAGGCAAAATGGCCGCCGGAGTTATATATATTCACTCTGGAGCTCTCGTCCAATCAGATTCCCCCTGAAGAAGGCACGTGGTCCCGGTGCCGAACACGCGTAGGGGAGGGGCCTGGACGGAGCTGTCAGCAGAGAGAGAGCAGGAGATTTTCGTTACACACGCCGCACCGCACACCACACCGAGAGATTGACCGTTTTATGCTTGTTAAGGATGGTGCACTCACGCACCCACAATATGTGAGTACCCCAGTGAGGGGAGCTGATTATTTGATTAAAATCCTTTATACCTACATATTGCGCTATGGAGTTTTTTTCTCTTGCATAAACCATCTCCACTTGAGGACATTGGAAGTCTGCACAGCTGGTTCCTAATGAGCACAGGAGTGGCTCCAAGGCTTTGTTTGACATAGTCTAATCGCTGTGTCACACACAGGAAGGTGAGCATATACACCTGTGGGGGCGGCTGGAAGACACCACAGCATGTTTTTTGGTGGCACAGTTTGGAAGATAGGATATGTGAAATTCACCAAATTTTTGGACTAATTTATTTGGGCACTTTTATATCATTGGATATACACGTTTTTGGACTTCATTTATTCACTGTTTGTTATATCCTCTTGTATTTTATTTTGATATTTTAATTGATATGTTGTTTTGTTTGATCACTCACTTGCTGTGTTTCACATAGCACTGTGCACTTTATACTTTAGCACCTAGGGGTAGTTTTACGCATGCACATATATGTGAGGGGAGCTGATTATTTTAAAATCCTTTATACCTACATATTGCGCTATGGAGTTTTTTTCTCTTGCATAAACCATCTCCACTTGAGAACATTGGAAGTCTGCACAGCTGGTTCCTAATGAGCACAGGAGTGGCTCCAAGGCTTTGTTTGACATAGTCTAATCGCTGTGTCACACACAGGAAGGTGAGCATATACACCTGTGGGGGCGGCTGGAAGACACCACAGCATGTTTTTTGGTGGCACAGTTTGGAAGATAGGATATGTGAAATTCACCAAATTTTTGGACTAATTTATTTGGGCACTTTTATATCATTGGATATACACGTTTTTGGACTTCATTTATTCACTGTTTGTTATATCCTCTTGTATTTTATTTTGATATTTTAATGGATATGTTGTTTTGTTTGATCACTCACTTGCTGTGTTTCACATAGCACTGTGCACTTTATACTTTAGCACCTAGGGGTACTGCACTTTGAGTGCAGCGATTTTTTCTAGCGCAGACACATTGTTTTTTTATTCACATATATAATCTCACCCATCCTCCTCCTCCTGCCACAAGTCCACCACCAGAGCCACAGCCTCCAAGGAAGGCTGCAGGGAAGGCTGCAGGGAAGCGTGGAGGGAAGGCTGCAGGGAAGACAAGAAAGTGATGGCTTGGGTTCAGTCTGGCCTGACAGAAGATGCAGGCTGGTGTAGTACCACACCCTGGGGACATATATGTCATCTGCTGCTGGTTCTGATCTTTGGGAGTCCTGGACCAGATTGGGCTCAAAATTATATGGACTCCTCAAGCTAACAATTTTATTTTCCATAGGTTTGATGTCTGCCCTGGGGGCCAAAAGGCTTCGCAAATTCCAAAAGTTTCTCCAGCATTGCCTTCCTCTCTATTTTGTTACCCAGAATAAATGGAGTTTTTATTTTTCACAAATACTTGCCTATGTATTTTTCTACAAAAAGGACAGTTTGTTTGTGAGTAGGCAGGTACATGTCAAAAATACAATGTCAAATTAACAAGGGACCCCAACAGCAACCTCTTTGAGGTTAAAAAAATACAAGATAATAATGGTGCTGTGGTAACTTGGCACAAAAAAAAATTATGGAGATCACTAAAAAATAATTTTTCAATAATCCAAAAAAAGGAGACCTGGATGAAATAAAAAAAAAAAAGATGACTATAAAACATAATTCTAAACATTATTCTGGAGATCTGGCTTTAAAAAAAATAAAAGATTATTCATGAGATCACAAGAAATAATAAAGAAATAAGTTTGTGAGAGAAGCAGCAAAACAACTTCATTCTTCTAGCACAAAAAAATGCATTAAGAGATCACAGAATTTGTAGCGTGAGGAATGTGCTATCTCCATTACGAACGCGAGTTTTACCGAGCGCTTCCGTCTCATACTTGCTTCAGATCATGCGTCATTTTTTGTGCGTCAGAACAGCATACAGATGAGCGTTTTTTCCAATAGCAATTTGTTCCATTGGAAAAATATAGAACATGTTCTCTATCTAAGTCCATCTAAATTTTTGACGGAAAAAGTCCGATGGGGCATACACACGGTCGGAATATACGATGTAAAGCTCCCATCGGACTCTTTCTGTCAGAAATTCCGCTTGTGTGTACGCGGCATTACAGTTACTCATGGGCGCATCAACGGGCCCTGCTGGGAAATATTAGATCAAAAATTGTAATTACACGCCCCTGTTAAACAGGGGCAGAAAAATTGGGTCTTAGGCAGTGGTGGTGGTGCCACAACACTGTAACCCCTTACAGATTCTGTTGAGCGCAGGAACGAGCCCTGCTGTGAAATATTACAGCAAATATTGTAATTACATGCCCCTGTTAAACAGGGGCAAAAAAATTGGGCCTTAGGCACTGGTGGTGGTGCCACAACACTGCAACCCCTCACAGATACTCTAGTTGAGTGCAGGAACGAGCCCTGCTGTGAAATATTACAGCAAAAATTGTAATTACATGCCCCTGTTAAACAGGGGCAGAAAAATTGGGCCTTAGGCACTGGTAGTGGTGCCACAACACTGCAACCCCTCACAGATATTCTAGTTGAGAGCAAGAATGAGCCCTGCTGCGAAATATTACAGCAAAAATTGTAATTACATGCCCCTGCTAAACAGGGGCAGAAAAAGTGGGCCTTAGGCACTGGTGGTGGTGCCACAGCACTGCAACCCTTCACAGATACTCTAGTTGAGTGCAAGAACGAGCCCTGCTGCGAAGTATTACAGCAAAAATCATAATTATATGCCCCTGTTAAACAGGGGCAGAAAAATTGGGCCTTAGGCACTGGTGGTGGTGCCCTGAAACAAAAATGTTCTTAAAAGCTATCAACATGAACATTGAGGAGGAATAGGATAGTCACTCAGCATAACAGGATAGTCACTCAGCATAGGCAGTCTTCAAGGGATCTCACATTCATAGAAAAATTAATCGGTTACATCAGGTGCTTGGTAGCTGGTGATCCAGGACTGATTCATTTTTTATAAAGGTGAGACAATCAACTGAATATGTGGACAGGTGCACTCTGTGATCGGTTATAAAGCCTCCAGCAGCACTGAATGTGCATTCAGAAAGAACTCTGGATGCAGCACAGGCCAGTAGCTCAATTGCATATTGTGCAAGCTCTGGCCAGTGATCCATCCTCAAGACCCAGTAACCCAGTGGATTTTCCGTTGGAAAGGTCTCCAAATTTAATCTTGCCCCTGCGTATTCCTGCACCATGTAAATCAGACGCTGGTGATGGTTGCTGGAACCGATCTGACCTTGGGGCTGCGGACTGAAGAATTGTCTGAACGCATCGGTCAGACGGCTACCTTCTCCACAGCTCCTTCTGTGACTGACCGAAGCCTCAGCAACACGTTGTCCAGGAGGACCAGGAAACGTTCCATCCTGGGCTCCCTCTGCGAAGGCTGGATAAATTCCGCCTTCTTACCCTTGTAACGTGGATCAAGAAGGGTTGCCAGCCAGTAACGATCCCTCTCCTTGATATCACGAATCCAAGGGGCCTTTCACAGGCTTTGCAGGATCAGGGAGGCCATGCAGAGAAGGTTTGCTGAGGCATTCGATCCGGAGTCCTCTGGGTCACTAAGGATGACATGATCCACAGCCACCTCCTCCCAGCCATGTACAAGTCCATGGGTTTCTGGGGACTGAAAATGATCCCTTGAAGACTGCTGCTGATGCTGAGTGCTAGGCTCCACCTCCATGCTGACACAATCATCCTCCTCCTCTTCCTCTTCCTGTGTGATCGACGGGCCCACAGGAATACTGTCTGGATAACGGGGGCCTTGAGAGGTAAGGAAGTCCTCCTCTTCCTCCCTCTGTTCTTCCTCAGGTGCCCTGTCCATTATTCCACGAAGCATGTGCTCCAACAGGAAGACAAGAGGGACAGTATCACTGATGCATGCACTGTCACTGCTCACCATCCTCATGGCTTCCTCAGATGGTGACAGGACAGTGCATGCTTCCTTGATCAGTAGCCACTGGCATGGCAAAAAAAAAACAAGCTCCCCTGACCCTGACCAGGTGCCATACTCACACAGGTACTTATTGATTACCCTCTGCTGCATGTGCAGCCACTGCAGCATTGCCAACGTTGAGTTCCACCTGGTGGGCATGTCACAAATGAGGCGGTTCTTGGGCAGGTTGCATTCCTTTTGAAGGTCAGCCAGCCGAACACTGGCATTATATGACGGGCGGAAATGCCCACAGACTTTCCTGGCCTGCCTCAGGAGATCCTGTAAGCCCAGGTACCTGCACCACCAAATTAAGGATGTGAGTCAAACAGGGAACATGGGTCAAGTGTCCCTGTCGGAGGGCGGAGAGGAGGTTGGTGTCATTGTCGCAAACCACCATTCCTGGCTGAAGCTGGCATGGCGTCAACCACCTCGGAGTCTGCCCCTTTAGAGCTGACAGAATCTCTGCCCTAGTGTGACTCCTGTGCTGAGGAGAGAGGTGTGGCAGAATCACCACTACTAGCATTTTGGAGGCGTGGTGGTGGAACAAGCTCCAACATTACGGCACCCTTTCCTGCATCCTTCCCAACTGCCAGCAGAGTTAATCAGTGTGCCCTGAAAGAAAGGTAAAGTCCCTGTCCATGCCTGCTGGACCATGAGTCAGCAGTAATATGCACCTTACTGCTGACCGCCCTGTCCAACGAGGCCAAGACATTGCCTTCCACATGCCGGTAGAGAGCCAGAATGGCCTTCCGTGAAAAGAAATGGCGTTTGGGAACCTGCCACTGAAGTACCGCACATTCCACAAATTCACGAAAGGGGGCAGAGTCTACCAGCTGAAAAGGCAGCAGTTGGAGTGCTAGCAATTTAGCCAAGCTAGCATTCAGCCGCTGAGCATGTGGATGTCTGGGACTGAATTTCTTTCGACGGTTTAGCAACTGGGGTAGGGAAATTTGCCTGCTACAATCGGATGTTGGTGTAGCAGATTGCCCCCAAGTACTTGGCACACCTAATTCTACACCTTCATTCCTCTCAGTACAGGTTTCTGAGAGGACTGAAAGTATAGTGGGATTGCAGATCCCAGCTGATGAGGAGCAGGGAGAGGTCCGCCTTGTTCTTTGGTGTGGGTCTTTTAAGTACTGTTGCCAACGGACTGCATGAGAGGTCGACATATGTCTGGTCAAGCATGTGGTGCCCAAGCGGCTGCTGTTTTGGCCACGCTTGATATGCTCCTCCTCCTCTCTTCTATCAGTCACCCATGTAGAGTCAGTGATCTCATCATCCCCTCCCTCCTCGTCACTGGAGCAAACCTGGCAGTATGCTGCAGCTGGGGGAACATGACTGCCAATTTCTTGTCCTTCTTGGGCACCCCCTCTCTCTAGGCTCACTGTCTTCCTCAACCCGAGTACCATCATCAGAGCCTTCAAAATGCTGCGTATCCTCCTGCAGCATGCACCCGACACTGTGGTCGAACAGATGGTGGGGCTAGGGAGGGAGTGACTGATGACATTGAGCCGATGGAATAGGCCACTTTGGCAGCTGCATTGGCAGGCAAACTACAGTATTCTGAGCCTGGGTGACAGAGGATGAGGACGGGTTAGTTATCCACTCTACCAATTCTTCTGCATGTTGTGGATCAACATGGCCAGCTGCCGAAAAAAAGGACAAGCGTGCCCCAAGGCCATGTGCTGAAGATGCACCGTGTCCATGACCACCACTGTTGGCTGTAGACACAGAGCCTGTTTGCCCTCTTTTAGTGGCCTGTGAGCGTCTGCCTCTCCTTGGTGGCCTTCCAGACATGCTGTAAAATTTTATTAGCAAAACACCGCCTGAAGTTTACTAGAAAATGTACACCAGGAATGGCCTGCAGTCAGATATAGGCTTGGCTAGACTGGAATGCAGTGGATATATATATGTAGGAGACTGTATATATATTTTATGCACTGCAGCTCACTGAATCACCTGCCTGCCTGACAGTATATTAGAAAAAGTAGACCAGGAACAGCCTGCAGTCAGATCTAGCTACACTGGATACAGTGGATGTATATATATATATATATATATATACGAGAGAGACTGACCGTATATAGCTAACTGGATCGCCTGCCTGCTCAATCTAAATGAAATGACACTCTCACTCGGTCAACGCCAGCAACACACTACACAGGGCCAATGTGCAGGCGGCCTTATATAGTGTAGGGCGTGGGCTTAACCCCCAGAGCCATAATATGTCGCAGTGCATTATGGGGCGTGACGTGCCACTCATAATGTTTGCATTTTGACGAACACTCGAACAGCCAATGTTCGAGTCGAACTCATGTTAGACCCGAACATAAAGCTCATCCCTAATGCTAATAATGCTCTGAGGTGCGTTCCAGAGCATTCAGGTGCATATTTGATGTGCTTTTAATGTGTTTTACCGTGTTCTGGTGCATTCCAGACCAGACAAAATGTGACATGAAGTATTTTTTCGGTCTGGTCTGGAACAATGGTGTGAATTGGAGGTGAAAAATACCATAGGGATACATTTGGATACATTTCTTGCCTGGACATGATCTGGGAATTAGCCATTAAAGCTGATAATAATTAATACAATAACAAACTAAAAAAATTTTAAAAAATGAACAAATCTCCAGATTTTGGAGAGAAAGGCACGCTGATTGCACAGCTGTGTGGGTCGGGCTATTTAATTGTGACCTGGCAATGGCTCAGGGCCCCACCCGACAGACAGGAAGTCTGTGCATTGGAGTCAGGTGGACTCCTATTTCTCTGCAGAAGTCAGAGACTGAATGGGTGCAGCCAGAGCATGCATGTCTGCAGGAGGCAGATGTACTTTGTGACAGAGCAGCAAGGCGCTGATCATGAGTAAGCTAGGAGAGAGCTTAACTCAAGAAAACCCTTTTGTTCTAAGGAGCAGACCTAAGGCCTAGGCTACAGGCCTGAAGCAGCCGTGTGGCAATAATGTAAGCCAGGAGGCTGAAGCATTTGGAGTCTGTAAGATACAGTAACGGTGGAACCCCCTGCGTGGGATACTGATGTCTTTGTGAACCTTTTGTTTTTTTTCGTTTAAATAAAAGTTTTGGACTGGCGTACTTACTGGAAACGCACCTACCGCTTGAGTCTGATCACCCCAATCTTACAATATATATATATATATATACACACACACACACACTATATGGGAAGCACCCCTAATATAAATATATGATAGGATCCCTTAATAAGTGCTTTCATGTATATGAACAGCAGAATATGTTAGTCTTAGGGCTAAAGCACCCTCAAAAATTGTTTAAGCACCCTCATAGCACCCCCAAAATGTACACACTTGAATTTCCAATATATGTCACGGAATTCTTTTGAATACATTTGTACCTGTTTGCTCTGTGTGACAAAAAAGTCTGGGGACTCTTTCATATAGAGGAGGGATACTGCAGCTCTGGCCGCATAAGCCGCTGATCTTCATCATTAGTGGCGGATTGATCTCAGTACTGTACAGAGGCGCTAGGTTTTGAAAGCGCTGGGACATGTGGCGCCTCTGTACTTGCTGGTGTCTTGCCGAGAAATTTCCCCCTGCGGATAAGGACCCCCCGTACTGCGCAGGCGCAGCGCTTGCGCAGTACGAACGACTAGGAGCCGCCGAAAATAGCCGAAGCTGAAAAACTTCAATCAGCTGTACACGGCGCCTGCGCCTTGGGTCCAGGTTGAAGCCCCACCATCCAAGTGGACCTAGAGGGAGAATAAAAAAGTGCAGAGCGAAGAAAGGCCCTGCCCGAAGCGTGGCGAGCGAAGCGAGCCCACGAGGGTCCCTCTTACAGGCGCTGTGTACAGCTGATTTCTATTCTATTCGGCTTCTGCTATTTCCGCCGGCTCCTACTGCGCAAGCGCTGCACCTGCGCAGTAGAGGGGGGTCCTTATCCGCCGAGGGGAACTTTCTCGGCAGAACACCGGCTGCACTAAGGAAAAGAAGGAGGGAGAAGCTCCCAGCCCAGCCCAGCCGTGGAGGAAGGAATTAGTCTCTCTCCTTGCATGGAAGCCACGCCCACCCCTCCTCCTCGTCACCACCAGCCAGACAGGAGCTGTGTGCGCTTCTATGGAGCTTCTATGGAGCTGCTGTGGGCTGAGCCAAGATCAGGACAAGAGGAGAGTTTCCTATCTCAGCCCCGGAGGAAGAGGGATTTCTTCTGGAAATGTAAGTAGAGTGCATCCACCCCCTCACCATCACATTATTACCTGTCTGGCCCTAATCCTTATTATAGAGCTGCTGAGCTGGGAGGGGAGAGGGACAGGCAGTGGGACTCCAGTCCTAATCAATGGAGGAAGTATAAGAATTGTTTTTCTGTCAGTAAGCTGTGCCAACCCTCCCCACAGCAGGCAGTGCCAACCCCTTCCCACACCAGGCAGTGCCAACCCTCCCCACAGCAGGCAGTGCCAGCCCCTCCCCACACCAGGCAGTGCCAACCCTCCCTACAGCAGGCAGTGCCAGCCCCTCCCCACACCAGGCAGTGCCAACCCTCCCCACACCAGGCAGTGCCAGCCCCTCCCCACACCAGGCAGTGTCAACCCTCCCCACACCAGACAATACCAACCCCTCCCCCTGTTCCTTATGGAGCACCTGAGCTGAGACAAGGGGGGTCTGGGGGGACTCCTAATCTCCTCTATGGTGGTGGCAGGCACTGATCTAGGGGCATACCCAGGAGTAAAGTCTTGGGGAAAAAAGTGTGGGAACACACCCAAGATTCCACCCCCCACCTCAAAAATAAATGTATCTGCATCCCTTTCCACAATGTATCCCCATCCCTGCCCAACATCATCCATCCCTCTCTACAATGTATCCCCATCCCCGCCAGAATCCTGGAGAGGGATGGATGATGCTGGGCGGGGACGGGGATACATTGTAGGGAGGGATGGAGGGGGTCACTCTCCTGCTCTGGGCACTCTGAGGGGGTCACTCTCTTGCTCTGGGTACACTGAGGGGGTCACTCTCCTGCTCTGGGCACTCTGAGGGGGTCACTTTCCTGCTCTGGGTACACTTAGGGGGTTACTCTCCTGCTCTGGGCACTCTGAGGGGGTCACTCTCCTGCTCTGGGCACACTTAGGGGGTCACTCTCCTGCTCTGGGTACACTTAGGGGGTCACTCTCCTGCTCTGGGCACACTGAGGGGCTCACTCTCCTGCTCTGGGTACTCTGAGGGGGTCACTCTCCTGCTCTGGGCACTCTGAGGGGCTCACTTTCCTGCTCTGGGTACACTTAGGGGGTCACTCTCCAGCTCTGGGCACTCTGAGGGGGTCACACTCCTGCTCTGGGCACTCTGAGGTGGTCACTCTCCTGCTCTGGGCACTCTGAGGGGGTCACTCTCCTGCTCTGGGTACACTTAGGGGGTCACTCTCCTGCTCTGGGAACTCTGAGGGGGTCACACTCCTGCTCTGGGTACACTTAGGGGGTCACTCTCCTGCTCTGGGTAAACTTAGGGGCTCACTCTCCTGCTCTAGGCACACTTAGGGGGTCACTATCCTGCTCTGGGCACTCTGAGGGGGTCACTCTCCTGCTCTGGGTACACTTAGGGGCTCACTCTCCTGCTCTGGGCACACTTAGGGGGTCACTATCCTGCTCTGGGCACTCTGAGGGGGTCACTCTCCTGCTCTAGGTACACTTAGGGGGTCACTCTCCTGCTCTGGGCACTCTGATGGGGTCACTCTCCTGCTCTGGGCACTCTGAGGGGGTCACTCTCCTGCTCTGGGTACACTTAGGGGCTCACTCACCTGCTCTGGGTACACTTAGGGGGTCACTCTCCTGCTCTGGGCACTCTGAGGGGGTCACTCTCCTGCTCTGGGTACACTTAGGGGGTCACTCTCCTGCTCTGGGAACTCCCCATCCCCGCCAGAATCCTGGAGAGGGATGGATGATGCTGGGCATGGGTGGGAATACATTGTAGGGAGGGATGGAGGGGGTCACTCTCCTGCTCTGGGTACACTTATGGGGTCACTCTCCTGCTCTAGGTACACTTAGGGGGTCCCTCCCTCTCCTGCTCTGGGCACTCTGAGGGGGTCACTCTCCTGCTCTGGGCACTCTGAGGGTGTCACTCTCCTGCTCTGGGTACACTTAGGGGGTCACTCTCCTGCTCTGGGTACACTTAGGGGGTCACTCTCCTGCTCTGGGTACACTTAGGGGGTCACTTTCCTGCTCTGGGTACACTTAGGGGGTCACTCTCTTGCTCTGGGTACACTTAGAGGGTCACTCTCCTGCTCTGGGTACTCTGAGGGGGTCACTCTCCTGCTCTGGGCACTCTGAGGTGGTCACTCTCTTGCTCTAGGCACTCTGAGGGGGTCACTCTCCTGCTCTGAGTACACTTAGGGGGTCACTTTCCTGCTCTGGGTACACTTAAGGGGTCACTCTCCAGCTCTGGGCACTCTGAGGAGGTCACACTCCTGCTCTGGGTACACTCTCCAGCTCTGGGCACTCTCAGGGGGTCACTCTCCTGCTCTGGGTACACTTAGGGGGTCACTCTCTTGCTCTGGGTACACTTAGGGGGTCACTCTTCTGCTCTGGGTACTCTGAGGGGGTCACTCTCCTGCTCTGGGCACTCTGAGAGGGTCACTCTCCTGCTCTGGGCACTCTGAGGGGGTCACTCTCCTGCTCTGGGCACTCTGAGGGGGTCACTCTCCTGCTCTGGGCACTCTGAGGGGGTCACTCTCCTGCTCTGGGTACACTTATGGGGTCACTCTCCTGCTCTGGGTACACTTAGGGGGTTACTCTCCTGCTCTGGGTACACTTGGGGGGTCACTTTCCTGCTCTGGGTACACATAGGGGGTCACTCTCTTGCTCTGGGTACACTTAGAGGGTCACTCTCCGGCTCTGGGTACTCTGAGGGGGTCACTCTCCAGCTCTGGGCACTCTGAGGTGGTCACTCTCTTGCTCTAGGCACTCTGAGGGGGTCACTCTCCTGCTCTGAGTACACTTAGGGGGTCACTTTCCTGCTCTGGGTACACTTAAGGGGTCACTCTCCAGCTCTGGGCACTCTGAGGAGGTCACACTCCTGCTCTGGATACACTCTCCAGCTCTGGGCACTCTGAGGGGGTCACTCTCCTGCTCTGGGTACACTTAGGGGGTCACTCTCTTGCTCTGGGTACACTTAGGGGGTCACTTTTCTGCTCTGGGTACTCTGAGGGGGTCACTCTCCTGCTCTGGGCACTCTGAGAGGGTCACTCTCCTGCTCTGGGCACTCTGAGGGGGTCACTCTCCTGTTCTGGGCACTCTGAGGGGGTCACTCTCCTGCTCTGGATACACTGAGGGGGTCACTCTCCTGCTCTGGGCACTCTGAGGGGGTCACTTTCCTGCTCTGGGTATACTTAGGGGGTTACTCTCCTGCTCTGGGCACTCTGAGGGGGTCACTCCCCTGCTCTGGGCACACTTAGGGGGTCACTCTCCTGCTCTGGGTACACTTAGGGGGTCACTCTCCTGCTCTGGGCACTCTGAGGGGGTCACTCTCCTGCTCTGGGTACACTTAGGGGGTCACTCTCCTGCTCCAGGCACTCTGAGGGGGTCACTCTCCTGCTCTGGGTACACTTAGGGGGTCACTCTCCTGCTCTGGGAACTCCCCATCCCCGCCAGAATCCTGGAGAGGGATGGATGATGCTGGGCATGGATGGGGATACATTGTAGGGAGGGATGGAGGGGGTCACTCTCCTGCTCTGGGTACACTTAGGGGGTCACTCTCCTGCTCTAGGTACACTTAGGGGGTCCCTCCCTCTCCTGCTCTGGGCACTCTGAGGGGGGTCACTCTCCTGCTCTGGGCACTCTGAGGGTGTCACTCTCCTGCTCTGGGTAAACTTAGGGGGTCACTCTCCTGCTCTGGGTACACTTAGGGGGTCACTCTCCTGCTCTGGGTACACTTAGGGGGTCACTTTCCTGCTCTGGGTATACTTAGGGGGTCACTCTCCTGCTCTGGGTACACTTTCAGGGTCACTCTCCTGCTCTGGGCACTCTGAGGGAGTCACCCTCCTGCTCTGGGTACACTTAGGAGGTCACTCTCCTGCTCTGGGCACTCTAATCTTGACAGTCTATGAGGGAAGCTCTAAAGGGGCACTCCTAATTGTGGCACTTTTAAGAGGGAAGCATGGTCTATATGGGCACTGATCTAAGGGGTCACTCCTGCTCTAGGCATTTGAAGAGGACATTCTGCTGCTCTGGGTACTCTGAGGGGACACTTTTTCTGTTCTGTACACTGAGGGGGCACTTCTCTTCTGGGCATTCTAAGGAGCAAGCCTGATCTATATGGGCACTGTGATCTTAGGGGTCATTCCTGCTCTGGGCAATCTAAAGGGGCATTCCTGCTTTGGGCATCCTAGGGTGTCACTCCTAATCTAGGCACTTATGGTGACCACATATAGTGCTGACCTCTTCACTTTATATTCTCTGTTGTAAGTTTTACAATAAAGGGGGCTCACTGACTGCTATTATGCTGGAGGTTAATTATTGTACAGTGTTGGGGGTTAATTGTGTAGTTCTGGTAGTTATTAATGCATATTCCTGGGGGTTTATTGCTGTTCTACATTATTGTGCCATGCTGGGATTTAATTGTTCTGCCATGCTAAGAGGCTAATTATTGTGCAATATTGGAGGTTTATTGTGTCATGTTTGCGGTTCATTATTGTACCATGCTTGTGCTGCACTGGGGGATTATTTTTGTTCTGAGCCGGGGGTTAGTTGTTATGCTGTGCTGGGTGTTATGGCTGGCCCTCACATGTACTGGGGATTATCTGGCCTTTATACTTACTGGGGAGCTATTGCTGACCTTGACATGTACTGGGGATTATCTGGCCTTTATACTTACTGGGGAGCTATTGCTGACCTTGACATGTACTGGGAATTATCTGGCCTTTATACTTACTGGGGAGCTATTGCTGACCTTGACATGTACTGGGGATTATCTGGTCTTTATACTTACTGGGGAGCTATTGCTGACCTTGACACTTGCTGGGGGTTATCATTGTTATTCCCATTTGGGCTTGTTTTACTCCAACAATCAATTCTGTGTGTCCAAAGGCACTATTTTGTCTATATAAAGGGGAAGGGCTGTGAAGAAACACCCAATTTTCAGTCATGCCTACCTTTGGCCACACCCACTTCTGGCCACACCCACGAGACCGTGATGCACTGTGTGCTCTGCATTAGCTCCACCACTTTTTCTTACAGCACCCCCAAATGATGAACAAATGATGAAGTGACGATTTGGCCCCCACGGAGCCCTGATCTGAACATCATGGAGTCTGTCTGAGGTTACATGAAAATACAGAAGGATTTGAGGCAGCCAACATCTGCAGAAGATCTGTGCTTAGTTCTCCAAGATAGTTGGAGAACTGCCAAGTTCCTTCCAAATCTGTGTGCAAGTGTACCTAGAAGAAGGCAAAGGGCGCTCACACCAAATACTGATTTGATTTGGATTTTTCCCCACTGTTCATTTCCATTTTGTTTCTTTGATTAAAAGAAAAAATGTTAACACTTTTATTTCTGAAATCATTCTTAATTTACAGCATTACAGCACACTCACGCCTAAAACCTATGCACAGTACTGTATATAGTATCCATTTTATTTGAGTCAAGTAGTAAATGTTACTGAGTACAGAATGGCTAGTTTATAAAGTATATATAGCTAATGTATGTCTTATTCTATTGGACTTTTATTTAAGGTATAGACTTGCATTTGGATTTGGATGAACCTCCAAATCAATGAAAATCTGTTGATTTGGAGACTTGCTTGAATCCGAATGCATGAAAGATTATGTGCCCGAATTCAAATTAAATGAATTTGAGCACATAAAACAAAAGAAATAAACGCTCGGTGGCCACATTCTGCACGTACTGGAAAAGGTAATTTTACTGTGCTATCCTAATAAATCAATTGAAAAAAAAAAACTGCAACTATAATGTGAGGCACACGCACTAAAATAACATATAAAGAAGAAAGCTGCGCTATATGTATTGATCAAAAAATATTGTGACATATATGCTAACTAATACATAAATATTTTTTGCAAAAGTTCTCCAATAAGTTCTCCAGCAAGTTCTACTCCACTCTGATGGGCTATTTAAAAACAAGTTCCACTGAGTATACAGTTCTTAATAGTATTCCAGGTGATAATTCCTCAACCCTCTATTCAGTAGTGACATGCGACCACAGCACCAAAGAAGATGTGATAGAGTGTGACAGGAAAGTTCCTCCACCAATAACCATACTGCCGCTTACCAGCTTGTTAGATCTCTTGTTTAAGGAGAACGCAAGTGCCTGTGGCTTTTATCCCGAGCCCCGGGTCTTTGTGCTTGGATAGCTAGATGTTCCCGGACTCTTTGCTCAGGGTATCCTCTGTACAAATGATGTTCATTCATTCCCCATAAAAGGACATAAGGCATCCATAGTGTAACTTGTTTAAAAACATTTATTAAAAATAAACAGTATTGCACTTACAATTTCGCTGTAGATATATAGCGTTTTTCAGATGTAAAAACGAGCCGGCCGGCTCTCAATAGCTGCCCGTTGCTTCCGGGACTAGCGCGGTATGTGGTGACGTCAGCACGCCGCTCCTCCCTACGCCGTTTTGTCACAGATGACGTCTTCCAGGGGCTCGGGCGGCGTGCTGACTCACCGCCATATATACAAATACATAGAGAAAAGGAATGCCCAGCTCTGAGCTCCTGATGTCCCTCAATTGAATCCACCATATTGGAATAGGGCAAATTCCCCTTACATGGTATACCACTGAGAGTGTTGGAGTTTAAAGCCTACCAGTGCCACATCTGGCTACTGATAGTTAAAAAAACTGTCTATAAATAAAATATTTAATTTATAATCACCCTCATCTCATTTGATTCAAACTGAAAGATAAGATGATCAATCAAATGTTTGTGATTGGTTCCGAGAGTGCCCCCGAAAGTTAAATTTACCTCAATATCCAGTGTCACTAAGGGTTATAAGAATAATCTACATAGCTGACACAATATGAATGTAAGTGCCAACAACACATAGATACCCATGGGTAGCTGGTTGTCTAACTACTCACGAGCATTTTTAATCGTAATCAAGGGACAGTTAATTCACATAGAGTCCCAGTGAGCAGCTGGTCTCCCAACCACTCAGGAGCACTCCAATGGTTTACCAATGGGTTGATTAGATCTCAGTATGTATTAAAAAATATAAAAAATTATAGAAAATTATAATATCCAGAAAAAGAGAAACTTAATTTACAAAAAGAGAAAAAAAAGGAAGAAAAAAATAAATAAAAAAATAAACTCCATTTTTATTAAATTCCATTATTTTATTTATTATCAAATACCCTCTTTAGTTGAATTCAGAACAAAAAAGGGAGTAATATAAACCTCCCGCTAGTTCCCCTCGATTCTCACCCATAACTACAAGAATGGGTAATAAAAAGGGAAACAGCACCAAACATTTTATTTTAATATTATATAAATTATAACATCACCGCAATGTGCTGTAATCCCATCCTTTCTGTATGACATCAAAGAAGGAAAGAAAAGAAACGAAAATAAAGAAATCACACCGACATCATGTTCCTAATGATGTCAAAAACTCTCATGGAAAAGATTTAAAATTAAATATCTGAAAATCTTGCATATTCAATATTATTACCAATGGGGTCAACCAGGAATTCAGAGCAGGTCAATAACATACTTATCTAGGCATTATCAATGAACACATTAACATCTGTATCGACATTGAGGCCATAGAGGCGTATAACAGCGTACCCTATGGATCCACGCCATCTCAAGTCTGGATAGTTCCCTAACTAGGGAGCTACCCCTCCAATGGGCACTAAATCTGTCTATCCCCAAAAATAGTGTATTGGCAGGATTGCGATTGTGGTGAAGGGCATAATGTTTAGAAACAGAATGAAATCTGAAACCGTTTCTGATATTGGTGATATGTTCCCCCAAATGAACCTGCATGGACCGCTTGGTCCTGCTAATATACTGAAACCCGCACGGGCATTGTAATAAATATACAACGCCCGTCGAGCTGCATGTGATAAATGGTTCAATTTGGTGTTCCCTAGATGTACTACTTGAGACAAAGGACACCGTTTTCCTCTGTTTGCTTTTTTCAATGTGCAAATATGACATCTACGACACTGATGGTATCCAGAAAGATTCTGGAAAAAGGATACCTTTTTAATGAGTGGATCCACAACATTGGAGGCAATCCTATCGCAAAGAGACAGGACCCCCCTGAAAATAATTTGTGGATTAGCAGGTAAAAAAGTTTTAATGATTCTATCGTTGCCTAACAAGTGCCAGTGCTTACGAAGAATGTTTTTAATTAAATAATGTTGGGTGGAGAAGGTAGTGATAAACGGTATAACAGGTCCCTCTTTGGCCTTCACAGGGCCATCACTCAACAATGTAGTTCTATCAATTGCTGCTACCTGTTCGATTGTTCTTTCCAAGGAGTCTGGGTCATAACCCTTCTCCTCCAATCTGCTTTTTAAAATGCCAGCTTGAGTTCTATAATCACTCATATCAGTACAATTCCGTCTCATTCTTATGAACTGGCTCTTCGGAATGGACTTGAGCCAGGAGTCATGATGACAACTCCCCAGAGGTATAAAGGCGTTACGGTCAGTCTTCTTGAAGAACGAAACTGTTTTAAATGTACCCTCACTCTTTGAAATGGTGAGATCAAGAAAATTCACAGGGCCATCACTCAACAATGTAGTTCTATCAATTGCTGCTACCTGTTCGATTGTTCTTTCCAAGGAGTCTGGGTCATAACCCTTCTCCTCCAATCTGCTTTTTAAAATGCCAGCTTGAGTTCTATAATCACTCATATCAGTACAATTCCGTCTCATTCTTATGAACTGGCTCTTCGGAATGGACTTGAGCCAGGAGTCATGATGACAACTCCCCAGAGGTATAAAGGCTTTACGGTCAGTCTTCTTGAAGAACGAAACTGTTTTAAATGTACCGTCACTCTTTGAAATGGTGAGATCAAGAAAATTGATCTTCTCTTGGCTCGCCTCATGAACAAACCTAATACCCCTATCATTGATATTGATAGAAAAAAAGAATTTGTCCATCTGAGAGATGGTTCCATCCCATAGGAGGAGGTCGTCATCTATATACCTAGCCCAAAATCTCAAATATGGGCTTCGGTCCTTATAGATGACATCCTGCTCCCATGTGCTCCAATAGGACGGGTGATCTGTCTATCAAAGTGCCCGGACAAGGGGGAGGGGCTTATGTGACAGCGTGCAGCGGGGAATACACAGCTATTGAAATGAAAGCTGTGATGTTCTCGGCGCTGTAATCAAACAGGTGGCGGCTCTCCTCTCCCTTCACTGGCTGCAATGGGGACACAGGCTGCACTACTGGGGACACTGGCTGCAATGGGGACACAGGCTGCAATGGGGACACAGGCTGCAATGGGGACATAGGCTGCACTACTGGGGACATTGGCTGCACTACTGGGGACATTGGCTGCAATGGGGATACAGGCTGCACTACTGGGGACATTGGCTGCAATGGGAACACAGGCTGCACTACTAGGGACACTGGCTGCAATGGGGACACAGGCTGCACTACTGGGGACACAGGCTGCACTACTGGGGACACTGGCTGCAATGGGGACACTGGCTGCAATGGGGACACAGGCTGCACTACTGGGGACATTGGCTGCAATGGGAACACAGGCTGCACTACTGGGGACACAGGCTGCACTACTGGGGACAATGGTTGGCTGCATCTGACGGGCACTGGTGAGGCTGCATTGATCTCTTGTATCATTTCCGCAGTCTCTAAATCTCTGACCATGTCCCCAGTCTCTGACCATCTCCTGTACTATGTCCCCAGTCTCTGACCATCTCCTGTACCATGTCTGCAGTCTCTAACCATCTCCTGTACAATGTCTGCAGTCTCTGATCATCTCCTGTTCAATGTCTGCAGTCTCTGACCATCTCCTGTACCATGTCTCCAGTCTCTGACCATCTCCTGTACCATGTCCCCAGTCTCTGACCATCTCTTGTACCATGTCCCCAGTCTCTGACCAGCTCCTGTGCCATGTCTGCAGTCTCTGACCATCTCCTGTACCATGTCTGCAGGCTCTGACCATCTCCTGTACCATGTCTGCAGTCTCTGACCATCTCCTGTACCATGTCTGCAGTCTCTGACCATCTCCTGTACCATGTCTGCAGTCTCTGACCATCTCCTGTACCATGTCTGCAGTCTCTGACCATCTCCTTTACCATGTCTGCAGTCTCTGACCATCTCTTGTACCATGTCCTCAATCTCTGACCATCTCCTGTACCATCTCTACAGTCTCTGATCATCCCCTGTACCATCTCTGCAGTCTCTGACCATCTCCTGTACCATGTCCCCAGTCTCTGACCATCGACTGTATAAAAGTATTTTTAAAAACAGTCACTTTCGGTATCGGTGCTGTTTCAGTATCGGTTTCGGTTTTCGGGATCAAGGAAGATTTACTTTCGGTATCGGTTTCGGCCCCAAAAAACCCATTCGGTGCATCCCTAGAAAAAAGAATTATATAGTGAATGTATATGAAAAAATGTCTAACACCTCCTGGGATGAGATGTAAATTTACATAGTGAAATAGGATAGGATTGCTGCTGTAAACTCGTATCTCAATGTACAAACTGGAAAAGGTAATTTTACTGCGCTATCCTAATAAATCAATTGAAAAAAAAAAAAAGCTGCAACTATAATGTGAGACACACACACTAAAATAACATATAAAGAAGAAAGCTGCGCTATATGACTCTATCACATCTTCTTTGGTGCTGTGGTCGCATGTCACTACTGAATAGAGGGTTGAGGGTTGAGGAATTATCACCTGTAATTATCACCAGGAATACTATTAAGAACTGTATACTCAGTGGAACTTTTTTTTAAACAGCCCATCAGAGTGGAGTAGATCTTTTTGGAGAACTTTTGCAAAAATATTTTTTTCTTTTATTTTATTTATTGCACATTTCATTTGTGATTGCGTACAAGTATTAGTATTAGTTAGCTATATCACCTATATGTCACAATATTTTTTGATCACTATAATCATATAGCGCAGCTTTCTTCTTTATACATTCTGCACATGCCCCGCTGCCATCTTGGAGGCGGGACGCATGATGCGGTGTCATGTGATGTCACATACAGGCATGGCGCCACCATCTTGGGTGTATACAGCTAAGATGGCGCCGCCACACCTGTGAATGTAACGTCACATGATGCCACATTATGTGATGTCGTGCGCACCGCCTCCAAGACAGAGAGCATGCTTTTGCTTTTAGATTCAAAACGAATACAAATTCGGACTGTCCAATAGCGATGACCCGAATTTGAATCAAATCCGAAAGAAAATTTTTTTTGGTTTCGTCAAACTCGTGCACAAGTCTATAAGGTAGTGGTTGCTAAAAAAATAGTTACACAGAAATTTGCAATATTTTACGTTATATAAATTATTATATTGGTTTTCTAATTCTAATTTTGATTGTAGATGCTACGCAAACCATTGATTGATGATCAGATCTTAAAAGAAGCCATTTTCAGTGCTGAGGGAGAGCCAGCTTTTGATCCAGTTTGGAGGGATGTATGTTCTCATTCTTCTTTACAGAAGAAAGCCTCCGAGACAGGAGAATTGTCACAGAGTGCATTTAAACCAAAACAGATCCATGATTATATATATATCAAAATAGGCATGTCTGCAGACATTCCTACTCCTAGAGTTCAAGCTCACATCACCTAATGCAAGAGATACAAGCCAAGAGTCCTCATCTAACTTAAAGTGTACGTAAACCCTCCTATTGTTTTCAGCCAAGGAAGCTGCTATCTTTGCCTCTGTTTAATCTACAGCTGTCATGATGCTGCACATGTGATCAGTTATGACACCAGCCATTGGATGGTTTGACAGTTTGGTTGAGAGCACAACCAATAGGAGTGTTACATTTCCGGCATGTGCCGGAAATGAAACTCTTTTATGGATGGGTTTACTTCCGCTTTAAGCTCTATAAATGAAGACTCTATTGAGAGTTGCTTATGGTAGGTATCAATGCCTTATAAGTAATATTCAGAAATTGAGCCTAATACAGTCATCTATAATGAGGGTAGCTGCAGGAAGAGGTGGAGAATACTTTAAAAAAATGCATGGAGTACTAAAGTTGCAGATGTGTTTTATAAACAACATGGAATTATTTGTGTATTTTCTTTTAAGAGAAACAAAGTTCGTATCAGCGATGATCACACTAGAACATTTATAACTGCAACTGCACAGTGTAAAGAGTGCAAAGCAGAAGTTTATGTTTCTGCAGAAGAGGAGCCTGGTGTTGGAAATTTTTTGCATATGCAATGCAAAGTTCATCTAAGATCATTAACAGACCATGTTCACCCACCTGCGGCCAACGTACTACAATCATAAGTAGCCCTGGCCCACATCTAATAATTGAGCCATGTGTTGGTTTACTTTTAACAAAACAATTTCTGTCTAAATTTCCTGGTGAGATAACAATATGTGACATACATTATTATTTGGAATCTGCTCTGTAAGAGCCCCGCAATTGCTACTATAGTTGAAAACAAAGTATTTTGTATTCAGTTGAATTGTAACTTTACCTGGTTTGTTAACTGCAGTTTTGTATAGATTTTGTACCTGTACAGTTGGTTATAAGATATGCTTTACCAAATATTGCCTTTTCTGTGATACGCTACACAATGCAAATATTGACAATTGTTCTTATATATTGATATGTTGGTTCTTTAATTAAAAAAATCATAGAAAAACAAATATTTACAACACTTGCACTATTCTTTTTTTTTTTTTTTTTTTTTTTAATGTCCATTATGTGTTTTAAATGCCGCTATTAAATAAGTACTTACTGAAAACATCAAACATAAGTCTTGCCCTTTATCAAAACGTAAAAATAACACATAACTTCTTAATGGACTTTCCAAAACATAGAAAACCCAACAGAAGCATTAGATGGGGATGAAGGGAAATGGATGAGTTCAAATTACCATAGGGGCTAGGGGACACTCAGCTACAGGCCCATGCCTGCCAATAGGCCCTGCCTGCCTGGATAACCTCGGTATGCTCAGTGGCGCCCATCACTGGTACACGGGAAAATGCTCAGTATCTGCTCCGATATAGATACTAGAACAGGCATCCGTGCATCCCTGCCAAATATCCCTGTAATTATGGATAATCAAATGTTAAAACCACTTGATCTTACTGGATCTAATGAATATCTTATGTATCACCTAATATCTCTATTATTATGTGGAATACCTCTGAAAGTATGTGAGATCTAATTTTAAAAGCACTTGATCTTACCGGATCTAATGATTATCCATGGGCATCCGCAAAACTTTTTTCGGGGGGGGGCATCATTTTAGGGTCACCCATGCACCGCCCCTTTCCGACAATGTCATTATCATGGTCAAAGACTGCAGACGTAGTACAGTCTCTAGGATAAGTAATGGATAATGGCCAACAGGCACTCTTACCACACCCAGCGAAACTACAGCATGGATCCCTCCGACTGGATGATCACTCACTCTGGGTTCCCCGGGGGCTACTCTGGTCAGTAGTGTAGCATGTCTGTACCCTGGTAGTGGCTCAGTCTTTCTCTCTCTGGTGGCGCTTGGAAGCGTGGCTCTCTCTCTGGCTTCCGCCCAGCACACTCCTCGTTCTTTGCCCTGTAGCGCTCTCTCACTCAGCTTTTTTCCAGGCTGCAGTCTGTCAATCTCTCTTTTGATTGAGCTGTAGCCTCCTCCCTGTGGAAAATGGGGCCCCCAATCTTTGGGACTACATGTTCCATGATGCTCTCCTCTCCTAGTCTCCTTTGATTGGCCCTCAGTTATGGCCAATAGGGAAGGAACGGAGCGGGCAGGAAGCTGGGTGGGGAACCTGGTGAGAGCCACCGTCTCTTCTCCCTGACAGGAGAAAGGGGGGGCGAGCGGGGGAAACCTCTGATAGCCCGCAGCTCACCTTTCTCCTGTCACAGCGTCGCCGAGTTCTCTGCTGGACTGAGCAGGGAAAAGAGTCCGAAGTCACACTACACTGATGGAGGGGCTTGACAGCACCTTAACCACTTGACGACCGCCTCACGCCGATGTACGTCGGCAAAGTGGCACGGACAGGCAAAATCACGTACATGTACGTGATTTGCCTTCCGCGGGTGGGGGGTCCGATCGGACCCCCCCCCGGTGCCCGAGGCGGTCGTCGTTTGTCCAGCGGCGATCGGTGATGAGGGGGAGACCATCCGTTCGTGGCCCCCCCCTCGCGATCGCCGCCGGCCAATGAAAACACTCCTTTGCTGCTGTATGCTAAACAGCAGCAAAGGAAGTGATGTCATCTCCCCTCGGGTCGGTATTTTCCGTTCCGGCCCGAGGAGAGACGACAAGTATGTGAGTGCACAAACACTACACACACAGTAGAACATGCCAGGCACACAAATCACCCCGATCCCCCCCCCGATCGCCCCCCGATCCCCCCCCAATCACCCCCCCCCCCCCTGTCACAAACTGACACCAGCAGTTTTTTTTTTTTTTTTTTTTTTCTGATTACTGCATAGTGTCAGTTTGTGACAGTGACAGTGTTGGGACAGTGTATATTACCCCCCTTTAGGTCTAGGGTACCCCCCTAACCCCCCCTAATAAAGTTTTAACCCCTTGATCACCCCCTGTCACCAGTGTCGCTAAGCGATCATTTTTCTGATCGCTGTATTAGTGTCGCTGGTGACGCTAGTTAGTGAGGTAAATATTTAGGTTCGCCGTCAGCGTTTTATAGCGTCAGGGACCCCCATATACTATCTAATAAATGTTTTAACCCCTTGATTGCCCCCTAGTTAACCCTTTCACCACTGATCACCGTATAACCGATACGGGTGACGCTGGTTAGTTTGTTTATTTTTTATAGTGTCAGGGCACCCGCCGTTTATTACCGAATAAAGGTTTAGCCCCCCGATCGCCCGGCGGCGATATGCGTCGCCCCAGGCAGCGTCAAATTAGCGCCAGTACCGCTAACACCCACACACGCAGCATGCGCCTCCCTTAGTGGTATAGTATCTGAACGGATCAATATCTGATCCGATCAGATCTATACTAGCGTCCCCAGCAGTTTAGGGTTCCCAAAAACGCAGTGTTAGCGGGATCAGCCCAGATACCTGCTAGCACCTGCGTTTTGTGCCTCCGCCCAGCCCACCCAAGTGCAGTATCGATCGATCACTGTCACTTACAAGGCACTAAACGCATAACTGCAGCGTTCGCAGAGTCAGGCCTGATCCCTGCGATCGCTAACAGTTTTTTTGGTAGCGTTTTGGTGAACTGGCAAGCACCAGCCCCAGGCAGCGTCAGGTTAGCGCCAGTACCGCTAACACCCACGCACGCACCGTACACCTCCCTTAGTGGTATAGTATCTGAACGCATCAATATCTGATCCGATCAGATCTATACTAGCGTCCCCAGCAGTTTAGGGTTCCCAAAAACGCAGTGTTAGCGGAATCAGCCCAGATACCTGCTAGCACCTGCGTTTTGCCCCTCCGCCCGGCCCAGCCCAGCCCACCCAAGTGCAGTATCGATCGATCACTGTCACTTACAAAACACTAAACGCATAACTGCAGCGTTCGCAGAGTCAGGCCTGATCCCTGCGATCGCTAACAGTTTTTTTTGTAGCGTTTTGGTGAACTGGCAAGCACCAGCCCCAGGCAGCGTCAGATTAGCGCCAGTACCGCTAACACCCACGCACGCACTGTACACCTCCCTTAGTGGTATAGTATCTGATCGCATCAATATCTGATCCGATTAGATCTATACTAGCGTCACCAGCAGTTTAGGGTTCCCAAAAACGCAGTGTTAGCGGGATCAGCCCAGATACCTGCTAGCACCTGCGTTTTGCCCCTCCGCCCGGCCCAGCCCAGCCCACCCAAGTGCGGTATCGATCGATCACTGTCACTTACAAAACACTAAACGCATAACTGCAGCGTTCGCAGAGTCAGGCCTGATCCCTGCGATCGCTAACAGTTTTTTGGTAGTGTTTTGGTGAACTGGCAAGCGCCAGCGGCCTAGTACACCCCGGTCGTAGTCAAACCAGCACTACAGTAACACGTGGTGACGTGGCGAGTCCCATAAGTGCAGTTCAAGCTGGTGAGGTGGCAAGCACAAGTAGTGTCCCGCTGCCACCAAAAAGACAAACACAGGCCCGTCGTGCCCATAGTGCCCTTCCTGCTGCATTCGCCAATCCTAATTGGGAACCCACCGCTTCTGCAGCGCCCGTACTTCCCCCATTCACATCCCCAACCAAATGCAGTCGGCTGCATGAGAGGCATTTTTATGTCCTCCCGAGTACCCCTACCCAGCGAACCCCCCAAAAAAGATGTCGTGTCTGCAGCAAGCGCGGATATAGGCGTGACACCCGCTATTATTGTCCCTCCTGTCCTGACAATCCTGGTCTTTGCATTGGTGAATGTTTTGAACGCTACCATTCACTAGTTGAGTATTAGCGTAGGGTACAGCATTGCACAGACTAGGCACACTTTCACAGGGTCTCCCAAGATGCCATCGCATTTTGAGAGACCCGAACCTGGAACCGGTTACCGTTATAAAAGTTAGTTACAAAAAAAAGTGTAAAAAAAAAAAAAAAATATGAAATAAAAAAAAATAGTTGTTGTTTTATTGTTCTCTCTCTCTCTATTCTCTCTCTCTATTGTTCTGCTCTTTTTTACTGTATTCTATTCTGCAATGTTTTATTGTTATTGTTATTGTTATTGTTATTGATTGTTATTGTTATTGTTATTGTTATTGTTATTGTTATTGTTATTGATTGTTATTGTTATTGTTATTGTTATTATGTTTTATCATGTTTGTTTTTCAGGTGTGTAATTATTTACACTTTACTGTGCTTTATTGTTAACCATTGTTAACCATTTTTTTGTCTTCAGGTACGCCATTCACGACTTTGAGTGGTTATACCAGAATGATGCCTGCAGGTTTAGGTATCATCTTAGTATCATTCTTTTCAGCCAGCGGTCGGCTTTCATGTAAAAGCAATCCTAGCGGCTAATTAGCCTCTAGACTGCTTTTACAAGCCGTGGGAGGGAATGCCCCCCCCCCCCACCGTCTTCCGTGTTTTTCTCTGGCTCTCCTGTCTCAACAGGGAACCTGAGAATGCAGCCGGTGATTCAGCCAGCTGACCATAGAGCTGATCAGAGACCAGAGTGGCTCCAAACATCTCTATGGCCTAAGAAACCGGAAGCTACGAGTATTTCATGACTTAGATTTCGCCGGATGTAAATAGCGCCATTGGGAAATTGGGGAAGCATTTTATCACACCGATCTTGGTGTGGTCATTTGCTTTGAGGGCAGAGGAGAGATCTAGGGTCTAATAGACCACAATTTTTTCAAAAAAGAGTACCTGTCACTACCTATTGCTATCATAGGGGATATTTACATTCCCCGAGATAACAATAAAAATGATTAAAAAAAAAAATATGAAAGGAACAGTTTAAAAGTAAGATTAAAAAAGCAAAAAAATAATAAAGAAAAAAAAAAAAAAAAAAAAAACACCCCTGTCGCCCCCTGCTCTCGCGCTAAGGCGAACGCAAGCGGCGGTCTGTCGTCAAACGTAAACAGCAATTGCACCATGCATGTGAGGTATCACCGCGAAGGCCAGATCGAGTGCAGTAATTTTTCCAGTAGACCTCCTCTGTAAATCTAAAGTGGTAACCTGTAAAGGCTTTTGAAGGCTTTTAAACATGTATTTATTTTGTTGCCACTGCACGTTTGTGCGCAATTTTAAAGCATGTCATGTTTGGTATCCATGTACTCGGCCTGAGATCATCTTTTTTATTTCATCAAACATTTGGGCAATATAGCATGTTTTAGTGCATTAAAATTAAAAAAAGTGTGTTTTTTCCCCAAAAAATGCGTTTGAAAAATCGCTGCGCAATTACTGTGTGAAAAAAAAAAATGAAACACCCACCATTTTAATCTGTAGGGCATTTGCTTTAAAAAAATATATAATGTTTGGGGGTTCAAAGTAATTTTTTTGCAAAAAAAAAAAACTTTTTCATGTAAACAATAAGTGTCAGAAAGGGCTTTGTCTTCAAGTGGTTAGAAGAGTGGGTGATGTGTGACATAAGCTTCTAAATGTTGTGCATAAAATGCCAGGACAGTTCAAAACCCCCCCAAATGACCCCATTTTGGAAAGTAGACACCCCAAGCTATTTGCTGAGAGGCATGTGGAGTCCATGGAATATTTTATATTGCGACACAAGTTGCGGGAAAGAGACAAATTTTTTTTTTTTTTTTTTTTTTTGCACAAAGTTGTCACTAAATGATATATTGCTCAAACATGCCATGGAAATATATGAAATTACACCCCAAAATACATTCTGCTGCTTCTCCTGAGTACGGGGATACCACATGTGTGAGACTTTTTGGGAGCCTAGCCGCGTACGGGACCCCGAAAACCAAGCACCGCCTTCAGGCTTTCTAAGGGCGTGAATTTTTGATTTCACTCTTCACTGCCTATCACAGTTTCGGAGGCCATGGAATGCCCAGGTGGCACAAAACCCCCCCAAATGACCCCATTTTGGAAAGTAGACACCCCAAGCTATTTGCTGAGAGGTATAGTGAGCATTTTGCAGACCTCACTTTTTGTCACAAAGTTTTGAAAATTGAAAAAAGAAAAAAAAAATGTTTTTTCTTGTCTTTCTTCATTTTCAAAAACAAATGAGAGCTGCAAAATACTCACCATGCCTCTCAGCAAATAGCTTGGGGTGTCTACTTTCCAAAATGGGGTCATTTGGGGGGGTTTTGTGCCACCTGGGCATTCCATGGCCTCCGAAACTGTGATAGGCAGTAAAGAGTGAAATCAAAAATTTTCACCCTTAGAAATCCTGAAGGCAGTGATTGGTTTTTGGGGTCCAGTACGCGGCTAGGCTCCCAAAAAGTCCCACACATGTGGTATCCCCATACTCAGGAGAAGCAGCTAAATGTATTTTGGGGTGCAATTCCACATATGCCCATGGCCTGTGTGAGCAATATATCATTTAGTGACAACTTTATGAAAAAAAAAAAAAAAAAAAAAAAAAGTGTCACTTTCCCGCAACTTGTGTCAAAATATAAAATATTCCATGGACTCAATATGCCTCTCAGCAAATAGCTTGGGGTGTCTACTTTCCAAAATGGGGTCATTTTGGGGGGTTTTGTGCCACCTGGGCATTCCATGGCCTCCGAAACTGTGATAGGCAGTGAAGAGTGAAAGCAAAAATTTACACCCTTAGAAATCCTGAAGGCGGTGATTGGTTTTCGGGGCCCCGTACGCGGCTAGGCTCCCAAAAAGTCCCACACATGTGGTATCCCCATACTCAGGAGAAGCAGCTAAATGTATTTTGGGGTGCAATTCCACATAGGCCCATGGCCTGTGTGAGCAATATATCATTTAGTGACGACTTTTTGTAAATATTTTTTTTTTTTTTTTTTTGTCATTTTTCAATCACTTGGGACAAAAAAAATAAATATTCAATGGGTTCAACATGCCTCCCAGCAATTTCCTTGGGGTGTCTACTTTCCAAAATGGGGTCATTTGGGGGGGTTTTGTACTGCCCTGCCATTTTAGCACCTCAAGAAATGACATAGGCAGTCATAAACTAAAAGCTGTGTAAATTCCAGAAAATGTACCCTAGTTTGTAGACGCTATAACTTTTGCGCAAACCAATAAATATACGCTTATTGACATTTTTTTTACCAAAGACATGTGGCCGAATACATTTTGGCCTAAATGTATGACTAAAATTTAGTTTATTGGATTTTTTTTATAACAAAAAGTAGAAAATATCATTTTTTTTCAAAATTTTCGGTCTTTTTCCGTTTATAGCGCAAAAAATAAAAACCGCAGAGGTGATCAAATACCATCAAAAGAAAGCTCTATTTGTGGGAAGAAAAGGACGCAAATTTCGTTTGGGTACAGCATTGCATGACCGCGCAATTAGCAGTTAAAGCGACGCAGTGCCAAATTGGAAAAAGACCTCTGGTCCTTAGGCAGCATAATGGTCCGGGGCTCAAGTGGTTAATGGTGTCACCCCACTGGCGTGTAGCACCCGGGTGCAGGCTGCCCGCACTCCGATAGCGACGTAACTGTGCTGAATTTAAGATCTGATCCCTGGTTCCAGGGGGGGCACTTGACCCCCCTTGCCCCTACCTGCAGGTGCCCATGCGAATATCTATTAGTCTAGATGATTTTTGGCCAGAAAATTGCATGTGTGGGGGGCTAACCTGTCCTTATGTACCACCTAAAATCTCTATTTCTATGTGGAATATCTCAAAAATTATGTGAGATCTAACATTAAAACCACTTGATCTTACCAGATCTAACGAATATCTATTAGTCTAGAGGATTTTTGGCCAGAAAATTGTGCGGGGGGGGGGGGGTAACCCATCCTTATATACCACCTAATATCTCTATTTTTATGTGGAATATCTCTGAAATTATGTGAGATCTAACATTAAAACCACCTGATCATACCGGATAAGGGGGGCCAACCCGTCCTTATGTGCCACCCAATATCTCTATTTTTATGTGGAATATCTCTGAAATTATGTGAGATCTAACGTTAAAACCACTTGTTCTTACCGGTTCTTACCGGAATATCTATTAGCCTGAATGATTTTTGGCCAGAAAATTTGATAAGGGGGGACCAGCCCCCCCTCATTAATCACCTAATAAGTCTCTATTTATGTGAGATCTAACATTAAAACCACTTGATCTTACCGGATCTAACAAATAGCTTCCAAAATAGCTAACTGTTTGGTCAATTTTTTGATAAGGGGGGGCTGATGATGGGTTAGCCCCCGCAAATAACTGTTATTTATAAAAAGTATTGCTTTTTCTGTGTGAGATCTAACGCAAACAACGGTTGATTTAACCTGATCTAACAAAGATCTAACAAACTGCATAAGATTTTTTCAAAAATTTTGATATGGGGGGCTAACCCGGAGGTCAAAAACAAAGCTTGCAAAAGACTGTTCATTGTCTCTGGAAAGGATGCATGAAGTCTGGCAGTGGGGTGATTTGGCGGATTGTTTGTCAGTAGTGCTAACACCATGGCTACAAGTATTACTAGTTAAACTTTTATATTGTCATTATTACATTTATATTTTATGGCCTCACCTCTCCATGACAAGTTTGTATATATTTAGGTACAGGAAGCAATTTATTTTTAGTTCCTTTTTTTATTACATATATTATTTCCTGTGTACGTGTGTTTGTGTGTGGAAGGTTTGTTCACTGCATTTTAGTGATTGCTTTTTTTAAAAACTGTATTGACCTTGACACATCATTAAACTCAATGTGTGGCAACATGTTGTGATGCATTATATAGTGTCAGAACACGTGCGAAAGTGTAACATATTCTAAATTTTTCTAGCACACAACGAGTGTGTTGTTGTGTGCTAGAAAAGCCCAATGGGGCTGGTGTGAATGTGTCATTAAGAGAATTGTTTCCTCCTTTATGGAGTTATATAATCATTTATAAAAACATTTATCTTCCAATCACAAGAAAGGGTTTGAGCACGGTGGAAGGAGAGTATGGGGTGCTGCTGCAGAGAATGAAGCAGCATCTCCTTGCCTTTGGGGAAAAAGAATGCTTAAGGTGATTGAAAAAGAATCAGAGCCTTCTGTGTGAGAGAGATAGTTAGTGTTTCACTATCCTGGTAAACATGGCACTGCTATCTGTCTTGCTCCAGGGAGATCAAAGTAAAAGGTAGGGTTGCCACCTGTCCGGGATTCACCCGGACAGTTCGGGTTTTGAATCATGTGTCTGGATTTCAGGCAGGCTGAAACCTGGACACATTATTCAGACTGGGCTGTGGCTCCCCATGTAACCAAGATAGTCATACACATCTGTTGCTGTACAGGGGCTATGGATGGCTGTCTGGGGGCAGTTTCGGCATCACGAGGGGGGGGGGAGCAGGGCAATGATGTCAGCCAGAGCAATTTGGCTGCACCCACTGTTCGCTGCAGCAGGCTATGCGCACCATATTACTACTCTCCTTGGGGCACCCAAAGGTGTCCCAAGCCACTAAAGTGTTCAGGTTTTGCTTGATGAAAAGCTGGCAACCCTAGTAAAAGGGTGTCTAATCAATCTAGCTGCATTATAATTAAAGATTTTAGGCCAGGGGTAGGCAACCTTTTGAGCACAGTGTGCCAAAAAATTTTTTCAAAGAAATTGAGCGTGTAATAGAACAAAGAAATAGAACAAAAAAATGTAAAAGTAAATGCTGTAAACTACTTTAGTAGTGAGAAATTAATATCCCGCACTCTCACACCTCAGATCAGCCCCAATTCCTGCACCTTCACACCTCAGATCACAGTCCCTCCTGCAAATCTGTTCCACCACTGTACCCCCCTGCTCATCTGCCCCACCTCTGTACCCCCCTGCTCATCTGTCCCACCACTGTACCCCCTGCACATCTGTCCCACCACTGTACCCCCCTGCTCATCTGTCCCACCACTGTACCCCCCTGCTCATCTGCCCCACCACTGTAACTCCCTGCACATCTGCCCCAGCACTTAACATCTGCCCCACCACTGTACTACCCTGCACATCTGCACCACCACTGTACCCCCCTGCACATCTGCCTCACCACTGTACCCCCCTGCTCCTCTGCCCCACCACTGTACCCCCCTGCTCATCTGCCCCACCACTGTACCCCCTGCTCATCTGCCCCACCACTGTACCTCCCTGCTCATCTGCCCCACCACTGTAACCCCCGGTACATCTGCCCCACCACTGTACAACCCTGCTCATCTGCTCCACCAATGTACCCCTTTCTCATCTGCCCCACCAATGTAGCCCCTTTCTCATCTGCCCCACTAATGTACCTCCTTTCTCATCCTTCCCACCACTGTAACCCCCTGCACATCTGCCCCACCACTGTGCTACCCTGCACATCTGCCCCACCTCTATACCCCCCTGCTCATCTGCTGCACCGCTGTACCCTCTTCTCATCTATGATGTGCGCAATATGCAGAGTGGTGAGAGGAAGCAGAGATGAGACACATCTACTGTACCTGTTCTGGCACACTCATCCTGCTGATCCAACTCTCGCATCCAGCCCACATGCTTGTATGTGATGTATGTGATGTCACATACAAGCATATGGAATGGATGCACAATGATGAGCTCAGGTCAGGGGCATTTTCTGAAAGCAGTAGGCCTGTGTGCAGGATCATAAGTTGAGCCCCCGCAGCTGAGAAAAAGTGGTTGGGTGTGTTTTTGTTGCGCTGAATACTGGCTGTGGCTTAAAGGGACACAGGGTGCAGAGGGGTTCAGTAGTAAGTGACGGAAATGTTCAGGAATAATTTCAACAAAGTTCCCAGATTTTTGTACAGTTTTCAGTCACTTTGGTTGTCATTCATATACACTCCTGTTTTCAGGTGTCTCTGTGGCAACCCTTCGCCATGGCTGTCCACCCTCACTCCTGTTCATTCACCTCCCACCAGTCCCCTTTCTTTCCCCCTCCCCCTGCTATGCCTAGCACCATATCTGATGTGAAACGTGTCAGTAACTGTGCAGTTAGTCTGTATTGCCGTGTGATGCTTTGATATCCATTTTTTAATAAAGGTGAACTTTTTTGGAGTGTTGCTATTCAACATTCTATTTCTTCCATTAGCCAGCACCCTGCCTGATTGCGGAGACAGTTGTTCTTAGGAGAGGTGATCACTTTGGAGCGGTGCACTCCCATGCACACATTAGTTCTCATGTCCCTCCTGGACCAGGGCTCTTTTCTCCCCCATGTCCAGCACCAGGTAATTTTTGTACACTTTGCAGTCACTTTGTTTGGTTGTCGTTTATATACACTCCCTGTTTTCAGGCGTCTCGGTGGCAACCCTTCGCCATGGCTGTCCACCCTCACTTATGTTCATTCACCCCCAACATTTTTGTACCCCACTGTGATATATGGTGGACTCTGTAACTCTATCATGCTACCCATTTTTAACCATGTTATTACCAGTTACCACTGTTTTAGGAATTGAGGCCACGATTAATTTGTATTCCTATTTGTATGGATATGGAAATTATGTGTGTAATTTTGTTATTTACGGAATATTAAATATCTCAATCTCCACCATTGTATTCATTTCAACCACGTGCTTCGTTCAAACTCCCACCCTCTTGCTCCTAATTTTAACAATATCATTGGCAGGGATGGAGGCACATGACCTTACCAGGCCATGGCCTCATTTAAAGTCCCAATGTTTCCCCTCCCCCTTTTCCCCAATTTTTGCTTCAAAAGGGATGGAAGCACGTGGTTGCAATTAACTGGTTCTATCTATTTAACTCATTCTTCATCTCAGTGGCCCATAGTTAACCCTCCCTGCTTTACCCATATATAATTTGTATTAGCTATTATATTGTTCTCTATCCCCTTGGTGACCCACCTCTGCAATTATTAGGCATTATATTTTGTGGTTGTGCAGCTTGTGGCGTGTGTTATGGCCTCCGTGCCACCCGGATTTCATCCTATTTGGCAGTTGCAATGAGCACCAAGGGACGTCCCTTTCTCCCTCCGCCCCTTGTGACACTCGAGGGGCGGATGCCCAGTCACTGTGCTTCGACGTCAGGCACCCCGGATGTGCAGCGTCCTTGTGGCGCTGCCTTACCAGCGGGCATTTTCCATCTCCACGAGGGCTGAACATGGTTGTGAGGGCGCCGGCCTTGGCACCTCCTCCCGTTCACAGTGCCCGTGTGTGTGACGTTGGGGGCAGTAAGGTGGCGGCGCGCATTAATTTATGGGCGGCTGCCCTGGTCGGGCCTGGTCACATGGGGCTCCTGGACACACTAGCTCTCATGTCCCTCCTGGACCCCCAAGACTCAGGGCCGTTTCACACCACAAATCACATAGGAACGCGCTGTGCGTTCCTTTGCAATTCCTATGCCTTCCAGGTGCTGTGCGATTTCAGCCCTTTCATTTTAATGGGCTGAAACCATGTCGGTCTGCACTAAGAGCTGTGCATGCGCTGCTTTATAAAACGCACAGCAACTGGATCGCATGGTACTGCTGATCAAACATTCTAGTGCAGGCAAACACTGCTTTTGCAACCTGCATTTGAGTTGTCATTAACCCCTTGCCACACACAAATAGGCGGCCTCTCTGCGCCTGGGCCTTGGCACATAGAGGCCACATATTTGCACGAATTGTGATCAGTAGCGCTGTGCACGCCTTGAGCACCCCCTTATCAGTTACCGGCGTCTAACTGAAAGCTCCTGATCACTGCAAGCGATCAGGAGTTTTTGGATCACATGACTGCCAGGAGGCACAGTGTGAAGAGGTTAAGTTGACAACCATTACAGATCGCTTTGGCAGTGCATTTTGAATGCAGTGTGGGAAATGCACACAAAACGCAGGTTTCCCTCACAGCATTCTGGTATAAACAGACCCTTAATTCGGATACACAGGATTTCACTATTTTTAACTATATAGCGCCTGCAAAACGCTCCAGTGTGAAAGGGGTCTTACTGATAACCGCCTCCTGACTTGGTCCCCCACCACTCCCCACCTCTGCTAGCCCAATGCTGCCAGTCTGACATGTCTCACATTCCAACCTCAATCAGTGTCCCCAATGTGAGCTACTTGCTGTCACAGCTTTCCTCTTGTACCACTGCAGCTCATATTCCTGGGGTCGGCAATGGATATGCTGGTTCTCCTGTCATGGGTGATCTGCTCAGGGTCTGCTCACTGAGCCTGTCAGTAACATCCTGTTCAAAAGCCTTTCAGATGCTGGGAGTGCAGGTCTTACATATCATTGTCAGGGATGGAGGCACATGACCTTACCAGGCCATGGCCTCATTTAAAGTCCCAATGTTTCCCCTCCCCCTTTTCCCCAATTTTTGCTTTTTATCTGCCTCCAGATGGTGGATGGAGCTAGTTGCCTACCTATGTTTTAGGCAGTAAGAGTCCCATTCATTTACTGGCCACCTAAACCAGGGGGGAGGGATAGTGGATGGCGCAACTACCCAAATATGGTCACAACCACAACCACTTGTTGACCCAGTAAGTGATTTAGAAGATATCTATATTCACTTTAATTCATTATTTCATATTGTCTTTCATCCACTAGATGGCAGATATCCAATTGGCCTGATGGATGGGTGATCGTATGGATGCCCAGGGCACCACTGGGGGGGAGATAGACATTTCTGGGTCTTCCTGCTGGCACCTTTGTCCTGCCATTTGCATTAGTGTGTGTCCATTTGGTGTATTTCATCCCACTGGTGCCCATCCGGCTGTTCCCTTTGAGTGGCCGCTGTTTCATCAGATCTGATGACTCATCAGAATTTGTAATGGAAGTGATGTTCCATCACCGCCATCTTGCTACACCCTGCACTCCTCCAAAGTAAGGATACAGTGAGAAGGTGGCAAGCGGACATCTTGTTAGACCCACCGGAGTCTTGCATTTCAGACTTATTTTTAACAGTAAACGGAGCTTATATGGTGAAATACAGGATTTAGAATTCTGTCACTGTTTACATGTTGAATTATAAAAGCAGCGACGTTCTGTCAGGTTAGCAAACCTGAGAGATCAACAGGCTTGCCTCTGCTTTTAAAATTTAACATCTAAACCCTCTGCCTTGAGGGCGATACATCCAAGTACATTGTGAGTATAATGATAAGACCGAATTGCTAATTTCTTTGATGGCAATAAAATTATGTATTTATAGGGACATTGAATCTAATACCCTGCACATTTTCTAGTTGTAGTATCATTGGGAGACCTTTGGCTTGTTTTATGCCTACAACCTCATTCTTGGATTAAAAAAGTCTGACAGTGATTTCAAACTTAGCTTTTGTAATTTTACTCAAGTATCCTTTGGATTTCTTATTAGTCAGTGCCAATTTGAGGTATGATCTTCTTCTTTTCCTGTGGCTTTTTTGGACACAGTTCAGTATATCTTCTATTAATTAATTTAAGGGTGTGTCTCTTCACCCTCAGGCAGTGGGTTTGTTATTTGAGCTCCTGTTTTCCCTTCTGTGGTCACTGATGCAGTATATGATGTTGGATTGTTAACAGATACGCATTTATTAAATAATAAGGTCAGGGGACTCCCCCAGTTCTCCCATTAATATGTGTGCTCATTTATATTATGAGTTTAAAGAGGACTTTCAGTCATTTTTTTCAACTTTCCACCTACTAAATCTTCTGCCCTTGTTGTTTTAACTTTGGATAGTTAAACATTTTTTTTTTCTGACAGTAAATACCTTATACAGCCCACTTCCTGTTTCTTATCTGGTAAAAAGCCTAGGCTTATGATATTATGCAAACCCTCTCTCTCACTCTTGTGAGAATTTGCCAGGAAGGGAGGGGGGGTGAGTCATAAGAGGCCAATGAGAGCTGCAGAGCTGAAGGTATGTTGCTGTGCTGTGTATGTTGCTGTGTGTCTGTGTAAATCCAGAAAGTGAACAGGCAGCAGCTTTAACTGCCCACAGTTAAAATGGCTGCAGCCAGACTTAGTGGAGGGAGATTTCTGCAGCATATTTGGCAAGTACAGAATCACGGTATATATAAAATAATATGCAAAGTGGTTGGAGGGAAGCTTCAGAATGGCAAAGATGTTTTTATTACAAATTATGTGAGCAGACTGCAGTTGCTCTTTAAATTACCCATATTTGTTTGAATAATATATGTCATGATTTAATGTTCCAGTGCATTTTTATTAATACTTTTTTGTGTTTATGTACTGTATCTGTATACTAATATATTGCTCTTTCGTAGTGACCTGGTATACAATATTCTAGCAAAATTTCCTTAGGAAGCCATAGTCTGGCAAAACATGTAGAGCTGAATATATTGCAGCAGTACTGTATATAAATAAAATTTCTTTCTCAATGTTTTTATGTGAAAAAATATGTTATTGATATCAATAACAATTTATTTGTGTGTTTGGCACCTTGAAAATCCCATAGTTACCTTCTTAGTCATTCGCTTCATTTGGTGCCCAGGGTAATTTCAGACACAAGCTTTCCTTCTTTATGGTCACATGACATTGACTAATAATGGCCATGGCCATTTTTGTGTAACTACATCACTGGGCATACTTCACCTTTATTCACATTTCTTTACATGCTTTACATTACAGTGTAACAATGGGTTTGGATGTGTCCACTGGTTGGCAGATTTTTTTCTTTCAGCAAATTGGTGGGTGTTGTTTATCGTGAATTGACACATTGGACACTATGATTGATGATGAATTTACATTGTGGGACTTTCTTTGTTTTTTGTTTGTTTTTTTGTTTTTTTAAAGTACTTATAAAGTGTGTGTAATAAATTACAATTTAATTTTTTTTCTTTGTGAATGAGTAGGGGTATTATGTACCCCTAACTCATTCACACAGGGGTTAAGGCTGGTATCTGGGGGTCTCCTTATTTTTAAATGGGGCCCCTGTCCTCATCAACAATGAAACCCTCGCCCGTTTTGAGGCCATGTGGCCTGGTATGGTTCAGAAGGAGTGTGAATTCTCATCCCCCAGTTCCTGGCCTGCCAGGATGCATGCCCGGATAAAGATCTGGTATTGATATTGGCAGGGGGTGTTTCACCCTTTTTGTATTATTTTTTGCATGGGGTTCCACCTTATATTCTTTACGAGACATACCAGACTCTCATCGAGGATATAGGGCTGGTACATATTTTTAGGGGAAAGTCTTGTCAGTTTTTTTTTTTTGTGGGATACCCATTAATATCTATACCATACCCTCATCTAGGATAAGAGTCTGCAGATGAAGGGAATTTCCAGTGACTTTTATGTAGTAGGTTGCATACATTATACAGATGTACCAATTCACAGGCAGGTTCAGGGCACACCCCCCCCCCCCCCCCAGGAATGTGTTGGGAAGTTTCAATGCCTCCAATCATGTTATTCAAATGATTTTTGCAATTATACTGTTGCCCTTTAAGCATTATTATAATTGCTGCTCTTCGCCAAATGGAATTTAAAAAAAAAATTTTTTGCTTTGGTACATTTTCCTCAGGCAGTATCTGCCCCCATGCCATTTGTTTGACAAACCCTTGCCTATTAGTCTAGAAAATGGATATTGTTTTTTTTTAACATTCATCTTCTATTAACATTATAACAAAGTATGGGAAGGGAAAATGGGACTTTAAATGAGGCATGTCATTGTGATTGGTAGAAATATATATGTAGATCTGAGAATTATTTTTAATAAATTTAATTAGTTTAGTGACACAATCCTCTAAGGGTGGTCCATGATATTTGTAGGCATAATGAATAAATTAACAAATAATATATCATTTTAAATATAATCATAAGAAAATTATTAACATGATAATTGTAATAATAAATTTAATGCAAACAATCAATCAATGGACATAATACAATAGATACAATTAAATGTATAAATACAATTACAGATCATAAATGCATAAATCACATAATAAATATGTAAACAGTAGATGATGATAATATTGAATATCATGATTAAGACTTGTCTGGGCACCCTTAGTTGTATACCAACACGTTTCAAGGCTGGCTGCCAATCATCAGGGGTAAGCTGCACATGTATACTGGAAAATCAAATAAACAAATTAACTGTTAATATACAAAGCCCTCCAATGAGAGTGAAATGTCAAATACACCCCCTTTCCTAAAAATACCTACAGAAAGATCCAGCTTCAGAAGGGGAATGGCATGGAGGTCCAGAAGTAATTGTCCCAACCGGGGTTAAGGCAGGATAACACCACCCCCCAAAAGAAATTGGAGAAAGGGCCAGGAGGAACAGCAGCCATGGAACAAACCAGACAGTCACGCCACATCTCCAAAAGATATCATGTGTACATATTTTACACCAAATCTGTGAAAAAATGTGAATGAAAACAAAAACTGTGAGTAAACTGAAAATGTGTGACACAGGTCAAACGTGTAAATGTTTACATGAGGGATTGTATGTGTGTGAAAGGTGTGTGTGTAGAGTGATCCCATATATGGGACCAAAGTATATGTGTGATGAAATGTGTATGGAGATTATGAGAGGAAATAGCACACCTAGAAAGAGTGTGCAAGTAAGCGACAAATGCAACAAAGAAAAATGTGTGTATGGGTAAATGAGGAAATTGTCCCACCCATGATTGTGTGTAAGTGAGCAGCAAATCCATGGCAAATGATATAATGTATGTATGAAAACGTGAATAAACCTACTATCTCCTGTGTGATAGGAGTGTGGCTCAAAGTGATCCCTTCCTTGAGATACATTTTGGAGGAGTGAACTGTCAGCTGGCCGCAGCTGATATTCCCCCGGTCCTGGGCGGCTCCCCGCCAACGTCATGTGATGCCGTCTAAGCAGCATATAGGGGGTGAGGAAACCCACCACTTAGGGTATAAAGTATCCCAGTAGGTGCCCGCCCACCTCCGCTGTGGCGTGAGGTGGAGGGACAAACATGCCACCATCCTGCAGGGTCAATTGGCGCCGCTCGTGGGGCACATTTGAACATGACGCAGATGCGCTGATGTCAGACCCCGCCACCATCATACGGCTGGGATGAACGGAGGGGAGAGAGCTGAGCGCATCACAACCCCAGAAGTGAGATGATCGAGTATCCAGCCCCGCCGCCCTTAGTCTGGTCTGGCTGAGAGATGGTAAAGGGGAGTATCCTTAAAGTGGAAGTAAACCCATCCATAAAGCATGTGCCGGAAATGTAACACTCCCATTGGTTGTGCTCTCAACCAAACTGTCAAACCATCCAATGGCTGGTGTCATAACTGATCACATGTGCAGCATCATGGCAGTTGTAGATTAAACAAAGATAAAGATGGCGGCTTCCTTGGCTGAAAATGATAGGGGGGTTTACTTACACTTTAAAAGATCACATAGGTCTCTATAGGTCCCTAGTTTATTGTTATACAGTGGGGCAAAAAAGTATTTAGTCAACCACCAATTGTCCAAGTTCTCCCACTTAAAAAGATGAGAGAGGCCTGTAATTGTCATCATAGGTATACCTCAACTATGAGAGACAAAATGTGGAAACAAATCCAGACAAAGACATTGTCTGATTTTTGAAAGAATTTATTTGCAAATTATGGTGGAAAATAAGTATTTGGTCACCTACAAACAAGCAAGATTTCTGGCTCTCAAAAACCTGTATCTTCTTCTTTAAGAGGCTCCTCTGTCCTCCATTTATTACCTGTATTAATGGCACCTGTTTGAACTTATTATCAGTATAAAAGACACCTGTCCACAACCTCAAACAGTCACACTCCAAACTCCACTATGGTGAAGACCAAAGAGCTGTCAAAGGATACCCAAAACAAAATTGTAGACCTGCACCAGGCTGGGAAGACTGAATCTGAAATAGGCAAGCAGCTTGGTGTGAAGAAATCAACTGTGGGAGCAATAATTAGAAAATGGAAGACATAGAAGACCACTGATAATCTCCCTCGATCTGGGGCTCCACACAAGATCTCACCCCGTGGGTTTAAAATGATCACAAGCACGGTGAGCAAAAATCCCAGAACCACACGGGGGACCTAGTGAACGACCTGCAGAGAGCTGGGACCAACGTAACAAAGGCTACCATCAGTAGCACACTATGCCGCCAGGGATTCAGATCCTGCAGTGCCAGACGTGTCCCCCTGCTAAAGCCAGTACATGTCCGGGCCCGTCTGAGGTTTGCTAGAAAGCATTTGGATGATCCAGAAGATGATTGGGAGAATGTCATATGGTCAGATGAAACCAAAGTAGAACTGTTTGGTAGAAACACAACTCGTAGTGTTTGGAGGAGAGAGAATGCTGAGTTGCAACCAATGAACACCATACCTACTGTGAAGCATGGGGGTGGCAACATCATGCTTTGGGGCTGTTTCTCTGCAAAGGGAACAGGACGACTGATCCATGTACATGAAAGAATGAATGGGGCCATGTATAGTGAGATTTTGAGTGCAAACCTCCTCCAATCAGCAAGGGCATTGAAGATGAAACGTGGCTGGGTCTTTCAGCATGACAATGATCCCAAACACACCGCACTGGGAAATGAAGGAGTGGCTTCGTAAGAAGCATTTCAAGGTCCCTGAGTGACCTAGCCAGTCTCCAGATCTCAGCCCCATAGAAAACCTTTGGAGGGAGTTGAAAGTCCGTGTTGCCCAGCGACAGCCCCAAAACATCACTGCTCTAGAGGAGATCTGCATGGAGGAATGGGCCAACATACCAGCAACAGTGTGTGACAACCTTGTGAAGACTTACAGAAAACGTTTGACCTCTGTCTTCGCCAACAAAGGATATGTAACAAAGTATTGAGATTGAAGTTTTGATATTGACCAAATACTTATTTTCCACCATAATTTGCAAATACATTTTTTCAAAAATCAGACAATGTGATTGTCTGGATTTGTTTCCACATTTTGCCTTTCATAGTTGAGGTATACCTATGATGACAATTACAGGTCTCTCTCATCTTTTTTAATTGGTGGCTGACTAAATACTTTTTTGCCCCACTGTACCTGAAGGGTTCCATATGTACTGTCACTTTAAGCCTGGCTCCACCCAGGAGTGATGACAAGGGTCAAGTGTAGCCATCTTAGAGCACATGTAAGGAAGCATAATAAGATATACCTGTCCTGAGATGCATGTTGGAGTGTACAGTAAGTACTGAAATAAACATCAGTTGTTCTAGACCACCAGAGTCTTGTGTCTCTCACAACTCGGAGAATATAACAGTGGCAACGAGGATGGGATTTACAAAGTGTCTATCAGTCTGAGAGAGACAAAGGCAGTGTGGATTGTCACCTAGATAAAAGCACTCACAGAGCCCAGCAGGAAGAATATCATTGATCGGCACATTAAGTGAATTTGATGGAGAACAGACATCCTGGAGTTCCTGGGTTGAGAGACCGGAACAGTATTTCAGTGCAAATGTCATCCCAGACAACAGGCAAATAGCAGTATTTCTGACAGTGGTTGTTGCTAAGACATATGACACTCTTAGGGATCTCTTTTCCCCTGTAAAACGAGCAACTAAGATATTGGCAGAGCTCCTGACACTATAATGCCGCGTACACACGAGCGGACTTTACGGCAGACTTTGCCCGGCAGACGGGATTTCGACGGACAATTCGATGTGTGTGGGCTCCAGCGGACTTTGTTTTCTCAAAAGTTGGACGGAATTAGATTTGAAACATGTTTTAAATCAATCCGTCGAAATAGAGTCCGGTCGAAAAGTCCGCTCGTCTGTGTGCTAGTTCGACGGACAAAAAGCCACGCTAGGGCAGCTATTGGCTACTGGCTATGAACTTCCTTGTTTTAATCCGGTCGTACGTCATCACGTACGAATTTGACGGACTTTGGTGGATTGTGTGTAGGCAAGTCCGTTCATTCAGAAAGTCCGTCGTAAAGTCTGTCAAAAATCCGCCGAGCAAAGTCTGCCGTAAAGTCCGCTCATGTGTACGCGGCATTAGAGGATCACTTCCAGCCTAAACCACTAGAGATTGCAGAAAGATTCTGGTTTTATCAGCGGCAGCAGCAGCCAGGTGAAGAAATTAAAGCTTATGTGCTCGCCCTTCACAGACTAGCCTCTACTTGTTCTTTTGGGGAGTACTTACCTACTGCACTGAGAGATAAGTTTGTCATGGGACTGAACAGTGAGTCTAGCCAAAAGAGACTGTTAACAGAGAAAGACCTTACCCTTACAAAGGCAATTTAGATAGCTTCAGTGATGGAAATGGCTGGGAAAGATACAGAAGAATTGAACTTCCAGGGCAGAAGGGAAGAGGTGAAACAGGAAGTTTTCAGAACAGCAGTCAAGCCAACTGCTGCAAATTGGAAATACAGACCCCCACCAAGACGGGAGCCAGCTTGCTACCATTGTGGGAATAGAGACCATGACCACAAAGTATGCCAGTTTAAGAATCAGACCTGTCATAATTGCGGTAAGACAGGCCATCTTAAACGAGTGTGCCGTAGTAAGAAGGTGCGAGATAAACAACCTCTGAACCCCAAGACAAAGACATATATAGTGGGAAGATATACAGTACATCATCATCTGAGTCAGAGGATGAGGAAGTGCTCCACAGATTAGACATACATTATATGCATTCAGCACCCTCTGCAATGACTGTAGAGGTAACCGTTGAGGGAAAGAAATTCAAGATGGATGTAGACACAGGAGCAGCAGTTTCAGTTATCACCCAGAAACAATGGAGACAACTTCAGACCCGAACCAATGTCCGCCAAACACCAATCAAACTGCAGACATACTCAAAGCAGATACTCCACCCACTGGGTTACGCAAAAGTATAGGTATTGTACAAGGGTCAGACAAAGAGACTGCCATTATATATACTAGAAAATGGGGGACCCCCTCTCTTTAGGAGAGACTGGATTGCTCACTTTGGTATGCCAGACATTGCCATAAATCCATGTAACACCGTTACAATTCCATTAGGGGATGATGAGGAATGGGTGGTGTCCCTGAAGCAGCGGTTCCCAAAGATCTTTGATGACCAGTTGGGGAAAATAAAGCATGACTGTGTGAGGCTCAAGCTGAAACCCAACGCTCAGCCTAAGTTCTTCAAAGCTCGGACAGTACCTTTTGCACTCCGAGCAGGAGTGGAAGCCGAACTAAGTCGGCTGGAGGAACAAGGTGTCATCTCAAAGGTAGAGCACAGCGAGTGGGCATCACCAGTTGTACCAGTAAAGAAAGCGAATGGGGACTTACACATTTGTGGCAGTTTCCGCATGGCACTGAATTCCCAACTGAAGATAGACCAGTATGCCCTACCCAGAGTAGATTACATTTTTGCCTCTTGCAGGGGGTCAAAAGTTCACCAAGCTTGATCTCAGACAAGCATATTTACAGTTTGAGGTCCATCCTTCTTCCCGCAAGTTTCTAACCATCAACACCCACAAGGGCCTGTATGAATACAATCGGATGGTGTTTGGTGTAGCCTCCGCCCCAGCCATTTGGCAATGAAAAATGGACGAGATTTTGGAGGACATTCCTTTCACGCAGTGCCTGCTAGATTACATGCTCATCACGGGATGGACAGAGCAAGAACATAAGAGGAACATGGAGCTTGTGTTGGCATAACTCCAAGAGCAGGGTCTAAAAGTAAACTTAGTGAAATGCCAATTCATGGTGCCTAAATTGGAGTTTTGTGGCCACCTTGTGGATGCGAAGGGTATACACGCCACTGAAGTCAAGGTTGAGGCTTTAGTCAAAGCTCCAGGCCCAACCAACGTCCAGCAGCTGGGATCATACCTTGGCTTGCTGAACTATTACCACAAATTCCTGCCAGATCTGGCACACGCCTTGTTTCCGTTGAACAAGCTTTTTTTAGAAACACTCCAGATGGGACTGGTCGGCTGCATGCCAATGTGCTTTCGAAGTTTCTAAGCAGAAGCTGTTGGAGTCACGCATGCTTGTGTACTATGACCTCCAGAAGCCTCTCACCTTGTGTACTATCTCACATCTTATCAGATGGGTCAGAAAAAACAGTGGCATTTGCCTCCAGGTCTTTGACAAAAGCAGAAAGCAATTACTCACACATTGACAAAGAGGCTCTTGCGCTGATATGGGCAATTAAGAAGTTTCATCTTTACCTGTATGGTAGGGAATTCACCATACTGACAGACCAAAAACCACTCCTTCAGATCTTTAGCCCTGACAAAGGCATCTCTCAGACTACTGCGGCCTGCCTCCAATGCTTTGCCTTATTCTTGGGAGCATACAGCTACAAAATGCAGTATCGCGGTCATGATGCCAATGCTAATGCGGACACAATGTCCCGACTGACAGGGACGTCGATGGACTCCTCTCCATTGTTCAAGAGTTATCGTTACACCAGCCTGTCCTTCTTGTCTTCTGGGGAGATAGCAGCCCATGCAGCCAAGGATACCTTTCTGAAAACAATACTCTCATGGGTACGGTCCGGTTGGCTTGCAACCGTCACACAGGATTATGAACCTTATTTCTGTAGGCATATGGAATTAACTGTGGCTGGCAACTGTGTTTTATGGGGAGACCGACTGATCATTCCACAGACCCTCCGGAGACACATTCTGAACTTGCTACATACTGGTCATCCCAGGGGCACACGTATGAAACAAAAGGCCCGAGGCTATGTGTGGCGGCCAAACCTAGACTCAGATATCACAACATATGTGAATACTTATGCCGGGTGTGCACAAATTGCAAGAGACCATCCTCCAGGGTGCATCCAGCCCTGGACTTGGCCCACGGTTCCTTGGTTTCGCCTACACTTGGACTTTGCAGGCCCGATCAAAGGACACACCTTCTTGATCCTAGTGGACGCCCATTCAAAATGGCCTGAGGTCATTCATGTTACTCAGCCAACGACTAAGGCAACGGTTTCCATACTGTTACATCTCGCTGTTACATTTGGATACCTCAGAGAAATCGTCACAGACAACGGTGCACAATTCACCAGTCAGGAGTTTCAGTGTTTCCTGACTGATCACAACATCAAGCACAAGTTGACCGTACCTTACCACCCGTCTACAAATGGTCAAGCAGAACGGTTTGTGCAGACTTTCAAATGCTATTTCAAAGCTACAGTGGCTGCAAGTAAACAACAGTCCCTGTCACCCCAGCAGCTGGACTCCTTTCTGCTTACAGAAACACACCACATGCAAGCACTGGGAAAACTCCAGCGGAACTCCTTCTGGGTCGGCAGCCATGAACTGTTTTGGACATGCTCCGCCCTCAAACAGTCCAGGAACATGTACTGCAGTCCCAAGACAAGATGGTCAAACACGACGAGCTCCCCCGGTTCACAGCTCAACAAAAGGTATGGGCCCGATCTTATGGGGCTTCCAACACTCGTTGGCTTCCTGCTATCATTGCGGAGACTTTGGGACCCAAGATGTATAGGGTCTGCCTGGAAGATGGTTCCATTTGCAGACGGCATGCGGACCAACTGCGTCCTCATTCTCAGCTGCCCGAATCCCTGAGGCCGGCTGAACCACCAGTGTCCCAAGGGTCTGCACCCAGCAGATCAGGATGCACTGGGACTGATGATTGGGGGGACTCTGAACTTTTGAATTCAGCTACAACAGAGCCCTCCAGAGCTGGTCCGGAGGACTGTTCACCCTCTGAGCTAGTTGATCCCTTCTTGGCCCCGCCGGTGCCCATTGTGGCTAGCCCTGTTTCCTCCAGTCACGAGTCGCTGGGTGCCCGCCCTCAAAGATACTGTCACCTTCCTGACCATTTTCAGATGCAAGACCGCTTTCGACGGGGCCGCCAAAAGCGATCCAATGCCATTTTATCCCCGTAGCTGTCCCTAGAAGCTTGGTCTCACATTTGAATGCGGGAGAAGTCCTGTGAATCGCCTGTGTTTGGAGGACTGTTATTGGACAGTTATTAGTTACTTTTTTGTGCCTGTTCTCGTTTTGTTTTTTTGTTTTTTTAGGGATGGATGGAAGGTGTTATACCTTAAGGGTTTCACATGTACTGTCACTTTAAGGCTGGCTCCACCCAGGAGTGATGACAAGGGTCAAGGGGCATAGTAGCCATCTTAGAGCACATCTAAGGAAGCATAATAAGATATACCTGTCCTGAGATGCATGTTGGAGTGTACAGTAAAACTGAAATAAACATCAGTTGATCTAGACCAGAGTCTTGTGTCTCTCGCAACTCAGAGAATATAACATTTATGTTATACTTGGTTATACTTGGTATTACTTGGTATCCATATACTTTGAATATGTTTAGTTCATATTTGTCTGCTAACGATTAATTTATTATTTTTCCAACCACCTTTAGAGACCTGTGTGATACACCTTTGACCTGTGTCACACATTTTCAGTTTACTCACAGTTTTTGTTTTCATTCACATTTTTTCACATATTTGGGTAAAATATGTACACATGATATCTTTTGGACATGTGGCGTGACTGTCTGGTTTGTTCCATGGCTGCTGTTCCTCTTGGCTCTTTCTCTGATTTCTTTTGGGGGGGGGGTATCCTGCCTTAACCCCAGTTGGGACAATCACTTCCAGACCACCATGCAATTCCCTACTGGAGCCGGGTCTTACTTGTTGGGTATACAAATAAGGGTGTCCAGACAAGTCTATTTCAATCATGAATTTCAATATTATCATCATCTACTGTTTACATATTTATTAAACTAATTCTCAGATCTACATATATTTCTATATATATATTGGTATATTTCTACCAATCACAATGACATGCCTCATTTAAAGTCCCATTTTCCCTTCCCTTACAATATATTTAGGGATGGAGGCATATCACTATTTAAATTAAGGTTGCGATGGGTCACTTTTGCTTCTAACTTTCCTTAGTGGGGTTTGGATTCAGCACTTGAACTTCAATGATGTTCTCTAAACCTGCCTCAAACAAGACCCAGGTAGGTTTGACCCATCCCTTAGCTCTGTGATGAAATTGTTCATGCATGTTGGACTCCTGTAGGAGAATGAGAGTGCCTGCCAAGGATGAGCTGGGAGACTAAGACCCCTTTCACACTGTGGTGCTTTGCAGGCGCCACAGCGCTAAAAATAGCGCCTGCAAAGCTGCTGCTGTCTCTCCAATGTGAAAGCCCCGAGGGCTTTCACACTGGAGCGGTGCGCTGGCAGGACGCTAAAAAAAGTCCTGCTAGCAGCATCTTTGGAGCGGTGAAGGAGCAGTGTATACCGCCGGCATAGCACTGCTGCAGCAGCGCTTTGCGGTGGTTTTAACCCTATCTCAGCCGAATAGCTCCGCGAAATTGACGGTAAAGCGCCGCTAAAAATAGCGGCGCTTTACCGCCGATGCACCCACTACCCCAGTGTGAAAGGGGCCTAAAGAACAAATGCAATGTGGGATAAATGGGTTAAAGCTTTGTAACTCCAGAATAAAGAGCCCCTGAGTGCTGCATTTGAGCTTGGGCACACTGTACATGTGTGACTTTGGGGGCTCCCATAAATGTTAAAGTGAACTTTTTTAATTTTCTTCCTTTTGGTCTTTTGGTATTTTAGAGGCAAAGTTCACCTTTACCTAAAAATATAAAATACACATATTTTTGCAGGTACAAATTGTGCATTTATGTAAAACAGGATCCTGTACCCACAAAACAGCAGATCTCAGGTGAAATGGCAGGCCCCTGCACACACTTTTCAAAGAAAGGATATGTCTGTGCTACAGAAAAGTCTCCTAATGAAAAGTGTCATTGCTATCTTTAAAGTATAAAAAATACTGTTGTGATTGATATCAATAAGTGACAACGCTATCAATATCTTACTGATATGGGTGGAACATGTGACATGTTCCAAATGTGAATTTATTGTTATTTAACATATTCCATTGAAGCATTTTGTTGTATCTGTTTAATAAGCTTATCACTTCCTGCGCTCTTTGCAGTGTTATCTGAAGCAATGTTATCAACCCTGTCCAGTTTACCTCTGTGAACTACAGAGTACACCTCCTTCCTTTTTAAAGAAATATGGATGTGTTCTATAGTCCTGTCCTAGGGGGATCATGCTGCTCCTCCATGGACACTGTACAGTGAGTTAGTGTTGCCACCCTTGGACAAGAAGCATGTTACTGGCATGTTAACCGGATGAAAATAAAGACAAAAGGCCTGAAAATAAAAACGAATGCAGCCACTGCAGCTAAGGTACCAGTAAACTGCAATAAATCTAAATGTGGGTTCTTGGGCTTAGATATACTTTAAAGTGTAACTCCACTTTTGAGGAAAAAAACACAGTCCCTTCTGTGTGATCAATGTACATTGCAAATACTTTAACAAACTTTGTAGCAAATTCCTACATGTTTCTGTTCTGAAGAAAAAAAAAGCTGTTTGCAGTCTGATTCCTGATTGGGAGGGTCTGGTTCACTTTCAGTGTTTTAATGAGAAAAGCTGCAGTGCATGCATCCCATTAAAAGTAAATAACCTTTAGGCTGGATTCACACCTATGCATTTTTAGTGCTTTTTGCATTTTGCAGATTTGCACTACAGTCCATTCACCATGTTTTCCTATGGAACACATTCTGTAGTGCAAATCTGCAAAATGCAAAAAGCACTAAAAATGCATAGGTGTGAATCCAGCCTTAGAGAGAATCTCACCAAAAATGAAATTTCTTTTGTAGGGAATGCCTAAAATACCACTTGCATCTAAATATTTCATTGAGAGCCAGTTCACAGTAGAAAGCATGCGTTCCAGTGCAGTCCTGTGCATTCTGGTTTTGACAGCGTATTTAGCTCATTGGGCTGCCAAACATAACAGGAAGCATAAACAGTAGTGCAAGTACTATTTCTCCAGATCACAGCACACCAAATTGTATGGTACTGCAGAACCAGTACCCGAGGAGATCCAAGACTCTGTGCAAAACCACTGCCCAGAGCAGGCAAGTATAACATGTTTGTTATTTTAAAAAGAAATGTTTTCCTTTTATGATGTCTCGTGTTGGATATCTGTCATGTATGAGTATAATGGAAGCAGCAATAACCGCAAAACGTGTCACTGACTTGATACATACAACAGTAATCCTCTTTTGTATGCAATAATTCATTTTATGTTCCTTTGCTTTTAACCTTTGTAATAAAATTATATCTGTAAGTCGTTTTTTACTTACATTTGATTGTTTTTGGTGTGTAATTTAAATATTGGTGGGCCACCCTTTTTTTGGGTTGGTTGGTATAGAGCTGTTTAGCCATATGACCCCCAGTGCTGCTCTGACAACCCCACATTATTTTCTACTATTTACTGGCCTGATCACCAGCTGAAATTAATAGGGGAAAAAAGCCTAAAAAAGAAAACAAAATGTAGCCGCCACATCAATGGATTGGCAAGCCTTAATATATTAAATTTGTGGTTTTGAGTTTAATAGTGATTTAAGTAACTACTGCTTACATGTTGTATCACAAACCAGTATCCTAGCTCTTAGGTTGGATTCACACCTATGCATTTTTAGTGCTTTTTGCATTTAGCAGATTTGCACTACAGTCCATTTAACATGGTTTCCTATGGAACACGTTTTGTAGTGCAAATCTGCAAAATGCAAAAAGCAGTAAAAAATGCATAGAAGTGAATCCAGCCTTAGAGGCACCACAATAAGCAGTAATGCATTATCACGAGTTGCGAGCTGCATGCAGGTGCACTAGGGTGCCAATCAGAATGAATAGCTCCACAGGGCTCCAACAAGCATACAGTAAGCAACAGAAAAGTGTGAATCAGGCTATGTGTTTGTGGTTCTTTAGTATAAGGGATATTTTTCAACATAGGAAGATTTTAGGTGAGCTCCTACATTTACAAGTTCTAAGTACCAAGAGTTCCATGGTGAAAAACTGCCAGCCAAATGAATCACCCTCTTTACTATACCTCGGTTAGCCAAATCTGTTTACACAATCCATACCAGAAGTCACCAGTCAACCAGTTTTAGTGATCTGGCGCCCATCATTTTCATGATCTTAGGTGTCAGGAATGGAACCTGGCTTAATTTTCTCTACTGCCGCCAGTCATTTTCAAGGTCCAAAAGTGTTGTGGGATCTGAGATCCCCTTTTGTATACTACTACTGCAAAAATAGGTATCTGAGTATAATTCTGGACTTCTGTCAGTTTGAAGAGGTTTCACTGTTCTCCTCTGCCCTTTCTCAGTAACAAGGAAATGCACTTACAGACATGCTACCCACTACAGTTTTAGAGAATGTAGTGTGTGAAAATGAGATCAGCCACTTTCAACTTACTGCAACCACCACATATGGCACAAAAATCATTTCACAGTCAAAGCATCTTAGATCAGCCATTTCCCTTATTCTAATGTTTGGTCTAACAACAACTGAATTTTGAGACCATGTCTGCATGCTACACTAGAAGTGTTCAGCTATATTCACAACTGTATCTAATGAAGGTACGCTACAATTGCATATTATATGTCATATACCTATTTCTTATGTTAGATAACTGAAATTGTACGGTTCCATTGCAGTCAAGTAAGCCAGTATAAGACATTACAGTAAAATATTATCTCAATATAGAGAAAATAAAATGAGGGCTAACAATAAAAAACTGTCCTGGACAGTCTAAATTATAATAGGATATCACATCCTATATTTTCAATTAACCTTTCTAAAACTGTTTGTAAACCTGACATTTTTTTTTTAATTTGAGACAATGATTTTCACAGTTATATGACAATATTTACTTAGCTGAACAACTAATACAAAAAGAGATACATACCAGATATGCATAGATAATTCTTGGGATCTTCTTTACTTACATTTGCAAGTTGCAAAACATGAACCAGTCTATCCCCTTTAATCTGAAATATTTCCTTCTCCAAGTTGTTTTTGAGCATTGACACCATAGTGCTGATGCAGGACTGAGAATAACAAAGATTGATGTATAGGCTGAGCCAATGCTTATGTAGCCATTTACTGTAGTATAATGATAATAATTTCATGTTGTTGTCTTTAAAAAAAACGCTCAATATTTTCCAAACCATTCAATCAATGCTTTGACAGCTGTGTAAAAGGAAAAGATGGAAAATGTGAACCATTACAACAGGATGTATGGAGTAATGCTGTCAAAACACACATTGGGGACGATTTACTAAACGTTTGCGCCATGAGTTGAGGCGCACTGTGAGGCACAATGCACATTTTCATATTTACGTTTGCGCTGGTAACAGAGCGCTAATCCCCATTTACTATAGCGATCTCAGCGCATGGGAGAATGAAATCTGAGCGCCACTATGGACATGGCGCACGGCATCTTCAATTCAATATTAACAGAAGATGGACGAGCCAATATTTTGGGGTGATGTGAGGAAGTTTAGTAATTGCCCAAGTAACAAATATGCCCAAAATAGAATGAGAAAGTAACTTTATCATAGAAAGCCTGCTGTGCCCGCAAGTACGTTTAGAACTGTGTGAGATCAATTTAAGCGCTGCACATGCGCAAACGACTCTTGCGCTTGTTCAAATGCGTTGTTCAAATCTTAGCAAATGTCAAGCAACGCAAATGCAATTGCGTCGGTTGAACGGGCGCAACTCTAAACTTGACACATTTTTTTTTTACGCTGGTTCACCTTTATGTATTTTTTTAAGGAGATTTGCACACAGGTCATGTTAGCATATTACGTTGCCAACATGTGACATGTACCTTGTTAAAATTATGTAAAAAGACTCTCGCTACTCTAGCTCCTCCTAAAAGGGCATTTAACCTTCCCCCTCTAATGCATATGATTTCCATGGGCTAGCTTTTGCTTTTAAAGGGGAACTCCACACTCCATTCTCCAATGCTCTTGTCTCCCCCCTCTAACCCATTGGATTTCCATGGGCTAACTTTTGCTTTTAAAGGGGAACTCCACACTCCACTACATTCTCAAAAGGATGTGAGCTGCTTTCACCAATCCAAACCACATCCTTTTTCAGAGCATACAACAGGGCCAGCTAGGAAAGGGGCGAGAAGAGCGATCGCCCAAACCCCTCCTAAACCATACAAGGCCACATGCACTCAACATAGCTGGCTGACTTTGGGGCATGTTGGGCTCAGCCCAATACCAACCACAAAGCACCTTGTACCCACTAGTTTAAAGGGGCTTTCCACATTCCGTAAAGCCCCCTGTCTGCAGCCCCCCACAACCCCAGCCTGGGGTTGTGTTGAAGAGGCCCTTGTCCCCCTAAATATGGGAACCAAGGTTTACTTTTGGAGTGCCCGAGCCCCTCCTGCCCTCAAGCATACACCCCCCTTCAATGGGCTGGCTTGCTGTGTGTTTGGCTAGGGGTTTGTTAGTGCATGGGACGGTACAATATTTTTTATTTTGGGGTGGTATTTTTCATGTGGGGTTTCTAATTTTAAGCCTTTACAGACCCAAATGGCCTTGTATGTATTGGGGGGCTATTTTTGGTTTGGGGTTAAAATCTTGCAGCTGCAATGTCTATTTGTACGTTTTCTCTAAAACCGTACATCTTTGAAGCAGCATTTTGGATACATGCTACAGATGCACCACTTTACAGGCAGAGTAACCCCCACCCCCCAAGTTACTAGCTTTCGGGCTAGTTCACTCCATAGAAACACAGTCCAGATGCGTTCCAGATGCTTTTCTGTATGTGCGTTTTTGATGCGTTTTTTATGCATTTTTGGTGCATTTATGATGCGTTTTTGGTGAGTTTATGATACGTTTTTGTTTCGTTTTTGATGCAGTCCAGTACTTTTTCCCACCTTCTTTTTTATTAACCATAAATAAGAACATGCTGTATGATGTGCTTAATTTTGGACAGGGGGGTGGCTTATTTTGTGCTAGCTGCATTTGGGTTGGTCTGGGCATGCTCAGGGACTTTTTCTTTTTTCTTTTTGTGCTTTTTGTGTGTGAACAGGACTTGGATATTTCTGGGCATGCTCAGGGAGTGTGTTTTTTGGGTTAGTAATTTAAGGACACCTTAACAGGTGTACCCACTTTGAAGTTCTGTCTCTACATTGGGTGAACTTGCATTTTGTGTGTTTTATGGACTGTGCATGTGTTTTCAATTGCCTCATAGCACACAAACCTATGTTATATAAAGCTTGCAGATAGCATTCTTTACCTTGCCCTGAAAAGAGGCAAGATTGTGTGATTGTCTGAATTTTTGTTTGCTGAGCTCAGTGGAGCGAAAGGGGATTCAGAACACCCTGCGGTTTCAGGTTATGCCATGTCATTTGCATAAAGTGAGTTTGGAGTTCCTTGTTCAGGATTTGCTGGAGAAATCAGTTGGAGTGGAACCACGTCACATCTATTGTATGCAGGACCATGCAGCACCAAGGTACTATGATGTTTCTTTTGTGCATAGCAACTTTTGCATGGGAGTAATTGAGAAGTGTAAGGAATAGGAGAAAGCTAACCATGAGTCTATAAGGCCTTTCATGCTATGGAGGAGAAACCATTGGTTGTTCACCTGTGTAACCCCTTCACGGACATTGTCTTGGTAGTGGCCTTTTTGAAGAGATACTGCTCTGCAGTGAAAGGAGGCTTCAGGCTGACTAATCGTCTGGGGATCTTTAATAGCAAATTAAAGTTTTTTATGTCAAGTTGAAGGTGGATTCTGAAGGGATTGGTGGAGTCCGGCATCCACCAACTAATTTTTCAATAGCAGTAAATAGAGGGTTTCTCTACTACACTGGTCAACCGACATACTGCAGAAGATGTCATAAGTTTGGGCATACCAGAGATGAATGTAATGTGGAGATGCACTGCCGGAACTGTGGGGAGGAGGGACATGAGGCTGGGGCTTGCTTGATTAAGCGGGCCTATTGATGTGGACAGCGTGATCATACAGTGGAGAATTGTCCAAAAGTAAGAAGGGCCTATGTCTCTTATGCTGAAGCTGTCAGGCGCACCGCTGAGAGTGGACGACCAGTGTCCACACAGGTGCTGTCTGACTCTCCTGAAAGACAGGAGGAGGAGGAGATGGTGGTGGAAGAGGAAGAAAGTGGGCACCAGGGTGTGGAGGAGAGAGTGAAGGAAAGAGTAGACGTGGAGAGGGCGGTGGAGGCTATGGAGGAGTTGGCAGCAGCCTTACAGTGGGAGCAGGAAGCCCAAGAAGAGGAGGTGGAAAAGATGGAGACACTGGGTGCCAAGACCAAGGTGGACGCTTTGGAGAGCCCTAAGAAGAGAAGGGCTAAGAAATTGAAAGTAGAGACAGCTGGAATTGAAACAAGTAACCCCTTTGAGGTCCTGGGGGATGTTGGAGTGGAGGTAGAATCACCAGCACTAAGTCCGTGGACTCCAGAAATTTTTCAGCCGGCCACATTTTCGCCTAGTCAGGAGTTTTTGGATGATGAAAGCGTTATGGCCCTGAGGAATGTATGTCAGTTTTCTGGCTTAAGTGATAGGTCTGGGGGTGAATGATGCACATCTTCATGTGAATGAGCATCAAGCTGGTGTCCCTCAATATGAGGGGTTTTGGGTCTCCTGCTAGACAGTGTGCCATTTTTGAGGACTTGAAGGTCAATGGAGGAGAAATCCCCTGTCTACAGGAGTGTTTTTTTGATCGACTGCCCAAGCCTCCGGAGTGGGTGGTGGATTACATATGGTCGGCAGTTGGGGAAAATAGGAATGCTGGGGTAGGCATTAGGAGTAGAGGTCTTTAAAATGGTGAAACAGTCAAGAAATAACTAATTGACCACAGGTGCCTTGAAACACAAACGTCCATAGATGGATGTAAATGTCCAACCGCACAGGAGGTGTAAGTACTCAAAGGGGTGGTGATGGTCTGATGGTTGTCAGAAAACACCTGGCATCATACAGCGACTTCCCAACCGAGAAACCGGGTCCCAATGGGTCATTCAGAGAAAATGCAAAAAAGCCTCTTACCAGATCCTGTGGATTCCCATGTCAGCGACAGGGAATCGCATGCGCAGTTTGTCACAAATGACGTGGAATGGGAGCTCAGGAATCGCCAATCTCTTGGATTGTGGTCTGTATGGATCTCGGCCGGCAACCGGATGGGTCCTCACAACGAACCGTCCTCACACCGAACCGTCCCAGCATGCATCAGAAGTTTCACAAACGAAAGGAGCAGTTGGAGGGACTGGATCTCATGCGGTAAATGTGGAAACAAAAAGAATGTGCCTCCACATGGTGCAGATAAAAAAGGGTGTTTTTATTGACAAAAACGACCATACACAAATAAAAGCATGATCACGGTGGATAAAAACAAATGGGCAACAAAGAGAGTGGTGTATGTACCCGACGCGTTTCGACCTAGGGGTCTTCAACAGGGGCATAGACCACTCACTCCAAGTTGCCAAATATATATAATAAAATTATTTAGAGAAGGACCAATCACAAGGGCTGAAAAACCAGGAGATTGGATTGGGTGAATACAATCACATGACTTGCTTAAATGTCTAGACATAAAGATCATACACAATTTCTATATAAATAAATGAATGACATTAAGGTGAAGCTCAGGAGACTGTATAAAGGTCTACAAGCAGAAAAATATATCACTCTATGATCTCTCTAACAAAAATAAAGCATTTAAAGATTAAATGAAAACAGCACTCCTCTGCTGACAGTCCGGCAGAATGTACCGCCCTGTCAGCCAGAGGAGCCAATCCTCAATAAGAAGACAAAAGGTGTTAAATAAAGCTGACCAATAGGCCGCTATGTATGAGCCGGCCTCTATCCCTGAACGCCCACATGACCAGTCTGTGTAGGAAATGATGTCACGTCCGTGGGCGTGTCTAACATCTCCCTCTCAAATGACTCACTGGGCCAATCAGAGAGCAAACATCCCACTCAACTCTGCTGCACATACAATCCGTACACCGCAGAGGGATGGGACTTAAATAAATACACGTAGCGTCCCGGCAATGCAATCCAGCAAGCAACGGACGCTGAATGAGACAAAACACCATCTCTATGGTGTCTGTGTAAAAAAAAGTGTTATGCAGCCGACCGAGACCCGATGACCCGGAAGTGTGCATAGAACTCCAGTGAACCCGAAGTGTATTGGAAGTGGGGACACATATAGTAAAATATAATGTGTTGGGAAATGACTAACTGAGGTGGAATCACATAAATGTGTAAAAAAATACTGGAGTGACATGTGTGAATGTCTCTTAAGGTCCATGTGTGTTAGGTGGGACTGAAATAAAAAATTAAAAAATTGAAAAATTATGTGAACACAAAATCTCCAAAACGCACATTGTAAAATGTGTTAAAATGAATCTATATGTGGAGGGAATGTGTGGATTTGTAAAGTGACCCAAATATCTGATAGTTATCCCTATGATCCCTTGACTGTAAAGAATCATCAGCATAGACCGAATGGGTCAATTTGGATTGGACCAATTTCAATTGGGTGAATAGATAACCCTCTAAGGTGCACCATATTTAAACTGTGTACCAGCTTGTGAATATAGGTGAAAAAAAGGGAGAGGGGGAGGGGGAAAAAATGTTGGAATAATGAAAATAAAAAAATATATAAAAATGTTAATAAAGAGAGGGAGGGACATGCATAGAGATGTGGGAGGAATTTAGGATAGGTTGATAAAGGAGTTGAGGTCCCACTCCACGTTTAAACCTAACGGGAAATAGGACCTCAACTCCCATATCCAATAAGTCTCGAGGCGTGACACTCCTCGGAGGCGGGACTCACCTCTCCAATGTGGGACAAATTTGTCGATCACCTGGAATAAAGTCCCGGTAGGGTCTTTATTATGGTGTTCCAGATAATGCCGGGGTACTGTATGTTTGTCCTTGCCTTTCTTGACACCTGCCACATGTTCATTGACTCGTATAGAGAAAGTTCTGATGGTACGCCCAACATACTGTTTGTGGCAGGGGCAAGTAATGAGGTAGACAATGTATTGTGATGTACAAGTTGTGAAGTGTTTCATCTGGTAAGTGAGGGAGGTGACTGTGGATTGGAAAGTGGTACTTTTTTGTCTGCCTCGAATGTTGTGGAGGCAGACATTGCATCTACGGCAGGGGTAATAACCCTGACATTCCTGAAAAAATGAAACTCTTTTGGGGGGGTCTATTATATTCGGAGCAATCTGTCCTTGAATGGACCGTGCTCCCCTGAATACAACAGCCGCCCGTTCAGGAAGAACTGACCCCAGTATATTATCATTTAAAAGTACCTTCCAGTGCTTTTTGAATATAGCTTTTACTTGTTTGGACTGAATGGAGTGAGTGGTAAAGAAAGCCCATTTGTGCATAGGTTCAGCTGTGGATTTGGGGCGTTCTGTCAAGGTGGATTCTCTATCAGTGGATAGTGCCCTATTGAGTTCCTCGTCTAGATGTCTGGGATCATAACCTTTTTCAATAAATCGATCTCTCAGAACTAGCGATTGTGACTGGAAATCAATAGCATTGGTACAGTTGCGTCGTAGTCTCAAAAATTGGCTACGGGGAACAGACTTGAGCCACTGCTCCTGATGGCAACTGTCAATGGGAATGAATCCGTTCCGGTCGGTGGCCTTGAAATACATGCGGAACTCCAAATGTTTGTCCACCACAAATATTTCAAGGTCCAAAAAATGTACACTGGTAGAGCTGGCCTCATAGCTCAATAATATTCCTCTATCATTAGAATTGAGACTAGTCATGAAACTGTCAAGTGATGTACGGTCACCATCCCATAGGAAGAGGATGTCGTCTATGTACCTGGCCCAGAGGATCAACTCGGATCTCTGGGCCGCATAGACGACATCCTCCCACTGGGCCATGAAGAGGTTGGCGAGGCTGGGGGCAAACTTGGCCCCCATAGCCACGCCCCTCTTCTGTAGAAAAAATTGATTCTGGAACCAAAAATAATTGTGTTCCGTTGCAAATATGAGTAATTGCATAATAAAATTACGCTGAAGGGAAGGGAGCTTGTTGTCTCTAGATAGGTGTTTCTCCACCGCCTCAAAGCCCAAGTGATGTGGGATGCACGTATAAAGTGCCGCCACATCTGCTGTGACTAAAAGCATCCCTTCTGAAACTGAAACAGGTTCCAGTAATCTAATGGTGTCTCTAGTGTCCTTAAGATAGGACTGCGTGGAACGAACCAACGGTTGTAAATAAAAATCTACGTATTTACCAATACGGGCTGTGACTGAGTCAATCCCGCTGACAATAGGTCTGCCAGGGGGATTGACTGAGTCCTTATGGACTTTAGGAAGATAATAGATAGCTGGAATGCGTGGGACTTGTGGGACTAGAAAACTTTTTTCCTTTTTGTTTAAAATCCCTAGCGCATAACCTTCCTCAATAAGTTTGACCAAAGCCTTTTTGAAAGGTGTAGTGGGGTCCGTGGGAATAGGGCTGTAAGTGTTTGAATCGTTAAGGATTCTATACATCTCTTTAAGGTAATCGACCTTATCAAGAACTACAATCCCGCCCCCCTTATCCGCTGGGCGGATTATCAGGTTCTTTTTCTCACAAAGAGATCTGAGGCCGTTTTTTATGTCTGATTGAATAATTTGTCCCACATTGGAGAGGTGAGTCCCGCCTCCGAGGAGTGTCACGCCTCGAGACTTATTGGATATGGGAGTTGAGGTCCTATTTCCCTAAATTCCTTCCACATCTCTATGCATGTCCCTCCCTCTCTTTATTAACATTTTTATATATTTTTTTATTTTCATTATTCCAACATTTTTTCCCCCTCCCCCTCTCCCTTTTTTTCACCTATATTCACAAGCTGGTACACAGTTTATATATGGTGCACCTTAGAGGGTTATCTATTCACCCAATTGAAATTGGTCCAATCCAAATTGACCCATTCGGTCTATGCTGATGATTCTTTACAGTCAAGGGATCATAGGGATAACTATCAGATATTTGGGTCACTTTACAAATCCACACATTCCCTCCACATATAGATTCATTTTAACACATTTTACAATGTGCGTTTTGGAGATTTTGTGTTCACATAATTTTTCAATTTTTTAATTTTTTATTTCAGTCCCACCTAACACACATGGACCTTAAGAGACATTCACACATGTCACTCCAGTATTTTTTTACACATTTATGCGATTCCACCTCAGTTAGTCATTTCCCAACACATTATATTTCACTATATGTGTCCCCACTTCCAATACACTTCGGGTTCACTGGAGTTCTATGCACACTTCCGGGTCATCGGGTCTCGGTCTGCTGCATAACACACTTTTTTACACAGACACCATAGAGATGGTGTTTTGTCTCATTCAGCGTCCGTTGCTTGCTGGATTGCATTGCCGGGACGCTACGTGTATTTATTTAAGTCCCATCCCTCTGCGGTGTACGGATTGTACGTGCAGCAGAGTTGAGTGGGATGTTTGCTCTCTGATTGGCCCAGTGAGTCATTTGAGAGGGAGATGTTAGACACGCCCACGGACGTGACATCATTTCCTACACAGACTGGTCATGTGGGCGTTCAGGGATAGAGGCCGGCTCATACATAGCGGCCTATTGGTCAGCTTTATTTAACACCTTTTGTCTTCTTATTGAGGATTGGCTCCTCTGGCTGACAGGGCGGTACATTCTGCCGGACTGTCAGCAGAGGAGTGCTGTTTTCATTTAATCTTTAAATGCTTTATTTTTGTTAGAGAGATCATAGAGTGATATATTTTTCTGCTTGTAGACCTTTATACAGTCTCCTGAGCTTCACCTTAATGTCATTCATTTATTTATATAGAAATTGTGTATGATCTTTATGTCTAGACATTTAAGCAAGTCATGTGATTGTATTCACCCAATCCAATCTCCTGGTTTTTCAGCCCTTGTGATTGGTCCTTCTCTAAATAATTTTATTATATATATTTGGCAACTTGGAGTGAGTGGTCTATGCCCCTGTTGAAGACCCCTAGGTCGAAACGCGTCGGGTACATACACCACTCTCTTTGTTGCCCATTTGTTTTTATCCACCGTGATCACGCTTTTATTTGTGTATGGTCGTTTTTGTCAATAAAAACACCCTTTTTTATCTGCACCATGTGGAGGCACATTCTTTTTGTTTCCACATTTACCGCATGAGATCCAGTCCCTCCAACTGCTCCTTTCGTTTGTGAAACTTCTGATGCATGCTGGGACGGTTCGGTGTGAGGACGGTTCGTTGTGAGGACCCATCCGGTTGCCGGCCGAGATCCATACAGACCACAATCCAAGAGATTGGCGATTCCTGAGCTCCCATTCCACGTCATTTGTGACAAACTGCGCATGCGATTCCCTGTCGCTGACATGGGAATCCACAGGATCTGGTAAGAGGCTTTTTTGCACTTTCTCTGAATGACCCATTGGGACCCGGTTTCTCGGTTGGGAAGTCGCTGTATGATGCCAGGTGTTTTCTGACAACCATCAGACCATCACCACCCCTTTGAGTACTTACACCTCCTGTGCGGTTGGACATTTACATCCATCTATGGACGTTTGTGTTTCAAGGCACCTGTGGTCAATTAGTTATTTCTTGACTGTTTCACCATTTTAAAGACCTATATTCATTTGTACATGCGCTGCATTTTTCCTTATGCCTATTTTGTTGTTTTTGTCAAACTGTATGCAGCAGCTTTCATTCATTTTACTGGTTAGCGCGGTGTTTTCTATTTACCTCTGGGGTAGGCATTATAATTACAAATAGAAATATTGGCATTATGTCTCTTGTTGTGTTAGTGCCAAGAAGATTAATTATGGCAGATTTAGTTTTGTTTAACCAGAAGTTTAGTGGGAAGGAGACCTAGTGTGATCATGGTTGATTTTAGTACGATCTGATTTATGAAAGATCGGATAGGAGTAGCGGAGACTAAGTTAGATGTAGGTAGCACTATGCTGAATGGGGTAATTCAGGACTTGCATCTCAATGATGCTCATACTGTTCTTGGTTTGGTGGATCCATATTTCACTTTTTTTTCACTATTCTCGGTTACAAGTCAGGTTGGCTACATTATATTCATTTAGAAAATGGGCTATGACATGGCCAATGAAATAGACCATGTTAGGAAGAGGATTAAAGAGGTATTAACTGAAAGAGGAAAACAAATTATTTTTCAAGCGAGAGTTAAACACCTGGAGCAGGATGAAAAATGTTCTAGATTTTTTTTCAAGAAGGTTTGTAAGGAAAAAGGAGTGATTGAGGGTGTGTACGATGAAGAAGGTAGGGAATGTAAGGGAGAGAATGTGCTGAAATGCGTGACTAAATTTTATGAACGATTGTATGAGGGAGTGTGTGTTGATGAGTCAGATACTATAATGATTGATATGGTAGAGGATAATTTAGATGAGGATGATACGTTTTTTTTGCAGAAAGCAGTGAACGAAGAGGAGGTGTGGAAAGCTGTGACAAGCAAGGGGGCTAATAAAACCCCGGGAGGGGATGGCTTACCAAGTAAGTTTTTTAAATTCTTTTGGGAAATTATTAAGCGGGATGTGGTTGAGGTATTTAGTTACATGATGAGGGAAGGCATTATATCCGAATCTATGAGAGAGGGGGTAGTGGTATTAATTTATAAGCAGGGGGATAAGATGGATATTCGAAATTGGAGACCTATCTCCTTACTAAATTCAGACTACAAGGTCTTTGCAAAAATGGTGGCGAGGAGTCATAAGTAGGATGGTTAGCAAGACGCAGGCCTGTGCAGTGCCGGGTCGAATGAATTCGGAGAATTTAATTTTAGTTAGGGATATAATTAATTTTTGTAAAGATCGGAATAGTTTGATTATCCTGACATCATTTGACCTTGAGAAGGCATACGATAAAGCGAATCATGGGTTTTTGTGGGAGGTTTTGAAGCGGATGGGTATACCACAGCTGCTCATTAATGAAATAAAAGGGTTGTATTGGGGGATCAGTAGTCAGGTTCTGGTTAATGGGAGTTTGGGGTGGGCTTTTTTGGTTAAATCTGGGGTGAGACAGGGTTGCCCCCTGTCCCCTATTCTCTTTATTTGTTTTATTGATCCACTGTTAAGGATGATACAGAGGGATAAGGTGGTGAGGGGCTTTTTGGTGCCTGGGAGTGGGGGGGGGGGAATTGTGAAATATTTAGGTTATATGGATGATGTGCAGCGCTAAAATGAAAAACAGCAATATAAAGTCTGTGAATAAATCAATCTGACCAATCATGAGTGATGTGACTTCATGCTGACAACTCAGTGACTTTATGTGATCCCTCCACCAATGTAAAGGATGGCCTCTCACCTTAGGGCAGGGACCCTTTAATCATAGAGGGTCAAAAGCACTTTTCCTTACGGGTCACATGTAGATGATTCACCGCAGATCCAGATTGGTCAAACAGCAGCACAAGGACAAGCAGTTGGCAGCATAAGACACTCTCCCAGCATATGAGTTTATAAATAAGGCACTCATCCAGTGCCGGATAATGTAGCATGTATAGAAAAAGATGCGAGATGACCGCGGGTGACGTCACAACGCTTCCTTCCTTCCGAACGCGTTGCGTCCCAATGGGCGGGGACGTCATCAGCGGATACGAAAGGAGCGTGGACACCCGTGTAATATACAAACTCCATTACCATAGCGACTCCCTTCATCAAGCCACATAACAAAAGGGGCGGAGATCACTATGCAGGGATGAAATCCCGGAAGTGTCCCCACTCGTAAGAAATAGGCAAACGGAAACAAATAAAAATGTTATAGTGTAAGTTCACAGCCTGTACGGCATAAAATATCCACCATGGTGGCAAAAGGAATGCTGGCAAGCGCATAACAGGAGGTAATAATCGAACCCCAAGCAGACATGTAGGGCAATAAATATTACAGGAAATATAAAAATATATAATAATATATATCTGCATGTATTAATTTATAAAAAGTCGAAATATGTGTTAAAATATATATAAAAAAGTAATCCGCGACCATCTATTGCATCAACAACAAACAATAAATAATCAACAACAATTCAAATAATCAACGATCAGTAATAAAACAATTGATATCAAAATCGACATTTAATCCATCAGGGCAAAGAACATGGGTTTCATGTATCCAATAAGATTCCCTTTTGCTCAACTGTCGTATAAAATTACCCCCTCTCCAGTGTTTGGTGACCCTCTCGATACCCTAAAATTTTAAACTTTTGGGGTTCTGCTGGTGAAATAATTTGAAATGTTTAGACACGATATGGGTCTTGAGACCCTTTTTGATATTATTGACATGTTCCGCAAACCTAACGTGTAGGGGTCTCAAGGTTCTGCCAATATATTGGAGCCCACAACCGCACTCCAACATTCTTTTGGATAACTTTTTCGAATTTACGGTAAGGGGTAGTGGTGGAGGTGGTGGTTCTCGATCGTACATTCATGAGGGGGGTCACTCCCGCTCCTCCGACCAATATAATTCACCACAAGATCCTAGGGTTAATCAACATCATCAAGGAAGAAGAGATACTTACAATAGGGATAGTCTCTATCCATCTTATGATAGAACAATTCCTACACACAATAAGTTTGCTCCACTCTCTGATCAGGTTTCTTACGATAGAGGGGATTTTTTAGACCAACGAGGGGAACAGAGATACCCCCCTCCATTCCATCAACCATTCCCAGAGGAACGATGGAGACAACCTGTACCTTATACACCTCCAAATCTGGGGCCCCCCCCGAAAACGAAAAAAAGAGAGGAAGGAGAGGGGGTAGGCGAACATAAAAGGCCCAAACTTCATTAGGTGTTGGTATATATAATCTCAGTAATGTCACCCTTAATGATGATGAAACTAGAGTTCTCGATCGAGGTTTGAAATTTGCACCTACCAAAAATCTCAATAAATTTGAAACTTATGTTAGCATTCAAAAATATATTAGGACTCTCAACGTGAAAAAATATTTCCTTTCCCACCCAAGTCAGGGTTTGAGATTGACGGTGCAGGATCACTCGTCATTACGGAATAGATCAATTTTTAACCCTCCCATTGCGGACAATAAATATCTTGAGGTTTTTAAAAACATGGTTTCAAATGATTTGGATAAGCTTACAATTAAGAAAATTTCTGACCCATTATCAATCAAACGTGGTAATAACTCTCTATCAGATCACAAAAAAATAGTGATCCACCCTGCAGACAAGTGGGGGCCTTGTGACTCTCAACAAGGAATACTACCAATCTGAAATGCGTTGTTTACTTGAAGATCGTGACACTTATAGTATCCTCAATAAGGACCCCATGCTAGTGTTTAAAGATGAGCTACATGTCATAATAGAGGATGGTAGGGATCAAAAAATCCTTACTAAAAAAGAATCAATGTATTTGGACCCCTTATTTTGCAGGACTTCCATTATTTTTTTTTTTACCAAAGATACATAAGGACAGGGGTCTTCAAACTGCGGCCCTCCAGGTGTTCAGGAACTACAATTCCCATCATGCCTAGTCATGTCTGTGAATGTCAGAGTTTTACAATGCCTCATGGGATGTGTAGTTCTGCAACAGCTGGAGGGCCGTAGTTTGAGGATCCCTGCATAAGGATATCACTCATCCCCCTGGGAGACCCATTGTCAATGGGATCGATTCTGTTTCTGCCAGGTTGGGACAATACATTGATTTCTTTCTGCAGCCGTTGGTTATGAAAACTCCAGCTTTCTTGAAAGATACTAAGCACATCATACAAATTTTAGAAACCTTTGAGTGTTCCCCTTCCACAATATTAGTCACTGCGGACGTGAGTTCGCTTTATACAATAATTAATCATAAGGATGCTATGTCCTCGGTGGAATGGGCCCTCTCCTCCTTTTCCCTGTCATTTAAACATCAGGAATTTCTCCTTGGTTGTCTTGGTTGTCGAGGAACTATTCCTGGTACAACAAGGAATTCTATCTACAAACCAGGGGAGTGGCTATGGGGGCACGTTTTGCTCCCAGTGTGGCTAATATTTTTATGTCCCACTGGGAGGAAGAGGCTGTATTTTTAAATCGCCCCCCTGAACTTGTCTGTTATCGAAGATTCATAGATGATCTCATCATGATCTGAAAGGGGGATCTAAGCTTTATGCCTTCATTGAATCTCTTAATAATAATCATAAAAATATATCCTTGACATGGACCATTGATCCTGAAAAAGTTGTTTATCTTGACTTGGTCATTAGTGTTGACAACGATCGTTTTAAACTTACCAACTACTTCAAACCCACCGGTCGTAACTCTTACATTCCCCTGGGGAGTTGTCACCACCGTTCTTAAGGTTGTGCAACATCCCCAGGGGACAGTTCGTTAGATTACGTTGTAACTGCACTAATGAGGATGACTTTGTTACTCAATCTCATGTTCTGGTTTCTCGGTTTGAACAAAAAGGTTATGATCAACATAATTTAGAAGATGAAATCTTGAGGGTTAAATCCATGGATAGACGTTTATTGGTCTCTGACCATAATAAAGTTTCTAATGGGGATAACCATAATTTTAAAATGATTTTAGATTATAATGTGCAATACCGTAAATTTGAAAAAATTATCCAAAAGAATTGGTCTACTTTAAAGCAGGACAAGGTTTTAGGTCCTGTTTTACCAGAGCGCCTGCAGTTTATTTATAAAAAAGCTCCCTCATTAAGAGATCGCCTGGCCCCTGGTGTCCTCAATCCTCCAGTTCCTTTTACTGACAGATTATTCTCATTCTTGGGGGGTTTCTATGCCTGTGGATGGTGTATTCCATGTAAGCATTCTAAAGGAAACATCAAAAAACGAAAAAAGTTCCTAGCATCAGCCACCAATAGAAAATATGACATTAAGCAACTTATCACTTGAGATACGGTGGGGGTTGTCTATATGTTGGAGTGCGGTTGTGGGCTCCAATATATTGGTAGAACCTGGAGACCCCTACACTTTAGATTGGCGGAAAATGTCAATAATATCAAAAAGGGTCTCAAGACCCATATCGTGTCTAAACATTTCAAATTATTTCACCAGCAGAACTCCAAAAGTTTAAAATTTTGGTGTATCGAGAGGGTCACCAAACACTGGAGAGGGGGTAATTTTATACGACAGTTGAGCAAAAGGGAATCTTATTGGATACATGAAACCCGTGTTCTTTGCCCTGATGGATTAAATGTCAATTTTGATAACAATTGTTTTATTACTGATCGTTGATTATTTGAATTGTTGATTATTTATTGTTTGTTGTTAATGCAATAGATGGTCGCGGATGACTTTTTTATATATATTTTAACACATATTTCGACTTTTTATAAATTAATACATGCAGATATATATTATTATATATTTTTATATTTCCTGTAATATTTATTGCCCTACATATCTGCTTAGGGTTTGATTAATACCTCCTGTTATTCGCTTGCCAGCATTCCTTTTGCCACCATGGTGGTTATTTTATGCTGTGCAGGCTGTGAACTTACACTATTACATTTTTATTTGTTTCCGTTTGCCTATTTCTTACGAGTGGGGACACTTCCGGGATTTCATCCCTGCATAGTGATCTCCGCCCCTCTTGTTACGTAGCTTGATGAAGGGAGTCGCTATGGTAAGGAGTTTGTATATTACGCGGGTGTTCACGCTCCGTCCGTATCCGCTGATGAAGTCCCCGCCCATTGGGACGCAGCGCGTTCAGAAGGAAGGAAGCGTTGTGACGTCACCCGCGGTCATCTCGCATCTTTTCCTATACACGCTACATTATCGGCACTGGATGAGTGCCTTATTTGTAAGTGCAATACCTGTGATTTTAGCTAATAAACTTATATTTTATGGAGAGCACTATGTTGTACTCTTTCTGTTTCATATAAACTCATATGCTGGGAGAGTGTCTTATGCTGCCAAGTGCTTGTCTTTGTCCTGCTGTTTGACCGATCTGGATCTGCGGTGAATCATCTACATGTGACCCATAAGGGAAAGGGCCTTTGACCCTCTATAATTAAAGGGTCCCTGCCCTAAGGTGAGAGGCCATCCTTTACATTGGTGGAGGGATCACATAAAGTCATTGAGTTGTCAGCATGAAGTCACGTCACTCATGCTCGGTCGGATAGATTTATTCACGGACTTTATATTGCTGTTTTTCATTTTAGCGCTCCACCACCTGTTTTTTATTGTTTTTTATAGGGATTTGATTTTTGACCCTGGTGTTTAGCTGCTGTGTCTTCATTTACATATTTGCACTGATTTGTTTTCTTATCTATATGGATGACGTGGTGGCAGTGTGTCAGTCGGTGGTGGGCGTAAGAAGGGTGAAGTTACTTTTGTCTATTTTTTGTGTATATGCGGGAATGAGTGTGAATTGGAATAAGTGTAGTTTGGGTGGGTATGGAAGACAAGAGGAATGTGTGGATGATCAGATTGGGAAGGTTGAGGATGGAGTGAGGATTTTGGGTATTGTGTTTGACTATGGAATGAAAGGGAGAGTGTGCTGGAATGAAGTGGGAGAAAAGATAGCCAAGAAGTTGAGGTTTTGGTGTCTAAGAAAATTGTCGATTTATGGGAAAGTTTTAGTAGTCAAGGCAGTAATCTTACCTTTAATTTTGTATGCAAGTAATATCTTCCCTCCTGGGGAGATAAGATTGAGGAAAGTTAATAAGTCATTGTTTACCTTTTTATGGGGGTCGAAAATGGAAAAAGTCAAGAGAGAATATGTGTGTAGACGTGAATGGAATGGTGGGTTGAGTTTTCCGAATGTGAGAGTGTTTGTGTTAATGCATTATTCGTTTTGTGTGGTGAAAGTGTGGGTGGTTGTTTAGGAGATGGGGGTGGTTGGGAAGGGATTCAAGGATACCGGTGGCTTACGTGGTGGCACGCGACTACTGGGTATTGGAAAAGTTTAGGGTAGAGTTTAAGTTGGCAGATTTAGGAAAAGGGGAGAGGGATAAAGTGAAGGTGAGAAAGTGGTTGATAGAGAATGAGTATATGTGTAACCTTAGGGGAGTTAATGCGTCAGTGGCTGGGGAAGTATGGAAGAAAATGAGTATATATGGGGTGACAAATGTGCAGAGACAGATAGTATGGATGAGTTTGCATGAATGTTTAGCTACAAGGCTATTTATGAAAAGGAGGGATTCGCGTGTGTCTGATATTTGTCCGAGAATGAATTGTGGGGGTGTAGAAGACAGTGAGCATGTGTTCTGGGGGTGTGGTGTAGCGAAAGATGTGATCAGTAAGAGTCAAGATCTGGTGAAAGAAATAACAGGAGTGAAGGTGAGTGAGTGGAAAATGATGATGTATGGCTTGGGGAAAATGGAAAAAGATAAACAGAGAGTATTGTGGTTAGTGTTATGTGCATTAAAGGAAGTGTTGTGGGATGCACGCAACTTGTATGTATATAAAAATGTTTTGTTAGACAGTAAACAATGTATAGGATTATGGCTAAGCAAGCTATACTTTTTTTTCGTGTTGGATAAAAAGAAGGGTGTGGATGCCTAAGGCATCTGGAAGTTTAAAAATGGAGAATGTTGATTAAAAATTAAGTCTCTACCAAGATGATGCAAGACCTTGTTGGAGACAGTGCATGGGCGTCAAGCTGAATAGTCTCTCGAGAGTTTTCTGAAGTGGAATTAAAATAAAAAAAGAATTAAAAAAAAAAGAGTACATTTGGGTGTCCTTATCGAGTTTGTAACACGTGTATTTTCGCTTTGTATTTTGTTTATGTCTTTGCAAAGCAGATGTGTTTTTGAGCAAGTTTTTTTTTTTACTTTGGTTTATTGTATTTTTTTGGGTGGGGGATATTTTCCCCAGAAATGTTTTTGATGTTGTCAATGTGTGTCGTTTGTAGGTTGTTCACTTTGATTTAATTGTCTGTGCTGCATTATTTTGCAAAATCTTTCTCAAGATGTTGTGACTAATGTTTAAATCCCTAATAGATATTCATTTGTGGGCGCAGTCCTTTTAACTCCTGCTAATTTCCAGCGAAGAATGGTCAGACCTCAAAACCATATTGTCTCAAATTACCATACATGTGTTTTTTTTGCTTTCCTTGCTCTTTTCCAAGTTATGTTTTGCTGACCAATAAAATTTGTAGCAAATGTTTATGTTTTATGTGTTGTTACTTTTCGTGCAACAGATTTTCCAGCTGCAGCCTAACAAGGCTGATTGGCATGACAAAACAAAAGGTGTGATTTGTCTACAAGCTACTTTCCTGTTGCCTTCATGGTAGCATACAGTGGGGCAAAAAAGTATTTAGTCAGCCACCAATTGTGCAAGTTCTCCCACTTAAAAAGATGAGAGAGGCCTGTAATTGTCATCATAGGTATACCTCAACTATGAGAGACAAAATGTGGAAACAAATCCAGACAATCACATTGTCTGATATTTGAAAGAATTTATTTGCAAATTATGGTGGAAAATAAGTATTTGGTCACCTACAAACATGCAAGATTTCTGCCTCTCACAGACCTGTATCTTCTTTAAGAGGCTCCTCTGTCCTCCACTCATTACCTGTATTAATGGCACCTGTTTGAACTTGTTATCAGTATAAAAGACACCACCTGTCCACAACCTCAAAGTTTCATACTCCAAACTCCACTATGGTGAAGACCAAAGAGCTGTCGAAGGACACCAGAAACAAAATTGTAGACCTGCCCCAGGCTGGGAATCTGCAATAGTCAAGCAGCTTGGTGTTAAGAAATCAACTGTGGGAGCAATAATTAGAAAATGGAAGACATACAAGACCACTGATGATCTCCCTCGATCTGGGGCTCCACGCAAGATCTCACCCCGTGGGGTCAAAATGATCACAAGAACGGTGAGCAAAAATCCCAGAACCACATGTGGGGACCTAGTGAATGACCTGCAGAGAGCTGGGACCAACGTAACAAAGGCTACCATCAGTAACACACTACGCAGCCAGGGACTCAGATCCTGCAGTGCCAGACGTGTCCCCCTGCTTAAGACCGTCTGAGGTTTGCTAGATCCTTATTTGCAAATTAAGAAAAAAAAAAAAAAATTATATATATATATATATATATATATATATATATATATATATATATATATATATATATATATATATATATTGTAACATGGGGTGGTGTTTGTGTGGGTCCCTAACACACATTACACGCCCCCATATGCATGTCACTGGCTTGCCTCCTGGGATGTGCGTCTTATATCCCAGGAGGCACAGTCCTTCATTGAGAAAGGAAAGGGATGGGCTTAGCGCAAGGGTCTTCAAACTATGGCCCACCAGTTGTTCAAAAACTGCAATTCCCATCATGCCCAGTCATGTCTGTTAATGTCAGAGTTTTACAATGCCTCATGGGATGTGTAGTTCCGCAACAGCTGGAAAGCCGTAGTCCTGATCACTCTAGCATGTCTTGAAAAAATGTGTTTTCTCATATGCCTTGTATAATGCCCAAGAAATATCGTTTGGAAAATACAAGTGGGTCATGGCACATCTACATTCCAAATTTGGCACTTAAGATGATTATGCAATCTGATTGGCCAATCTCTGTAATCGATATTTCGGCAAAATAGGTAATAGGAAGATGCACTGGAACAATGAATTCAAAGTATAGGAAATCAATCAGGCTCTTGCACTAAATCTAATTCTTTTAAAATCTAACTGATTGCAGTGTATGGTCACCTTTAAAGATCAAGATCAGGAAATATTAATTTATTGGGCTTAGAAACACTTCTCTGTTCTTTGTAATGTATTGAAAGATTTGGTTAAAAATAGAAAAAAACACATTTCAAAGATGTATTAGAAGTAATAGGAATGAGATTAGCATCAAAAGGGTTAATTCACTGAGAGCACCTACTAATTGCCTAACAAGACACATCCAAGGAGATGAAATTAACCAAATGTATTGGGCGTGCGATATTATCAATGAGAAAACTGCAGTTACCCTAGCACCAGTTGCAGTTTACATATTTATTATCGCCTGCGTGCGCCAGTTCGCACATTTAATCAATTATTTTTCCGGCGCACCAATTAAGGAGTGAACTGGCGCAGCGTATTCATCTTAGTAAATCACCCCCTGTGTGTGCTGTGTGAATGCTATAAAGTTTTTTTAATGGATTTTAAACATTTGACATAGGCGAACTTTCCAGATTTCCTAGGCAGCTGTTTAGCGGTTCAGCTGCGATTCATATGCGGTTCAGATGCAAATTTTTGGAGCCGGTAGCCACCAACGTCTTTAACAATAGCTGGTTGTTAAGGAGCGGGCCGGGAAGCCGGCCACCGCATTCTCAATGACAGATGACTCATCAGGTGCAACCTGGGGAATGTAAAAAATTGCTGGCAATAACAAATTGTGAAAAAAAAAAACGGCGTGGGAGTCCCTCCAAATCCACCAGACCCATAGGTATTTTGAGGAGAACCCCCTCGTCAAAAAAAAAAAAAAAATCCATACCAGAGCCTTATCCAAGCATGCAGCCTTGCAGGCCAGGAAAGGGAGGGACGATCAAGCCACATGCCTTTAACATGGCGGGGGGGTGCTCCTTGTCCCCATGTTGATGGGGACAAGGGCCCCTTCCCCACAACCCTGGTCGGTGGAGGTCTTTGGGCAGGGGGCTTATCGAAACCTGGAAGCCCCCTTTATCAAGGGGGCCCCCAAATCCCAGCCATCCTATCGGAATGAGTATGGGGTACTTATTCACCAAAAAGTGTCAAAAAGAAGTGCCCCCTGCCCCAAAGTTTTAAAAACATCAGTTTTTTCAGGAGCAGTGATTTTAATAATGCTTAAAGTGAAACAATAAAAATGAAATATTCCTTTAAATATCGTGCCTGGGGGGTGTCCTTAGTATGCCTGTAAAGTAGCGCATTTTTCCAATGTTTATAACAGTACCACAGCAAAATGACATTTCTAAAGGAAAAAAAGTAATTTAAAACTGCTCGCGGCTGTAATGTATTGTCGGGTCTCGGCAATATAGATAAAAATCATTGGAAAAAAACGGTTCCCCCCAGTCCATTACCAGGTCCTTTGGGTCTGGTATGGATATTAAGGAGAACCCCACACCCAAGAGGGACACCTGCGAACAGCATCCCCTTCCCTGTCTGGCGGCAGCCTGGAGGCCGGCCCCTGTACTATCTGTCCTGCATTTGCATCAGATTCATGTGAGATGTAGCGCGGTGCGGCGGAGGCCGGGTGCCATCCCTTGAGCCAGATTGCTGAGGGAGAGCTTGCCAAGTCATCATCATCACCATCATCATCATCCTCATCTCTCATTCCAGGATTTGTGAGCGGGCATCATCCCATTCTTTTGTAATAGACACTGTATACAGACACCATTGTCTCTATTCACTACCTGTTGCCTAAGGTACCGAAGGATAAAACCATTCATCCACATAGACACTGTATACAGACATCACTGTCTTCATTTACCACACTGTTACTTGTATTTCTATAGGATACAATACCATTGAACCAGCAGTCACTGTGATTTCATTTGCATCTTGCTAACACAGGAAGAGTCTGTTTCTTTAACCACTTAAGCCCTGGACCATTTGGCTGGCCAAAGACCAGAGCACTTTTTGCGATTCGGCACTGCGTCGCTTTAACTGACAATTGCGCAGTCGTGTGGCGTGGCCCTCAAACAAAATCGACGTCCTTTTTTCCCCAACAATAGAGCTTTCTTTTGGTGGTATTTTATCACCTCTGCGGTTTTTATTTTTTGCGCTATAAACAAAAAAAGAGCGAAAATTTTGAAAAAAAATCATTATTTTTTACTTTTTGCTATAATAAATATCCCCAAAAAATATATAAAAAAATCATTTTTTTTCCTCGGTTTAGGCCGATACGTATTCTTCTACATATTTTTGGGAAAAAAAATTTGCAATAAGCGTATATCGATTGGTTTGCGCAAAAGTTATAGCGTCTACAAAATAGGGGATAGTTTTATGGCATTTTTATTAATAATTTTTTTTTTACTAGTAATGGCGGTGATCAGCGATTTTTACCTTGACTGCGTCATTATGGCGGACACGTCGGACAATTTTGACACATTTTTGGGACCACTGGTATTAATACAGTGATCAGTGCGATTAAAAATGCACTGATTACTGTAAAAATGTCACTGGCAGTGAAGGGGTTAATGTGTGTTCTACCTGAAGGGGGATGTGGACTGTGCAGGGAAACTAACAGATCGCTGTTCATACTCTGTGTGAACAGACAATCTGTCAGTTCTCCCCTCAGAGAACCGGAAACTGTGTTTTTACACACACAGTTCTGGGTTCTCTGTGTGCCCCGAGCGATTGTGGGAGCCCGACGGTGATTGAGACTGCCGGGCACTCGCATCAGCTCGGGAGTGAGCAGGGGGGGGGGGCGCGCCCCCTAGTGGCCACAGGCCAAAGCGACGTTACATAACGTTGTTTCGCCCAGCCGTGTCATTCTGCCGCAGTACAACTGCGGTGGCTGGTCGGCATGTGGTTAATTATTACAGCCAAGTCAGTCAAGTTGCTTTGCTCTACTATTCAGGAATATCTTCACTTGCAATTTTCACAAGGCTAACAAAAGAATTGCTTCTTTATATTATAGGACTACTTCAAACCTCCTTACCCACTGCAGGGATTGCCTTTACTGTGCTCATTGAGCTTGAACTTACCTAGAACCAGGGCTTTTTTTCAGCGGGAATGCGGGGGAACGCAGTTCGAGCACCTCCAGCACTGAATGTATTCTATGGCAAGGTGTGCTGGAGGGTCAATTGATACTGACTGCTGGGGGATCTATTGTCACTGGGGATCTATTTATTGTGGGGGTCTATTGTTGCTGAGGTGGTATTTTGTTGCGGGGGGTCCATTGTTGCTGGAGGAAGGACTGTCGATGTGTGTGGGGAGATCTATTGTTGCTGTGGTGGGGTCTGTTGCTGCTTGGGTGGGGTCTATTAAATTCCATACAATTTAGTAGCACAAAATGATACTTGGTTCTGTACTCTCTAAGAGGAGCAGTACTGGGAGGTGGGTAGGGGGCGGAGCCAAAAAACAGTGCTCGGAGGTAGTTAGGGGGGCAGAGATGAAGGGTGACTCATAAGGGGGTAGTTCCTGCACCTGTTCTCTGAGAAAAAAACCCTGACTAGAACTCTCTGAAAAAGCAGGCTAAATTCCATTGCAGTTGACTAATATTGAAGATTTATGACATTTGCATTTAATGTTTGCGCCTATGTGTTGAGGGACAGAAGGGAGAGGTCTGACAAAGCTAAAAGCCATTCCTCTACCCTTCTGCTGTCTGTTCATATAGGCTAGGTATTCGCATAGTTGTGAAAAAGTACTGTCTATATTCAGATATTTTTTGTATTTACTTGTTTGAGCTTTTCCATTTGATTGTCACTTCATTTCTGGTAAAATTCAAACTAGAAATGCTATTCTGATGCATAAATCAAAGTTGGTTTCTTTCAATTGTCATTATTCTACTAAGTAAACAAGTTCAGTAAACAGATTGTGGTGTACCTTTTTCATTGTTGTCACTCACTGAAGTAAAACAATATCTGAACCCAGGGTGTCAGAGGTGGCGGAGGACTTTCAGGGTCGGGGCAACCGGTGGGGTACTGATTCTACCAGCGGCCCTCACGAGGGTAGTGCTACATAATATATGATTAAGTTTGAAACACAAAATCATAAATTATAATATAATATATATATATATATATATATATATATATATATATATATATATATATATATATATATATATATATATATATATATATATATATATATATAATTATAAAAAAAATAATAATATAATAATAATAATAATAATAAACTGAATTTCCCTACGATTCACTATCGCTCAATTCTGCAAGTGTTCTAATTTACTATCGCTGTTTTCTAGCTGGTCTAAAACCACTTTTGAGGTAAAGGGACACTTTTTGGTTGCTATGGACAATCTCCAGTTTCCAGGCAGAAAGAACAGTATATATAATATTAAAGCTGCCCATACACGGATCAAAATTTCAATCAGTGCGTGGCTGCCCCTTGTTCCTCCTTCTGTCAAAGGGACATACTGCAGCCACTGATCAGTGTGTTTTGAAAGCAGTGGGTGCAGCTGTCAGAACACAATGCCCCGGCAGGGGAGAGTCCTCCATCCACCTTGTTTGTGTGGATGGATAAATCTGTAAAGCTGTCCATACATGGTTCCGTGTTTTTTTTTGTTTTTTTTTTTCCTTTCATTCAGCAGGCTGAACAAAACAAACTGAATCATTTCGTCCATTCACACATTACTGTAGAAGTGGACAGGGGAATCTTTCCCACTGCATTATTGTATTCTGGCAGCAGGGGGACTCCCCCCACTATCAGAATACACAGATCAGCACTTTCAGATTATTGCCTGCAGCGCTGGTTGAGCTAGTTATATCCCACAGGGCGATTGAACAGTAGTTGATTGGTAGATAAATTACCAGAAAGTAGAAAATAGATCCTGCAGCGCACATCAAGGGATGGAGGATCAAAATAATGCAGCAGCCACACTGAGACGGATACATCCCCCACTAATCTAAATAGCACAAATCCAAATGGTTTCAGTCTACGTTTCCTTAAGAGCATAAGTCGCTCCTTTACAATTACTTCCACTAGTAGTTTATTAATCTTGCACAAAATACATAAATATGCTTTAAAAAGTCACTTAAATCACTTATAACTGGGATAACCTAAAAATTAAATGCTGAAATGTGAAAAACCAATGAGGAAATCCACCATTCAAATATAGTTAAAGAGCTATTAAAACAAAAAAAAATTTTATTAAATTGCAGCTCACCAATTCTTAGATGTGGTGGCTACATTAGTTTTCTTTTTTTAGACTTTTTTCACCTGGTGATCTATCCAGTAGATCTGTTAATTTTTAACGTACCAAGCTGTCCAGACAAAGCAGCAGTTACAGGGATGAGACCAACCATTTAATATTGACAGGGGTGCTTACAATGGTCAGATTTTATTCATTTATGTAAAATCTTTATCCTAAAAAGAAAAAAACGTTTATTAACTGCTTATTATGTGTTAGCTGGAGTTCAGATTCAATTTGTTTTTCAAGTCCATCTAAATCGGGTGTAATCTGGGGTGACTAAGCTCTTGTGGTAGCTACATTTAAAACTGAGATCTCGTCTCATGTTAAACCCTGTGTTCTTTTTCCAACCATTTTCACAGTGGCAAAGCCTCTTTAAAATTATGGACAGTCTCAAGGCACCCCATTCTAAAATGTAACATGTACAGCAACATCCACATGTAAGACACCCAATGTTAGAGTTGATTTATTCTACCAAAGCAAATAGAGATTTTTTTTTTTTTAATTTTTAAGTTATCAACCTGGCAGAGAACCAGAACCTTATAAGTATATAGAAAAAGTGCTGCACTCTGATAGAGTACATCATCCTATATAACCTAAACATACAGTAACAAAAGTGCATAAAAATAAATCTCCAGTGCACATATTGTAAATATCTAGTGCACAAATAAATATGTCCAATACAATTACTGTATTTATTGGCGTATAACACTCACTTTTTCACCATGAAAATCGGGTGCAAATAGCATGTGCGTGTTATACACCAATACTTCAATTTTAGCTGCCTCGGAGGGGACAGGGAGGGTGGCGGGATGAGCGCCGTCAGATTAAATACAGTGAGAATCTCCTGTTTACATGGCGGCCTCTGTAATAGAAAGTCCCGTCTCCTGGGCCGCCATTGGACCCTTGTTCTGTCTATCATAGGAGATTCTCACTGTATGTAATCTGTCGGCGCTTGTCCCGCCCCCCTCCCTGTCCCCTCTAGGCTGCAGATGGGCATTGATCAGACTGCACTGATGGCAGTGGTGAGGCTGCTGCATTGATGGCAGTGGCGAGGCTGCTGCATTGATGGCAATGGTGAGGCTGCATTGATGTAGACTAATGAGGCTGTATTGATGGCACTTGTGAGGCAGCAGATGGGCATTGATCAGGCTGCATTGATGGCAATGGTGAGGCTGCAGATGGGCACTGACCCTTATTTTGCTTCAAAGTTCCTTATTAAAAATTTTAGTTTTTTTCCTGAAACTTTCCTCTTAAAATGAATGTGCGTGTTATACGCCTGTGCGTGTTATACGCCGATAAATACGGGTAAGTATCCAGTGCATTAATTAATCCGGTGGTACAGTTTATCTTCTGAATTTTACACTCCACCCAAAACTGTAAATTCTTTTGGCATTCTACACTGTGGCCACACCACAAAACACCCCAGGTGTGTCCAAAAAGTGCTTTATACCACCAGGGGTTAATCACTCAGGCGTTTTAATGTGACTTCATATCCATGGTGCAATTAAACTCAAAAAATAAACAGCGCTCACCACTCACAGTGATCTCTTTTTAATAAACGTATTTAAATACAGGAATAAAAGCACTATGGAATAATATATCCAGCCAAGCTCATAAGAATGTATTTTGCCACTACTTGCTGTTATATCTGTAATCAGTTACCGCTCCACACAACGACATCACTTCCTGGAGGCACTGCTATAAGTGTTGTGATGTCACCCATAGCTCCGCCCAAGTGATATCACAAAATGCATTATATTACCCAATTTTTGGTAAAATATGAAAGATGAGGCAACACCAACTAAATAGATACCCAATATGTCAAGCCTTAAAATTGTATGTGCCTGTGAAATGTTGATGCACTTCAGTAGTTTCTATAGGCAACATTTTAAAACTTTCTAAAGTTGACCAGTTTAAAGATACCCATAAATAATAGGCCTAGAAGTATTGCTTTCACTCTGGCCTGTGCAGTGATATGTAACGTGTAGCGCAACTGATATTTTCATATGTAGGCACCCTGACATATATGCTTATGTTCCTATGTGTGCGTACGTGGGGACAGAGTGGGCTCAATTTTTCGGGGGAGAGTTCAACTACTTGGGTTTAACTTTATTTTTTTACACTTTTTTAAAAACTTTATATCACATAGGGGGATCAAAAGTCTCCAATATGATACAATTTTGTTGTGACAGGTTCTCTTTATTGACACATCAGCAGTCTATTAGACCTGAAATGTTTCACCTGCGCTATATTGAAGCTAATGGAGCGCACACTGCGCTCCATTAGCTTCTTTTCCGGCCACAGCAGCCAGGAAAAGTGACAAGTGACTGGGATATACAGGGGAACCGGTTAACCAATGTTTTAAAAAAGTTATCACACTATGTTGTGCTTTCTGTTTGTTAAGATGGCTAGGAGTGGAACATTCTGATAATCCAGAGGGGGGAGCATGGAAAGAAGAATTCCCTTTTACCAAGCACTACAGGCCCTTTTTAAGGTCACGTTTGTTCCACTGAGTGATTTGTGTACATACAGGGAGTGAGACTGCATTTTCTTTCCAGTGAAAACCACAGCGTGGTTGAAGTTTTATTATTGGTTCTTAACACACACTTTGAGAAGTGATTTTACATTGTCAAACTGTTTCCGTTTGGATCATTTTATTTTTTTTGTTTTACTAAAGGCAAATACACTGTTCACTTTGCATAGTAATGTTCTATTTTTAAATAAAGGACAAAAAGCAGCACCAATCTGATTTTAGAAATATCATAGGTACAAGTTTATTCCACTAATGCACTCACTGGAAGGTAGTAAAAGACAGGCACATCAAATGATGTCAGCCAATGGGTTGCAGAGATCCAGGTCAGCATCAAACGAGGCGCGGTGTCATCACACCCGGTGGCGTCAGTGGTTTCTGGTGTCCTGAGCTGGGTGGAGATGGCGCAGGAGGAAGCTCCTTCGCCAGATCGACTGACGAAGGAACACGCATTTGCCCCGAATGCGTGCACGGCTCAGCCTCCTCCCACCAGAGACCTCCCGTTGACTGCTTCCTCCTGCGCCATCTCCATCCAGCCCGGGACACCGAAAACCACCGGCGCCGCTGGGTGTGATAATACCGTGCCTCGTTTGATGCCGACCTGGATCTCTGCAACCCTTTGGGTGACCTCATTTGATGTGCCTGTCTTTTGCTACCTTCCAGTTGCATTACCGACGGAATAAATTTGTACCTATGATACCGCTACACTCAGATTGGCTGCTTTTTGTCCTTTGTTTCTATATCCCAGAGTCTCTTCTGCTCTTCAGCGTGCTGCCTCTCCTGGAGCATAAAGATCTTAATCCCATTTCTTGTGGCTACCACACAGGACATATGAACCTTACCTGGATTATTCCACATTACTAAAAGTCTTTAATTTTTTAAATTATATATATATTTCAAGTCCTTTTTCCCTTTCCCACCTGATATCCGGGCCAATTGTTCGCTGCCTACTCACTACCATACAACACTGTATATGGTGATATACACATTATACCACCAAATAGAGGTGTCGTTGCTTTTGCCATAAAGTATCTGACATGACAATTATTATTTTTTGTTTATGTTCTATTTTTAGGCTTTTTTTTCCTTTATTTTCACCTGGTGGTCCTGTCAGAACCAAAAGTACCACACATGCTACTGAATTTTGCGCAATACATTAACAAGTGGGATTAACACCATAAAAGTGGTGCAGCAGTTTTATTGAATTCCCCCCACTACAGTAACTTTATTTACAGATGCTCAAAACAGAGAAGTCAACGTATATCCATTTAGTACTTTGATGGTATGTCCATAGGTGACAGAGCTATGTGAGTCGGGTATGGCTTCTGTATAGTATACGTTTAAACAATATCTGTATCCTGTATCTGTATCCTTTTGTTCTTTGTATATATGTGTCATATACGTTACGCAATTTGACATTCATGTATAATAAATTCTTACTTTCACGTTGTGCTTGAGCCTGCCTCATTTCAAGTCCCATACTCTTTTTTTTTATTATTTTTTGAATTTAGATTAGGGATGGAGGCGCACTACCCCCTTTCCTTGTGTGCTTCATTTAAAGTCCCAGTATATGGAGATATACATTCCACCCCCACCCCCTTTTTTTGCATGTTGAAACCAGGATGGAGGAAGAGCTTCAACACAATGGGTGGCATGTACCTACCTCTTTTTATGATTATATATTTACCTTAGGGATAGACGGGATTCTATCTTATGACCCCCTACCCTCTGGATGTTTTTTACTGTTTATGTATACTTGCGTTGCGTGGTTTTTATATGTGACCCCTTTTTACATATTATTGTTCCGTAGTTATTTCATCCCTAATGGATGTTGTTCATCGTGCCTGCTCTGCTCTGGTTGCCCTCTATCTTTCCTTCCCCGGGAGCCGCGATTTGCATTAGATGCCGCCCCCTGCCACCCTTTGGTTTTGACGGGTGTCATGGGGCGGATAGCCTTGTGCGTATCGACGCTACGCACATGCCGCACCAGTGACGTCCTCTTTGGGCTCCACTTGGTTATCTTGGCATTTTTCCATCTAGCTGATGTGCTTGGAATAAGTTTGGCGGCATTGGCGGGCAGACGCTTCCCGCCCGTCATCACGCTTGTGTGACGTTGGTACGTGTCTGCCCTATTTGACCGGCCCACCTGGGCGTCCCCACTCACAGTTGACTAGATGACCGGTTTGCACTGCCTGCTTCACATCACACCAATACTCGGTATCCATTACTTAAGGGCAATTCCATATGTCACGGTCTCTCTATACTCTTCTACTTCACTCTCCTCACCTTACACTTATATTGATTTTCTATGATCATCACCTAACAGGTGTATCTCTTTTCACGATTCTCTTAATGCTACTTGTTCACTCTTTTCCTGGTTTATGCATATTTTTTCACATTTTCACGTTTTCACTCTACATGTAATCTTTTCTGCACATTATCTAGTAAGTGTATTTTTACCTACGTTATATTTTGCAATTCGTCACTCTTTTTCACTTTCTTTCCTCCATGTATTCTAATCTCCTCTGCGCCTGACAGTGCTGCCGGGTTTATTGTATACAATACTTTTCATTTATCTTACAGATGTTACTTGCCATTATTGGCACAATATACTGTATTTGTTCACTGGCTGGGGGCCTTTCAGTGTGGGCCTGTTGTTCCGGGCGGACCTTTGCACCTCAGCTCCCGGGGAGGCTTGATGTGGTGACTACTGCATACCAGGATTATTCGAGTTCAGCATTCCAATGGGATGTAAGTTTGTGGACTTGACCATCTCTTTTTGCTATATAAACCTCCTTACATACAATATTTTCTATATCATGGGCCTTTGATTTAGAACAACTTTTATTATTTACAGACATTCAGCATCTGCTCCTGATGAGTCAGTTTACCAACAAAACTAGTCAAGCTTTTGCGGATGTAACCCCTCACACTTCCATCAATATTTTTACAATAATATATGAATTTACTGTATATTACTAGTTTTATTTCATCATACCTATGAAATATGTACAATTGTTCCCCTGTTATGGTAATCATGTTTTACATTCTGTTTATATATATGATATGTATTTTCCAAGATGTCTGCATATGCATTGAGCAATTATTTGTCTTATACAACGTTACGCAATTTGACATTCATGTATAATAAATTCTTACTCTCACATTGTGCTTGAGCCTGCCTCATTTAAAGTCCCATAGGGTCCTTTCACACTGGGGCGGAGGCGTTGTCGGCGGTAAAGCGCCGCTAGCGGGCGCGGTTTTACCCCCCTGCTAGCGGCCGAGAAAGGGTTAAAACCACCACAAAGCGCCTCTGCAGAGGCGCTTTGCCGGCGGTATAGCCACGCCGTCCCATTGATTTCAATGGGCAGGAGCGGTGAAGGAGCGGTATACACTCCGCTCCTTCACCGCTCCGAAGATGCTGCTAGCAGGACTTTTTTTCCTGTCCTGCTAGCGCACCGCTCCAGTGTGAAAGCCCTCGGGGCTTTCACACTGAAATTAAAGCAGCGGCACTTTCGGGTTGGTTTGCAGGCTCTATTATTAGCGCAATAGCGCCTGCAAACCGCCCCAGTGTAAAAGGACCCATACTCTTTTATTATATTTTTTGTTTGTAGGAACTGGTGAAGGATCCTCTCTACGGTACCGTGCAAAGGGTTCGATTTTAAAAGAAATCAAGTGTGTAATTTCAGTCCTTTATACTATTAGTTCCAGTGGCAGCTCGTGTTTTTTATTTTTTTCGGGGGGGGGGGGGGCGGCAAACAACCACCCCCGGCAGCTGGCGGTACCTCAAACTCCCCCAAGTGGCAGAGCATTGGGCGGCATCTTACCCCATCTAGGTGGCGGGCATTGGGTGGCGGGCATCAGCTGGCGGGCATCAGGCGGCCAACATCGGGCAGCGGCTCCTGTGTCCTTTCCTCCATAGCTCCTCCCCTCCTCCTAGGCATCCAATAGGATCGTCTGTCCTTTCAGCCAATCGGGTTTCAGGTCTCACAACCCATTTTCTGATTGGCTGGGAGGAGGATCAGTGTTAAAATAGCAAATATTCATTCGCTGTTGCAACACACCTGGACCTGGGTGTGAGACTTTGAGATTACCATACCCTGTGCCTTAAAGGAGCCATTCTTGGTAGGCATTTTGTGCACAGAAAAGTGGCATGCGGAGTGGCATCACAGTTTTGCACTTTATGGATTGCATTAATGTGAGTTCAACTGCCCTCTTGGTATATTCTCGCTTGATCAGCCCTGCAGGCAATAGGCTACAACTCTGATCTGTATATTCTGTTGCTGGGCGAGTTTCCCCACTGTCACAATACAATAACACAGCGGGAAAGGTTTCCCCATCCATATTGACTTTAGGCTCACACTTCTGGGTTTTGCGAGGGAACGGCGGACTATTCAAATTAATGCGCTGCTTTGCCTGCGTCTCCTCCCCCCAAAAATGTGCATGCACCTTTTCAAAAACACAGCCGCAGGGAAACGCATGGTCAAAAAAACCATGCGATTTCCCTGCGGTTCTCGCACCTGTAATCACGCGCGTGCTGAGATGCGTGGGGGTGCCGTTCAGAATGAATGGCAGCACTGCAACTCTCTTAACTTAAGAGCAGCACAATTTGGCTGCGAGTACAGATGCAATTCTCGCAGCCACAGGCATAGGTGTGAACCTAGCCTGAATGTATAGATGGGAGATTAGAGTCAAGTTTTTTTTTTTTTCCTTCAACCCGATTAAACAAAAAAAATGAACCCTTGCATACAGTGGCGGCCCGTCCATAGGGGGCGCCGCCCCCCCCCCTCCCCTCCCTTCAGGCAGTCAAAAAAAATTAAAAAAAAAAAAAATTTGAAAAAAAAAATAATTTTTAAATGGCCCTTTAAAAAAAAAAAAAAAAAGTGAAAAAAAGTCCTTAAGTGCACTGTGTTCGGGCGCCGGGCACAGTGCACTATGGAAAGCACCACGTCTATGCAATCACAAGATTTGTGATGTCATTTGCGGGGTTTTAACCCACCTTGTGGCGCAAAGCAAAACGCCGATCGGCATCCGCCCAGCGCCCATAGTGTATTACTATGGCCGTGTGCTTTGAGTGACAGACAAGTTAGTAGTCTGTCACTTCCGGTTTTCCCTGTGTCAGACCAGTGCGCCCGAGCGGAGGAGCGGACTCCTCCACTGCCTTCAACTTCAGAGAGGCAAAGCCGAATGTTTCCACTGCTAAACCGAGACACAGCAACACCAGTGGAGATAATAGAAGCATTGACGATCACACAAGGCTGGTCTCCTTATTTCGACAGGATGGATGGATGGATGGATTGATGGGGAAGCTTCACATGGGCTGTGTGTTTAACAAGTGCCGATCGTCAGTGCTTCTATTATCTCCACTGGTGTTGCTGTGTCTCGGTTTGGCAGTGTCAGTGGAGGCTCTTGTTAAACACACAGCCCATGTTGTGAATCATCCCCATCCATCCATCCATCCTGTAGAAATTAGGAGACCAGCCTTGTGTGACTGAATATGCACGGAGATAAGAACGAGATAAGACATCCTTCCCAGCCAGCGTATGGAAGGAAGGAGGCAGAGAAGGTGTCAGGACAGTGTCACTAGCCATGGACTGCAGCCTGCAAGACAGAGCCTCATTAATATGCAAGTCCCCATCACTGATCTATGTGTGTGTGTCCATCCCACCCAGTGTATATCTCTCTCTCCCACCCACCAGTGTATATCTCTCTCTCTCCCACCCCCAGTGTATATCTCTCTCTCCCACCCCCAGTGTATATCTCTCTCTCCACCCCCAGTGTATATCTCTCTCTCTCCCACCCCCAGTGTATCTCTCTCTCTCCCACCCCCAGTGTATATCTCTCTCTCACACCCCCAGTGTATATCTCTCTCTCCCACCCCCAGTGTATATCTCTCTCTCACACCCCCAGTGTATATCTCTCTCTCCCACCCCCAGTGTATATCTCTCTCTCCCACCCCCCAGTGTATATCTCTCTCTCACACCCCCAGTGTATATCTCTCTCTCCCACCCCCAGTGTATATCTCTCTCTCCCACCCCCAGTGTATATCTCTCTCTTCCACCCCCCAGTGTATATCTCTCTCTCCCACCCCCAGTGTTTATCTCTCTCTCCCACCCCCAGTGTATATCTCTCTCTCTCCCACCCCCCAGTGTATATCCCTCTCTCCACCCCCCAGTGTATATCTCTCTCTTTTCCACCCCCCCCAGTGTATATCTCTCTCTCCCACCTCCAGTGTATATCTCTCTCTCCCACCCCCCCCAGTGTATATCTCTCTCTCCCACCCACCAGTGTATATGTCTCTCTCCCACCCATCAGTGTATATTTCTCTCTCCCACCCACCCTGTGTATATCTCTCTCTCCCATCCACCCAGTGTATACCTCTCTCTCCCACTCACCCAGTGTATATCTCTCTCTCCCACCCACCCAGTGTATATCTCTCTCTCCCACCCCCCAGTGTATATCTCTCTCTCCCACCCCCAGTGTATATCTCTCTCTCCCACCCCCAGTGTATATCTCTCTCTCCCACCCCCAGTGTATATCTCTCTCTCCCACCCACCCAGTGTATATCTCTCTCTCCCACTCACCCAGTGTATATGTCTCTCCCCCCCTCCCCCCTGTCTATCTCTCCCACCCACCCAGTGTCTATCCATCCATCCCACCCAGTGTCTATCTATGTGTCCATTTATCTGTCTATTTATCTATCTTTTGCGGGCGAGTGACCGGCGGGGGGGGATTTGTGGCTGGGGTTGGTTAGGGCTTTGCGCCCCCTCAAAAAAATTGAGCACCAGGCGCCACTGCTTGCATGGCCAGCTTAACTCTTGAGAGAATCATTCAAAGGTTGGGATTATATTTTTCTATTTTCCTGTTAGGTATTTTTTGTATTTTACTAGGCATGTGAAGGTATTTTATAGCAATATTTTTTTACCATGATTTAAACAGTTATTTAAGGTAAATTAAAGGGGAGCGTCACCCTATAATAAAAAAAAAAAATATTAAAAGCCAACAGCTACTAGACATGTGCACACTGAAATATTTTGTTTCGGAATTACTCCCGAAATTCGTTTTTATGTATTTAGTTTTTCGTTAAAAATTGCATTCGTCCGAAAATCTAAATTAAGGTCAAATCTGTCATTGAAGGCTTATGGTGTCTGTCGAATGTTCAAAGAAGATTTGACGGAGCAGCTAAACTGTACGACGCCGTATAGTTTACCTGCTCCATCGAATCTTCTTAGAACTTTCAACAGACACCATAAGCCAAAGTCTGTGTGTCATTAGTTCTAGCTATTCTAGTTCTTACAATCAGTCAATAACATTCATCATCATCATTATTTGTATTTATCTTTTCTCCCCTATGTCGAATCTTTTTTCCCCTACGTCGAATCTTTTCTCCCTACGTCAAATCTTTTCCCTCTATGTCGAATCTTTTCTCTCTATGTAGAATAATCTTGGACTAATAGAGTTAAGGTTAGTTAAGGTTAAGGTTAGGCACATTCGACCACAGGTTTGATGGACACAGATTGTTATTGTCATCATCATGTCGAATCTCCTATCTATATCGAACTGTTGTAGCAATGAAAACGAAAATAAAGCATTTGTTTATGTTGGATCTTTCGTTTTTCGGATTCTGCACTTTCGTTATCGTTTGTTAAAATGATAACGAAAATACCTGAAATTCGGACGAAAATGAATGCACATGTCTAACAGCTACAAATACTGCAGCTGCTGACTTTTAATAAATTGACACTTACCTGTCCAGGGTGCCCGCGATGTCGGCAGCAGATGACGAGCAATCGCTCGGTTCTCGGCTGCCCCCGCCGCCATCCTCGGTCAGGGAATCGGGAAGTGAAGCGTTGCGGCTTCACTGCCCGGTTCCCTACTGTGCATGCGCGAGTCACGCTGCGCGTCTTCACTGGTCCCCGATGTGTTGTGGGAACTGTGTGTTTCCCAGAACACAAGGGGGGGTGGGCATCTGCGGCTAGCTATTCCCGGAAGTGGGTGCAAATACCTGTATTATACAGGTATATGCACCCCCCTCCCCCCTGAAAGGTGCCAATTGTGGCACCGGGGGGGGGGGGGAGGAATCCGATGAGCGGAAGTTCCACTTTGGGGTGGAGCTCTGCTTTAAGCTGGATTTGCACCAATGCATTTTTAGTGCTTTTTGCATTTTGCAGATTTGTACAGTACTACAGTCCATTTACCATGGTTTCCTATGGAACACGTTCTGTTGTGCAAATCTGCAAAATGCACTAAAAATGCATAGGTGTGAATCCAGCCTAAGAATGCATATAGTCTAGGCACCTACTAATTATATGTCCTTATAAGAAAACATCTTCCAGACAAATGCAGAATTTCATGATGGTTCCTGGACTGCACATTAACATGTTTCTATTACAGTAAAATGGAAAATAAACATCAAGGCAACCTAGTAAGGCAAAAACCGCACAACCCACTTAAACAAAGAGCAAGTTCTATGTCATCGTTCTTGTAGCCTTCCATGCAGACACACCATTGATTGCTGCAGATGTGTCTATATACATTTGTTTTCTGTGTGAAGATTTAAGTGTCACCTAATAGCATTCAAAGAGCAGCTTATATTCCAGTTAGAATCAATGCATTTACATTATTATTTTTTATGAAGGGGAAAAATGAAAATTGCGGCATTTACAGCTTTATAAAAGTCATTAAAAAAAGAAATGTATCTGATATATGTCATATATGCAAGTGATAAATTCGATCTTAACTTAAAGTATAAGTAAAGGCATTTTTTTTCATTTTGGATAGAGTGTAGAGCAGGGGTGTCAAACTCAATTTCATCGTGGGCCACATCAGCATTATGATAGTCCTCAAAGGGCCGGTTGTATCTGTAAGATTAGCTGTCCAGCGCATCCTCTCCCCTTACGTTAGATGTCAAGAGCCACCCCACCATCAGAAGTTGAGTCCCCTACTCTCCCTAACATCACAGTGTACCCCCTTTCCTTATGCTGCTGCTGGGAAGAAGCTGGATGCATTGCTTGAAAGTAGGGGTCTGGAGGTGGACCAGAGGAGGGCTGAAGCTCTTCTGCAGCTGCAGGAGAGGTGTGAGGGCCACATGAAATGGCCTGGAGGGCCAGATTTGGCCTGCGGGCCTTGTGTTTGACACCTGTGCTGTAAAGGAACACCTGTCAGTTTTTATTGCAGTTTGTGTCCTCAGGGAGAGGCACTCTCTCTATTTGCATACCTCCCAACAGTCCCGGATTCTGCGGGACAGCCCCGGATTCGGACTTATGTCCCGCAGTCCCGCTCAGCTGAGCTGTTTCCCGCATTGCCTCCACTGCCACTCACTCTTGTAAAGTGCAGGCAGTTTTCAAGGCTTGTGACCAGCTCCTAGATTGACCAATCATTAAATAACATTTGCGGGGCCCCATCCTTCCATCAGTGGGGCCCCAGGAGGCAGTAGCAGAGTGGGAACTCTTTTTTTTTAATGTAGGGGCGGAGGCAGCTAGAGCCGCATTTGCCGACAGTTAGTTTAAAGTTCCGGCCCCCAGCCTAGCTCTCCCTGGCGGAATGATATGGAGGGGATGCCTGTCTGCCTGACTCTCTCAGGAAGTGTTGAGAGCAGAAGGCAGGACTGCAGCCAGCGGTGACTGTGAAGGAAAGGTACGTGGAGGGTGAACGGACTGTTCAGGGATCATAATCCAGGGCCACAGAGCAGGGACAAGGAGGAAGCAGAAATATGATGGCAATATGTGAGCTGGGGGTGCCGGAGGAGCGTTTCTGCCACTATAAGGCTGACAGGAGTAGTGACAGCGGCATCATTACTCCTGTCAGCTTAGCTCTGGATGAGAAAAATCAAATCAGGAGAACAGGAGAGAGCCTGGAGGAGGTGTGGAATGTGCTCTCATTCCTCTCCAGCTTCATGATGTCACTGTAGTACCCCTGCATTGCCACTGTCACATTGGAACTTTACAGTTTGCTTACCCACCCCCATCTCCACCCAGCAATGGAAAGGTCAGCAAACGGTGCCCCCATTCTCAATCCCTGCAGCCGATCTGGTAGGTGATCTCCTCCCCCCCTGCACCTACACGCTTTCTCCTCCCTGCAAGCTCTCCTCTGTCCCGGGGGTCTTGCCGAATAAGTTCCTTCGGCGGATAGGTTCCCCCCCTGTACTGCGCAGGCGCAGCACCTGCGCAGTACGTACTACTGTCGGCCGCCGGAGATAGCCGAAGCTCAAACGCTTCAATCAGCTGTACACGGCGCCTGCGCTCTGGGTCCAGGTTCCTTCCCCTCTATCCAAGTGGACCTAGAGGGGGAATCTAAAAGTGGCGAGCGCAGCGAGGCCGTGCCCGAAGCGTGGCGAGCGAAGCGAGCCCACGAGGGGCCCTCTTACAGGCGCCGTGTACAGCTGATTTTCAGCTGTTCCGCTTCGGCTATTTCCGCCGGCTTCTACTGCGCATGAGCAGTAGTGGGGGAACTAATCCGCCGAGCGGAACTTTCTCGGCAGAACACCGGCTCATCTGCTTTTCTCCTCTCCTTCCCCACCACTGACAGCTCCAGCTCCACTACTCCTCTCCCTGCAATCAGTGATTCAAGTCCCCCAGCTCTGATTACTGTTCTCCTCCCCCCACTGGCATCTCTGATCCTAATACTCATCTCCTCTTCCCTGTTATCAGTCACTCCTGTCCCCACACAGCAGACCTCCTTTCCCTCTTCACTAAATGCCTGCACTGCACCCTTTCACTGCCACAAGTTCCTGATAGACTCCTGGGCTCCTCCATTCCCCGGATACTTCTGTCCACAGCCCAACTGCCTCCACTTCACACTGTAATCCAGCCTGCACTATCTCCCTCATAGCTGTCTTCATCCTAGGCTTAGGACCCCTGTCTATGGATTTCATATCCCTTGATCACCCCTCCTAACACCCCCCAGTGCCTGATGTAAAGGGGGACTCTTGATGTCAAGGGAAGACTGCTGATGTAATTGTAAACTACCGAGGGGAGACTACCATTGTTAAAGTGGGACTACCAATGTTAAAGGGGGACCACCAATGTTAAAGGGGGACTACCAATGTTAAAGGGGGACTACCAATGTTAAAGGGGGAGTCTGATGAGAAAGGGGCCCCAAATTTAAGGGCCATTGCAGATGTAAAGGAGGACTCTTGCTGTAAAAGGGGACTCTGATGTGAAAGGGTGGCTCTTAATGTAAGGGGTCTTCTGATGTAAAGGGGAACTACTGGTGTGAAGGAGGGGACTTTAATGTGAAGGGGAGATTCTGATATAAAGGGTGACTAAGTATACCTCAGCCCGTAACTGTATATGAGTGTATACATGGTGTAGGTTTATGTCAGCGGGCCTCTCACTCATAGCACAGAAATTAAGGAGTATTTTGTGGGTATGAGGACTGCGGACTGTGTACAGTATATAACACTGTAAAGCCGTAATAAACCCAAAGTCAAAAATGTAATATATTTCAGCTTAGTAATCATTAGATGTGGTGGCTGCATTTGTTTTTTTTTCGTTTTTTTTTTTTTTTAATTTTCACCTGGTGATCTGCTCAGTAACACACCTCCTGTATTGGTGAGACACAACTCTGGATGAAAGAGCAATGGGGGCACCTTTGAACAGCAACATTGTCAGTCTGGAAGGAAGGGAGTGTTAGATGGACTAGAAGATTTAAATACACTAATACTTTATAAGCAATTGCAGAAAACATATTTTTTCTTTCAGGATAAAGGTCTTACATAAATAAAAAAAGCTGATCATTGTAAGCACCCCTGTCAATGGTAAATGGTTTGTCTCAACTCTCTAATGGCTACATCTGCAGGACAGCTTGTTCTTTTGAAAAACAAAAAAACATACTGGCTGGATCACCAGGTGAAAATAGAAGAAAGCCTAAAAAAGAAAGAAAAAGAAAACTAATGCAGCCATCACATCTAAGGATTTGTAAGCTGAAATATAATAAATGTTTGCTTGTGGGTTTAATACTGCTTTAGACTCTATTTAACCATGTTCCTTTAAGCCACCTCAAAATTCAACGCATTTAAACCACGCCCGTTATTGTCGCGATGAGCGCCGCATGTCTTTTCCATCCCTAGGTGTCCCTCATTCTCAAGTTCCAAAGTTGGGAGGTATGTATTTGCCCTGTTTACCATTATCATTAAAAGTGAAAGTATAAGAAAATTCCAAACTTGGGGTTCACCTGAGAAAAATAATAGAGGAAATGTTCCAATGGGAACACTAGTTGTGGTTAAGGAATTCCCTTAATGTACATGGATTTCCTCTCACTTCCTGTTTGGATATGGGACACGAAGTGAAAGGGAAATCTCTGCAATATGACACAGATGGCAAAAAAAAAAAAAATCTGACACAGGTTATTACCTTTCCTTACTCTATCCAAAATGGAAAAAAAAGTTTTGCTTATAGTGCTAGCAAACAAGAGAGAAATGTGGCCCTTGGATTTTAAGTGAGGCAGTCACTAAATATCATAAAATGAAGAAATATATATTTCTTCATTTTATGATATTTAGTGATTGCGTCACTTAAAGTGACACTAAAGGTTCGGTTTTAAAAAAATAAATAAATAAATAACAAACATGTCATACTTACCTCCACTGTGCAGCTCATTTTGCACAGAGTGGTCCAGAACCTCGTCTTCTGGGGTGGCTCTCGCGGCTCCTCCCCACATCAGATAACCCCACTGGGAGAAGCAATCTCCCGGGGGTTACCATGCAGACTAACTCACGAGTCCAGCATTCGGCATACATAGAGGCCGAATGCAGGACTCAGCCCCACCCCCCGCGTCATTAGATTTGATTGACAGCAGCAGCAGCCAATGGCTGCGCTGCTATCAATCTATCCAATCAAGAGCCAAGAACCCCCTGCAGAGAGAGAGCGCGTCCCTGTGGGACAAGTTCGAGGGTTCAGGTAAATAAAAAAGGGGTCTGGGGGGCAGGTCATGGACAGGTGTTTCTTCACCTGAATGCATAGGATGCATTCAGGTGAAAAAACATGAACCTTTACAACCCCTTTAAAGTCCCACAACCAAATTTCTCTCTTGTTTGCTACAATTAGGGATGGAGGCATTTTGCTGTGTATGCTCCTGGTCAGATGATTTCGTCTTTTGCTTATAGTTCTATTTTAATATGCTTATAGTCTATCCAGGAAGTTGCTTTAGCCCACAAAAATGCAATAGTTAACAGTGCCTGAGATAAGAATATTGTTCTGAAGAAACCATATGTTATAGTGATCATAACTGTGGAGTTTGGATAACAAAGGTTACAGTAGGTTACAGTATGTTTAATTGTCCAGAAAAGAAAAAAAAAAGCAGAAAAAATAAAATACATATCTATGTGACCAAATAGCTTTGCTAGTTTTATCAAAAATTAATATCATTGAGCTCTTTATCAATTGTCTTTTGTACTTGCATTAAATCTCTGCATCTGTAGTGTTCCACACACTGTACCTATGATTAATAACATAGTGTCAGGATTATATACCTTTACAGTACTAGCTACAGCAAAAAATAAAAGCTGACCATATGCACAGCCCTTTAAAAGGCAAGAAATAGAGACACTGTGGGCATACATTGCAATAAACCTGGTGTAGTACTGAGTGCAAACAGAAAAAGTGTTTCTCCTGCACTTGTGCAGGCGGTATTAATGTAGAATAGTAGTAATTTCAAATAGTAAGTAGTATAGGGCAATCATGTGTGTCCCGCTGCCTAAGTAGATTTGCCTTTAGTAAATAACCCCCATAGCATTGAGTGCTACAGTACATGTTGAAAGCGATTGCTGTTGCATTAAGGGATTTTAAAATATATAGTAAAATGTCATTGTGACCAATCTTTTGTTTTTTTTTCTAGATATACCGTAGTTGCTGCACATACCAATCAAAACAGGAAGATGACTGCAGCAGGTGCCAGAAGCAAAACAGTCATTGATGGACAGGCAGATACCAGTCTACGATTACCCTTCTTTACCAAGCCCACTGCACCACGTTACCAACCTCAAATGTAACATACAGAATTCCCTAAAACTAAGCCCTGGTTCACACCAGTGCAGCTTTGAAACTGTGCTACTTTAGCGCCATGTCAAAAGACACAGATCAGTGCGAGTTGGATCAGCGATTTCATTGCGGCTTGCAACTTCATTTAACAGACGTCAATGCACGTTGTAATGAAATTGCAGAAACGTAGTGCAGGAACCTTTTCAAAGTTGCTGAGAATGATTTGAACGGTTCCATAGCCAAAAATAGGGTGCGATTTGTCACGCGATTTTGAACTCTCAAATCACATGACAAATCTTATTGGTGTGAATGAGGGCTAAATCAGAGAAAATCTGGAGTACTTTACATACTAACATTCTAATTTCAGTAAAGCTTTGAAAATTAAAGATAGAAGCCGATTGGTTGCCATGCACAACTACTCCAGCCTTGGTAAATCCCCCTGCCTTTCCACATTTTTTTTTATACACACCATAAAACAGAATTCCTTATTATATATAGTTTAAAAAAAAAAACAAAAGCAGTGCACATGCGCGTGAGCTCCGTTCCACCCCGGCCCATCGAGCAGCACAGAATGGGCTACACAGCACGGGGAGACATACCACCTACCCCCACAGGTCCGGGAGACTAACGGGCACATTCCGGGATGTCCGGTCCCTCAGTCAGACGGGACCTCGGGCCGCAATTTGATACGGTGGCGGAGGACGGGTGTACCAAGATGGCCGTCAGCATTGATTCACACATGCCTCATGCGGCCGTACAGGCCAGGAAGCCAGAGAGCAGGCAAGTTCTCACCCCAGCCACACTTACCTACTCCCAAGAGGCCCAGGGCATCTCCAACAAGCCCCAAGCAGCCCCTCTTGGCCTCCAGGGGTCCCAGGCCCTCTCCCCAGTCCACACGGAGTCCTTACCGGGGGGGCACATGGAGGAACAAGCTCTCTCTCCATCTGGGACCACACAACCTCTCATCACTACATATGCAAACCGGGCTTTTCAATCAGGGACATCACCTCACTACAGGATGATCTGTTTGCCAAATTCTCTACTCTGCTAGAAAGAGGCCTAGCCAATACAGCCACCCAAATCACTAACTCTATAAAATCAGATCTCACTAATCTGGGTTCCAGAATAGAGGCTATGGAGGACAAGATAGACTGCAATGTCTCCAAGACCAACCAAAACGCAGCACACATTCAAACCCTCCAGGATCAACTTGATATGGCCCTCTCCAGGATCGATGACCTTGAAAATAGGTCCAGGAGGTACAACTTTCGCATTAGAGGCCTGCCTGAATCCTACACAGACGTCCCCCTCACAGTTCGGAATATCATCTCCGAACTCATCCCAAATATTCCGCCACAACGGCTAGAACTTGACAGAGCGCACAGGGCCCTGGGACCCCCTAGAAAGGACGGGACCCCTAGGGATATCATCGTGAAGCTGCACTATTTTGCCGTCAAGGAGGAGGTCATGCGCCAATCACGCCTGAAGCCTAACCTCCAGCATCAGGGGCACCAGATGCAGATATTCGCAGACTTGTCTCCATCAACCATTCAAAGAAGAAGAGCCCTAAAACCTCTCCTTACTGTCCTGTCACAAAGGGACATTAAGTACCGATGGACATTTCCCTTTGCAGTGAAGTTCTCAATACACGGAAAATCACATTCCTTTTCCAACCTACATGAGGGCGAGAGGCTGCTGTTGTCACTGAAATTAATTTCGCAAGAGGCGCCTATGGACTTCTCCACGTCATCCTCGGGGTCTTCCAAACGTCCCCCTCCTGCCAGTCCGGTCTCCCCTCTCTGGAACAAAGTCCCTCGAAGAAAAGCAAAGATGGAAGACCGCCGTAAGAAGCCGTCCTGACCACCTCATTCCACTACCCGCTTACGGGTTTCTCCCGTTGGGACAGGAGTCCCCTCTGTTGATGGAGCTTGGCTCCAAACCTTATTTTTGGTTTGTTATGGTCCACACTTTCCTGAATATCATTGATCCCCATGGCTTAGCTGACACTAAGCGCCTCTAGCCAAAGAGGAAACACTTTCATAACTGTTTGTCAGCCTACTATACAAACTTCCAAAGAGCGGGGAACTGGATCTTTACCACCTCCAGTCAGGGGACTTTGCTTAACTGGCCCCATCAACTCCGGGAGGCGAGGGTCTTCCCCCTCCGGGTCGACTACAGGACGTTAGGCCCAGATGGATCCAAATCTCTCTAGGGAATGTGACCTATGTTCCTTCAAGTAACCCAACTCCCCCCTCATTCTTTTTTTTTTCCTTTTTTGTGAGGCTTGGGGCCCTTTGAGCCCTCTACCCCTGGCCTCTCCGGCTTCTCCCAACTGTTAGGTGGGGGGGAGGCGGACAGGTCATGGGTGAGCCTTTAAGGGGTGGCCTGGCCTATTGCAAATAACGGTATATATTTTCTTCATCAGTTTGTTATGATTTGATAATTTGTTGGTTCGCACCCAAGACATTAATTGATTAAGCGTGCATAGTCTATGTTTTAATTTAAATCTGTTACACGGGTCCGGGGTGGACCCCTTGCGCCTCCACCCATTCCTTGGAAACCGATAGTGTTTCTTCGGCATGGGTCGTGGGTCATCCTCTTTAGGTGACTGGCGTTTAAGATTTGGGGGTGGTGGATTTTTTCCCCCACCACTCCCTACGGGTCTTGTTAAAGGACCCATGTCTTTGTCTCTGTGGTTGTTTTTTTTTACTTATCCCCGCTCTTTTCTTTCTTCTTACACCATCATGCCTATTTTCGGGAGATGACCCTACCCAGGACCCACTCAGGTTTCGGTTGCCTCAACCCTATTCATCCATTACTCATAGGGAGAAGTTGTCGAAGGGTAAGTGGCTGCCTGCATGGCGAACCCCCCCCTCTGTTCCCATGGCTGATAATATGATGAAGGGTGTAGACCTCAGGGTGGCAGCTCATAATGTCCAGGGCCTGAATTCCCCTAGGAAGAGGAGAGTGGCATTTGAACACTACAAATCTCTCAAACTAGATGTTGTGATGATTCAAGAGACGCACTTTTCGATTCGATACAAACCTAAGTTCCTCCACGCCCACTACCCATCCTTTTTCATGGCTAACGCTCCAAACAAGACAAGAGGGGTTGCTATTCTGTTTTCCAAAAACTGCAAGTTCTCCCACATCTCTGAGTAAAGGGACCCAGAGGGTAGGTTCATTCTTGTAAAGGGCATGCTTGAAGGTATACTGTACTCGCTAATCTCTTACTACGCCCCTAATAAGGGTAAAACCACATTCTTCCAGAGCCTATTTACAACTCTGAGCCCCCTCCTGGAGGGTAAAGTAATTTGGGGGGGGATTCCAATGTGGCTTTTGACCAGGGTCTTGATAAAACGAAGCCCCCTAAAGACCAGCTTACGCGCCCAACGAAACAGTTGCAGAATAGCCAAAATCTTACACTCCAATGGACTAGTAGACATCTGGAGGGAATTGAACGCTAAGAGTAGAGACTTTACACGCTACTCCGCCCCCATCGATCTTATGCTAGGATCGATCACTTACTTATTCCATCACACCTTGTCCCTCTGACCAATAAAGCTTCTATCTTGGACATAGCATGGTCGGACCACTCGTTAGTCATCCTTTCTCTTAGAAACACTCTATCTGGGAAAAGGGGCTCATTCTGGCGACTCAATGAATCGCTTTTGAGCGACCCAATTCATACCAAGGTACTGGCAGACGCCATCAAAGAATTTTTTTAATTGAACAATGTTGACAACATTTCTCCAGAGACCCTTTGGGCAGCCCACAAAGCTACCATTAGGGGAGAGATCATCCACATAGCAACCCAGGTCAAGAAAGAACGTATGATTGACATTCAATAACTAGAAGCAACTTTTGTTGCCTTAAAAGCGGAACACAAGAAACAACCCTCGAAAGCCCTAACAGATAAACTGGACGCGATTAGGCTCGAACTGAACCTAGCATTAACAGCCAAAGCGGAGAAACATTCGATGGAGCGGGGCCAAATATTATTACCAAAAAGACAAAATAGGTCAGATGCTAGCAGCCAAACTCACCCCCAAGTTCCACTCTCGCACTTTCCCTAAACTGCGTATTGCAGGACAGCCCCCTACTGCCAATCCAAACAAAATTATGTCTGCCTTCCACTAATTTTATTCCAAGCTATACAACTCAAAATATTAGCAGCTACGTAACCTCTTCTTTCCTACAGAACATCCAATTACCCTCTATTTCCCAAGAGCATAAAGAAATTATGGAGGAAGCTTTTACGGTAGAAGAAATAAGGGAAGTTATTAAAGGACTCAAACCTGGTTCAGCACCTGGCCCTGACGGCCTGTCAGTCCCCTATTACAAGACATTCGGAGAAATTTTAGCCCCATATATGTCTAAATTTTTTAATTCCACAAGATCAGGTTCCCTGCTTGATCCCCACCTCAACACTGCGTTCATTTCCGTAATCCCCAAACCCAACAAAAACCACGCAGAAGTAGAAAATTATCGTCCCATCTCCTTAATTAATAATGACCTGAAAATCCTAACGAAAATTCTAGCCAATCGTCTAGCTTCTTTTATTAAAGGGTATATTCACAAGGACCAAGTGGGCTTTATCCCGGGGAGGCAAGGACCAGACCAAATCCGGAGAGCGGTAGACATCGTCTCCCTTCTTCAATCTAATTGGGTGGGGGGCACCAGGCAAAAAGGAATGCTCTTATCACTAGACCTTCATAAGGCCTTTGATTCGATAGAATGGCCCTATTTATTTTCCCTTTTAGAGAGATGGGGATTTGGGACCCGATTTTTAGGGGTCCTCAGCTCCCTTTACTCTACTCCGAAGGCGGTGATCCGTTTGCAAGGCCAGTACTCCAACCCCCTGAATATAGAGAGAGGCACTAGACAGGGGTGTCCTCTATCCCCCCTAATTTTTGCAATGGCCATTGAAACTCTGGCAATAGCAATACGAGATAACCCCAATATTCAAGGAGTGTCTTGTGGGAATCAAGTCCACAAATGCGGTCTCTTTGCGGACGACATGTTACTTTTTATCACATCCCCAACCACCTCCCTTCCAAATCTCCTCAAACTCCTGAAGGAGTTCTCAGCGATCTCGGGTCTACGGGTCAACTACACTAAGTCATACGCCCTTAACATTTCCCTCAAAACAGAAGTAGTGGCCTCACTCTGAAGCTCCTTTGACTTTAAGTGGGGTGACTCCACCATTAACTACCTTGGGATTAAACTCACGGCAAAAACGGAACAACTGTACCCTACTAACTTCCCACCCACATATCGTAAGCTTGAGGCAAACCTGGGGGCTTGGGCAAGGGGGGAGGTTTCCTGGTTAGGCAGAATTCATGCTGTAACTGCCAAGACTCCTCTATCTTTTCAGGGCTCTCCCAATAAACATCAGAAAGGATCACTTGTCTGCTTTCCAAAGGAAAGTCATCAAATTTATATGGGCAGGGAAGGGGCATAGACTCCAGCAAAGAACCCTGTTTCTCTCCAGATCTCAAGGAAGCCTAGGACTTCCCCAGTTCTTTTGGTATTATCAAGTTGCCAGGCTAGCGCAACTCTCCTCAGTCTACTCCAGGGCTGAGAAGCCAGACTGGATACAAATAGAAAGACAGGCGGTGTCTGCATACACCCTTGATTTCTTACTCTGGACCCCCCCCACGACGCCGCCCTCCAATCCTATCTCCAAATCTATCTCAATCATTAAGAATCTGGGACAACATGAGATCTAACCCTTCATTAACTTCCAGCACCCGTCCTCTAGCTCATATTTTCAATAACCCTGACTTTACTCCAGGCCTAAACATTAAAGCCTTTAAATGGTGGCTGGACAAGGGGTTGTATCGAATCGGACACTTTTTCTCTGCCATCGGTCCTATTTCCCTTGATTTCTGTGTTAATCAACTAGAGCTCCCAAATTCACAGCGCTTTAGATTCCACCAATTGAGCCACTTCCTGCATCATATCTGGGTGGGGAAACCCTCCCCTCCAAGATTCACACCCTACGAATTATGGTGTGGCCAGCCTATGAAACAGAGGGGTGGAATCACCATTATCTATTAGCACTTTCTCTCCAATCTGAAAAGACCTTGTACATGATAGAATGGGAAAAAGATTTATCTCTCAATTGGAACTTAGAAAGGTGGAGGTCCTCCTTTAATAGATCTTTCAAGGGTATCCGTAATATCTCCCTTATAGAATCTAGCCTTAAGGTAATCACCAGGTGGTACCTTACCCCGATGAGACTATTCAAAATGTTTCCCTCAGCAGACCCTAGGTGCTTCCGGGGTTGTCTACTCAATGGCACCCTAGTCCACGTTTGGTGGGAATGTCCAAGACTCAGACCCTTTTGGAACAAGATCTTCGCCCTGATCCGTAAAATAACAGATATCCAGATACCCAAAACCCTGGCCATTGCTCTGCTTAATGATAATCTACACAATACTCCCAAACACACGCGAAAATTAATACACTTTATACTCTTGGGTGCCAAGTTAACCATTGCCAGAGCGTTGAAACAACCCAGGGTCTCCTTTAAAGCGGCCACACGAAAAATCTCCTGGATTATGTCCCAAGAGAAACTCTCAAGCATCCTCCTCGACACCAAATTGAAATTTGAGGCCACCTGGGAACCATGGGCCCGCTACTTGGGCATCTCCCTCATTCCGGGGGTCCAACCTTAGAGCTTCTGGGGTTGCCAGAGTACACAAGGTCACCCCCCGTTGGTAGGCTCTTCTCTCTCTTCTCCGCTCTACTTCCTCCTCTTCTTTCCCCCTCTCCCACTTTCCTATCCCCCCTCCTAGGAGTTCTCTTTAAACAAAGAGTATCCCTCCGATACTAGAAAATTCTTTTTCATTCACTGGGAGGCCGCCCCCTTTGGGGCTAGCACATCAGGTGTTAGTAACCCTAAAGTTTTTCTCATGTTTCCGTCTGGACTGTTGATGTCTTGTGCCTAGGGGCTCGGGGGGAATCGGCCGAGCACAGCTTGATCCCTTCCGGGGAGCTGGCGGATTCTCTACGAGGCCTCTCCCAGTCTAATTTCCAGGCTTGACGGCTTGTTGGTTGTTTGGGAAGGGCTTTTAGGAGCCGTTCCATCTGTTTGTAGCTAATCTGCTTTTTGCCTTTCATCTATAACATCTGATCAATACCCAAGAGATTGGGTTTGTATTATTGTATTACCGTATTTATCGGTGTATAACACGCACTTTTTTCCCCTTAAAAACAGGGGAAAATCGTGGGTGCGTGTTATACACCGATCCCCGCTATCTGTGATCTATCGGAGCGTTCGCCGCGATCGCAGCCGGCATTCACATAGCGTGTAGTTTTTAAATATGGCGCCGCGGAGTTCGGAGGGACTCGGCGGAGCTGAACGAGCGCCGCCGAGATACACATAGTCGAGTGTTCTCAGCTCTTTCCGGCACCGCTCACAGTCACGCCCAGTCCCGCCATTGGACCTGTGTTATGTCCATCATAGGGCGGGACTGGGCGGGACTGTGAGCAGCGCCGGAAAGAGACGAGTACACTCGACTATGTGTGTGTAACTCGGCGGCGCTCGTTCAGCATCGCCGAGTCCCTCCGAACTCCACGGCGCCATATTTAAAACTACATGCTATGTCTATGTCGGCGGCGATCTTTCAAGCGATCTGTCCAAGCATGTAATGGACTGGGGGCAAGGCTGCACTGACCACTGGGGCAAGGCTGCACTGACCACTGGGGCAAGGCTGCACTGACATGGCTGCACTGACAAGGCTGCACTGGGGCAAAGCTGCACTGACAATTCTGCACTGGGGCAAAGCTGCACTGACAAGGCTGCAATGGACACTGGGCAAGGCTGCAGATGGACACGATAAAGCTGCATTGATAAGCATTTTAATGTAAGTTTTTTTTCCTTAAACTTCCCTCCTAAAAGTTTTTTTCCTTAAAATTCCCTCCTAAACTTGGGGTGCGTGTTATACGCCGGCGCGTGTTATACGCCGATAAATACGGTATTTTGTTTGCTTATGTTTGTACTTTTATACTTTTGAAAAATCAATAAAATAGTTTGAGCAAGAAAAAAAAAAAAAATGCTTTCTACGGTATTTTGAAAATTATTTATTTTCTGGTACATTTTCTCACTTGTATATTGGTTAGAATGCCCCACTGACCACAGGAACACTTCCCATAAAACTTCTACATCATATTTCTTAGAATGTTGACAATATGGTAAAGGTGTTGGCTCACATGTGAAGCCAGTTCAATGCTAGGAGGAAAAAAACAAAAAAACTAACTCCCACAGATACACAGAAAGTCATGCCTATGCAAATGCGGTGTAATATTTGATATCATGGAACATCTGTACTATAACTCTTAAAAAAACATCACTATAAAAAGCATTTTAATTTTAAATGTGTTCATTTAAAAAGGTACTATTACGTATTGACATTTTAAAGCTGGATAAGCACTATACAACTTTCTTTTGATTTTTTCCTTTAGATTTACCAAAACCATATAATATGAGGTCACACCTAAACACTTATAATTTGTATGCAATCAGGCAGGCCCTTGCACCTCATGATTGAAGGTAAATCTAAAGGAAATCTAAGGCCGCGTACACACGAGTGGACTTTACGGCAGACTTTGCCCGGTGGACTTTGACAGACTTTACGACGGACTTTCTGAATGAACGGACTTGCCTACACACAATCAACCAAAGTCCGTCGAATTCGAACGTGATGACGTACGACCGGACTAAAATAAGGAAGTTCATAGCCAGTAGCCAATAGCTGCCCTAGCGTGGCTTTTTGTCCGTCGAACTAGCATACAGACGAGCGGACTTTTCGACTGGACTCGAGTCCGTCAGATAGATTTGAAACATGTTTCACATCTAAGTCCGTCCAACTTTTGAGAAAACAAAGTCCGCTGGAGCCCACACACGATCGAACTGTCCGACGAAATCCCGTCCGCCGGGCAAAGTCTGCCGTAAAGTCCGCTCGTGTGTACGTGGCATAACAACAAAAGTTGTATGGTGCGTTTCCAGCTTATAGTTACAGAGATATGGACAAGTTAACAGAGTCACAGGGGGAGAGCAGACAGGGATTTAATTTGGTAGTAAATTTGGATATGTTTGTATACGTTATGGATCTCCTCCACCCCGCTCGTTGTCACAATCTAATCCTGGCCACGTCATTCATTTAGGCCCCTTTCACATTGGGGCGGGAGGTGCGTCGGCGGTAAAGCGCCGCTATTATTAGCGGTGCTTTCCCGTCATTTAAGCGGCGGTATTCAGCCGGTAGCGGGGAGGTTTTACCCCCCACTAGCTGCCAAGAAAGGGTTAAAAACCACCGCAAAGCGCCTCTGCAGAGGCGCTTTGCCGGCGGTATAGCCGCGCTGCCCCATTGATTTCAATGTGCAGGAGCGTTGTATACACCGCTCCAAAGATGCTGCTAGCAGGACTTTTTTCCCGTCCTGCTAGCGCACTTCTCCAGTGTGAAAGCCCTCGGGGCTTTCACATTGGAGACAAAGCAGCAGCTGTGTCGGGTCAGTTTGCAGGTGCTATTTTTAGCGCAATAGTGCCTGCAAACTGCCCAGTCTGAAAAGGGGTCTTATAGTGTTCTATGAGTGTAAAAAATAAAAGTACCGCCATGCTTTGTGGCTGTCGGCTTGTAGTTCTCAATGAGCTACCGGGGAGCTGTTGAGCACTCTAGGTAGTTCATTGTTCTTCTTGTCATTCAGTCACCTTACGTTCACACCTATGCGTTTTTTTAGTGTGTTTTGCAGTTTGCAGAAGCGCACTACAGTCCATTTAACATGGTTTCCTATGGTACTATTTCATATCTATGCATTTTGTGGGCGGTGCATTTTTGGATTGCTGGAAACTCCATAAATATTCAGGCTGCAGCCCCTGTTCCTCCATCCCCTAAGATCTAGAACTATCCAGAGAGTGCCAGAAGACGGGGAGGTAACAGTGCCACAGATGCCTCTTCCTACAAGGAAGCCAAATAAATGTATCTACACTAGCAACAGTGAAAGTGCTACAATAATCAACAGTCTGCTAATTAAAATTATATTGCATTAGTGAAAATTTTATGTAACATAGTGGGATGGTAAAGCTCTTTAGAGGATTTATTCCTCCCTATCAGTGCTTCACTGCAATGTACGCAGGGGAAAAGAGGAATTTCGACTTATTTGTAAATTCCATATCTTGGGAGTTCATGGAGTGGATTTATCCCCTGCTCTATGGGCTCCAGGGACGGAGCTGGGCTATTTTGCGCCCTAGGCAAGATCAGCTACTTGCTACTCCCCCCAAAAAAGAAAAAAATTCACAAGTTTTGAAACACAGGTCACTGCACTATAGGTGAGCAGGGTCTTAGGTAGAAATGCACCTACATTGTGGTGTCACTGGAAAAAAGAATGCCCCTGCATCCTTGGTGTCACTGAAAGAAAAAAAGTCCCTGCATTGGTGGTTTCACTGGAAGGACAAATGTCCTTGTGTCCGTGTTGTCACTGGAAAAAAAAAAATTGTCCCTGTGTCCATCATATGTGACATGCACCAGTAAATTTAGGTGGTAGGAAGCTGGCAGTGGGGTACGGGGGATCAGGATGACAGGCGGTGGGGTGGTAGGATGTCAGGCACAGGGGGATTATGATGAGGATGGAGATTATGACAGGGGGTGGGGTGGTTGGAAGCTTGCAGAAGGGTACAGGGATGAGGATGATGACAGGGTTGGGGTGGTAGGAAGCTGACAGTGGGGTACAGGGGGCTGAAAACAGGGGGTGGGGTGGGAGCAAGCTGGAAGTGGGGTACGGGGGGGTGCAGAGGACATGGGGTGGGGTGGTAGGAAGCTGACAGTGGGGATGAAGATGAAGGGGTGGAGTGGTAGGAAGCTAACAGTGGAGTACAGGGGGGATGATGATAAAAAGTATGATGACAGAACTCGGAGGTAGGGTAGTGGGATGCCAGGAACAGGGGGATGAGAATGATGACGACAGGGGGACAGTAGGTGGCATCATATGCCGGATGGCATATGTATGGTCAGGGCTGTATGTGAGGAAACGGGCGACTAGTAGTGCGGATGTTTGGGGCGCCCTTGGTCAGGGAGGGACATTACGGGAGGCTGTTTTTAAGGTAGGGCAGCAGGACCGTCATGCAGTACCTTGAAATTCCGGCAGATTGGCTCCCCAATGATCGCGACTCCTGCTTGGGCAGGTCTTCCACTACGGCTGTCCATCCTGGAGAGGAGATCAGGAAGTTGCTCAGCCGCGGCAGCCATGAAGCGGGCTCTGCACATGGCAGGAGATCCGCAGAGCACAGGAGAAGGGGAGGACCCGGAGGAGGGGAGCACAAGGATCCACCCACTGACCCAACAGCTGTGGGATTGAGGTTCTGACAAGCTCCCAGGACCCCCTCCACGGGAATGCACGGTGGCACCTTGCACCCTCAAAAGGCTGCTACTGTCACACAGCAGGATAGGGAACCAGCAGCAGCAGCTACGTCCTAGGTGGCTGCCTAGTTAACCTAGCGGCAGCGGCCCTGATTTGGCTCCAATTTGGAGCCTCAAAACTGCAGAGTAAGGACCACAGTATATAGCGTAGCTTTGGCGAGCAAATGTATGCAACTAAACCTCTGTCATTGACATGAACTCTGTTAGACTGGTCTAAGTTGTTTTTTTTTTCAGGCTAGCTGGTAAGTGTGCTGGAAATTTTTGTTGTTTGTATCTTGGGGTATAGGCCTGCAGGTTAAGTTCCAAGAGTACCTGCCTTATCGTCTGTCGGATGTCCCTTCCAGATAGACGTTGGTGTGGATGCTTAATGCTCATGTTCTCCACAAATCCACTATGGGACCTACCCCTCCATCAAAAAGGTTCCTCTTTTCCTGGACTTATTCGATTAGTTCTTTGTTTTTTGATTTTCTTATGGCTACTGGCATGAATTTTGTCTCCTGGAATATTCGAGGACCTAAAGACTCAAAGAAGAAAAAGGCAACATTTACATTATCCCTTTACGGTACCTTGGCGGTCTGCCTGCAGGAGATGCACCTCACCACTGATACCACTCATCTGTTGAATACTCAATTATACCCACTGAAGTTCCATTCTGTTTTATCCAATTACGCAAAGGGGTGTTAGTGTTTTAATATCGTCTAAAGCAGTGGTCATCAACCCTGTCCTCAGGGCCCACCAACAGGCCCAGTTTTATGCATTACCTTGAGGAGATGCAGACTAATATACTGCAATCACTGAGCAGCAAATGATATCACCTGTGATGTATTTCAGTTTTCTTGCAAAATTGGCCTGTTAGTGGGCCTTGAGGACAGGGTTGATGACCACTGGTCTAAAGTGAACTTTATCTGTCAGCAGTCGTTTATAGACTCTGTGAGTAGATATATTTTTCTGTTATGTACCACTGATAATTTGCTTTGCATTCTAGGTAATGTATATATACCTCCCATATAACAGCGAAGTGCTCAGGGTTGTGATCCTTTTGTTGGTTGATCAGCCTGGAGTTCCTTTCCTGATGCTGGGGGATCCTGCTGTGCATCATTACCCAGCGGGAGCTTGATCTGATACACCCTTTTCTGTTTCAACCATTTTTTTTAATATGTTTGAAGACAACAAAAAGTAAATGATCACTTAACAGAGTGGCAAGCATTCCTCGCTTGCTCTGTACATGTAACAAAATTGGTACATAAATGGGGAGGGGAACAAAAGAATTACTTGGCAATCGGATTAGGCCCCTGATACACCCTTTTCTAGTCAAACTCAGAAATTGGGTTTAAGGGATATTTGGAGAATATGCAATCCCACTACTCTCCTTTACTCTTGTTGTCCTAGCACGTATAATACCTCATCACGGAGAGATATAGCGTTGGGCACAGATTTCTTTCTACCATACGTAACCAATGTTTTGTATCACAGTAGGTGGTTGTTGGATCACTTGCCGTTCAAGCTGAATTTACTAATTTCTCTTTCCCCTAAAAGCTTCCACTGGAAAGTAAATCCATTTTAAGTAAAAGTGCTCCCGCTGGGTGATTCTGTGCAGGACTCCCTCACGGAGTTCTTTCTATTAAATGCTAACTCCGCCTCACCTGTGGTAGTATAAAATGCAATGAAATCCTATTTGCATGGTCTCTTGATGAAAGATTAGTGCATACACAAAGTCCATGACAGAGTGGGAGAGCTTCCACTCAGCTGATGTTCATAGAACAGAGATACAGTATCTATCCTCCCCTACCAAACAAAACTGGGCATTTGGAAGGCTGCTCAATTGGTTTACAAACAAAAAGCACTTGAAAAGCGGAGAATCATTTTTTTTTTCACCCACTGCCAGTATTATACTGACGGTGAAAATATGGGCCACCTCCTTGCTGTAATTGCAAGTTCTCACAACCCCCCACAGTACATTTCTTCTATTGCTACCGCCTCAGGGAAACCTACTACTGACCCCCAGGCTATTCTGAATGCGTTTCACAAGTTTTACAACAGCCTATAGAGCAAGGTACACTACACCCCCCCCTCAACTTCGAGAATTTTTAGACTCGGTGACCCTGTCGTGCCTCACTTTTGAGGAAAGGAAGCTTTTAAACTCCTGCCAATTATTGAAGAGCTTAGTACGGCTGTAGTGCAAATGCCTTAAAGTAAAGAGCCAGGGCCTAAATGGCCTTCCGGCCGAAATATACAATGTGTACGGAAACTTATTACTCCCAGAGTTCTGAAAGATATTAAGCAAGGCTTTTACATCCCGCCAATTACTGGACTCTATGAATGTGGCTAGCATTATAGTTCTATTGAAACCTGGGGAAAAAAAACCAGACTCCATACGTAATCATATCGCCCAATTTCACTTTTAAACTCGAAAGTTAAAATTCTGGCAAAGGTGCTTGCAAAAAGCCTTAGAAAAGTTATGCAGGGTTTAATTCATCTGGATCAATTCGGGTTTATTCCCACCAGATCAACAGCAATTATTATCCGTAGATTGCATCCTAACCAACAACTCCCATCAGACAATGTAGTAGATAGGGCCATACTCTCTTTGAACCTAGCTAAAGTGGTCAATAGCGAGTATTGGTCCTACCTTTGGGCAGTATTAAGTCTTTTTGGCCTAGGTAAACGCTTTATCAGCTGGGTTAAACTACTATAATTCTGCCCCAAAGGTGGCAATGCAAATCAATGGATCTTACTCTGATGTCTTCTCCTTGCATAGAGAAACATGTCAAGGGTGCCCTCTTTCCCTTCTCTTTGCCCTGGCATTGAGTCACTTGCAGCAGCCATTTGGCTCTCAGGCTGCATTTCTGGGTTTCGAAGGGGTGAGCGAGAAGACAAAATATCCCTATACATGGATGATGCGTTGCTATTCCTAGGGAACAGTAGGGGCTCATTGTCATCTCTCATGTCCATTAATAAAGCATTTGGATCCATTTTGGGTTTCATAATTAACTGGGATATGTCTATCCTCATACCCATAGATTTCCAGCAAGTATAGGATGCAGTGTGTCAGTCACGTTTGTAGCTCCTTGACAGTTTGTCATCATCTGTACCTTACAGGTTTTGTAACTCTGTGTCCTGTAGTTAAAGCTGGTGTCCGTTTCAGTTATGGTAATCCACGTCAGTCTAGCTTTGTAACTGTTGCAACAGTTTTCAAGTTTTACAAGGAATAGGTCTGAATTATGGTCTTTGAACTGCTTTAGAAGTTCTGTTCTATTATCTTCATAGTAAGGATATACTGTATTATCTATTATATCACTTTTAATTAAAGTGTATATAAAGCCAGGCATTATTCCCCACTGTAGATGAAGTAGATAAACATTAAAGCCCTTTTAAGGTTTTCTTTTTGCCACCTGTGTCCCATTTGGGTGCTTTTCATTTTACTTGCTGTCCTGTAGACACAATGGGAAATGAAGTGGAAATATAACTAAAGTGAAAGAAATCCCTCAATAGACACACTGGAATGAGTAAGCCTATTCACATAATTCCCTTCTGTTCCTGTTCTAAGGCCACCCAAGAATTGTGAGGAGTACCAGGACGAAAAAAACAAAAAAGAGGTCATTGCATATGCCACTGCCTTGTGAGTACCAGAAATGGTTGTGAAGCCAAAGATCAACCCACAATTTGGACAGTAATAAAAATTTAAAAAGGACCAACCTTTCACTACACTTAAATAAAAGAAAAAGGTTTTGGCTTTAGATACAGTTTAAGAAAGAAGTTGCATTAACTGACTATATGGAAAAAATTGTTCAACCCCCAATCCCCATCACCTGCAGTGCACAACTTTGAAAATCCATCAGCAAAAAGAAAATTGGAAATCAAATTGTACACGCGCTGCGCTTATCAAAATAGAAAATAAGAAATTTCCACTAAAATATTAATAAAGTGATATTGTGCCTAACATATACAAAATCTATTAATAACTATTAATACTATACTATACGTTAATGTGCAATACATTTTTAAATGAATAAATAGGTAAAAGTGCTCCAATAAGCCTGTGTATTACAAATATTCCACAAAGCTTGTGCAATTTTAAAACATTAATAGATAATTCAACACAAACATCCATGCGATTTAGTGTTGCATCCAAGCATATCAGTACTGCATCTATGCAATATGGTGTTAGTGCAATGTTCGAACAATAAAAAGTTAAAAAATACAAAAAAAGTATCCATGCGATTTGGTGCTACATCCATGTGATTCTATTCAATTCAGTGCTGTGTTGCTGTGCAATGATTAAATTAACAGTCCGATTTAATGTTGCATCCATGCATTTCAGTGCTGCATCTATGCAATATGGTATTAGTGCAATGTTCAAACAATAAAAAGTTAAAAAATACAAAAAACGCATCCATGCGATTTGGTGTTGCATCCATGTGATTCTATGCAATTCAGTGCTGTGTTGCTGTGCAATGATCAAATTAACAGTCCACAGATCTTCCACAATCCATTCATGTGTTATGTTGAACACAAACTAAAGTGCTGTGCCCTCATACAAGTGCTCCCCCCCCAGGTGACAGCCCCTCACCTTAGGGAGTGCGACCTTGCAATTAAGCTTGGTCAGAATGCGCCTTAGAACCTCTATGGGTTCGATGTTATATGCAGGGTCCTGGATAGATTTGCACTGGTGCCTCTGTTCCTCACAGCAGTCCCGTTTGTATCTCAATATTTCAACATAAAAAGGACTTCATGGTGCAGCATGTACTAAATTTATAACAAAATCATAAACAAATCCTGCAATGGGTACTCACAGTAACAAGGCGCTTAAGGGTGCCCCCTGATGAAGATACGAAATACCTCTTGTATCGAACACGCGTAGGGGAAGGGGACAGGACGGAACGTTATACATACAACCTGTTGGGACAGATTAGCACGCCACCCCATACCGGCCGCTGTTGCCCGTTCGTCTCTGCTGTTTTAGTGTGGCGCCCTTAAGCGCCTTGTTACTGTGAGTACCCATTGCAGGATTTGTTTATGATTTTAATAAATTTAGTACATACTGCACCATGAAGTCCTTTTTATGTTGATATATTGAGGTACAAACGGGACTGCTGTGAGAAACAGAGGCACCAGTGCAAATCTATCCAGGACCCTGCATATAACATCGAACCCAGAGAGGTTCTAAGGCGCATTCTGACCAAGCTTAATTGCAAGGTCGCACGCCCTAAGGTGAGGGGCTATCACCTGGGGGGGGAGCACTTGTATGAGCGCACAACACTTTAGTTTGTGTTCACCATAACACATGAATGGATTGTGGAAGATCTGTGGACTGGTAATTTGATCATTGCACAGCAACACAGCACTGAATTGCATAGAATCACATGGATGTAGCACCAAATCGCATGGATGCGTTTTTTTGTATTTTTTAACTTTTTATTGTTCGAACATTGCACTAACACCATATTGCATAGATGCAGTACTGATATGCTTGGATGCAACACTAAATCGCATGGATGTTTGTGTTAAATTATCTATTAATGTTTTAAAATTGCACAAGCTTTGTGGAATATTTGCAATACACAGGCTTATTGGAGCACTTTTACCTATTTATTCATTCACTGAAATTTATTGCACATTAACGTATAGTATTAATAGTTATTAATAGATTTTGTATATGTTAGGCACAATATCACTTTATTAATATTTTAGTGGAAATTTCTTATTTTTTATTTTTAAAAGCGCAGCGTGTGTACAATTTGGTTTAACTATTTTGCATGGTTATGAGACATGCGTAACGTTAGCAGCTGATCATTTGCAAAGATATACTATTTTGGAGACCAGATTTGGTCAATTACCTGGAGGCTCACAGGACTACAAATTAGCATTCTAAGAAAATTGGAAATGCCATGAATAAAGTGTAAAATCACTGTGACAATGTCCAATTATTTTTCGGACATTTCCGATGTCATTGATATTCACTAAAACATAATAAAGTGAGATGTTGTTCAAGTATTATCCTTCATGATCCATGCAACTATACGTGCAAATGTGGCAGTTGTAAGAATTGACAATACAAGTATCAAGATTATCAGTGTTTGTAAGATTTTATTATTTTTAATCACAAAATAGAATTGTGCAGCTCTACAGAACAAATGATTGACAATGAGATGTACAACAAAACTTGTATATCCATAATGTTAGAATTAGTATGCAGCTTCTTTATTATCAAAGCAAGAGGGGTTCTTTTTGTGGCAATACAAATTGCTGCTACAATAGACAATAACTGAATTTTCTACTGTCACAAAACTAGTGGGAAGCAATAGGGGGAAAGGGGCTCTCCCCATTCATCTGTTCGGCAGTATATTAGCACATTCAAAGTGGACACAGTGGCTAGCATATTGAGAAGGGGGCAATTAATTACGCACACTGGGGGTTATTTACTAAAGGCAAATCCACTTTGCACTACAAGTGCAAAGTGCACTTGAAATTGAACTGAAAGTACAGTTGCTGTAAATCTGAGGGGGACATGCAAGGAAAATAAAAAACAGCATTTTATCTTGCACATGATTGAATAATAAAATCAGCAGAGCTTTCCCTCATTTCACATCTACCCCTCAGATTTACAGCGACTGCACTTCCAAGTGCACTTTCAATGCAATTTCAAATGCACGTTGGACTTGTAGTTTGCACTTGTAGTGCAAAGTGGATTTACCTTTAGTAAATAACCCCCACTGTTTCTGCTTTTACCTGGCGCCTGAACCTATTTACTCCCCAGCATCTTTGGGCAGAAGTGAAACCTCATTGCATGGCTTTATTGTGTTTTTTTTTTTTTTTTTTAGGGATGGTGGCATAATCTTTAAACAAGCATGCACAATGCTCTCAGAGATCACACTGAAAAGATGAAAGGTGAGATCTTTGCTGGCAAAGTGGATGAAAACCCCCATTTAATGTCTTCCTTTTTATGAGTAGGTTGCTATTACATGCAAGCAGTTGGGGGCAAAAGTGCAAAACATCTGATATAAATTCAGATACGAATCATACCAGCAAACTTCCAAGGGCTGCACCAAGAGTTTGTGGAACATTATACTGTATGTAATGTACTAGATGTATTTACACCTGGGTATCTTGTTTTTAATCTTACTTTGCCTTCTTAGAATACTAAACCATAAATGTAATAGGATAAAGCCTCTGCTTGCCTTTAGATCAGTAACAGATGGTAACATGTATTATTTACAAAAACAAATAAAATACTGTAAAACTAAAATCATTAGCACCATAATCTAACCCCTGCTCACCATAAGAAAATAAAGCAGCAATAGAAGGAAAAAGAAGTGGGACAAATCCCATTGACCAGATATATACAAACTGTGACCCTGTAATAGCAGAAAAACTGCAAGTCCTCCATGTGCTGCTGCCTAGTAGTTGAAAGAGCATGGAAGCACCTGTCACTCCCCCATGGGCGGTTGCCTAGTAGTTAGTAGACCATGGCGGCACTTGTTACCCTTGAAATCTAGTAGGCCACACCCTGGACAACAATGAAAGAATTACCATTTGATTTCAGTTTGCTGCTAATAATTCTTCAAAATGTAGAGATTAGGGTGTATTGCACACATCATTTTATTTAATTCTACTTAATCTACTGTTCTGTTTTATTACCTTACATATTGTCTTTGGCTAATGTTCACAGATGTAATTTCCAATAATTTTTTGGTTTGAAAAAATGTTCTAAGTTTCACCACACTGGATACCAGGAGTGAATTAAAGCCAATAGTTAAACAAAAAATACCAAAAAAAGCACATTAAAAAAATTTTGCAACAGCACGATGACTGCATGTCAGTCAACTTCTGTTAATCCGCAAGGCCTTAGGAACTCTTGTCCTCTTTCATGGAACCATTTATTTGAAACTGAAAGGAAGAAACAAAATGACAATATGAAAAACAGTCATCATCAATACAGTACATAATACATTTATCAAAATTCATGACTTTGCGCGGTCATACACACATTACATCTATAGTACATTTTACTTCTTAAAGATAACTTCCAGGTATGGTATGTTTTTACATAGCTACATTGGTCGAGTTTGGACCAATGTACAGTGGGGCAAAAAAGTATTTAGTCAGCCACCAATTGTGCAAGTTCTCCCACCTAAAAAGATGAGAGAGGCCTCTAATTGTCATCATAGGTATACCTCAACTACAAGAGACAAAATATGGAAATAAATCCAGACAATCACATTGTCTGATTTTAGAAAGAATTTATTTGCAAATTATGGTAGAAAATAAGTATTTGGTCACCTACAAACAAGCAAGATTTCTGGCTCTCACAAACCTGTATCTTCTTCTCTGTCCTCCACTCATTACCTGTATTAATGGCACCTGTTTGAACTTGTTATCAGTATAAAAGACACCTGTCCACAACCTCAAACAGTCACACTCCAAACTCCAATATGGTGAAGACCAAAGAGCTGTCGAAGGACACCAGAAACAAAATTGTAGACCTGCACCAGGTGGGGAGAACTTGCACAATTGGTGGCTGACTAAATACTTTTTTGCCCCACTGTAACTATGCATATACCATATGTGGCCGATACCCCTGGAAGCTGGAAATTACTAAAGTGGACACTGTTACTCCAGTGATCTCCATATGCTTCCATTTTTTTCACATATTTGTTATCTCCATATACCCACCCCTAGTTGCCCTGAACCTAGGTCTGTGGGTTGGGGGGGATGGGGCAGAGAGGAGACAAACCACAAGAAAACAAACCTATAATGACAGATACAGAGGTTCGGCTGATGGGTGGGAAGAAATTAACTACTTAACTTTCGTGCAGAAATTATTTCAGGGCAACGAAGGGTGGGTATGTGGGTTTTATTAATATTTTTTTTCTCCTCACACTTAAAACGAGGAAAGTTTGTTTCTTGTTGTGGTGTTTTTTGTCTTTACCCTGATGTATATTCTATCTATTTTGTTGTATTAAGGTATTTGTTCATATATTGATGTATACAATTATCTACACATTCTATTAATTTCCTCGATTGAATTATCACACACACATACCATGGTGCAGATCCTGAAAAAGTGGGTACAGTACCTGTGGAATGATATATATAACTGATCTGCGTTTTGTTTTGTTTTTTATTTTAACACATACCATGTGATGATTGTTATTCATACGTGGACTACATATACTTAACATTTTTGTAATAAATAGTTGTTGGACTTTTATATGGTTCTATTCTCTATGAGATACAATTAAGTCCCATTTCTCTATACCCAATTCTTTGCTAGGTTCAGTGTGCGGAGAGGCTGACCTTCTGTGTTCAGAATGCTTCAGGCCTGCTGCACGGGACCCGGAAGCAAATTGAGATCACTGGAGTAGCAATGTTTACTTTAGGGATTTTCCTGCTTCCAGGGGCATCAGTCGGGTATGGTGTATATACACATATGTAAACATTTACCATACCTGGAATACATCTGCAACATACCTGGACTAATTTAAAAGCTTGACAGATGGAAAGGTGGAAGACTGTCTTCTAAATCCTCAGGAATCAGCCTATCGTTGGTAGCAAGGGGAGGCCGACATGCTACTATGCTTAGTGTCCCAATTTATGTACATCAATAGTATATCTAGAGGTTTACCGTGCTTTCAGCCCTTTGGGACAACAAAGTCATACTAGAGCCCTTTAAAGGATAAGTTCACCTTTCTAAAAATGCACATTTTTTGCAGGTAAAAAAAATAATTACTTTTTTTTTTTTTTCTTAGGAGCCTGTAAAGCATCTCGCATCTCAAGCAATCTCAGGCTCCAGCAGACTGTCTATGTAAGCTGTCTGCTCGTAACTCATACAGGCCAGAAGTTACTAAATGACAGGAAGCATCAATGAACTACCTAGAGCACCCATCAACACCCTGGTAGGTCATTGAGAACTACAAGCCCTCAAGCGCAAAGGATGTTGGTACTTGTAGTTCATTCATTCACAAAACTGTGAGTGAATGACACAGCCATGTGGGCGGAGCCCCGCATGGCCATGGTCTTTTCAAAGAGTGACAGCAGGCGCTGAGAGAAGATCCCCAGCCCGCTGTTACAATTAGAAGGACGATTGGGGAGAGCATGTAGGGACAGGAACATGTTATATGTTCCACCCTAAAAATGGGTGGAACATGTAATATGTTCCAAAAGGTGAACCTATCCTTTAAATGTAAAGCTGGCCATACACTGTGCAAAATACATCCGGTTGCTAAGGAAACTGAACTGACCAAAATTTGCTCAGTGGGGTGCGCTATTCAACAAAACTTAAACGTTTGATTGACTGTTGTCAAGAAGCCTGCTGGAAAATTTTCACTTAAACAGCGGCTGCATCCAAATCAAATGGGTCTATTTATAAAGACTAGTTTGCACTCTCAGGACATCAGTGGAAAAAACGTGACACTCTTTAGAAATCCAATATAGCTCTGCATGACAAATGTCAGGGCGGGCAACAGGTTTGTGCACCTCTTGTAATTACATTAATCTGGAGCATGCATTGCATGTGAAGGCACGCCAAGACGATGCTGCTGCTTTAAAAAAGTCCATCTAGTAAGACTAATTTTTCAGCTCATTGGGCTTCATCCATAAGAGACTGGAGGTTTTGGTCAGAAGCGAAGCACCACAGAGATGACATCCTTGGTCAATCATTTATAAAGAGGGAGGCTTGTAATTAGATGTCCTGCATTTTTGTCCTCGAATGATAAAATGCATGCAACAAAATATGTGAATAACTGTTAGAGAGAAAACATACCCCATTTACTTCCTACTAATACCGGACAAGCTGCATGTCGCGTTCTGTAATCCCCTTCTCCACTTTTGAATAGATTGTACCAAAACACAGCAGTCCCCTAAAACATCAGCAAGAACATATTCAAGAGAAAACAGAAAATATCTATTAAAATTAATTTTGCATGCAAGTTTTTGGATTTGAATAAATAAACCATAAAGCACTAAAACTAGAGCAGTACAAACAAGAAAAACTAGTGTCCTGTAAAAGAGGAGGAGAGTAGTGAAAGTGGGCAACTCTCAATTTTATTTTTTTAACAAATTGTAAACCGTTCTGGGTATTAACACATTTTTCCTAAAAGGAGGGGACACAATCTTTATAAACCATTGTCAAAGGCACTTTTGTGATAGTGCCATCTTTTCCTAGTACAGAATGTAAGGATGAACCACTGCAAATTGGACACAGACAACATAAAAAAACACATAAAATGGAAAAAAGTTTAGCTGGATTCTTCTACATCTCTATGCATAATGCCACTCTAAACAGATTCGATTTTGCAGGGTTTGGTATCGCAATGATGTTTTGAGGTGCTAAAGGGCAATTAATCATAATATTATATCCTAATAAGGCTCCCCATAAACTGTCCAATCCTGCCTGAATCAAACTGCCCAATGTGAAACGTCAGGTTATTTACAATTCAACTTAAGGTGATCATGATTGCTTCTCACATCAGAAAGAATCATTTTGACCAACAGGTTTTTCAAGCTAATATCTGAGAGGCCTGGCTGGTTGCTCTGCATTACTGAAGCATTAACGGGTCTTGTTGCAATTGATGGATAAAAGTATCCCTACCAGTTTCTTCAGTGGGACATCTGACATTTTAGCCCTTTTACATACTAACCTGCTACTAACAGGAAACATGGAGGACACGGGACTATAGTAGTCAATCAACAGTATACTAAAAAACATAGCCAAAATAGCTAACTGCATCATCTACCTCTACTAATCTCCTCCTTCAGTTTTATTTTGAATGCTACACATCAAATGCTCATATATAATACAAAGGAAAACCTGCATTTAATGTACACAATTTTATTTATTGAAGAAAAAAGATGCACAAAAGAGATCAGTAAATGGAATCAGTATGGTAGATCGAGTGTTGTAAAGACACTGACAATTTTAAAAGGCCAAGATCACCTTTAAGAAAAAATAAATAAAAACGTTAATTTATTTTTTCCATGGGGGCCTGAAAAGCATTGCATCAGTGATCTGTGGATCATAGATCTAATGCCAGGCTGTTCAGCTTCCTCCAATACCTTTAAGGGTCCATAAAGGGTACTGCTTTATCAGCAGGGTGGAATATGTAGGAGATCAAATATCTAAACAAACTAGGTATGTAACCACATCAAAAAATTAGATGGAATAAATGCAATTAAACAATCAACAGCTTTGATGAGTATTATTTGCATTAAGTTAATCTAATTCTGTCATGTGGTTACTTAATACACACGGGCCACATAATCGGCCAGTTCAAACAGAAACCAGCTGACATTTGGTCCATGTAGACAGCAGCCTTTTCTGGCTTTTATCAAATGGGCAGGCTGGAAAACCAGCATCCAATCAACGCTTGAAGCCAATGGCTAAAAGCACTGATTAGTGTGCTCTGGGGGGGGAGCAGTCCCCGACAAGATCATAATAGCTCAGTGGGGTAGATCGCTGTACTAACATCCCATGTTAGTACAGCGATCTGTTCGTTATTTTTTTCTGTTCAGCCCGATGGGTTGAACAAAAAAAACTCCCTATGTGTACTTAGCATTACCTTGTTTGTTTGGACATTTGTTTAGATATCTAATCTTCCACCCCCCTGATGAAGGTTTTTTTTATTTTCTGCAAAACATGTGAAAGGCTAAGCAGCGTTCAGCCTGACTCACTTTTGTTCTGGAAGCAGGGCAGAAGTTCCCATCCCACTGGTGGAACACAGTGTAGTATAATATATGATTGATGCTAAATCTCAACCTAGGTCATATGCGGTAACTCATAGCCAATAAAATATAGCAAGCTGAAAAAGGGGAACAGGGTGGGACCTTTACGGTACCATACAACCATGGTTGTCCCACCCCGTTCCCTTCTTTCAGCTTACAGTGTAGTATACTTTACGTAGCTGATGCTACATACATTTTATGCACTGCGCCAAGCAGGCACAACTGTTAGTGAAGAAAAGAGTTTAGGCCAGCTTGGGCCACACAAACGACAGTATTAAAAAAGTCACAGTAAACAAGCATTTAAACTTACATTTTTCTAGCTAAGAATATTAGCAACAAGAAAAAAAAAAAGACCTGCTGATGTTGCCAAAGGGTAATACAGTTTACGTGTTACTTTCTATGAGCCGGACAGAAAAAACAAACATTCTGATCTGCCTTCTGAGGTATATTCTGTAAACTACCAATTCCCCTCTTCTCATGTAATGACGATGAAGAGGAAGACAAGTTTGTAGTTGAAACGAGAGCAGGCTAGTGACAACATGGCTCATTTCACAAATACAGTGGAGGAATGAGTATAGCCACCAATTTATTGCATAATTACCACATGAAAATAAAGGGAAAAAAAAAAAAAAAAAAGCATCACCAAAGTGTCCCCCTTGCAGACATCTTCTCTAAGGACTGGTGAGCTGCAGTATACATTTACGCTCTTGGTTTTAGTTGCAACTCAAGCAGTAGATAATCTAAAAAAAACAGTACCACCCTAAAGCTCCAGAAGGTGAGTTATGTGGCTGGTGACAGTGTATAATGGTGCTGGTTGGGATATAAAGCTCATCAGGCTCAGCCCAGCTGCACACAATATCAGCAGACTGTAAATCTAACATAGTAAAAGATGAGGAGGCTTGGCTTCAGCTTGGTTCCCCACCCACAGAATAACCTCCCCCTTAACATATTGTGCCAATGTGAAGCTTAATTATCGTTTTTTACTATCTTAGCTTAAGGCTGGGCTCACACTATTGCTAATTGGATGCGGTTTCCCAATTGGCATAGCTGGAGATTGTGACCAGCTCTTTGTCATGTGATTGTCAATTCTTCATGCCAGGGCTGGATGGAAAGGAGTTAACTGGCCTTTACCTTGGTGCAAAAACGTACTCAATTAACACTAGATATGTAAATATGTGTATGCAGAATAACAGGAAATACACCCTAAGAATCTTACTTGGCATAACACTAACCAGGGCAAAATATAGTTACTGTATGTCCAAGATGAATGTGATGTGCACCCAAAAAAAAAGGTAACATTTAAAATGTAACTATTCCATAGTTAAAATAATAAGTTATTTATAAAAATTAAGTTAAAAGACTCAAGCGCAGTTCACTGCACAAATTCAGCAATGCCAAATCTGATGGAACTTCTGCACATATGCGGGAGTGACATCATATCAGCCCGACCAATAACAGCGACCGGCGAGAGAGACCTGGAAGCTGGCCGCTCGAAGATGTCAGCAGCCGGCTGTAAATTCCGGGGACGGCGCATCACTGGATTCCAGGGGAGTATAGTTTCGCATTAAATAACAATAATTTTCCCTCTTTAGATCAGTAACTGATAAAGTGAGAATATAAGTGTTGGAAATCTCAAAATCATACAGTGGATAGCTATGGCAATATAAAATCAGCTCACCTTCCTAGGCCAGACTGCTGCTCCAAAGTCTGGAAATACCGTGGCTCCTCCAGCTTCCACATCACTCATCTAAAGAAAGGTAAGCCACAATTACATGAAAATGACAATACAGATAAAAGGCAGGGCAGCCAACCAAACCTACTAATTTCAGAAAGAAGGTAGAGGAGTTTTACTGCCCCTTAGCAATGACTTGTAGTGCGCTTGTGCTGTCCCAATGATTTGTTAGTCAATGGCAATGGATGGCATGTGTGACTTTTGATTTGTAAGTAAAAGTACTTTCAAAACAATCACAATGGCCACAGTTTTTTTTTGCAGTCAGTATTTGGTTCCGTCATTGTCCTTAAAGTGAACCTTTGTATTGCCCATGCAGAAAAATAAATCAAAGTAACATAGCTATCTTTCTTTTGATTCTTACTCACTCGGCAGGAGAAGGAAAAGCCTGTGGAAGCTACGAGTGGCTGCAGTCATAGCTTATATAGGTCTATGGGCTCCACATGTGACAACACCGATTGCCCAGCACTGTCACATGGAGTGAATCAGATGCTCCTTTAGACCTGAAAGTTTAGGCTATTTTCTTTTGCTTTTGGTGTTCAATAGAGCAGAGGGGGAGAAAAGAAAATAGAAGTATATGCTATTGGGTATGAGGGGGATAAAAGCAGATTTATTGCCCTGAATAGGTCCAGGTTTTCTTAAAACTTCACAAACTTCTAAAATTAAGTTTGGAGCATGTTTTTCAAAAATCTGTGGCAGACCTCCAGGCTATGAACAATAGGTTTTCTTAGCTAAAGGAGGACATCAATTTTTTTTTAACTGCCAGTACATTGACTTCTATGCTGACAATTCAGAATTACAGCTGATGTCAGACATGATGGGAATTATAACATAAAAAAAGGCATATAGATACCATAATTACACACACACCAACATAAGACAAACAGCCAACTGAAAGACACCCGATTTTTAATACAAAATTCAGCTTCAATCCAAAGATTTCAGTACTTTTTTCTGCTGCTAGACATCCCCAATCTGATGGTCCAAATTGGTCAACCCACTTCCTCTGAGCCCAGGTAGTCCTGGACCTACCGCTGCCACTCACTGGTCAGAGAAGCAGCACAGCAATGAGTTCATCTCTGTCAGTTTGCTATCTCTTCCTATCTGCCTGCTTCTAGTCAGCATATAAACTGATTGGTTTCTTGTGCTGCTTCTTCCTCTCACACAGGAGCTGCAAGAGGCTGAAACCAGGTCAAATTCAGGAACTTGCACTGCTTGCATTTAAAAAAATACAAACAGAAAAAAAAGAAAATTATTACAGAGCTGCATTATTTTGTTATATTTATAATATATATATATATATATATATATATATATATATATATATATATATATATATATATATATATATATATATATATATATATATATATATATATATATATATACATACATATATATATATATATATATACATATATATATATATACATATACATATATATACATATATATATATACATACATATATATATACATATATATATATATATATATATATATATATATATATACATATATATATATATATATATATATATATATATATATATATATATATATACATATATATATATATATATATATACATATATATATATATATACATATATATATATATATATATATACATATATATATATACATATATATATACATACATATATATACATATATATACATACATACATATATATACATACATATATATACATACATATATATACATACATATATATATATATATATATATACACACATACACACACACACTGGGGACGGAAAGTATTCACACCCCCTTAAGTTTTTCACTCTTTGTTATATTGCAGCCATTTGATAAAATCATTTAAGTTCATTTTTTTTCCTCATTAATGTACACACAGCACCCCATATTGACAGAAAAACTTGAACAATTCAACAGAATTGTTGACATTTTTGCAGATTTATTAAAAAAGAAAAACTGAAATATCACATGGTCCTAAGAATTCAGACCCTTTGCTCAGTATTTAGTAGAAGCACCCTTTTGATCTAATACAGCCATGAGTCTTTTTGGGAAAGATGCAACAAGTTTTTCACACCTGGATTTGGGGATCCTCTGCCATTCCTCCTTGTAGATCCTCTCCAGCTCTGTCAGGTTGGATGGTAAACATTGGTGGACAGCCATTTTTAGGTCTCTCCAGAGATGCTCAATTGGGTTTAAGTCAGGGCTCTGGCTGGGCCATTCAAGAACAGTCACGGAGTTGTTGTGAAGCCACTCCATTATTTTAGCTGTGTGCTTAGGGTCATTGTCTTGTTGGAAGGTAAACCTTCGGCACAGTCTGAGGTCCTGAGCACTCTCGAGAAGGTTTTCGTCCAGGATATCCCTGTACTTGGCCGCATTCATCTTTCCCTCGATTGCAACCAGTCATCCTGTCCCTGCAGCTGAAAAACACCCCCACAGCATGATGCTGCCACCACCATGCTTCACTGTTGGGACTGTATTGGACAGGTGATGAGCAGTGCCTGGGTTTCTCCACACATACCGCTTAGAATTAAGGCCAAAAAGTTCTATCTTGGTCTCATCAGAGCAGAGAATCTTATTTATCACCATCTTGGAGTCCTTCGGGTGTTTTTTAGCAAACTCCATGCAGGCTTTCATGTGTCTTGCACTGAGGAGAGGCTTCCGTCAGGCCACTCTGCCTTAAAGCCCCGACTGGTGGAGGGCTGCAGTGATGGTTGACTTTCTACAACTTTCTCCCATCTCCCGACTGCATCTCTGGAGCTCGGCCACAGTGATCTTTGGGTTCTTCTTTAACTCTCTCACCAAGGCTCCTCTCCCCAGATAGCTCAGTTTGGAGGGACGGCCAGCTGTAGGAAGGGTTCTGGTTGTCCCAAATGTCTTCCATTTAAGGATTATGGAGGTCACTGTGCTCTTAGGAACCTTAAGTGCAGCAGAATTTTTTGTAACCTTGGCCAGATCTGTGCTTTGCCACAATTCTGTCTCTGAGCTCTTCAAGCAGTTCCTTTGACCTCATGATTCTCATTTGCTCTGACATGCACTGTGAGCTGTAAGGTCTTATATAGACAGTTGTGTGGCTTTCCTAAACAAGTCCAATCAGTATAATCAAACACAGCTGGACTCAAATGAAGGTGTAAAACCATCTCAAGGATGATCAGAAGAAATGGACAGCACCTGAGTTAAAATACATGAGTGTCACAGCAAAGGGTCTGAATACTTAGGACCATGTGATATTTCAGTTTTTCTTTTTTAATAAATCTGCAAAAATGTCAACAATTCTGTGTTTTTCTGTCAATATGGGGTGCTGTGTGTATATTAATGAGGAAAAATAATTTAAAGAGGGAGTCCACCCAAACCGCAAAAAAAAAAAAAAAAATATTAAAAGCCAGCAGCTACAAATACTGCAGCTGCTGACTTTTAATAAGAGGCCACTTACCTGTCCCAGGGTCCAGCGATGTCGGCAGGCGACGCCGAGAACCCGCTAGGTTCTCGGCAGCTGCCGCCGCCATCCTAGGTGAGGGAATCAGGAAGTAAAGCATGTGCGAGTCGTGCTGGGCATTGTAAGTGGTCCCCGCTATCTCCTGGGAGCTGTGTGTTTCCCAGGAGACAGCGCGGAGGGACAGGAAGAGGCATAGACTCCCATGGGAGTCTATGCCAGAAGTGGGTGCAAATACCTGTCTTAGACAGGTATCTGCAACCCCCTCCCCCCAGAAAGGTGCCAAATGTGACACCGGAGGGGGGGAGGGTTCCGAAAAGCGGAAGTTCCATTTTTGTGTGGAACTCCGCTTTAACTTAAATGATTTCAGCAAATGGCTGCAATATAACAGAGTGAAAAATTTAAGGGGGTCTGAATACTTTCCGTCCCCACTGTATATACACACACATACATACATACACACTATATATATATATATATATATATATATATATATATATATATATATATATATATATATATATATATATATACATACATATACACACACACACACACACACACACACAATCTCTCACATTTTTGTAAATATTTTATTATAGCTTTTCACATGACAACACTGAAGAAATTACACTTTGCTACATGTAAAGTAGTGAGTGTACAGCTTGTATAACAGTGTAAATTTGCTGTCCCCTCAAAATAACGCAAAACACAGCTATTAATGCCTAAACTGCTGGCAACGAACGTGAGTACACCCCTAAGTGAGAATGTCCAAATTGGGCCCAAAGTGTCAATATTCTGTGTGGCCAGCACTGCCTTAACCCTCTTGGGCATGGAGTTCACCAGAGCTTCACAGGTTGCCACTGGAGTCCTCTTCCACTCCTCCAGGACGACATCACGGAGCTGGTGGATGTTAGAGACCTTGCGCTCCTCCACCTTCTGTTTGAGGATGCCCCACAGATACTTAATAGGGTTTAGGTCTGGAGACATGCTTGGCCAGTCCATCATCTTTACCCCCAGTTTCTTTAGCAAGGCAGTGGTTGTCCTGGAGGTGTGTTTAGGGTCTTATGTTGGAATACTGTCTTGCAGCAGGGTCCCCAAATGGAGGGGGATCATGCTCTGCTTCAGTAGGTCACAGTACATGTTGGCATTCTTGGTTCCCTCAGGGAACTGTAGCTCCCCATTGCCGACAGCACTCATACAGCCCCAGATCATGACACTCCCACCACCATGCTTGACTATAGGCAAGACACACTTGATTTTGTACTCCTCACCTGGTTGCCGCTACACATGCTTGGCTCCATCTGAACCAAATATGTTTATCTTGGTCTCATCAGACCACAGGGTATGGTTCCAGTAATTCATATCCTTAGTCTGCTTGTCTTCAGCAACCTCTGCAGCAATGCTGGTGGCACTCATACATCTATTTCCCAAAGAGAACCTCTGGATATGACGCTGGACACGTGCACTCAACTTCTTTGCTCTACCATGGTGAGGCCTGTTCTGAGAGGAACCTGTCCTGTTAAACCGCTATATGGTCTTGGCCACTGTGCTGCAGCTCAGCTTAAGGGTCTTGGCAAACTTATTATAGCCTAGGCCATTTTTATGTAGAGCAAAAAAAACTTTTTCAGATCCTCAGCGAATTCTTTGCTATGAGGTGCCATGTTGAACTTCCAGTGACCAGTATGAGAGAGTGAGAGTGAGAACACCAAATTTAACACACATGCTCCCCATTCACATCTGAGACCTTGTAACATTAATGAGTCGCATTAAACCGGGGAGGGAAAATGGCTAATTGGGCCCAATTTGGACATTTTCATTTAGGGGTATACTCACATTTGTCGCTAGCGATTTAGACATAAATGGCTGTGTGTTGAGCTATTTTAAGCGGACAGCAAATTTACACTGGTATACAAGCTGTACACTCACTACTTTACATTGTAGCAAGGTGTCATTTCTTCAGGTGTTGTCACATGAAAAGATATAATAAAATATTTACAAAAATGTGAGGGGTGTACTCACTTTTGTGTACTTTACATACACACACATACACACACACACTATGCTGTAAGTGGGACAGGCTCAACTAGTATTGGCAGTGGTAAACCATGCAGTAGACAGTTACACCCAGAAACAGTCCAACAGTTGCAAATACTTAGTATAAAACAAACAAAATATCTGCTTGTATGAGCCACTAACAAACTCAGGTCAGTTTCTGAATAAAGAGTGCCCCCTAATGGGCTCCAAAAACAAACAGGCAGCACATGGCAACATTTAGCCTTTTCACATAGCAGCAGGCTCTCACAGGAAACATAGTGAAAGAGGGCCCAGAGCATCAGTCAGTTTACATATATTAAGGCCTGTGGACAATGGAGACCAGTAATGAGTTCTGGATACCAGATAAGATGTGGAACTAAGAATAGAGACTTTATCACACCTAAAGTTTTAGTTTCAAGAACCAGAATAGGACTTTTAAAGCAGAGCTCCACCCAAAAGGGGAAGTTCCGCTTTAAGACATTTTCCCCTCTTCTCTGCCTAACTTAGCATATTATTCCCTGCAGTCTTCTGAGACACTCCACAGGTCCCAGAAGATTACGGAATCAATCACAAAGCGCAGTGTGTCTCACGCTTGCACAGTGGGCAGCCGGCTGTGAAGCCAAAAGTTGCACAGCTGGCTGCCCACATTTGGGAACCTGGAGGCTAGTGAAGAACTAGCCCGGGTGAAAATGGCGATGGATCATTGGACAGGTAAGTGTCCTTTTATTAAAAGTCAGCAGCTACAGGATTTGTAGCTGCTGACTGTTTTTTTTTTTTTTTTTTTTTTTTTACAGACTGGACAACCATTGATCTTGAGAAAACAAAAGCCATGTGTAGTGGGGGAACCTGGGTGACATACATACATCAACACCACAATCCTGCCCTAAAATATCTACACACACACACCATATTTTTTGCTCCATAAGATGCACTTTGTTCCCCCCAAAAAATGGGCGATACCCCACTGGGCCTATATCTCAGCCACAGACAGAGGACAGAGCAGCCCGAGCGGCAGAAAGGAGTGGCAGATGCACAAAGGAATGTTAGTCTGTGCGAGGTGGAGGTGGCAGAGGTAAGGTTGCATGTCATGGCACAAATCATGCTGCATTTCATGGGCCATGTTGAGGGCAAGCGGCCTGGTATGGTTCAGAAGGGGGGGCGCACTCGCTCATCTCCCCCCCTTTCCTGGTCTGCCAAGGCTGCTTGCTCGGAGAGGGGTCTGGTATGGGATTTTTGGGGGGACCCCCACGCCATATTTTTTTTTTAAATTTTGGCGTGGGGTTCCCCTTAAACACTTCAATACAATGTGTCATATATACTACACTGCCTGAATATAGAGTCTACACTGAATATCTAGTCTACACTAAGAGTATAATATTATTATATATATATATATATATATATATATATATACACACACACACATATACATATATATGTATATTATTATTATATGATTGGCCAAAGCATGCAGGTCAGGTGCATGCTTTGTCCAATCATCAGACATCAATGCACTGCGAATTTGCCGCGAACGCCCCATATTATTCGCTGTTCGGCGAACGGGCAAACACCCGATTTTCGAGCTCATCCCTAGCACTTGCTCATATAAATGCTTAAATGCATAAAAGTGTTTATACGCATCTAAATTAAGTCTGAACAAAGAGGAAAAATAAATCATCATAAAAAAAAGTTATGTACGCATATGCATCTATACACATTTAAAGGCGTCTATATACAAACATTTTACTGATCATTACACAGGAACTTCTCCTAGAAAACATATTTAAAATTGTTAACTAAAAGTGCTGTGCTGCTACTTGCAATCTCAAACAATTGACAGCAGAACTGTGCAGCCCATAGGACCAATAAGGTGATCATTCAAATCGACAAGGGGAATTTGAGCGACAAGGATACATTCACTATTGAATTCTGGCATTAAAGTATTTTTAAGTCCAGACTATAAAAAACTCTCATTACATGCTATACATAAGAGTGTGCATACTCTCTCACAAGCCGCTAAAGCATTCGCTGTGTGTAGAGTGAGGTTGAGCCTGCCTTCAGCTGTCCCTCCCATTTTCTCTATGTCCCCATTGCAGCCTCAGATTGTGTACACCAGCTGGTGTCATCTATTGAGCATGTTCCTACTTTCAGCTCCCTTCTAAGCTCTTCATTTCCTCCTTTTTCTTATCTGTACAGCTTACAGGAGCATAAATTCACACATGTGGATGTATACACAATGGTAAATGCCAAAGAACAGGGAAAGATCACGTGACCACAAAGCAGTGCGGCAAGAATAAGGTACTTAGAGGATTTAACCACTTGCCTACCAGGCCAATTCTGACATTTCTCTCCTACATTACACAAAACCCCCAAACATTATATATGTTTTTTAGCAGAGACCCTAGAGAATAAAATGATGGTTGTTGCAGCTTTTTATCTCGCACGGTATTTGCGCAGTAATTTTTCAAACGCGTTTTTTGGGGAAAAAGAAACAGTTTCATACATTATGCAAAAAAAATACAGTAGCCCAATTTTTTTGCATAATGTGAAAGATGAAGTTATGTCAAGTAAATAGATACCCAACATGTCATGCTTCAAAATTGCACACACTCGTGTAATGGCGCCAAACTTCGGTAATTAAAAATCTCCATAGGCGATCCTTTAAAAATTTTTACAGGTTACATGTTTTGAGTTACAGAGGAGGTCTAGTGCTAGAATTATTGCTTTGGCTCTAACATTCATGGTGATACCTCACATGTGTGGTTTGAACGTCATTTACATATGTGGGGGCGACTTACGTATGTGTTCACTTCTGCGAGCGAGCACACGGGGGACAGGGGCGCTTTTAAAAAAAAAATATTGTTAATGGTAACTTATTTTTCTAGTTTGATGCTTTCTTTTTACATTTTTTTATCACTTTTATTCCTATTACAAGAAATGTAAACATCCCTTGTAATAGGAATAGTGTGTGACAGGTCCTCTTTACAGTGAGATCTGGGGTCAATAAGTCCCCAGATCTCAACTCTAGGCTGGGAAGCCTGAAGTAAAAAAAAAAAAAAAAAAAAAAAAACATCCTGGCTTCCCAGCTAAAGCTGCAGCATTTTTTCAAATGACACAACATCACGCCCGGCCAAACGATCATACAGACTCCGGGGACCATCTTGCCCGCCGGAAATCTCTATGGTCAACATCCGGCGCCGGTCAGCTCCTTCCCCGGTTCGCCAGGGGCGAACCAGGAGAAGCACTGGAGGGGGGGTGGGTTGGAGTCACCTCCCTCTGCCTATAAGAACGATCAAGCGGCTATAATTGTTCTTATGGTGAAGGGAATCGCCGGCTCTAAAAAAAAAAAAAAAAAAGATATCTGAATGATGGCTGTAACTGCAGGCATCATTCAGATATCACTGCTCAAAGTCGGCAACATCATATGACGTTGGGCGGGCGGGAAGCAGTTAAAAAAAAAATGATGATATATATGATTTATGTGAATGAATTATGGCAATATAATTATGGCAACCTCTAATTAGTATCACTTTAGATGTATATTATAAAGGGTGGGGGAGGATTAATTGATCTGTTTGGCCCACAAAAGAAGATGACAACATAGGACAAGAAGTGGTCAGATATGGAAGAATGATTACAGCTGTAATTTACATTTAAGTACTAGTTTAGTATAGATATTACAATTGTTAGAAGGCAGATTTTATCATATAAATCATTTGAAAACTGTTTAACGAATTTTAACCGCATGTATCTAGTGCGGGATCCTGCATTTCCGAGTCTGGAGCGCGCACGCACGCACGCCACTGGCGCCCCGCTCCTGTTGCGATTGGATACAATGGGAGCCAATTAGTGGGTCAGGCAGATGCGATGTCCACAGGGACCCATCGATCATTCGGGAATAAGGCAGAACGCCATTCTGTGAGAAGGAAAGGTTTTGATCCTGTGTTTCTTCAAAGCAGGAACAGGGAACTCTGCCTTCCCATAGTACAAACACCTCACACAGAGTATACAAGCACAGGTTGGGTAGTGGTTAAAAAAAAAAAAAAATATGGACCCTACTTTTGTTGTTCTAATTACAGATCAATGAAAAGTATAAGGTTTCCAAAAGGGTTTTCTATAAAGTACTCTCGTTTACCATCTTGAACAAGAAAAATCGAAATAGTGCAAATACAGCTCCTTTGTGGTTAACCAATAGGTTTTCATTTATACGTTGTTGTCGAGAGACAAATCATTTCCTGACAAGCAGCAAACACTCTTCTGTCAAGACTGGGCTGTAGACCGGATACATTTAGCTTATTATTAAACTATCACTGCAATGGTGTCTTTTTAACTGATGGCATTGTGTAGTAGTTAGGGCTCATACACAAGAAGTGCTTTGTAATGCACGCTGCAGCATAAAAACTTCACAGAGTCTGGAAGGAAGTATATATATATGTCAAATCTCTAGAAAAGTTCTTCATATTTTAATTGAGCTTTCTATGTTTGATAGGTGCTTTCCACAAAGTGTTTTGCCATAGTATAAACTGCACAAGACCAAGTCAAGCCATTTGCTTTCTGTAGCTGTGAAGCACTGACTGCAGTTCCATGGATTCCTACTGAAATCTGCATTTTCACCTATAGACGATCCCAGGGATGGAGCTTGACTGGCATAATTTGTCTCAGGTCTACCCTAACAAAACTAAAATTTAAATCGGTAATTACTGGAACTTTTGCCAACAGGTCTCACTCTAGGCCCAACTTCAGATGGCATACCTACCTGTACTACCCTGTTTCCCCGAAAATAAGACCTAGCGTGATTGACGGTGATGGCTGCAATATAAACCTTACCCCCCAAATAAGCCCTACCCTGTTTCTCTGAAAATAAGCCCTACCCTCAAAAGAAGACCTACAAGGACTTTAACTATGGCTTATTTGGGGGGTAGGGCTTATTTTGCAGCCATCACCGACAATCACGCTAGGTCTTATTTTCGGGGAAACAGGGTACCTATGATAAGATACAAACACTCCATTATGACCATTAGTGTCAGTGTTCCAGCAGACCTGTTGCTATGTTCAGTGTGCTTCCACTGCTCCTTGGGGCCTGCACAAATCTTCAAATTCTCATCTGATCATATGCATAGCCCCACTAAATCCCATAGTGTAAATCAGGCAACTCCTATATTTTCACAGAGACATCTGCTTAACATTATGAAATGCAAGTCTACACAACAAAGTTTTCTCAAAATATAGTTGCCATGGAAACAAATCAAAGTTCTTATGCATTGGTACCTGGTCCCTGCCCGGATTGCTAAATGTCTACCGGCTATTCCCCCTCTTCCTTCTGTGGTTGTTCAGAAGCAGGCACACACCATCAGATATGATGGAGCTGTCCCAATAGTCCAAACATATTTGACCGAAATTTTCCAAAAATACTTACCATTCCGTTTGACCACTTTCTACCTGTGAACTTAGCCACAGCCTTGCTTAACAAAAAACCTTTAGAAGTAACTCACTGACAGTTTAAACATCTCCTGCAGGTTACCACTGTGGTGACACAAACTGTCGTAAAGGCCTGGAAAACCCCTCGTCTTAGTGTATTAGAAACTAGAAACGGGGTCACCAGAGCTATGATACACACTAAAATTGAAGTGGCCCTTTTAGATGAGTCAGTATGAACAGCTGTGGAAACCATGGGTAGACCACTACCTTACCACTGAGTTTAATGAAACCCTTTTATCTTCATGACATGTGTTGACACACATATCTCTAGATTAATCCTACTGAGGGTGATAATTAAAAGGCGCTGTAGAATCAATCATGCACCCTGCAGCGTTATCCTTGGCTCTCCGATATATGCAGTATCCCCTATACTTTTAGGAATATGGACTTCTCTATCTAATGTTTCCCACACGTCTTCTGACTTGAATGGTAGCTATTATTACCTCAAGTTCTTTGTGCATTATACCTTTATTTTTATTACCAACTCATTGTTATGTTAATAAGGTTGTTCTAAGCCATATTGCAGAAGTTGAAGGAACATTTGTACTACAATTTAGCTTTCTCACATGGGTTGCATCCCAACTGACCTTGCACTATTATATAATTCCTTTCATTTGGTCTATGACAAAAATATTATTTTGTACCATCTCTATAACCTTGTTACTTTTTTATTATTAAACTTTATGAACAAGAAATGCAAGTCTAATGAAACATGGAAGTTGTTTGTAAGGTTGTGAGGGTTCCTGGGGAACACTAATGTTAGCAACCACTTCATGATGCCCGTTGATAAAGGTCTAGGATAGTTTATACAAAACCTGTACTAAAAAATATGCATGGATTACCTGTTAGGACTACCACCTGAAAACAACTGCCAGGCTTTCTCTGACCCAAGTACTTCCTGAACCACCAAGAACAAGCACACATCAAAGCAAAGATAGAATGTGTGATCTATGTGTTTATTTCTAGGTGCGTGGCTCAGAACTGAAGCCTTTGTGTCAGCATGATACCAAGACACCTGAATTAAAAAGGTCACCAATTGCAATGTCAGCAACTTCTTATTAAAGCTCTGTGTTAAAGTCAGCCATAGATGGATCGAATCTGAGCCAGTTCAGCAGAGACCAGTCAAGATTCAAACCATCTATGGGCAGGCAGTTGTATTGAATTTGATCCATTGATCGACTTTAGTACAACCAGCCTGTCAAATTTGTTTTGATGTGATCACTGTTAACTGCTATAGCCCCCAGCAGTGGTCATTGTGTTCTGCCGACAGGGAAGGCTCCCTGTCCGCAGGACATAATAGCGCTGCGGAAGGGATTCCCGCATCAGCACTTACTGTTTTGATGGGGGAATTGAGCAACTTTCTTTCCTTCCACCCATGGTGGAAGGAGCAAATTGCATAATCTTTGGGCTGCTTTAGATGGTTTATCACCACCAAGGTTTGTTTTAAGCTCTACCATATTGGTTCCCACTGGATTTTCAATTTTTTTTTGTGAGTATTTAGCATTTAAATAGCTTTTCCATCAAGAATTGCAGAGCTGACCTTACTCTCCTGAAAATGGGAACTGTTATATCAACACTTTTACACTCATTAACAGCTTGGCCTGTTATTAGCCATCATTAACTGGTTACATTTTCAGAAGTAATGCTCCATGCCCTTTCATGCTGTAGTGGAATATGATTTTGCTCATTTTGCAAATTTTCAATTTAGATTAAAAAGCACATTATAAAGCAGGTGCTTTGGGGTTCAATCAACTTTGAATGGCTACTCATATCTGCTGTGCATTATGCTGCAAATAAATGTTACAATTTGGTGCCCAAGTGTATGACTTCTCTTGTATGAGAAAGACCTTTGCTATACATAAAACTTTTGGTAGATGAAAATGATATGTCCACATGGCCATACAGTATACATTATGCTAACTTAAAGTATAACTAAATCCAAGATTAAATATACTGTATATGTTAAAGTGTACCAGTGTACCAGTGATTAGTTGTGTTGTCTGCATTCAATGATCTTTTTCGGGTTGAGAACATTTTGGCAAGTACAGAAAAAAATAAAACTTGATTTTGCCAGAAAAAACAAACATTCTTGTTGTGTCATTGAAAGCAGAAGAACTAGGTTACCTTTCTCATGTAAACTAATCTCATCTCACACATAATAGACGAACAAAGGAAGATGTGGTTGACATCCAGCCTTGCAGGACAATCATGTAACCAGTGTAGCCACATACAGAAAAGCAGTGTATAATTTACAGGTAAAAAAGCCTTTTTTGGGGGGGTATTATCGTGACTCATCTATTTCATTGCACTATTTCACAGGTAACTATCGACAAATGAAGGAATTATGCTAAAAGACCAGGTAGAGGTCCAGCCAGCAGTATTATGGATACTGTGACTGGTATTAATTGTATGTAGGATAAGCCAAGCCATGATTAGATGTGCAAATACAACATAAGTCAGGCCTAGCAACAGAGCAGTTTTTACCCCTGACACAAAATCACTCCAGAGATGCGGACATACTGTAGGATAGGGCATTAGTTATCTAAACAAATGCATAGTAAAGATCTGGGGGCTTGACCCCTCTTAAGTTAATGCGACCAAAGACAACACGTGTTGGTTAAGCAATTAAATACACCTAATAAAAGCATTTTTCACCAATGAAAACATTCTTCATTTTGCAGACAACACTATGCAAGCTATGGACACATCCTGGATTTGGTACTAAAAATATCTAATTTAGTAACTAACAGAATTTATGTACTGCTGTTAACTCCTAATGCATTCTTATTTTACCCAAATAAACTGAATAAAATGGTTGCAGGCCATTTTAAAAATGCCTTCATTAAAGAGGAACGGCAGTCTGCTCACATAATTTGTAATAAAAACATATTTGCCATTCTGAAGCTTCCCCTCAAAGCACTTTGTATATTATTTTACATATATTGTGATTCTATACTTGCCAAATATGCTGCAAAAAATCTCCCTCTACCGAGTCTGGCTGCAATCATTTTAACTGTGGGAAGCACTTCCTGGATTTACACAGAGGCACACCACCAGCTCTCATTGGCCCTCTTATGACTCACCCCCCTTCCCTTACTGGCAAACTCTCACGAGAGTGAGCGAGAGAGCTGTGCATAAGGTCATTCACCTAGGCTTTTTACCAGACAAGAAACAGGAAGTGGGCTGTATAAGGTATTTACTGGCAGAAAAAAAATGTTTTACTATCCAAAGTCAAAACAACAAGAGCAGAAGATTTCATAGATGGAAAGATGAAAAAATGACTGAAGTTCCGCTTTAAATTTAAGTAGGTAGAAACTTTCTCAAACATGATAAAACTCTTGATAAGTTTACATTCCCAATAGTCTATTCACAATGTAACATTGTTCCAGACTTTTCTCTATGGGATTTTTAACCACTTTGACATCAAATAGGAAGAAGCTAGAGGAAATCAGACAGATTTTTACAGTGCTTTAAGGAGATTATATATATATATATATATATATATATATATATATATATATATATATATATATATATATACATACACACACACACACACACACACACACACACACACACACACACACACACACACACACACAGTGGGGCAAAAAAGTATTTAGTCAGCCACCAATTGTGCAAGTTCTCCCACTTAAAAAGATGAGAGAGGCCTGTAATTGTCATCATAGGTATACCTCAACTATGAGAGACAAAATGTGAAAACAAATGCAGACAATCACATTGTCTGATTTTTGAAAGAATTTATTTGCAAATTATGGTGGAAAATAAGTATTTGGTCAATATCAAAAGTTCATCTCAATATTTGGTTATATATCCTTTGTTGGCAATGACAGTGGTCAAACGTTTTCTGTAAATCTTCACAAGGTTGTCACACACTGTTGCTGGTATGTTGGCCCATTCCTCCATGCAGATCTCCTCTAGAGCAGTGATGTTTTGGGGCTGTCGCTGGGCAACACGAACTTTCAACTCCCTCCAAAGGTTTTCTATGGGGTTGAGATCTGGAGACTTGAAAGGCCACTCCAGGACCTTGAAATGCTTCTTACGAAGCCACTCCTTCATTGCCCGGTGTGTTTGGGATCATTGTCATGCTGAAAGACCCAGCCACGTTTCATCTTCAATGCCCTTGCTGATGGGAGGAGGTTTGCACTCAAAATCTCACGATACATGGCCCCATTAATTCTTTCATGTACACGGATCAGTCGTCCTGTGCCCTTTGCAGAGAAACAGCCCAAAGGCATGATGTTGCCACCCCCATGCTTCACAGTAGGCATGGTGTTCTTTGGTTGCAACTCAGCATTCTCTCTCCTCCAAACACGACGAGTTGTGTTTCTACCAAACAGTTCTACTTTGGTTTCATCTGACCATATGATATTCTCCCAATCCTCTTCTGGATCATCCATATGCTCTCTAAAGCAGGGGGACACGTCTGGCACTGCAGGATCCGAGTCCATAGTGGCATAGTGTGTTACTGATGGTAGCCTTTGTTACGTTGGTCTCAGCTCTCTGCAGGTCATTCACTAGAGTTCTTGTGTGGAGCCCCATATCGAGAGAGATTATCAGTGGTCTTGTATGTCTTCCATTTTCTAATTATTGCTCCCACAGTTGATTTTTTTTACACCAAGCTGCGTGCCTATTGCAGATTCAGTCTTCCCAGCCTGGTGCAGGTCTACAATTGTGTTTCTGGTGTCCTACGACAGCTCTTTGGTCTTCACCCTAGTGGAGTTTGGAGTGCGACTGTTTGAGGTTGTGGACAGGTGTCTTTTATACTGATAACAAGTTCAAACAGGTGCCATTAATACAGGTAATGAGTGGAGGACAGAGGAGCCTCTTAAAGAAGAAGATACAGGTATGCGAGAGCCAAAAATCTTGCTTGTTTGTAGGTGACCAAATGCTTATTTTCCACCATAATTTGCAAATAAATTCTTTCAAAAATCAGACAGTGCGATTGTCTGGATTTGTTTCCACATTTTGTCTCTCATAGTTGAGGTATACCTATGATGACAATTACAGGCCTCAATCATCTTTTTAAGTGGGAGAACTTGCACAATTGGTGGCTGACTAAATACTTTTTTGCCCCACTGTATGACCACTTTAAAGAGACACATGCCAAATAAGAACAACTGGGGTGTATAAATGTAAAATGACAAGGAACAAGTTAAAGTCACTTTATTAATTTGAGGATTTCAAATTGGTTGTGTTTAGGGGATCTACGTGAGCCATTTTAACTGTCCACTGAAAACCTAGGTTCCCCATATACCAATGTCATTTTTGTAAATAGTGTCCATATAAGTAGTATGTTTCTGCAGCCAAAAAAAAAAGGTTTGTCCAAAATCACAGTGGTGTTTACCATCTACTTTAAGCATCTAGTTCCACGCATATAATTAAATAAGACACTGGTAGACTGATAGGCTGTATGTAGTTCTAATGAAATCCTAATGGGCCAAGGATGTCAACACTGGTCAAGTATGAGCTCAAGTCACCGCATTTTCAATGCAACAGCTCTTTAAAGTAGAACTAGGAGTAAAATGATAAATTACATTAATGCTACAGTATTTAAAAAAAAACAAAAATAGGTACTGCAAGTAGATGCGTTGATTTTCTACCTCCTTTAACAGGGTGACAATTCTTTTCATTCTGTAGTGAACTGGTACAGTGTTATCATTCTGTGTAGGGATGAGCCCGATGTTCCGAGTCGAACAGCGAACAATATGCTGTGTTCGCGGCAAATTCGAAAGCTTCTGGAACACCGTTAAAGTCTATAGGACACTAACATGAAAAATCAAAAGTGCTAATTTTAAAGGCTTATATGCAAGTTATTGTCATAAAAAGTGTTTGGGGACCTGGGTCCTGCCCCAGGGGACATGTATCAATGCAAAAAAATTTTTTTTTTTTTAAAAACGGCCGGTTTTTTTCGGGAGCAGTGATTTTAAGAATGCTTAAAGTGAAATAATAAAAATGAAATATTCCTTTAAATATCGTGCCTGGGGGGTGTCTATAGTATGCCTGTAAAGTGGCACATTTTTCCCGTGCTTAGAACAGTACCACAGCAAAATGACATTTCTAAAAAGGAAAAATTATCATTTAAAAATTATCGTGGCTGTAATGAATTGTTGGGTCTTGGCAATCTAGATACAGATAATTAAAAAAAAGAGCATGGGATCCCCCCGTATCAAAATTTTAAAATAAAATTGCGTGGGGTTCCCTCTTAAATCCATACCAGGCCCTTCAGGTCTGATAAGGAAATTAAGGGGAACCCTGCGCCAAATTTTAAAAAAAATGGCGTAGGGGTCCCCCCAAAATCCATACCAGACCGATTTTAAGGGGCACCCTGCGCCAAAATTTTTTTTTAAAATGGCGTAGGGGTCCCCCCTAAAATCCATACCAGACCCTTATCCGAGCACACAACCTGGCAGGCCGCAGGAAAAGAGGGGGGACGAGAGAGCTCCCCCCCTCCTGAACCGTACCAGGCCACATGCCCTCAACATGAGGAGGGTGCTTTGGGGTAGCCCCCCATGTTAATGGGGACAAGGGCCTCATCCCCACAACCCTTGCCCGGTGGTTGTGGGGGTCTGCGGGTGGGGGGGCTTATCAGAATCTGGAAGCCCCCTTTACAAGGGGACCCCCAGATCCTGGCCTCGCCCCTGTGTGAATTGGTAACGGGGTACAAATGTACCCGTACAATTTCACAAAAAAAAGTGTCAAAATGGTAAAAAAGACAAGACACAGCTTGGGACAAGTCCTTTTACAAGAATAAAAAAAATAAAAAATGTCCCACGAAGTTCATGCCACCCGACGGACCAAAAAAAAAAAAAAGTCGCGACTGACCCGCCTCCAGACTGACCCGTCTGACGCGTCTTCGCTTTGACAGCTCTTATATAACTTAGGGTGGGGCCACCCAGTGACGTAAACGGGTGACCCGCCCCCCTCTGACACGTCTTTGCTTTGACAGCTCTTATATAACTGAGGGCGGGGTCACCCAGTTACGTCACTTGGTGGCCCCGCCCTCAGTTATATAAGAGCTTTCAAAGCGAAGACGCGTCAGATGGCAGGAGCCTCCCATGGAGGCAGGTCAGTCGGTTTTTTTTGGTCCCTTAGGCGGCATGAACTTACTTTGTGGGACATTTTTATTTTTTTATTTTTTAATAAAGGACTTGTCCCAAGCTGTGTCTTGTCTTTTACCATTTTGACACTTTTTGTTAAATGGTAGGGGTACATTTGTACCCCGTTACCAATTCACACAGGGGGAAGGCCAGGATCTGAGGGTCCCCTTGTTAAAGGGGGCTTCCATATTCCGATAAGCCCCCTGCCCTCTGACCCCCACAACCACCGGTTGTGGGGATGAGGCCCTTGTCCCCATCAACATGGGGACAAGGTGCTTTGGGGGGCTACCCCAAAGCACCCTCCCCATGTTGAAGCCATGTGGCCTGGTACGGTTCAGGAGGGGGGCTGCTCTCTTGTCCCTCCTCTTTTCCTGCGGCCTATCAGGTTGCATGCTCGGATAAGAGTCTGGTATGGATTTTGGGGGGGACCCCTATGCTATTTTTTAAAAAAATTTGGCACATGGTTCCCCTTAAAATCCATACCAGACCTGAAGGGTCTGGTAATGGATTGGGGGGGGGGATCCCATGCTCTTTTTTTCAATCATCTGTATCTATATTGCCGAGACCCAACAATTCATTACAGCCGCAATCAGTTTTTAATGACAATTTTTCCTTTAGAAATATCATTTTGCTGTGGTGTTGTTCTAAACACAGGAAAAATGAGCCACTTTACAGGCATACTATAGACACCCCCAGGCACGATATTTAAAGGAATATTTCATTTTTATTGTTTCACTTTAAGCATTAAATAAATCACTGCTCCTGAAAAAACAGCCGTTTAAAAAAAAAATGGCATTGATACATGTCCCCTGGGGCAGGACCCGGGTCCCCAAACACTTTTTATGACAATAACTTGCATATAAGCCTTTAAAATTAACACTTTTGATTATTCATGTTCGTGTCACATAGACTTTAACGGTGTTCGTGTGTTCTGCCAAATGTTTTGCCTGTTTGCATGTTCTGCTGCAAACCGAACAGGAGGGTGTTCGGTTCATCCCTAATCCTGTGGACTGCACAATTTTCTATTGACTTTAAGCACATCAAACCCAACTAACATTTGGGCAGGTACAGGTCTTTCTTTTGGAAAAAAATGTTTAAAACATATAAATAAAAGCTGACTATTATAAGCACCCCCCCCCCCAAGCAATGTTTTATGGTTTGTCCAAAACTCTCACTGCCACTTTTGGTGGACAGCTTGGTTTGCCTGTAAGTGTGGAGAAATTAATGCAAAGTTAATTTTCCAAATAGAAGAAGCTCCAGTGTTTATGTTCAACTTCCGTTTTACACTCATAAACACATATATAGATAAGCCATTTTTTTAAGTTTCTTTTTTATAAACTTTTGTTTTTATAATTGTTTATATTTCACACCTATTTGGTAGGCCTTACGAAAGAGGAATTTTGTTGCCTGTGAAACATGTTAAATGTTTTTCTTTGCTCTAATTATCTAATTATTAATAGTTAAAGACATCCTGGAGTCTCATCTTTTGTTTTGGCATTTTGGAGTCTTTATGTAACATTGTCAGCTATTTTTGTCAATATTTCAGTTGGACATATTACATTTAAAGTTGAAGTTCAGTCAAACACTAACTATACTTAAAGAGGAACTGCAGTCTGCTCACATAATTTGCAATAAAAACATCTACTTAACAGAGTCAGAGTCATATTTTTTTGAACTGTATGTCAAATCAACCAACTTTTTGATTGAAGTTTTGAATGGAGTTAAAATCCTTTTTATTTTTTTCTGTGGAAATCCCTGCTGGGAGAATTTACCTTTATTTCCTACTTTGGAGACGCTACTGTAAGTTAAAATCTCCCCAAAGTGAAGAAGGTTGCTATTTTAGACAGTCGTCACTCCGAATATTTGTCCCAATCAGATTTCCCCTCACCTTTTTACTTTGTTTCAGTGCAGTGGTCGCCATGACAAATAGCAAAGCAAGTCTTCCCAGCAGAGATCCATAAAGCAATAAAACTTGGCAGGTCTAAGGCTTGGTTCACACTAGGACGACTTGTCAGGCGACCTAGGTCGCCTGACAAGTAGCGCCCCGTTCAGTACAATGGAACCGTTCTAAGGGGAGCGACGCAAGTCGCTCCGACATAGAAAAAGGTTCCTGTACGACTTTGGGGGCGACTTGGGGCGACTTGCATAGACTTCTATACAGCATACTTGCAAGTCGCCCGGACAGTCGTGTGCAGGTCGCCTCGGTGAGGCGGCCTGCAAGTCGTGCCGCCTCTGGTGTGAACCAAGGCTAACACTCCTCAACTCTACTCTACCAAAAAAAAAAAAACCCTTGCGTAATATAAATATATATATAGTGCATCCGGAATGCATTCACAGCGCTTCACTTTTTTCACTTCTTTTATATTACAGCCTTATTCCAAAATGGATTAAATTTATTTTTTTTCCTCAAAATTCTACAAACAATTCCCCTAAATGACAACGTGAAAGTAGTTTGTTTGAAATCTTTGAAGATTTAAAAAAATGTAACCACCAGGACTTCCTAGAGCTGGCCGCCGGCCAAACTGATCGAGGGAGAAGGGCCTTAGTCAGGGAGATGACCAAGAACCCAATACTCACTCTGACAAAGCGCCAACATTTCTCTGTGGAGAGAGGAGAACCTTCCAGAAGGACAACTATCTCTGCAGCACTCCACCAATCAGATCTGAATGGTAGAGTGGCCAGACAGAAGCCCCTCCTCAGTAAAAGGCACATGACAGCCCGCCTGGAGTTTGCCAAAAAGGTACCTGAAGGACTCAGACCATGAAAAAAAAAATTTTCTGGTCTGATGAAACAGGGATTGAACTCTTTGGCCTGAATGGCAAGCGTCATGTCTGGAGGAAACCAGGCACCGCTCATCACCTGGCCAATACCAGCCCTACAGTGAAGCATGGTAGTGGCACATCATGTTTTTTTTCAGCGGCAGAAACCGGGAGACTAGTCAGGATTTAGGGAAAGATGAATGCAGCAATGTACAGAGACATCCTTGATGAAAACCTGCTTTAGAGGGCTCTGGACCTCTGACCGGGGCGAAGGTTCTTATTCAAACATCTTCCGATTTTGCTGTAACAAATTGGATCATGCTTTGCTGGGGTTTTTCGCCTTCCTCTGGATCAACTGTGGTATAGGATTGAGTATATGGGATTTTATGATATTATTTTATTTTTATGGTTGAACTAGATGGACTTGTGTCTTTTTTCAACCTGACTATGCAACTATGTAACAGTGACACTAAGCACACAGCCAAGATAACAAAAGGAGTGGCTATGGGACAACTCTGCGGATGGCCAAGCCAGAGCCCAGGCTTGAACCCGATTGAACATCTCTGGAGAGATCTGAAAATGGCTGTGCACCGATGCTCCCCTTTCAACCTGATGGAGCTTGAGAGATCCTGCAAAGAAGAATCGGAAAAACTGCCCAAAAATAAGTGTGCTAGGCTTGTGGAATCATACTCAAAAAGACTTGAGGCTGTAATTGGTGCCAAAGATGCTTCAACAAAGTATCGAGCAAAGGCTATGAATATTTACGTACATGTGATTTTTTAATTTTTTATTTCTAATACATTTGCAAAGAATTCAAACAAACTCCTTTCACATTGTCATTATGGGGTATTGTTTGTAGAATTTTGAGGAAAATAATGGAATTTAATCCATTTTGGAATACGGCTGTTACATAACAAAATGTGGAAAAAGTGAAGCACTATGAATACTTTCTGGATGCACTGTATATATTATATCTAAATCATCCTTGGATATTTTTGTCTCCCTTTAATATACAATATTATGCCTGCTCTACATTAGTTTTTGCCATAGCTATAGTAATTGCAGTCCTCTCACTGGCTACTAAATATCACATTTATAATACTAGGATTAAATAAAAAATCCTAACATTTTGCCTGGTCATAATTTTATTTATTTTCTTGCCTTTAGCCCAGTTTCACACTGACAGCAGGATTGAAATCGTGTGAGTTCAGCTGAGCTTGTACGATTCATTCCCGCATGTCAGTCCGACTTCGGGGGCGATTTCAGAGATATCTGTGCGGGTTTCTGCACAGATGTTTATACAAATTGCACCCCGAAGTCACCAAAAGTAGTACAGAAACTACTTTTAGGAATCGGTGCGGCGTCGCAAATGTGGCATCGCACAGATTCGGACGTTGCCATTGCTGGCAATTGCTGCTGATTTGGCATGCGATTTGACATGAAAAGTGGCAGAATGCTGCGCTGAACCCAAAAAAAAATATATAAAACACCAAAAGCAGCTGACACACAGACAAACCAAGTCCACTGAAAATTCAAATACATAAAGTGCAGTGCTAGAAACATCCAACGTGTATTACGTATACGTGTGAGAAATGTGTAATATGATCAATATGTAAATGGTGTGCTAAAAAACACATGTAGGAAATATGGATAAAACAACATACAAATGTGAAAAAAACAGCAATGAAAAACAGCAATAAATAATCAAAGTGTCTGTAGTGAAATATGGAACAGCAAAAAGTGGAAGTTCATATATTGAAAGGTAAAAGGGTATCTTCTCCAAGAGGGGAGCACCGGTAGACACTGGAAGGCGTGTGGATACTCAAATGGAAAAGAGACAGCAGATGCCGAGGCAAACAGAGGCACACCGGTGCTTGTGGCCCACAGGACACCGTCCGGCTTGACATCACGGGAGTTTATCCCCATGCCTATTTGACGCATTGCTATACGGTATTAGCGTCCTACGGATCTGATAAGGGTATTCATTTATTTCCATTCAACATCTGTTTGCCTTGGCATCTGCTGTCTCCTTTCCATTTGAGTATCCACACGCCTTCCAGTGTCTACCGGTGCTCCCCTCTTGGAGAAGATACCCTTTTATCTTTCAATATATGGACTTCCACTTTTTGCTGTTCCATATTTCACTACAGACACTTTGATTATTTATTGCTGGTTTTTTCACATTTGTAGGTTTTATCCATATTTCCTGCATGTGTTTTTTAGCACACCATTTACATATTGATTACTTCACACATTTCCCACACGTATACGTAATACACGTTGGATGTTTCTAGCGCTGCACTTTATGTATTTGAATGCGATTATACATGTCAAATTGCATGCCAAATCACATCAATGTGAACCTAGGCTTAGAAAGGATCATTTCTGCACAGCAAAGAGATTCCTGAAGCACGTTTGCAAGTATTTTTTCTGTTCTCCATGTCACTTTTTTGATGGATGTTTAAAAATGTATATTTATACATGTAATGTTTTTACTTTAGGTCATCACGTGTATATTAAAAAGAACTTGCATATCTGTGATACAGTAATGGTAAGTACATGCACACCATACATGGTAATATTCTATACTGATAGCTTATTACACAACCCATTCATGATAACAATCTTAAACTACATATTTCAAAACTCTTCCCCCATTAGTTCAAACAGAGCTGTTTTATGATTTACATATTTTACCATCTTTTCTGAATTCAGCATTATGGCAACCATGATGTTCATCTCTTTCGCAGTCCAATTTTTTTCCATTCTTAACAGTTCTGTCTTACTGGAGATACTATACTTACGTAGTTTAAAAAGGTTGCCACACGATTGCCAGTCCCTAAACGCTTGAATACATCAGGTTCCTCTTTCTACAAAATTAAACGTGAAAATAAACTGCAGACCTGAAAGAATCATGAAACATTTACCAAGGTACTTACATAATTAAGATATGTTGCAAGCCTATTTCCTTCCGATTTGAGATTGGGGTCAAAGGGACGCTGCAACAGATAATAACTTTAACCCGAATTCAGAAATATATAAAGATATATATATATATGAATATACAACATTTATTAAAATTACGGATTTAAAAAAATGCAATTGTACTTTGCATAAAATGTCCAGCTATAGGAGAGACAAAAAGACAGTGGAGGTACATCAACACAAATTTGTGAGATTACACCTCTGAAAATGCAGAAAAATAACACAAAAACATGACACTCTTAAGCAAGCAAAGCCTTTAGCCACATGTGTTGGTTTAAGCTCTGCTAAGCAGCACAGCAGTGTACTATAGCAATTCACCACAGCAAGGGGCATCGATAAATGATTGTTGCCAGTGATTATCAGATGGATGCTGAACTTTGAGGTATAATACTAGTGCTTAAAATTTAAAGCTGAACTCCAGGCCCAAAAATGTATATTGAAATATATTTTTCAATAGCCACAAAAGGACATAAAATTGACTTTGTATGAGGCTAATGCCTTTACAGTCACAGATATTACCTACTGGAATATTGTATTGGTGCCTGTGCAGAAAGCAGAACTGTGGATGGAATCCAGTGGGTCCTTCCACAGGCTATTGCAGAAAACTATGGGTGAAGGGGGCAAGGGGGCAGATGCAAGAACAGTCACCCTGCATAAAGTGAGAGCAGCAGAGAGCAGTCTTAATAAGAGAAAGCTCCTGCACAGAGGCAAGGTGCAGGAGTTATTTCATGTTGTATTACAGAGATCCCCCCCCCCCCAAAAAAAAAGGAGTACACCAAGATAACACCCATGCCTTTTCAAGCAACATTTGTGTAGGCCAGATTTAAGCTTTAATGTAATGATTTCAGTAGCCCTAAACCAGACCTGGATGGCTTCATCTCACTAGCCAGCACACGGTTATAAAAAAGGTTAAGACTTGCTGGGTATACATGGAGAATTCTTCTTTTGTTCAACCGGTGGGCTGAGCGAAAAAAGAAGAAAACTAAACGGACAGATTCCCGCATCCACACAAGCGATGAGAATGCGGCAATCTCCCTTGTCACGCTATCGTATTCTGACAGTGGAGACTCCCACACCCTCAAGTCAGAATGCAAAAACCAGCACTTCAGCCATTGTCATCGAATGCTGGTTTTCCAGCAGGACCGTTTGACAGAAGCCAGCCTAAAGACCACCACCTGTTGAACAGACAGGGATATACAAAAACATACACATAGAAATTCAGTAGGGTCCTCCTGAACCAGCTGAATTTCAATACGTGTATACACTGCCTAAGGAAGGATTTTAAAATCAAATTTAGTTAAAATGACCAAACAATGCAACGTTGTTGCTTTTCTATATGAATCGAGACGGGTGACTAACCTAAGTGGATTTTTACTTTGCATAGTAAGCTGGAAGACGCTTTCATGTTTAAGAAAGAATACTATATGGTCAACACTCCTGTATGTAGGTTTGGGAACCCACATTCTAACTTGGGTCTCCACCCTTTATTCCATCCCACAGGCAGTAGTCCAGATTGATGAAACACGGTCCAACTTTTTGGATTATCCAAAGGCATAAGGCGGCAATGCCTTCTGTCACCCTTAATTTTTGTTCTGACTTTAGAAGCTTTACTGTGTGCCATTAGAGCAAACTCAGTATATTACTGACCTTATTAGTAAACCTGGCCATCATAAAGTCATGGCCTATGCGGGTGACCTTTTTATAGATTTGAACCCCAAGCTGACTCTCCTGAATCTAATGTCACTATTTAACCAATATGGCGACTTATCTAAATATAAGATCAATTATAATAAATCAAAAGCACTTAAAGTGTCTTTACTGTAAGAGTGGGTTTTCGTGCTAAGGCACTCTTTTCCATTTGCCTGGGCCACCACTAGTCTCAAGTTTCTGGGGTTCCAGATCACACGTGACCCAGCTCTGCTTTTTGAAGCCAATTTCTGTCCACTTCATAAGGTGCATGGATCTGCAAAACTGGAGGTCCCTAAATCTAACACGGTTTTCCAGATCAAATGCTGTCAAAAAGATGACCATACCTAATCCAAACTCTCCCCATAGTGCTCTGTGTGTCCTTTTGTGCATATTTGCTTGTTTCTGAAATTTCTATGGGCAGACAAACAACCCTGCATTCAGATATCGCATCGGACTCTAACCAAACTGAAAGGAGGCATAGGTTTGCTGGACATTCTGCTGTATTGTAAAGCCCTGCACTTTGTACATGTAGTCAGTTGGAGTACCCAGGCTAAGGTAAGGCTTCATTCACACTTGTACGGCTCCAAAGTTGCGCAACTTTGAAATGGGTGCAACTTGGATGTGACTTGTGCAAAGTCAGATCCACTGTTGCATGTAAAACATTTAGGGATGACTTTCATGCAACTTTTGATGGTTAACACTGAGGTATATGGCCCTCAAGTTGCATGAAAGTCAGACCAAAGTAGTTCTTGAACTACTTTGATGTAGCTACGACTAAGTCGCACATATATGGATGGCTATCATTGGAAAACATGGAGCACAACTTGTCATGCAACTTTGATGTCCAAAGTCGCATGACAAGTCGCAAAAGTGTGAATGAGATCTAAAACCATGGGTGAGGATAGAACAAGTGCATTTTGTTGAGGTATAGCTACACATAAAACATAAAACAGGAAAACGCAGATATGCTCACTGACTCAGACAAATATACAGGGGCACAAAAAGGCAAGCTTGCTTAAGAAGGTTTGGTCACTTTGTGCATGACATGTGTAAATGACCTCCCTAAGTAAAGCATGGATACAGGAAACACAAATTTCAGTGGAAATGAACATTTCCAATAAATTGTAATTTTCTTAATATTAGGAGGAGGCCTGAGAAAATAATAAATAAGCAACTGTAGAAAGCCAGACAGTTTTATGCGCAAAGCAAAATTGCACCTTGCTTCACCCACCACCACCATAAATAGCAAAAAGTTTAAAATTTTGACACAAAGACATAATTGCAGCACAAGAAGGGTAATCTCAAAAATGATTGCACTGTATGAATGGTTTAGGATTTTGTCCTGATACAGAGTCCCTTTGATGTTGCAGATGAATACATAGTCATGTAAAAATACTTTGTCACTACTATAAAATGTATGAATTTTACACAGCTTGCAATATATTTTAAACTCAGCAACACTATGAATATAAAACATGAGATGCAAAATTATAGACAAACATTTGTAAGACAAGCTTTTTAAACTTTTTTTTTATGTACAGTGTATTACTGTTATTATAAGGATCTACTTCGTTTATATGTCATTTTTGTACCATTTTGATTTGTAATTTCAATTCACAAATAAAAATGGCAACTACTTAAAAAAATTTGAAATATGCTGTGTTAAAAAAAAAAAAATGTAAAAAAAAAAGCAAACTGCTGCCTTTAAATTAAAACGGAATGCTGCTGAGGAAATGAGGTTTGGAAACCCACCAGTTACAATATAAAAATGTATTTAGAAAAAAAAAAAAATCATACAACAAAACATAGTAGGTGGCAGGAGTGAGCTGAAGAAATATACTGTATAAAACAAATGAGTTGAGCAAGCCAATCTATTAAGTGACTTTTTTTATTATTAATTTTAAGATGTATATATTTTCTATTAAGGCTCCCTTCACACATGATCACTGGTGGAATCGCCACAATTCTGCCCTGTGATTCTGGCTGCAAAACTTCTTTTGGGCGACACACATCCCATAATTTTGTTTGCACGATTGCAGCTCCATTGGGGTGCCATTAGAAGTAATGGCATTGCAAGTGCGTCCCACGTTTTGCAGCCATTTGAAATCGTGGGGCGAAATTGCGGCGATTCTGCCCACGATCAGGTGTGAATATAGTCCATGCACATACCTCTCTCTTTCTTATGGGTTGCATGTCTTGCCAATAAGAAAAAAGAAATATGGTGGAGGTTGCGGGTTTGCAGACTATGGTTCTCTATCGAAAGCTTTAAACTGGTAAAACTGGACTTCTAAAAAGCTAGATGTAAAAGCGAGCATAAAAGTATTGGCTCTCCACAAATAGATGCTGAAAGCTCATTCTCTCTCTACCCATGTTATGCCAGAGGACTGCCAGGAGAAAGTGTGTATATACACAAAAAAATTTACAGAAACTTGTATATTTATATTCAGACTAAAGCCCGGCCATACATGGGTCGAATTCCGAAAGAATTTTATTTAGATAATCGGAACTAAGAATTTTCATTCAAATCTCGCACCATTAGTGGGTCACAGCAACTGCCAATTTTCATGCTGCCATTGGACTTGAGTGAAGTATGTTGGAAATTTTTTGAAAAACGAAACTAATTCCCAACCCATGATGGGAGAATCATGCGAGAAATATAATCAAAAATTAAATGTATATGAGATGTAACCTGCAAAGAAAAAAACATTCCCGGCCACAAAAAATGATTTTCTGTAGCAACAGTTGAAATTGAAGGCTTGGTTGGTCGAACTTCGAAATCAATGGTGGCACCATCTAATCAAATTTTCTGATTTGCGAATGAAAATTTGTTCAGAATTCGATCCATGTATGGCCTGCATTAGTATTTTCTCAAACACCATTTAATTGGCTGCAATCAATGCACCCGTGTTGAGAACAAAGTGAGTATGTGTAAAAAACCTGTGTGCAATTTACCAGCCTTCTTAATAATAGCATGCACTGTATGTTATAAGATACCATTATGGAACCCATGGTCAGAATTTTTGTGACTAAGGCACAGCAGCAGCTTGTATAATGAGCCACTAAAGTAAATAAGGATGACCCAGCATGGCCTGATAAAAATCAAGCAACCATTTGGTATGGGTTACCAACAAAGCAATCACTTGTTAGAGAGCTCATTAATGCATGCAAAAAATTTCTGACATGTTTCCAAAGATTGTTTTATACAGATCATCCCATATGTGTATCCTCTTACATATGGACATATGCTATTTAAACAAACATTGGTAGCATCTACCACCCCACCCATAGAAAGATTAAACACCATGCATCATACACATTCTAATATACACTTACCCTTGAAAAATCAAAATGTGGCTCATATTGACCTCCCATACCATAGTTTGCAACCTGTAAGAGGCAATATACATACAAGCTAAATGTAAAGCATAACTCTAGCTGAACCATTAAGTTTTGAGTAAATTAGGGAATAGCTAAAACATGTGTTAGAAATTTTTTTTTGGGACCCTGCAGGATAATACCCTAACTTCAACTAACTTGTCTGGTAAAATCACTGTTACTGGGACAGCAAAATCAAGAAATGAATTCCCACTGAGGACACAAGAAAACCCCCCCACTATCTTACAAATTTTATTGGAAATGCAGTACCACCACAGGGATAGTGAGTACAGATAGAAACGTACGTTTGTGAGTATGTTGTTTTTCCTATTTAAATAAATGTTATCTATGGTTGGTTGGTTGGTTGGTGCGCCCTCCCTGTTTTTCTATATGTTTCAGCTCTAAGGACATCCATTGTTCTGAGGAGGGCAGCAAGACCTTTGACATTCCATATTCTATCCAAAGGGTTGGCTACACTACTTACACATGGACTAAGCTGCTGAGCGCAGATTGTATTGTACAGCGAGTACAGAAACAGGGTCAGAGTCCTGACGCTCATAAACAAGTAATGGTTAAACGAGCAGGGCCCTCTGATTTCTCCTGTATTGAATTGTATTGTAACTGTATTGTCTGCCCTAACATTGTAAAGTGCTGTGTATACTTTTGGCACTATATAAATCCTGCATAATAATAATAACAGCAGCAACTCCACTGTTGCTGAAAAGAACACAATCCCAACTGTGCAATTAATGTACATTGCAAGGATTTTAACAAACTGTTGCAGATTGCTACTCATTTCTGCTCTGAAGAAATATCTCTTTTTAGATCGAGTCTTGTACGGCATGGTTCTAAATGTGAGAGACTGGTTTATTATAAATCAGCTGGTGCACTTTCAGGAGTTATGATGAGAAAAGTCAAAGTGTCTGCATCCCTTTAGAAGTGATTATCCCTTTGGGAGTATCTCACACACACACAAAAAAAATGACATTTCTGTTGCAGAGGATGCCACAAACCTGACTTGTAACTTAGTGTAGAGTTTTTTACCCAGGCAGGAAAATACATTTTTGGAGGTGTTCTGCATACCAACTGTGCACAGGATGCACCCATGTTTCCATATTGCATTGAATGTTATGAAAAATTACAGCTGCTGCAGATTGAAATTTAATAACATTAAATTACAATATGGCTTGCGTAGGCAATTGTAAATGCCACATTTTTTTTTTTTAATTTACAATATTGTTTTCCCACAAAAGTCAAGATACCCTGTACGTTATCTTGTACCTTCCCCAGAGGAAATTTATACAGGTTTTATAATAACATGGAAACTCTGGGAATGTGTGGTAGTATATGCATCTGAGCCTTAATAGTAACTGCATAGTAACAAACAGATTTTACCTGTAACAGTTCAGCAGTGTCAACATTTAGCCCTGTAATGGCCTGCATGCGCTGGTTCACACGAGCAATAATTGGGTCTTCATACTCTTCCAACCAAGCACTGTACAGAAACAAAAACACTTAACAAAACATGGCAAGTGTAGAGGACTAAACCATTGGTTAGATGGAAGTGACTAATAGTTTCAACAACAGGCACAATGAGAAACTTATACCTTTTTAGGAGGTCAGAAGGAACAAGAAAATGAAAGAAAAACTCAGAATAAAAACCATTTTTTCCCATCCAGGAATGTTCACCACCACTGAGCAGTAAAAGGGTGAATAAACCCCAACAATGAACTTCTCTTACATGGTCTGATATCTATTTTTGTTTTTTAAAATACACCAAATAAACATTTTGTTATATGTGTTTGAGTAGTTAAAATTACATGCGGGTCTTGCCCGATTTTGTGACCCAATACATTTTTTATGCTCTCTGCCGTTGCTGACTGATCAATTACATTGTTCTCTGAGAACTACAGAACCACACCACTCTGTTATGGAGAACAGGGAACTGGAGAAAGTGCAGAGAAGGGCAACCAAACTGATAAGAAGCATGGAGGAACTCAGCTATGAGGAAAGATTAGAGGAACTGAATTTATTCCCTCTTGAGAAGATACCTTAGGGGTCAACATTTTGCTGAAGGGGAATATAATGCCCACATCCCTGATAATTGGAAACACCTAGGACAGCACAACCTCTAAATAGGACATTAAAGAGCATAGACAAGGGTATATATAAAAATAAAAAAAAGTTTATTGGATACACATTAAAATTAAACAAGAATGAATAAAAATTGAATAAAAAAAATTGAATTGAGTGAATTTGGTTCAAACAGAATGATACATACTAAAAGAACAGGGATAACCATGTACTTCTGTCCACAAATAGAGAGTCACCCTTGACTTCTGTCCCTTTGACTATTTGTGGACAGAAGTATATGGTTATCCCTGTTCTTTTACTATGTATCATTCTGTTTGAACCACATTCACTCCTTTTTACTCATTCTTGTTTCATTTGAATGTGTATCCAATAAACGTAATATATTAATATATATATATATATATATATATATATATATATATATATATATATATATATATATATATACACACACACATACACATACACCCTTGTCTATGCTCTTTAAAGCCCCATTTAGAGGTTGTGCTGTCCTAGGTGTTTTCTCTCTTTTAAGATTAAGGGGGATATGATCAACATATATAAATACATAAGGGGTCCATATAGTGAACTTGATGTAGAGTTATGCACTTTCAGGTCTTCACGGAGGACAAGGGGGCACTCTTTATGTCTGGAGGAAAAGAGATTTAAACTCCAAATACTGTAAGGTTTCTTCACTGTGAACGTGTGGAATAGACTCTCCCAAGAGGTGGTTCTGGCCAGCTCAGTAGATTGCTTTAAAAAAGGCCTGGATTATTTCCTAAATATACATAATATAATTGGAGACTAACATTTATTGGTAAAGTTGATCCAGGGAATATCTAATTGCCTCTTGGAGGATCTGGAAGGAATTTTTTCCCCTGCTGGAGCAAATTCGATCATGCTTTGCTGTTTTTTTTTTCATTCCTCTGGATCAACTGTGGGTATAGGATTGTGTATATGGGATTGTATACTTTTTTTCTCCTTCTACTGGTTCAACTAGATAGTCTTTTTCAACCAGACGATGTAACTGGAGAGGGAAAGGGATGGTACTGACAGAATCAAAAAGTGAAAGTAAAAAAAAAAAAAAAAAAAAGCACACCGTATCTGAGGACAGGTCAGCTGCAATACACTGCATTTTGATTTTGGGTTTAACTATGCTTTAACGCTGGACTCTAGGGACATATAAAAGCTTGCTACTTCATTTAGTTATGTGTTCACTAAATTTCAGAAAATGTATTATTAGATGGAGCTAGTATAAGTACCTGATTCTGTCTTTGTACTACTTTCACATGATCCTCTGCACAGCAATTAAGATTGGGATATGTCCAGTGTGAGCTAGCCATGCTCTACAGCACCGCTTAGTACTTAAAAGAAAAAAAAGGAAAAAGAAAAAAATCTAACACTGGGAGCCGCAAACTGATGATCTAACCCAGCCTTTTTCAACCTGGGGCACCTTCTGTGTTCTTCAGGGCTACCTTGGCAAAATGCCTAAAACTTTCCACAAGCCTACAAGTGGCTCAGGAATGCTTTTTTGTTAACAAAGCCAAAAGGTTTTTTTTACTGTACAGCATTACAACCAGCCAGTGTCCTAAAAACAGATGATGTCATCAGTTAATAAGGAGCATGTTGGGAGCTCCTTGTTTGTCCCTCCCCCGCTCCTCTTCCTCAACACTGAGGCCATGTTAGCTGAGTGAGGGAGAGTAACTGAAGAAGAGGAGAAACAGTGGATTACTAGTCAGTACCAGTGTGCAAAGGTGCATTTGATGTGTAAGAATAATGTTGGGTGTCCTACATGTGTGGATGTGGTTCATTTTAAAAGGGTGCCTCGACTAAAAAAGGTTGAGAAACCCTGATCTAACCGGTATAGTGATACTTTTTTTTTTTTTTTTTACTGTACAAGAGTTTAGGTCTACATGTTCCAGCTATGTATTTATGTGTTTGGCTGGCAATCAAGAACCAAGCGATCACACACCCCTGATTGCTCAGTTCTCAGGGCTCCTTGAGCAGAAAGCTGGTGACTGTCAGTCAGCAGCTCTCTGCTCTGCCCGCCACACTCACTGGAGCGCTGGGCTGTGGAGGGGGTGGGACCAGGCGACTCAGGCTCTCAGCGGCTCGCTGAGCCGAATGCCGGTCCAGGCATGTGTGCAGATCTCCTGACTTCATTGACGCAATCTTGCCCGAGCCCGGACTGGTTCTGTGTTGTCAGCAGGCTTTAGCCCGCTGTTTGCTGAAAATGAGCTTTGGCTGTACTTCTTCAAGCCTCGGTTCACACGATGATTGTACTGGCACCTGCTGCAGATCACAAAGGGCAGTGCGATTTAAATGTGGTGCAGGAAACACGCACGGATTGCAGGTTGCCTGCAACGCATTCTAGTCTGAACTTTTTTCAGAAGTTTAGCTCTTATGTTAAGTTGATGGCTATGACATATTGATCATTAGAGGGTTTTTTGTTTTTTTTCCCCCCATTAGGATTAATAAATGTTTATGATTAACATATTTAGTGCCGGTCCTTTGTTTTTTTTGTTTTTTTTTACACCAGGGAACAGCATACTCAATTGCTCATAATGCCAGGTTATGAAATATTAAAATAAGCATGGTGAAAAGTTTTACATCACAGTGCACCAAGTCAGCATGCACTGTGATCACAAGACAGTATCATCTCCTTCGAATCATCTAAATTATTTCGGTACCAAATGATTCCCTTTGCTTCAACATTACAACAACAGGGGTTATCTGAGATATTATTCAGACACTTGGGGGAATTCATGAAGGGTGTCTTAGGAGTTATTTACTGGGGGTGTGTGGAGCCTGATGGGGAACTATTCTCACAGTTGCCCATCAGGTGCACTTCACTTTTGATGGACAGTATATGGGAATGAGCAGATCTATAACCGCTGTTCAGTCCAATCGTGGCTTTTGAAGCTACCCACTGCTGTGTGCTGTCAATGAAAAGTGAAGTGGACTTGATAAGAAACTAGTCACTCAGTTACCCATCAGGCTCGGCACACTCAGTAACCAGTTATTTCTCGAATATGAGCATTGCTCATCAGTTGTATCCCTGGCCCTTTTTTTTTCATTTAGCTTTCAGGCCAGGAATTTCCCTGCAGACAGGTAAATGAGGCTGGAGACACAGCCCTGCACAGGAAGCTGTCACATACATGACAGCTTCCCAGCACTGGCACAGCCTGCTTTAAGTACTGGCGAACAGAGCTGGTCTTCATTACTGTGAGCTTCCTAAATAGGGAACTGTTAAGAATTCTTTCAGAATTTTTTTGACAGTTTGTGAACGTGGCAGTAGTAAGAAATACCCGAATTTGCCATGTGTCAGTAATGTTACTGACACTGGCACAAATGCTTGCCTGAATTAAGTGCTGGTATTTTTTAAGGGAACTACTGTCAGAAAAGTGTCATTAGGGCTGTTTTGAATTCCTCCGATTGTGGGGTTGAGTTACTAAAACTGTAGAGTGCAAAATCTGGTGCAGCTTTGCATTGTAGCCAAACAGCTTGCTCAATTAAGCTTTGACAATAAAACCTGGAAGCTGACTGGTTTCTATGCAGAGCTGCACCAGATACTGCACTCCAGTTTTAGTAAATCAACCCCTGTGTGTTGCAATGCTGATAAGAAAATTGAAATCTAGTTTAACTGCCTTTCTAAGTGCCGGTTCACACAGGGGCAGCACGATTTGCAGGTCGCCTCGCACACGACTTCAGCGGCGACTTGCAAAACGACTTCTGTATAGAAGTCAATGCAAGTCGCCAAAAGTCGCCCCAAAAATACTACAGGAAGCTTTTTCTAAGTCGGAGCGACTTGTGTCGCTCCTATTAGAACGGTTCCGTAGTACAGAACGGGACGCGACTTGTCAGGTGGCTAGGTCGCCTGACAAGTCGCCCCTGTGTGAACCGGCACTTTGTGTTCTGGCCTTTGTAAAATGAAGAACAATGTCTATACCCTCAGGAAAAATAAAACAAAATGTATTTGTAAAATTATATGCGTGTTATTCTACCTTTTCGAAACTCTATAATTGGCTGTGGTGAGAACTCCAGTTTTCGGGTCCCGCACAGTTGCTCTTGCTAACTGTAGAGAAGAAATCATACCAAATAAAGGGTTAATGAATTAAAAAAAAAAATGTTCATGCTTTGATTCAGTGAAATCTTAGACCAGAAAAACAAGGTGGTTTCTGCACATATTGTATATTATATACCAATGATAGAAGGGAGAGGAGTAAAGAAATATGCACCACCCACCTATGGGACCGTGGCAGACAATAAAAGTAAAATAAGTCAGTTAGGATAGTTTTAAATATAATAATTGGCTTTTATTGGTGATACTTGGGTCACATGTTATTGGTGGCACGAGCAGGTCCCTATATAAAACATTTTCAACTGCACAATTAACAGTCGGCAGCAGATCAGCAAGGAGACGCATCCCACCCTCCCGCTCATTGTCGCAAGCCCAATTTATGTGGTTAGTCCCTTTCTCTCAGAAAGGGGACAGTTATTTTTATATATAAATATATATTTATATATATTTATATATAAATATATATATATAAAAAAACATGTGTTGGTATGACTCGAGCTGTTATGGCAGAGTCAAAAGGTTTTTTTAAAGTGTATTTGGTGTAATTTTTATGGGTTACCTTATATAAAATTGGTATATTAAAGTTGTTTTAATTAAATACCAATAAAAGGGTCACAGCCATTTCAAATCCAAAAGGTTTATAGAGTGTCTGTTTACTATTTACTAAAAAGGTTTTGTATGTTATATAAAGTTCTGACTACGGTCCAATAATAATGGCTACAATTGCTGGTTTCCTGAGAATGCTAGTTGCCTGGCTGCATCTGAATTAATAATTCTGAGCCTCAGACGAGAAACTAACATGCAGCAAATGAAAGCCAGAGAAAAGGTCAGAACTTATTTTCTTATACTTTATTCAGGTTTGAGATTCAGAAAGCTTTAAAGCCAAAAGCAGCAAAATAGAATGAACGGTATATTTTAAAATGCTGCAATATAAATAACAATGATTTAAAATGCCAACACCACAGCAAGAGAATCAAACCCAACTGAGAACTTTTTTTAGAGCTCAGGAAACAGAGGTTAGTGCCATTTTAGTTTGGCACTAACCAGTAATCACACACAAGGTTTTTATCAAGCATACTGGTTACCATGGTAAATAAATACACACTGGGGCTTCTTGGCAAAGCCATCATTTTGTGCTGCCGAGAGCAACATATGAATAAGAGGTACCATTTGTGGCATGCAATCCCAGCCAAACCCTCTCTCAACGTTTCATATATGTAATTTACAGATTTAGCAGTCTTGTATATTAACTGAAATCTGTTCATTTAAGACTGCCTTGCTGACCTATGGAAAGCGACTAAATCCAATGTGCAGGTTATAAATAAATAAGCTATAATATTCCAGTAACCACCAGACATAATAGCAAGTACATACTTGTGTGGTAAACAGCATGTTAGCTGGTGTAATTTATGTACTGCATCGAAGAATCGCAATGGGAACCATATAAATAGTACACACACACATGGGCAGTAATGCAGACTGTAACACAGGCATTCTTGGTATGGCCTACGTGGGAAAAAAATATCCACTTTCAGTTAGAAAGTGTATAAATGACATTCACTTACAGTAACTTTCATTATGGCAACATTTTTAATCCTAGATCTTTACTGATCCCTATAGCTCAGTGGTCTCCAAACTGCTGCCCATTGCTTGCCTTTATCCAGCCCTTGGGGCACTATTCCTCCCATTGACACCAACAATGGGGCATAATTCCTTCTACTGACAATGGGCACCATTTCTTCCCATTGACACCGATGGCCACTATTCCTCCCATTGACATCAACGTTGGGGCACTATTTCTGCCACTGCCACCAACAATTGGGCATAATTCGTGCTACTGACAACGGGCACTATTTCTCCCATTGATGCCAATGGGACACTATTCGTCCCATTGACATCAGCTTTGGGACACTATTGCTCCCATTGATACCAACAATTGGGCACTATTCTTCCCACTGACACCAATATTGGGGCACTATTCTTCCCACTGACACCAATATTGGGGCACTATTCCTCCCACTGACACCAATATTGGGGCACTATTCCTCCCACTGATACCAATATTGGGGGACTATTCCTCCCACTAACACCAGCAATGGGGCACTATTCCTCCCACTAACACCAGCAATGGGGCACTATTCCTCCTATTGACCAATAATGGGGCGCTATTCCTCCCCCTAATACCAAAGGTACATTGTTTGCTCCTAAATACACCAGGATAATTTCTACTCCCACTGACCACAATCCAGCCCCCTAGAGAGTCTAAAGGCAGTAAACTGGCCCATTGTTTAGAAAGTTTGGAGACCCCCCTATACAGTGGGGACAGAAAGTATTCAGACCCCCTTAAATTTTTCACTCTTTGTTATATTGCAGCCATTTGCTAAAATCATTTAAGTTCATTTTTTCCTCATTAATATACACACAGCACCCCATATTGACAAAAAAACACAGAATTGTTGACATTTTTGCAGATTTATTAAAAAAGAAAAACTAAAATATCACATGGTCCCAAGTATTCAGGCCCTTTGCTGTGACACTCATATTTAAAAAGGTGCTGTCCATTTCTTCTGATCATCCTTGAGATGGTTCTACACCTTCATTTGAGTCCAGCTGTGTTTGATTATACTGATTGGACCTGATTAGGAAAGCCACACACCTGTCTATATAAGACCGTACAGCTCACAGTGCATGTCAAAACAAATGAGAATCATGAGGTCAAAAGAAACTGCCTGAGAGCTCAGAGACACAATAGTGGCAAGGCACAGGTCTGGCCAAGGTTACAAAAAATGTTCTGCTGTACTTTAGGTTCCTAAGAGCACAGTGGCCTCCATAATCCTTAAATGGAAGATGTTTGGGACGACCAGAACCCTTCCTAGAGCTGGCCGTCCGGCCAAACTGAGCTATCGGGGGAGAAGAGCCTTGGTGAGAGAGGTAAAGAAGAACACTATGATCACTGTGGCTGAGCTCCAGAGATGCAGTTGGGAGAAAGTTATAGAAAGTCAACCATCACTGCAGCCCTCCACCAGTCGGGGCTTTATGGCAGAGTGGCCCGACAGAAGCCTCTCCTCAGTGCAAGACACATGAAAGACCGCATGGAGTTTGCTAAGAAACACCTGAAGGACTCCAAGATGGTGAGAAATAAGATTCTCTGGTCTGATGAGACCAAAAAAGAACTTTTTGGCCTTAATTCTAAGTGGTATGTGTGGAGAAAACCAGGCACTGCTCATCACCTGTCCAATACAGTCCAAATAGTGAAGCATGGTGGTGGTAGCATCATGCTGTGGGGGTGTTTTTCAGCTGCAGGGACAGGACGACTGGTTGCAATCGAGGGAAAGATGAATGCGGCCAAGTACAGGGATATCCTGGACAAAAACCTTCTCCAGAGTGCTCAGGACCTCAGACTGGGCCGAAGGTTTACCTTCCAACAAGACAATGACCCTACGCACACAGCTAAAATTACAATGGAGTGGCTTCACAACAACTCTGTGACTGTTCTTGACTGGCCCAGCCAGAGCCCTGACAAACCCAATTGAGCATCTCTGGAGAGACCTAAAAATGGCTGTCCAGCAACATTTACCATCCAACCTGACAGAACTGGAGAGGATCTGCAAGGAGGATTCGCGGAGGATCCCCAAATCCAGGTGTAAAAAACTTGTTGCATCTTTCCCCAAAAGACTCATGGCTGTATTAGATCAAAAGCGTGCTTCTACTAAGTACTAAGCAAAGGGTCTGAATACTTAGGACCATGTGATATTTCAGTTTTTCTTTTTTAATAAATCTGCAAAAATGTCAACAATTCTGTGTTTTTCTGTCAATATGGGGTGCTGTGTGTACATTAATGAGGAAAAAATATGGACTTAAATGATTTTAGCAAATGGCTGCAATATAACAAAGAGTGAAAAATTTAAGGGGGTCTGAATACTTTCCGTCCCCACTGTAGATGGATCATTGGTCCTTTACCTTCACAGGCTGCTTTTTTTAAAATTTTACTTTAGGTACATGGACCAAGCCCAAAGTGAGCCAAGTTTGTACAGTCTGTCTGTTGCTATCACGCTAAAGGGAGTTTGCCTCGAACGCCAACATGGCTCCAAGCTGTTCAACCTCTGCCAGAAGAGAATTCCGATGTGAACACAGAGCCCAAAGTAAAACAAAATCAGACAATAGATGCAGTCAAAGATGTCTACAAACAAAACCATCGGATACAAAAGACTGAAAAAAAAAAGGTCATTGTGGGATTACTGTATTACTGCAAGTCATGCAAGCATTTTAAAGCTGGATACTTAAACGAATGCTCAAAGAGAAATACATGTAGGAGGCTTGATGACAATATCTTTTAGATTAGAATTAAGACTTTATTAGCCATTCCTTTCATTCCTACATATACCGTATACTACTAGATCAGTGTTTTCAATAGGTAGGGGTTAATAAGCAGATTATATATGAACACTGTGTTAAAACAACCTCTATCTGGTCCTTCTCTGTATATTGCCCATTAGAATTGCCCTTTACACTGCACTGTGTTAGTTCTGGAATACTGCTCCTATCCTTCCTTTCAAAAGGAGGAAGGTCCCTATATAATAAATGTAATCTTTTGAGGTGAGTAAAATTTATTCTGTACTGTGTTCTCCTAGTTAAACCTCTGTAAATATTATACAATTACACTGTCACCAGGACTTAAGCATTTGAGAAATCAGCATATCAAAGTTAGCTGGAAAAAAAAATGTATCAGCAGTATTCTGTTTATCATGATTAATATGCAAGCAAACCCATCAACTGTGAACTGGTATCCTACAATTCTTCGATCTGTCCACTAGATGTCAGGAAATTACTGTTTATGTAAAAGAGGAACCAGTCAGCTCTGCTTTGTATAAATAGACATTTATCTTATCAAAATGTTGTAAATTGTCTAGCAAAACATTAGAAATACTGACAATTATTGTCCAATAACTAGTGCTATCCAGATGATTTACACAGAACCCGTTGTTGGTGCTCCTGCAGCAGACACCAGTACATGTAAAACTGACAACCAACCCCACAGATTTTTAGAGATAAAGTGGCCAAGGTAAAGGAGTAAGACCAATATAAACGAGGCTCACCAAAAGGTACTTAATTTAAAGTTTTTAATTTTCAGTACCAAAAGTACTAAAACAGCTTGAGTATTAAACCAAAGTTGTAATATACTACAGTCTACCAAGCATTAGATGTGATTGCTGCATTCGTTTTCTTTTAGACCCTCCCCCCCCCCTCCGTTTTCATCTGGTGATCTGGCCAGTAACACACCTGTATTAGTGTGCCTACACTCTGAATGAAAGAGCACAGAGACCCCTTTGGACAGCAGCGTTTTTTAATCTAGGGGGGGGGGGGGGACACTGAGAAATTGAAGCTGAACTCCAGATAACACTTTATAAGCAATTACAGGTTTTTTTTCGGTTTGGGATAAAGCTATATATGCACACCAATAAAACACCATTTGTTCCATTTGTGTGTATGCGTTTTCTGACATTATTTTGTAGCGATTCTTTCTTGGAATGTAAAGGATAAGATGTCCATGATCATTTCTGCAAGCAGAAAACCTGGGGCTACTTACACAATAAGCATTAAGCCAGTGTGCATCCAATCCCAGAGTGTCAGTGCACCCGCAGCATAGTCACACCCTTCTCTACAAAAACCCACATTATAGAAGATGCATAAGAATTACTTACTTTGGGCTTTGCCAGCTCTTTAATTCGATTAATCTCCTCACTGCTTAAAACATCAAGATATCGGACAATGCGAGGACTATCCCACTCATCTTCCTCCTTAATAGGACTCAAGATCAATAATGGGTTTCGGTCGCCATCATGATACCGACAGAAAAGCCTCTTCTGCCTTTTTGGAGTCTTTAAAAAAAAAAGTTTGCGGTACAATGTTAGGTTAATTGTAATAATTACAATTACCTCTAAGCAATATATATGTATTACACACACACACACACACACACACACACATATATATATATATATATATATATATATATACATACACAGTGGGGGTTATTTACGAAAGGCAAATCCACTTTGCACTGAAAGTGCACTTGGAAGAGCAGTCGCTCTAAATCTAAGGGGTAGATCTGAAATGAGTGGAAGCTCTGCTGATTTTATCGTCCAATCATGTGCAAACTAAAATGCTGTTTTTTATTTTCCTTGCATGTCCCCCTCAGATCTACAGCGACTTTACGTCCAAGTGCACTTGCAGTGCAAAGTGGATTTTCCTTTAGTAAATAACCCCCAGGATCTCACAAAAGGGAGTACACCCCGCACATTTTGTAAATATTTTACTATATATCTTTTCATGTGACAACATTGAAGAAATTACACTTTGCTACAATGTAAAGTAGTGAGAGTACAGCTTGTATAACAGTGCAAACTTGCTGTCCCCTCAAAATAAATCAACACACAGTCATTAATGTCTAAACCGCTGACAACAAAAGAGAGTACACCTCTAAGTGAAAATGACCAAATTGGACCCAAAGTGTCAATATTTTGTGTGACCATTATTATTTTCCAGCACTGCCTTAACCCTCTTGAGCATGGAGTTCACCAGAGCTTCACAGGTTGCCACTAGAGTCCTCTTCCACTCCTCCATGACGACATCACAGGGCTGGTGGATGTTAGAGGCCTCGCGCTCCTCCACCTTCTGTTTGAGGATGCCCCGCAGATGCTCAATAGGGTTTAGGTCTGGAGACATGCTTGGCCAGGCCATCACCTTTACCCTCATCTCCTTTAGCAAGGCAGTGGTCATCTTGGAGGTGTGTTTGGGGTCGTTATGTTGGAATACTGCCCTGCAGCCCAGTCTCCAAAGGGAGGGGATCATGCTCTGCTTCAGTATGTCACAGTAGATGTTAGCATTCATGGTTCCCTCAATGAACTGTAGCGCCCAGTGCCGGCAGCACTCATGCAGCCCCAGTCCATGACATGACACTCCCACCACCATGTTTGACTGTAGGCAAGACACACTTGTCTTTGTACTCCTCACCTGGTTCCCGTCACATGTGCTTGACACCATCTGAACCAAATAGGTTTATCTTGGTCTCATCAGACCACAGGACATAGTTCCAGTAATCCATGTCCTTAGTTTGCTTGTCTTCAGCAAACTGTTTACAGGCTTTCTTATGCATCATATTTAGAAGAGGCTTCCTTCTGGGGCAACAGCCATGCACACCAATTTGATGTAGTGTGCGGCATATGGTCTGAGCATTGACAGGCTGACCCCCCACCCTTTCAACCTTTGCAACAATGCTGGCAGCACTCATGTATCTATTTCCAAAAGACAACCTCTGGATATGACGCTGATCACGTATACTCAACTTCTTTGGTCGATCATGGCGAGGCCTGTTCTGAGTAGAACCTGTTCTGTTAAACTGCTGTATGGTCTTGGCCACTGTGCTGCAGCTCAGTTTCAGGGTCTTGGCAATCTTCTTATAGCCTAGGCCATTTATGTGTAGAGCAACAATCATTTTTTTCAGATCCTCAGAGAGTTCCCCATGCCCTGCCATGTGCCATGTGATGTGCCCCATGCCCAGCCATGTGCCCTGTAATGTCCCCAATAACCTGCCATGTGCCCTGTGATGTGCCAATACCCTGCCGTGTGCCTGTGATGTGCCAATACCCTGCCATGTGCCTGTTATGTGCCCTATGCCCTGCCGTGTGTCTGTGATGTGCTCTGCCGTGTGTCCCATGCCCTGCCATGTGCTGATGTGAGCTCCATAATCTGCCCTGTGCCCTGCTGTGAGCCCTGTAAAAAGCCCTATGTTCTGCTGTGTGTCCCATGTTCTGCTGTGTGCCCCATGATGTGCCCCATGTTCTGCTGTGTGCCCCATGTACTGCTGTGAGTCCCATAATGTGCCCTATGTCCTGCTGTTTGTCCCTTAATGTGCCCAATGCCCTGCTGTGAGCCCTGTAATGTGGCACATGCCCTGCCATGTGTCCCTTAATATGCCCCATGTTCTGTATTGTGCCCTGCTGTATGCCCCTTGAGCCCCATGTTCTGCTGTATGCCCCATGATGTGCCCCATGTCCTGCTGTGGGCCCTTCGATGTGCCCAATGTTCTGCTGTGTGTCCCTTGATGTGTCCTGCTGTGTGTCTCTTAATGTGCCCCGTGCCCTGCTGTGAGCCCTGTAATGTGCCCTACTGTGTGTCCCTTGATGTGCCCCATGTTCTTCTGTGTGTCCCATGTTCTGCTGTGTGCCCCATTTTCTACTGTGCACTCCATGTTCTGTTGTGTGTCCTTATTATGTTCCCCATATTCTGCTGTGTGCCCCATGGTGTGCCCAATGCTCTGCTGTGAGTCCTGTAATGTTCGCTGTACTCTGCTGTATGCCCCTTGTGCCCCATGTTCTGTTGTATGCCCGATGATGTGCCCCATGTTCTGCTGTGTGCCCCTCGATGTGCCCCATAATGTGCCCTGCTGCCCCATGTAATGTGTCCCATAATGTGCCCTGCTGTCCCCCCTGTATTGTGTCCTGACCTCCTGTGCTCTGCCCTGCTGCCCCCTGTACACAGCTTATCTCCAGTTAAACCCAGAATTGAGCATCTGCACAGAAAATAAAGCTGTAGATCTGAACATTATTTCTGGGGTTCCCCCGAGATCTCAGAATTTTTGCCAGGGGTTCCCCGACAGTAAAAAGGTTGAGAAACACTGCTCTACATCAAGGTAAAAAAAACTTCTGTGTGGAGATACTAGGCTCAGACTGTGCACAGGGCCTAGACGTGTCCCCAACTCCCACCCCTCCCAGTGTAAGCCCTGTCATTCAAATTGAAAATGCCAGTGCATCCAAGTCCCCAAAAAGCTATTGGTTTTTCTGCCAGAAGCACATTTGTGCATTTTTAATGGCAGTTTTCTAAGGTTACAACATTTGTTTTATATACCCATAACTAAGTGCATAAACTAAGAACATAAGGCAATAATATTTACAAGCTACTGTCTCAGTTACCATTCTCACTCCCTCTCCACGGCACAGAGCTTCATAGGTCTCGCGTTCAGGCAAATAATCTTGAGGCCTGGTGTAGACATCAGGGCGTGAGTTTTCTGGCTCGGTGTCTAATGTCTTGTTTACTTTCTCTTCACTCCTCTCTTTTTCTAGCATCTTTTCAAAATATCTGAGATTAGTACCAGCTCGGTCATGGTTTGGATCTAGAATAAAAAATAGAAACTATGTTTTAGAATCAAAACCACCTTACACCCCCTTCCTCTTAGGCCATGTTTCAGTTTTCAGTGCTTGGTCATACAATAGTGTCCCTAAAAGAGTTTTATCATTTTTTTGAGACAGGTAGAGCTTTGGTTGTTTCTAACCACTTGGAGGACCTGCCGCCCGCAATGTACTGTGAATGGGCGGCATGCACAGGCAAAGCAATGTACCCATATATCGCTGCCTGCTATTTTACGGGTTTAGGGCACCCCACCACCACCACCACCAGCACCTGCTGTGAGCCCATCAGCAAGTTCCAGCCAAGCATTCATGGCAGCGACCTGCTGATCAGCTGTGTACAATCACAGCCCAGAGCTCTGTTAACAGTCAACACAGAGCTCTGTACAGAGGGAATGATCGCCCTGTTTCTCATTCCTGCAAAGCAGGTGGAGGTGGAGGTGGAATTCTTATGGGTAGAGCTTCAAAGGGATGAAGCTAAGGGAAAAATAATACTGGGAGTATGCTATAGGCCCCCTAACCTGAGGGAGGAGGGGGAAGAGGACCTCCTATCACAATGTGGATTAACAGCAAGGATGGGAAGTTTTATCATAATGGGGGATTTTAATTATCCAGACGTAGACTGAACGGAGGGAACCACACATTCGTCTAAGGCTTGCCAGTTCCTAAATGTCTCGCAGGACAATTTCATGGGTCAGATGGTAGACCTACCAACTAGAAATAAAGATCTACTGATTACTAACAATACAGACCTGATCACGGATGTGGAAATACAGGGAAATTTAGGAAACAGCGATCACAGGTCAATTGGCTTCAGTATAAATCACACAAATAGGAAACATAAGGGAAATACAAAGACACTGAGTTTCAAAAAAGCCAAGTTCCCTAAACTACGATCCTTGCTAGAAGATATAAATTGGGATAAAATCTTAGGAACAAAGAACACGGAGGAGAGATGGGTTCGCTTTAAGAGCATATTAAATAAGGGCATTAGCCAGATCATACCATTAGGTAATACATTTAAAAGAGTGAACAAAGGTCCTTGATGGCTTAACGCCAATGTAAAAATGCATATAAAAGCAAAAGAGAAGCACTTCAAAAAATACTAGGTTGAGGGATCATCATCAGCATTCAAACTTTATAAAGAATGCAACAAGAAATGTAAGTGTGCACTTAGGGCGGCTAAGATAGAACACGAAAGACACATAGCGGGGAGAGCAAAAAAGATCCCAAGAAATTCTTATGTATGTAAACAGTAAAAAAAAGGAGGACAGACCATATTGGCCCTATAAAGAATGAGGAAGGACAACTGGTTACAAAGGATGGGGAGATTATTATTATGCACGATTTGTATAGCGCCAACAGTTTACACAGCACTTTACAATGTAGGGGGGGACGGCACAATTACAGTACAGTTCAATACAGGTCCTGTCCCTGCTCGTAGAGCTTACATTCTAAAGGGAGGGGGTGGTGGTACAAAAGGTAATAGATGCGGGTAAGGATTTGATGGGGGTGGCTCAGGGACAGGTGTTAGATGGGTGTGGGATAGGCCTCCCTGAATAAGTAAGTTTTCAGGCATTTCCTAAAGGTGGACAGGTTAGGGGCTGATCGGACATATCGGGGTACGGAGTTCCAGATGATGGGAGAAGCTCTGGAGAAGTCCTGAAGTCGAGCATGGGAGGAAATGGTGAAGGTCTTGAATTTATTCTTCTCCTCAGTCTTCACAAGGGAATCGGGGGGCTTCAGTAATCAAAACTGCAGTGTTCATCCTCGTGACGCATCACAGGAAGCACCCTCATGACTAACAGAGGACAGAATTAGAATTAGACTTGGGAAACTTAACATTAATAAATTACCGGGACCAGATGGCTTGCACCCGGGGGGACTTAGGGAACTCAGTCAAGTAATAGCCAGACCATTGTTCCTAATTTTTCCTGACAGTCTACTGACTGGAATGGTACCAGCGGATTGGAGAAAAGCCAATGTAGCATCAATATTTAAAAAGGGCCCAAAATACATCCCTGGGTATTACAGACCAGTTAGCCTAACATCAATAGTATGCAAGCTCTTAGAGGGGGTGATAAGGGACTATATACAAGATTTTAGTAATGAAAATGGTATCGTTAGCAGTAATCAGCATGGATTCATGAAGAATTGTTCTTGCCAAACCAATCTATTAACCTTCTATGAGGAGTTGAGTTGCCATCTAGATAAAGGAAGGCCCGTAGACGTGGTGTATATGGATTTTGCAAAAGCATTTGACACAGTTCCCTATAAACGTTTACAGTTCAAAATAAGGTCCGTTGGCATGGACCATAGGGTGAGTACATGGATTGAAAACTGGCTACAAGGGCGAGTTCAGAGGGTGGTGATAAATGGGGAATATTCGGAATGGTCAGGGGTGAGTAGTGGGGTCTCACAGGGTTCTGTGCTGGGACCAGTCCTATTTAATTTGTTCATAAACAACCTGGAGGATGGGGTACACAGTGCAAGCTCTGTATTTGCGGACGATGCTAAGCTAAGCAGGCCAATAACTTCTCTGCAGTATGTGAAAACCTTGCAAGAATATCTGAACAAATTAATGGGGTGGGCAACTCTATGGCAAATGAGGTTTAATGTAGAAAAATGTAAAACAATGCATTTCGGTGGCAAAAATATGAATACAATCTTTACACTAGGGGGAGAACCTCTGTGAGAAATCAAGGATGAAAAAGGACCTGGGGATCCTAGTAGATGATAGGCTCAGTAATGGCATGCAATGCCAAGCTGCTGCTAACAAAGCAAACAGAATATTGGCATGCATTAAAAAAAGTGATTAATTCCAGGGATAAAAGGGATAAATCCCCCACTCTACAAGACTCTGGTCCAGCTGCACCTGGAGTATGCTGTCCAATTCTGGTCACCAGTCCTCAAGAAGGATGTACTGGAAATAGAGCGGAGTACAAAGAAGGGCAACAAAGCTAATAAAGGGTCTGAAGGACATTAGCTTTGAAGAAAGATTGCAAGCACTGAACTTATTCTCTCTGGAGAAGAGACGCTTGAGAGGGGATATTTGGTGTAGCTCTGCATAGAAACAAATCAACTTCCAGGTTTAATTGTCAAAGCTGAATTGAACAAGCTGCAGGTAGAAGCCAATTGGCTACCATGAACAGCTTTTGCACTCTCTAGTTTTAGTAAATCCACCCCGTTGCGAGAGGAAGGAGAGGGCTGACTGCTGATCACAGCCAGTGCTTACATCTTGCGATGGCTGTGAGTGGTCACAGCAATCATAAGTAACAGAGCCACTCTGGTTAGCCATTTTGATTTTGCCTGTAATCTGTGCTGTTTAATGACCTGCATGCATATTACATACTCTGTCCTCTAAGAACAACAGGTGCCCCGTCTGGCCATTTTATTACAATGGCTGGTTGTGAGGTTGTGACTAACTATACCAAGTTTATGATAAATATATACAGGGATTGTAAGGCTAAACTGGTAAGAGATAACTAGTGTGCTCATACAATTCAAGAAATGAATACATAAATTAAAGATGGCTCTTGATTATTCAAAGGCTTTGTAACTAGGCATTATTATTACCAAAGGAGTGCTGCAAAAGTATGAATTGTTATGCCTATTTGTAATGCTTTATCCTTTATGAAGCTCTGGCTGGCAGGATTGTGGATGGATGATGTGCATGTGCCACCCAGTTTTCTGACCTACACATTTTGAGGCGCTCCAGGAGCTATGTTTTATATGAAGAAAGCTATTTTTTTGTTTTCTCTTAATGTGGTATTAAAGTGGTTGTAGAGGTAGGTAAAAGGTTTTTTGTTTTTTGTTTTTACCTTGCTGCATTCCCTACATTCAGGTAAAAAACAAAACCTTTCCATATCTGCCCCCCCCCCCCCCCCCCCCCCATTGCAAAAAAAATTCCTACCCAAGTCCAATCTTGATCAATTATTGTACCTGGCTGTCTGCAGACATGCTACTCTTCTCTCCCCACTCTCACAGGAGGTTTGGCAGCAGGAGGAGCTATTGGCTCCTGCCACTGTCAATCAAGTCCTGTGAGCAGAGAGAGGGGGACAGGACTGAATCGCACGGTGTACGTCATTATACACACACACAATGCAGCTCAGAGTCAAGCCTGCATGAGCAGATTGCTATGGAGGCACACAGAGAAGAGGAGCCAGAAGCACTGACAAGGAGACCCCAGAAAAGGAGGATTAATGCAAGGCTGTGCAAAACCATTGCTCAGAGTAGGCAAGTATAACATGTTTGCTATTTTACTATAAAAAAAAATGAAACCTTTAGCATGATTTTAAACCTCACAGCAAAAATTATGTTGCAGTTAAATCATTTTTAGATTAAGTGGCTGCATTCGTTTTTTATGCTCTTTTTCCTTTATTTTCACCTGGTGATCAGGCCAGTAAATCAGTCCCCCCCCCCCATCTTCCTTTAACAGATCAAGCTGTCCAGCAAAAGTGGCAGCAAGTAAGCGGAGTTTTGGGTGGGAAAAGCCTTCAGTCCACGCCAAACATTATTATTTAGTTAGTCTCAGATGTCCAAAGGCCTTTATATATGCAAGCTGACAGATGCTCATGGCTCCCTCTTTCACCTTTCATGCTGTGAGAGACTGCTGCTGGGTGAAAAAGCTGACTCCTGACAGAACACTAAAGTAGTAAAGTAAAAGAAAATCGGAAAAAAACGAAAAGAAAAAACGATCATCCGATTTTCCTTGTTTCACAGCAAGTCGGAAGCGAAGAAGTAAATAAGCTATGGAAATTCTTGAACAACAAAGGCTCTTTTTGGTCGTTTATCGTTTCTGATCATGCGCAGTCTTTCGTTTCTGATTTTTCTCATCCGAAAATGGTACACATTAAATGAAAATCGTTAGTTTGGTTCCTGTACGAGAAAGATTTTGTCCCTTCGGAAATTTTCATTCGGAAGGTTGGAATTGGCTGTCGAAAGTTGTGTACACACTATCAGAAAATCTTACGATCGTTTCTCGGAACAAAATTGTTCACCCGATTTTCTTATAGTGTGTAAGGGGCTTTAGACCTCATGTGCATGGATATTTATTAGCTTAAAGCGGAGGTCCGTCGATTTTTTTTAAGTCAGCAGCTACAAATACTGTAGCTGCTGACTTTTAAAATAAGGACAATTACCTGTCCAGGGCGCCCGCAATGTCGGCACCTGAAGCCGAGCTATCCTCCAGGTGTCGGGTGCTGCCGCCACCATCTTCGGTGAGGGAATCAGGCTTAACTTCCTGGTTCCGTACTGGGCATGCGCGACTCACACTGCGCAGTCCCTGCTGTCTTCTGGGACCTGTGTGTCTCCCAGAAGACAGCGGGGTGGGCGACAGGGAAGGCGCCGGAAGTGGCATAGGATACCCGCGGGTGGCTCGGGTATCTATGCCCGGAAGTGGGAGCAAAATACCTGTATTAGACAGGTATCTGCTCCCCCCTGAAAGGTGCCAAATGTGACACCGGAGAGGGGGAGGAACCGGAAATTCTATTTTTGGGTGGAACTCTGCTTTAAAAGCCCTTTAGCATAAAATCCCCAATGCTTTCCGGCACCCGGGGAGCCACAGGTGCCATTTACAGACACCAATACATGTGAATTGCTGTATGTGACTCCACTTCTGCATCAGCGTTAACCAGCCCATGTGCATACGGCGTATCTAAAAATGCCCCATTTTCACATTTGGGTAAATACTCTGTACGCATATGTGCAGGTAGGCACCAATGTACAAGCAACTGGCATTTACAAGTATACCGCTGTGTGCTGCTACTTGTATTGGCTGCTGTAAGCAGTACCTGTGAATCCCCAGGCGCGGGAAAGCACTTTAGAACTTTGATGCTATTAAATGGTCTGTGTGCACAAGGCCTAAAAGTCACAAGAGCTGCCCGTTTGCTTTGGGAAACCCATTAAGGGACAACTTGCTAGTTAGGAACAGTTAGAAGACGAGACGATGAGCAGGCTGCTTTGTTTGCTATAGATTTCTCTCCTGTAATGAAACTAGGTTTGTTTGCTGCCTTGCTACATAAAATTGCAAGACAAACCTATTTGGACTATTTAAGGTGTCCCTGTCTCATGCATGGTTTACCACTGCCAATGCTATTTGGGCCTGTTCCCCTTACTTCTGATACAAAACAGTGATAATCAGTTCTAGAACTGTATTGAATATCTGGTTCTCCATTGAAAACCTTGTGGTTTTTCGCAGATATCTACTGTATGAATACAACACATTGGAAGGATATAGCAATGGACAAGGAAATCTCAAAAATGTAGAGCTGTAAATTACACTCAAATCCCCCAGTCCACTAATGAGACATTTTATGTAACCAATTCAGGTCCTGTGCATAGTATTTTTTCATGAACGCCCCGTTTGCTTTTGGGCTTTACATTTGCGGTACTTGAATTGCTCTTCAGAGAGCATTTGACAGATGGTGAGGAGGCCTTGTAATGACTTCTCCCCACCTGTTTTAAGCCCCTAAATGCCACACAATCGTGCCACAACCACATTTGACAAGTGGTATCATTCCTGCTGCAGCCGTAAACCAAAGCATCAAAACACTCAGGTTGTTACTTGCAGTACCCCACTAATTCTAGTTGTCACTGACCAATGATAATCCACCTATGCCTTTCTGTGAACGCATGGGTAGGTCATAATATATAGTTGACAGCAAGGCAAAAACTTTGGAAGGCAATTCATAAAATTACAAATGCATGAAGTGCCTTTACCTACCCAGCGCTAGCAGTCTTCTGGTAAGCTCCACTGCTCTGTGGATATCGCCGAGCTGAAAGACTGTGTAACTGAGATAATCTAGAACACCCGCTTTAGAGACGGTGACCGATTCTTCCCCTTCATCCAACAATTTTAGAGCTTCTTGCATCCATAGTACAGTATGATAATAGTCACTCTCGTGGTAAGCTATTTTTCCCATACCAAAGCAATCATCCACAGATAAAGATGAAACATATTTTGTTCCTAAAATATAAAATAAAAAGAGACAATCAAAAGCAGACACAATAAACATAATGGCTAAGGCCAAGTTAAACACAGGGTTGGCAAGGTTTTAAAGTAATTTAATTGAACGCGGCTGTTAAGCAAATGTGTCTAAGCTTGTCACGTACAACATGGTGTAGATCAGGGTTTCTCAACCGGGGTTCCGTGGTACCCTAGGGTTCTGCAAGAAGTCCCCAGGGTTTTTGCGGCAATCTACCGGTCAATCACAGACAGCTGACAGGTAGATCGGGTCACCATTAACACAGGCAGAGTAGCGTAGGAAGCGTCTATAATAAGTTCACTTTCATAACGCGCTCCTCCCCGCCGGCCCCTTCTTTCCTCCCGCCCACCCCAACAGCTTGTGACTTCACCTGGGATAGATGAGAAGAGAGATGAGAAGAGAGGAGGGGCCAACGGGGAGCAGCGCGATATGAAAGAGAAGACTTATTCCAGCCACTTTACGCGCTACTCTGCATTTGAAATGACTACAGCAGTGTACCGGTGTGCCCCATGCCCTGCTGTGAGTGTGAGGTTATGTGCTCCATGCCCTGTGGAAGTGCCCCATGCCATGTGATGTGCCCCATGCCCTGTGATGTGCCCCATGCCCTGTGATATTCCCTGTGATGTGCCCCATGCCCTGTGATGTGCCTTGCAATGCGCCCCATGCCCTGTGATGTGCACCATGCTCTGTCATGTGCACCATGCCCTGTCATGTGCCCTGTCATGTGCACCATGCCCTGTCATGTGCCCTGCGAGGTGCCCCATGCCCTGCCATGTGCTCTGCACTGTGCCCCATGCCCTGCCATGTGGCCTGTGATGTGCTCCATGCTCTGCAATGTGCCCCATGCCCTGTCATGTGCCCTGAAATAGCTCCATGCCCTGCCATGTGCCCTGTGATGTCCCCAATAACCTGCCATGTGCCCTGTGATGTGCCCTATGCCCTGCACCCTGCTGTGAGCCCCTAAAATGCTCTGTGTCCTGCTGTGAACCCTGTAATGTGCCCTATGTCCTGCTGTGTACCCCATGATGTGCCCCATTATCCTGCTGTGTGCCCCACAATGTGCCCCATTTTCTGCTGTGTGCTCCATGATGTGCCCCGTTTTCTGTTGTGTGCCCCATGTTCTGCTGTGTGCCCCATGTACTGCTGTGTGCCCCATAATGTGCCCTGTGTCCTGCTGTTTGTCCCTTAATGTGCCCAAAGCCCTGCTGTGAGCCCTGTAATGTGGCATGTGCTCTGCTGTGTGTTCCTTGATGTGCCCCATGTTCTGTATTGTGCCCTGCCCCTTGTGCCCATGTTCTGCTGTATGCCCCATGATGTGCCCCATGTCCTGTTGTGTGCCCTTTGATGTGCCCCATGTTATGCTGCATGTCCCTTGATGTGTCCTGCTGTGTGTCCCTTAATGTTCCCCATGCCCTGCTGTGAGCCCTGTAATGTGCCCTGCTGTGTGTCCCTTGATGTGCCCCATGTTCTTCTGTGTGTCCCATGTTCTGCTGTGTGCCCCATGATGTTCCCCATTTTCTACTGTGCACTCCATGTTCTGCTGTGTGTCCTTATTATGTTCCCCATGTTCTGTGTGCCCCATGGTGTGCCCAATGCTCTGCTGTGAGTCCTGTAATGTTCCCTGTACTCTGCTGTATGCCCCTTGTGCCCCGTGTTCTGTTGTATGCCCCATGTTCTGCTGTGCCCCATAATGTGCCCTGCTGCCCCCCCCCCCCTGTATTGTGTCCTGACCTCTTGTGCTCTGCCCTGCTGCCCCCTGTACACTGCTTATCTCCAGTTAAACTCAGAATTGAGCATCTGCGCAGAAAATAAAACTGTAGATCTGAACATTATTTCAGGAGTTCCCCGAGATCTCAGAATTTTTGCCAGGGGTTCCCCGACGATAAAAAGGTTGAGAAACACTGGTCTAGATCATGCATTTCCACTATATATTACATTGGTATGTATTCCAACTACAATACAAAAAAAAAAAAAAAGAGGAACGGTGATTATTGCAAACAAACGTCTTTTGGGTCGACCACATATACTAAACCATACAAAGGCCCTTGGCACAAAACAAGAATAAAAAAGGAAACTAGTCATGTTTTTATCACACACACAGTGCCTGTGTGAAAAAGTATTCACACCCCTTGACATTTTCCACTTGTGGCACATAACTGTGAAGTGAAAGGAAAATGATAAATGGTTTTCAAATTTTTTTACAAATAAAAATATCTGAAAAGTGTGGTGTGCATTAGTATCCAGCCCCCTTTACTCGGATACCCCTAACTAAAATCTAGTAGAACCAATTGCCTTCAGAAGTCACCCTATTAGTAAATAGAGTCCATCTGTGTGTAACTTAATCTGTGAAGCCCTCAGAGGTTTGTTAGAGAACCTTAGTGAACAAACAGCATCATGAAGGCCAAGGAACACACCAGACAGGTCAGGGACAAAGTTGTGGAGAAGTTTAAAGCAGGGTTAGGTTATAAAAAATATCCCAAGCTTTGAACATCTGACAGCACTGTTCAATCCATCATCCAAAAATGGTAAGAGTGTGGCATAACTGCAAACCTACCAAAACATGGCCGTCCACCTAAACTGACAGGCCAGGCAAGGAGAGCAATAACCAGAGAAGTAGCCAAGAGGCTCATGGTAATTCTGGAGGAGCTGCAGAGATCCACAGCTCAGGTGGGAGAATCTGTTCACAGGACAACTATTAGATGTGCACTTCACAAATCTGGCCTTTATAGAAGAGTGGCAAGAAGAAAGCCATTGTTGAAAAAAAGCCATAAGAAGTTCCATTTGCAGTTTGCGAGAAGCCATGTGGGGGACACAGCAAACATGTGGAAGAAGGTGCTCTGGTTGGACGAGACCAAAATTGAACTTTTTGGCCTGAAAGCAAAATGCTATGTATGGCTGAAAATGAACACTGAACATTACCCTGAACACACCATCCCCACTATGAAACATGAAAAACATGAAACATGATCCCCATGACTAAGCTCTGGGGGGCAGAGTGAAACGTGTTGGGGTCATGGCCTTGTCTGATTCCAGGCTCAGGTTGCCACTCCATTCATAGATGTGTGACTTCCAGGGGTCACCCTTCCTTCCTTGAACCCACTGTGAAACATGGTGGTGGCAGCATCATGTTGTGGGGATGCTTTTCTTCAGCAGGGACAGGGAAGCTGGTCAGAGTTGATGGGAAGGTGGCTGGAGCCAAATACAGGGCAATCTTAGAAGAAAACCTGTTAGAGCCTGCAAAAGACTTGAGACTGGGGGCAGGTTCACCTTCTAGAGGGACGAAGACCCTAAGCATACAGTCAGAGCAATGCAATGCAATGGTTTAGATCAAAGCATGTTCATGTGTTAGAATGGCCCAGTCAAAGTCCAGACCTAAATCCAATTGAGAATCTGTGTCAAGACTTTAAAATTGCCGTCCACAGACGCTCTCCATCCAATCTGACAGAGCTTGAGCTATTTTGCAAAGAAGAATGGGCTAAAATTTCACTCTAGATGTGGAAAGCTGGTAGAAACATACCCAAAAAACTTGCAGCTGTAATTGCAGCAAAAGGTGGTTTTACAAAGTATTGACTCGGGGGCTAAACACAAACGCACGCCACACTTTTCAGATATTTGTAAAAAAAAAAAAAAAAAATTGAAAACCATTTATCATTTTCCTTCCACTTCACAATTATGTGCCACTTTGTGTTTGTCGATCACATAAAATACATTTACACTTTTGGTTGGTTGGATGTTTTTATTTTTTATTTGAGTTCTATTATGATAATTAGGTAATGTCTCAAGTGGTCATTGCAGATGCAATAGTTAATGGATTTTAACATTTTAATTTTGTGTGTGTGTGTGTGTGTGTGTGTGTGTATATTTATTATAAAAAACAAGTAAACATTTTTGCTTTTTCTTTTTTTAAAAGAAATACATGTGGATGAATCTATCTGGTCTCCTGCACAGCAGCACAGGAAGAGGGAGGAGCAACACTGTAAGCTAATCCGTCTGTTTCTTGTTAAAGTGATTGTAAGGGTTTTTTTTTTTTTTGATAACAAACATGTGATACTTACCTCCACTGTGCAGCTCGTTTTGCACAAAGTGGCCCTGAACCTCATCTTATGGGATCCCCCCGTGGCTCTCACGGCTCCTCCCCACATCAGATAACCCCCTAGGAGAAGCCCTCTCCCAGGGGGGTCACCTTGCGGGCGTGCTCCTGAGTCCATCATTCGGCGTCCATAGCCGCTGAATGTATGACTCGGCCCCACCCCCCGTGTCATTGGATTTGATTGACAGCAGCGGGAGCTAATAGCTACACTGCTATCAATCTATCCAATCAAAAGCCAAGAACCCTGTGCAGAGGAACAGCGCATTCCAGGGCTCAGTTAAGTAAAAACGGGGGGCTGGGGGGCCGGCCACTGCCAGGTGTTTTTTCACCTTCATGCATAGGATGCATGAAGGTGAAAAAACACCAGGGTTTACAACCCCTTTAAACCCTGGGAAGATCGTATGATGAACTCATCGATATACTATTTCTCCTTCACTGTTCAATCCCAGGCTGATGCCTGTGGATGTCCTAGGCTGTGTATGGCTTAAAACAGTAGTAAAGTCTTGTGAGGAAAAAAATAAACTTTTCTCCTGCAAAGCAATATCATAATGTGTTACTATGCACCGCATACTAGCACATGATGAGAAACTTACCTTGAAACGAAGCCCTCAAGCGGCACACTGTGACTGCTGCAGGCACTTCCATCTTCACCTGGTCTTCCCTCCAGGTTCGGGGACTCCGGACGCCTGACTGGACAAGCCACGGTGATGTCACTACCGTGCATGAGACGCAAATACGGCACATAGCTCTGAAGGAATGGCATTAGTATGCCATTCCTTCAGAGCACATGCGCCAGTGACATCACTGGCTGCTGCTCATCTGTATATCTCGTAAACAGTGCCAGTTTAGGAGATATTCATTTTACCTACAGGTAAGCTTTATTATAGGCTTGTATAGTTACATAGTAGGCGAGGTTGAAAAAAGACACAAGTCCATCAAGTCCAACCTATGTGTGTGATTATATAATGTAATGTCAGCATTACATTGTATATCCCTGTATGTTGCGGTCGTTCAGGTGCTTATCTAATAGTTTTTAGAAACTATCGATGCCCCATGCTGAGACCACCGCCTGTGGAAGGAAACTCCACATCCTTGCCGCTCTTACAGTAAAGAACCCTCTATGTAGTTTAAGATTAAACCTCTTTTCTTCTCATTTTAATGAGTGGCCACGTGTCTTGTTAAACTCCCTTCCGCAAAAAAGTTTTATCCCTATTGTGGGGTTACCAGTATGGTAGGGTGACCAGACATCCCCGGTTTCTGGGGACAGTCCCTGGATTGAGGACACTGTCCCCGGACCAAATCTGTCCCCAGTTTTGTCCCCAGATTGGATTTGAACAGGGGCTGGGGCAATTTCAAAGACAGCCCCTGCAGGATAAAAAGAAAAAATCTGAATTGCACCTCCCCCCTCTGCCGCTCCTACTAGCTTATGGGGGGTGCCCCTTTCTGATGATCATGTGCTGGTTGGAGTGGAGGGACTATTTCTTCAGTTTCGGGCGCATGCCCATTCAGCTCCACTCGCATGTTCTTCTGCCTTGGCTCAAGTCCCGGCCAGCCACCTGCCTGCTTATCTCCTTGCCTTCCCTGGTGGAGTGATCTTCCTCTGCTCCCCACCCAGTAGTAGCCGGGGCCCGAAGAGTAAAGCCCCATACACACATCAGATTTTCTGCTGATTTTTGTCTTCAGATTTACCAAAACCATGTAGTGCAGGGGCCTGCCTGATTGCATACAAATTGAAACTCCTAAGGTTTGACCTCATATTATATGGTTTTGGTAAATCTGAAGGAAAAAATCAGCAGAAAATCTGATAGTGTGTATGGGGCTTTAGGCTTGACAGGCTGTGAGGCGGGCAGCGGCGGCGGAGACGGGCAAAGAGTCGTCGATTGCTGCCATTATAAGTAAAAAAAAAATATGTCCCCGGATTTCATTTTAAAAATCTGGTCACCTTACAGTATGGTATTTGTAAATTGAAATCATACCCCCTCTCAAGCCTCTCTTCTCCAGAGAGAATAAGTTCAGTGCTCGCAACCTTTCTTCATAACCAATATCCTCCAGACCCTTTATTAGCTTTGTTGCCCTTCTTTGTACTTGCTTCATTTCCAGTACATCCTTCCTGAGAACTGGTGCCCAGAACTGGAGAGCATACACAAATCACAAATGAGAGTTTACTACCACTGTAAATGGAAGTGCAACCTTCAAAGAAGCTCAGGGAGTTCAGCACCCTGTTATATTGTCTGGAAGGGATGCATGTGTCACATCACTAGCTGAACAGAACCATAAATCCTTTGAAAAAGAAAAGGACATAAATGTAGCTGTGTATTTAGCTTTTTTTGCTTGAGATTTAGCTTTAAGACCATTTTAACGCTACGTAAGCCTTGAATAGGAACATGTGTTGAACACTATGAGGATAAACATGGGTTGCACTAACCTGGCAATATTCCTTTTGCTATAACATCAGGATCCAGTTTGTAAGTGTCTTGGAGGCGCATTAATGCTTTGGCTGCTCCAGTTTCATCTTCTTCACTTGGAAAGAATTCCCTTTGAAAAGTGAGGTTTGCAATAAAGCCTGAAACGCAAGAGACACACAATGATGAATCACTCACAACCATGTGGCTATCTCTACATGTGGAGTACATGCAAAGACACAGCTACAGATATAGTAAATTATGAACCTGCTTAGAGAACAGAAAAAGGAAACAGATTTAAAAGCCTTAAAAAAACACTGCCAAACAGTTGGAAGTAGTTATAGAGCCAAAACATTTATTACCCTAATGCATTCTGTGCATTAAGGTAAAAAATGTTTAGGCATCAGTATACCCAGGGCTTTTTTTCAGCAGGAACTGAAGACCTGAGTCAGAGCACCACCTCTGGCTCAGGTCTTCTACTCCCTGCTCACCACTATCACTTGGTAACATTGAAGTCCAGCTTCTGGGTTTACAAGTGATAGCTTATCTCCCAGTAGCTCCCACAGATCAGATCTCCTGTGCAGATCCCACTGAGTGCCAGACAGGGACAAGGGAGATACAGAACAGGTACCCAGGGTTCAGTGCAGTCATGGGCAGGAGAGGGTGCGTGGTAGGCTGCACCCTCAGTGGTCTCCATTTATTCCCCAGTGACCAGTTGTTGATGCTCCTACTGCATGATCTCCCTTGCAAGTGACTGTAGTATAGTATAGTATGTTGGGAGGTACTGCAGCCGGATAGGTGTTTCAGCTTAATATTGCAACAAAGGTAAGACATATGACAGATGGTGGAGCTTTTAAGGGGGGGGGGATGAGGGCAGTGGAGGGAGGGGGTTGTATGCAGAGGGAAGAGCTACCATTTGATGCCATTTGGCAGGTATGTGTGTGTGGCGGGCATGGGTTCCTGCACCTATTCTCTGATTAAAAAAAATCCCTGAGTATACCCCTTAACACCCCCCCCCCCATTTACTTAGCTGAGCTCCCATTTGATCCAGCACCATGCTCGTGTAGCTTTTCTCTCTCCTCACTTCCTGGTCTCGCAGGATTTGCTGAGGCGGCAGGAGCCACTGGCTTCCGCTGCTGTTGATTAAAAGCAGTGACGAGGGAGCAGGAGGTGGGGCTGAGTCTATAGACGCAGACAGCGAGGCTCAGGAGCAAGCCCATACAAGTGCCCCCATAGAAAGTCACTTCCTATGGAGGCACTCACCAGAGAGGATGAACCAGGAGAGCCAGCGGGGAACCCTAAAAAAGGAGCTTCAGGGCCACTGCACAGAGCAGAAGCAGAGAAGTACAAAATCTATTTTTTTTTTTTTTTTTTACAAAAAACACACAAAGCATTTAAAACCACTTTAAAGCAGTATTAAACCCAAAAAACAAAATCTAATGTATTGCAATTTATTGCTTTTTAGCTGCATTTTTTTTTTTTTTTTAAGGATTTGTTTCCTTATTTTTAACCTGTGATCTGGCCAGTAAGCATGTTATTTTTTAACTTCTGTAGCACCCTCTACCAGAAGGTAGGTGCTAGTAAGGGTTATTTTACTAGGTTGTTCAGCACAGGCAAATTTAGGCAGGCCTATGCTGCAAAGCTAGGCCTGTCTGTTTTGATCTGGGGGGCTGGGAGTGGTTAGAGTAGCAGTGGGTGCTCCAGTTCTGAGGCACCTCCCCTGCTTCCTGGGAGAATGTTCTGGAAGAGGAGGTTGGGCCTAGAGCTGGAGTGGCAGACAGCACATGTGGGAGCCCTGACCAATCCCTAATTGGTGTTGGCAGGGGGCGGGCCTCCTATATAGGCTGAGGTGACATGCTGCTGGGGAGGAGTAGTCAACTGGGTGACGTGAGGAATGGAGTGCTAGACAGCCGCAGGAGCACACCCCCATCTGGGGGGGGGGGTAGTAGCGATCGCAGGAGGAGGCCCGGGGAGAACTGTGAGGGAAAATTGCCTCTACACACTCATTAGTAATGTCTGTCACCACACGATCGGTGGCAGGGAACTCCTGGAGCAGAGGGGCAGGAGAAGCTGTCGGAACACATGGTCCGGACAAGTTCCTCATCAAGGACTCAGGGCAGGAAGGTCGGTGAGCTTTACCACAGTGGGTGGCTGAAGGTCTCAGGGAATCTGGAAGGGAACTCTGCTTCTACACGGTCACTAGCAGAGTCCATCATGCACACGGTGGATGGTGAAGAGTCCTGGATCAGAGAAGAGACTGTGGGGAGTTGTGTCAAATCAGTGTGGCCGGCTGGCACATGGTTTGCAAGTTGGACTGGCTGGGAGCAGTAGTCCATTTCCTAGAAAATGGACTCTAACCTACTAGACCTCTGGGGAGAGGTTCTGCAGGCCTCAGGCCTAGTAGCAGCGAATCACCAGAGCCAGTAGAGGGGCTTATTCAGAGTGAGTTCTTCATACCCATTAGAAGAGGATGTGCTATATAATAAGTAATTATAAGTTGTGCAGGAGGAAACCAGTTGTGCAAGAGGAAACAAGTTTTGGGCAGGAGATGAAAAGATCTAAGACCATTACTTTTACAAAGTGATGTTTCTGTCCCTCACACGGTGACGGATGGAGAACTCTTAGGAACAGTAGTCTGCATGGAGATGCAGAGGAAGCAATAGTCTGCATGGAGATGCAGAGGGAGCAACAGTCCACAGGGAGCTGCAGGAGAAGATTTCTACTTAGTCAAGTATGCACATTCAATCTTCAGTCTCTAACTATGATCAAAGTATAGTGAAATCTGTAAATATGACGGCAATGATTAATTCTATGGGCATCCCATATCCCAATTCCTATCCAAGTTGTACCCCCCAATAAAACAAAAAACAAAGCTTGCAAAAGACTGTTCATTGTCTCTGAAAAGGATGCATGAAGTCTGGCAGTGGGGTGATTTGACGGATTGTTTGTTAGTTGTGCTAACACCATGGCTACATATGGAGGTCCCACTGAGATCTGCCTTCACGGTTAACCCACTGGCAATCGCCCTTAGCAACTGCAAAAGCCAAGGAAGACTTTGCCTGTTTAGCCAAGTTTTGGGGTACAACTACGAAGACTAGGTTTGCTCTAAAATTGACTTTTGCCACATGCCGTTGCCCATAGCAACCAAATGCAGAGTTGTTGCTAAGTGTCATTGTCCATGGCAACCGTCCAGGATCAGCACTGCCATCACACCTCTGCACTTAGTTTTAATGGACACTCACTACTAAGAAAAAGCCCTGCAACCAGTGACTGTAACCTTGTGCTATCACCCGTGGCAACCACGGCAAGCGATCGCTCTTCGGATTACAAATATGTCCATCGCTCTGCATGGCGTGGGCATTGCTCACTGCATTGCAGAGAAGATAAAAATGTTGTGACTTTATTAATCCTGCTTAACACAGTAAAGGGAGTTGCGGATATCTGCTGTTGCCCCTAGTAACAGTATGCAACAAGGGGGTGTCTTTGACGGGATGTTGCGCGGTCAGTCCCACACAGTAGGATATCATGGAGAAGAGACTTTACTTTGTTAATGGTAGTCGCTGTATAGTTTGCCTGCTTTCAGTTCCAGCGTCTGTGACGCAGTTTTAAAACTGAACTTGAACAGTGCCTGCAATTCAACAGCGCCTGCCACCAGGTGTCACGCTGGCGCACACTGCAAATGTCTGATTACAGTTCCTCGCACGCTGAACCAACGAACATGTGGGCGGAGTCACGCCCCAGTGGAGGATTAAAAAGAACTCAACGTGCTATGTGCCACACAACGCAAAGGAAGATGGCGGAGGGTAACCAGAGAGTGCCCGCTTTGCAGCGACTATCTGATGTGCAGGACCAGGTGCTGATTGATACCGGCATCCACTTAGAACTTTGTGGAGGACTCACTTTGGGAGTGATCGGAGGAGTGGAGCGGCTGTGCATGCTATGTTCCAGGTGCCATTTGCCGACAATCGGAGTCAGCGCCTGGGCCCATTGCGGTCACTGTGGGATCCACTAACCCGTTTAGGGCCGGTACAGCGAGAGGCAAGATATTATTATATCCATCTGCTCACAGGACCTTGCGTGCTGCAGCCACAGGACATTCGGAGGACCGGAGAGGGCCAGGGATCACTTGCGAATGATGGAGAGGAGCGTCCAACAGATGCATCCACCCCAGAGTGCCGGGACATAAGAGGAACAGAGTCTGCTGTGAAGACCCACGGCCTGGCCAGGGGCCGGAGTCTGCAGGAGTCAGTGTGCGCCCTCTGGTCAATATCCCTGAAAAGCCGGCCTCCAGTAAGACCCTTGCTGTGCCCATCCGGAGGGAGCCCATGCTGCAGGAGGAAGCTACTACAGGTGAGCTGGATGTGGTAAGCGAGGGCCAGGTCATCGATTGGGGTTCACCCAGAGTGTTGGAGCGGTTCGGGTCAGTGGAGAAGCTGTTCTCTTGGTCTTCCCCTGAAGAGGGCTCCAGTGAGGAAGAATGGGAGACTAGGGGAATTCCCTACCTGTTGATACCTCACCTGATACACTGGAGGAACCACAGGCCCCAGCATGGACCCCAATACATTCCAGCATAAATTTGTACAATCAGCCATCCACAACTAAGACCAGGGCACTCACCTACAGACAATGGGCTATTAAGGCCCTAGATGCCTGTGTCCTGCCATAAAAAGGGAAAGTTAAAGAGCTGCCCCGGCTCTCTAGATTCCAGCGGGAAGTTCAAAGAAGAGTTGCCTTGGAGTGGGGCTTTGATTATCCTTATGTCCCAACCCAGACCATGAACATCATTGATAGCTCACGGGACAGTGGGAGGATGACATGGTTTGTGATATTCTGCATGTTCCCAAGCCGCTCCGAGTGCCAGAAAGTGAAGTTTGGGCCCGGTTCAAGGACATTAAGCAAGAATGGTCCTGGTTGTATAGACAGGTCAGTCTCAGTCAGAGGGGAGGAGGATGATTGGAGGATGATTGGAGGAGGTTGCCAAATCCCCGGTTCTATGTGTGAGGACCAGGACTGCAAGTACAGTGCAGGGTTTGGGTGGTTTTCCCCAATGACACTTACAAATTTTACAGGGACAGCTTCTGCCCACCACTCAGGGTGCCCGATGGAAGGCGATATATCATGGACACTAGGGTGTACTGTCCCTGTCAAACCTTCACGCTACCTGACATTCGGGAGGGGATCCTGCAACTAAGAGCAATCAGAAGGTTTTCATTTACTTTGTTTTACTATTGGCATGTCTGTTTAGGCTGCACTCTGCAGGAGGTCTCTTAGACTCCTTTTGAGGGAGTGACAGTACTAACAGGGAATTACATGCCACTTCTGGTGTTTTGAAAAGAAAACGTGTGTGTTTTATTCACCAAGTGGAGAATTATAACCCCCTCTATCTGGTGAATACTGTATAGTTAGTGTATAGTTAGACTGTGTGTGTTTAGTCTTCTCTTAAGTTCGTAAGAGATGGGACGGCTGTCCATCTCCATCGTGGGATAACAGATGAAGACCTGTGGTAGGCAGAGTATTCCTCTCATGGGAGCAGTGCTTTGTCTCCGCTTGTATGGAGATAGCTACAGGGACCTGTAGGCTAGGTGGTGTTTATAAAATGTATAGTGTAAAAAAAAAGAAAAAAAAAAAAACAAACTCCGGAGGAAAGGGCTAGATCTAGGTGTAAATATAAAATTGATGCGCTTTAAATAAATAGTGCACAATATGCTGCTGCGACTAAGCTTAAATCCAGGAATAAAAAATGCATACATGTGAATAAAATAAATTAATAATTATGGTGCTAATACATGTGTTAAAATTGCCAAAATAAATCTTCAAATTGGTGATGTGACGGTGAGTATAAATAAAATAATAATGACACTCTAAATACAATGTCCAGGCAGAGATAAATAGTGGGAGAAAGTAAAAATAATTAAACAGTTCCTTCCCTTGATCCAGATTGATTGACTCACTGGGTTAGATCGTTTGTATCAGGATATTTAGTTTTTCTTGTATCCCACTTCAGCATTTACACTGCTGGTGATTCGGCTCTCAGGATAAAGGTTTTATGCAAAGCAAGCAAAGAAAAAAAAACCTCGTCCACAGCGGCTGACTGCAATCTGCTTATTTGAATGCTTCTAATAGACCGGGAGTTTGTGAGTGTATCTTTTGTCCCTGTTTTGCTTATGTACTATCTAGTAAGTTCACTGCACAATGATCTATTTTTTCTTTGCTTGCTTTGCATAAAACCTTTATCCTGAGAGCCAAATCACCAGCAGTGTAAATGCTGGAGTGGGATACAAGAAAAACTAAATATCCTGATACAAACGATCTAACCCAGTGAGTCAATCAATCTGGATTAAGGGAAGGAACTGTTTAATTATTTTTACTTTCTCCCACTATTTATCTCTGCCTGGACATTGTATTTAGAGTGTCATTATTATTTTATTTATACTCACCGTCACATCACCAATTTGAAGATTTATTTTGGCAATTTTAACACATGTATTAGCACCATAATTATTAATTTATTTTATTCACATGTATGCATTTTTTATTCCTGGATTTAAGCTTAGTCGCAGCAGCATATTGTGCACTATTTATTTAAAGCGCATCAATTTTATACTTAGTACTATTTGTTTGGTTATCTGATCACCCTATATTGATAGCAGCTTTAATTTACTGATTTTTTCATAGCACTAACTATATTGGTATATATATATTTTTAAGCACAATTTATTTATATCACACATATCTTTCCACATCAGCGCTTGGTTTTTATTCATTTTTTCTAGATCTAGGTGTATAGTTTCTAAGGAGTCATCCAAGCATTCCTGCACCTGGACATGAACCTGTTCAGCATGCAGTTGAACTGATATCAGGGGACATGCAGCTGGCATCCTCCAAATGTAATTCAGGTTCTGGAACACACTATGGTGTATGGACTGCTCCTCCATGTCAAAATAAAACCAGCTGGGGAAGTCACACCCCCTGGTGGAATTTCTCTCAGGAATACCTAGAAAGGCAGGTGCAATGGGAAGGTCTCTTCAACTGTAGGGGCTCTAAAAGACCCAAGACTGGGGTCAGCAGGCTAATCCTCTAGGAGTCTCTGAATTCTAGAACTATAGTAGAAGACTGTGACTCCTCAAGGATAATCTCATAAGGTAGGGCAGATATAGTGTCTGTGACCAATGGCTCAGGAGCTGATAGGGACGTAGGCATATAATCTGCAGGGGAATGCATGAGAGCATGCTTAAAAAACTCTGTGGTCAGTGCCAGCAAGGAACTAGGTGAAAGAGGTGGAAAAGCAAGTGTCTTGAATGAGGAGTTAAGACTCTTATTACAAGATAACAGGATTCCAGACTGCAGATATTGGCACCTTCAGAAATCACAAATATTTCTGTAACAGGGGAGTATGAGCTGGGGTCACCCATTGCAATAGAACTATCCCTCTCTGTGTCTATAAAAGACATGTGGTGATCGCTCAGAGTATGAATCAAGGCCTCAGGTACTCACAAAACCCAGACAGCTGGTAGCAGGTTAGGGTCAGATGACTGGAGGTCAGCACTGTTACTGTGTATAAGCAATAGGAAAAGATGAAGGACTGGAGTTTTATGTGGCTCATTCCAAACTAAAAAGCAGCAGCGAGGAGAAATACTTTCTCAGAGCAAAAAGTGGCAAAAAGTGCAAGGCATGCGTGGGACATGCCACCCAACAGATGACCCCAGTGGTCAGTCCTCCAGCCTTAACTCCTTCCCAGTAGAAACCAGTGGAAAGTGGGAATTTTAAGTGTGCACAGTGATCCAAAGAATGAGGTAGTTTCCAGTGCACAGCTGGATCAACCTGCTTACAGAGCGGTCCATCAGAGACAGGACAAGCTCTGAGGCAATGCAAACAGCTCTGGACCTGAAAATCTTTACACAGCTAACTTCTTCAGAAAGGGGTCTGTAAAGCACCTTACACAGAAGCCCAGTGTCCTAGGTTCATTTCCAGGCTAGTCTTGCAATGTCTAGAAAAGTGGGGTTCGGATGCACTCCAAAAGCCAGGGTGAAGATAAGCCACATTGGATAGCTGCAACGGTGTAGAAAATAGTTTTGATTAAGGAAAAGTGAAGAAAAACAAAAAAACACTAGAAAAACATTAGGTTACACTTTTCCCAGCACAGCTGAAGAAAAAAAGACGTCCAAACTCCCGGGGCACTAGCAAAAAATATGAGCGAAGCTGGCAGTGGGGGCGGTTGTTATCTTGGGTGGTTATCTTGGGTGGGCATACAGTTTCATTTGCAGAAGGCTGAAGAACCTCAGAAGTAGATATAAAAAGAGGTGATGATAAAATTGAGAAAGTCTAAACAAATAGAAAAATTGTCGTAAAGCAAGTTTCAATTTAGCAAATCCTTTAAAACTGCCACGATTATTTGGCAGATGAAACTGCTTAAGCAAACATCCACGTTTCATCACGCCTAGAGGTTTACACAAGCAGCTGCAAAAGTCTTAATATATTAAATTTAGAAAACACAATTTATAGCTTGAAGATAAAATAAAGCAGTAACAGGAAGAGCCTGCACCTAATTTGAACTAATGTATTCAGCTTATGTATTTACTTGGCAGCCGTTGCTGTAAAAATTTACATTGTTTTGGTGTCAAAAATAGAGAAATGTGAAGTGTTGAAAATATAAAAATATATACACATTCCCCTTCGCTTCTCACAAAGTTAAACTAGCAACATATTAGATGGTTCATCAATCTACTGGTGCATAAACATGCATTCTTGTAATGCCGGAGTACGTATGCAACGTGCCAAGTGTCAATCTGATCATGATAGAAAAGAATCCAACCCACTCACTCAACTTTTTCCTACGCCCAGGCTGCCTAAAATGAAGATCTCCAGACAGCAGTTGTTGTCGGAAGCAGCCAACTGGCTAATTGGGTCATTAATATTTATAGGTACCTAAACAGTGGTTTAGGAAGAGATTTTCTGTTTGCATTATTTAATAAAACCATTTTAAAAACCATCATTAAAATAAAAAAAGGCATGACCTATAAAAACTGGAACAAAGTCCACTCCTTGATGTGAACTAGAAAATTAAAAAACAAAAATCAAACTGGTTACCACTGCCTGTAACTGAACTTATTTCTCTCTGATTTTCCTATACCAGGCCGCTGAACAAGTATTTTGGCGTGTGCAAACCCTGAAGCAAGCTTATTTTTGCATCCAACAATGCAGACCAGAAAACTGGCTGAACAATTTTAAATCAAGAGCGATGGTGTTCATTACAATATTTTTTTTAGTGAATTAGTGAGCACTATATTATAAAACATATACGATACAGGATTACCAGGAAAGGTGAAGACTTACTAAATAAATACATGTTGGCAATCATGGTTCCCTCAATGAACTGTAGCTTCCCAGTGCTGGCAGCACTCATGCGGCCCCAGACCATGACACTCCCACCATCATGCTTGACTGTAGGCAAGACACACTTGTTTTTGTACTCCTCATCTGGTTGCCACTACACACGCCTGACACCTTCTGAACCCAATAAGTTTATCTTGGTCTCATCAGACCACTGGACATGCTTCCAGTAACCCATGTCCTTAGTCTGCTTGTCTTCAGCAAAATGTTTGCAGGCTCTCTTGTGCATCATCTTTAGAAGAGGCTTCCTTCTGGGACAACAGCCATGCAGACCAATTTGATGCAGTGTGCGGAGTATGGTCTGAGCACTGACAGGCTGACCCCCCACCCCTTCAACCTCTGCAGCAATGCTGGCAACACTCATATGTCTATTTCCCAAAGATAACCTCTGGATATGACGCTGAACACGTGCACTCAACTTCTTTGGTCGACCATGGCAAGGCCAGTTCTGAGTGGAACCTGTCTTGTTAAATTGCTGTATGGTCTTGGCCACCATGCTGCAGCTCAGTTTCAGGGTCTTGCCAATCTCCTCATAGCCTAGGCCATCTTTATGTAGAGCAACAGTTCTTTTTTTCAGATCCTCAGAGGGTCATTTGCCATGAGGTGCCATGTTGAACTTCCAGTGACCAGTACGAGAGAGTGAGAGTGATAACACCAAATTTAACACACCTGCTCCCTATTCACACCTGAGACCTTGTAACACTAATGAGTCACATGACACCGGGGAGGGAAAATGGCTAATTGGGCCCAATTTGGACATTATCACTTAGGGGTGTACTCACTTTTGTTGCCAACGGTTTAGACATTAATGGCTGTGTGTTGAGTTATTTTGAGGCAACAGCAAATTTACATTGTTATACAAGCTGTACACTCACTACTTTACATTTTAGCAAAGGGTAATTTCTTTAGTGTTGTCACATGAAAAGATATAATAAATTATTGCCAAACCACCCCGATTGCTAGGATCGAGGAAGTAAAAGTGGATACTTCCCTGGTGAGGCAAGACTTTCAGAAGCTGAGGGACAGGGTTAAAGACACAGAAACTTGGCTGAGCACTGTGGAGGACTCCCCCCCCCACACTTTAAAAAAACTACAGGCAGCATGCAGCTGCTAGTGAATCAACTGCATCAGAAGCAGGACGAAAGGGAAAACAGGCTCAGAAGAAGCAACTTAAGTTTTATCGGCCTGCCTGAAGGAGAAGAGGGAGCAGACCCCCCCCCCCCTCATTCTTGGAGCAACTCCTGTACACTACAAACAGTAAGGAGGCCCTTTCCCCCACATTTGTTGTTGAGCGGGCCCACCACATGTCTGGGAGACCACCTCCGATCAGGTCCCTGCCCCGCACATTCATTGCAAAATTCCTTAATTAGAGAACGGGACACTATATTAAACTTAAGCAGGGAGAAGGGAAATATTCCCTATGGCAACAAGATGATAGTGGTGTTCCCAGACTTCTCTGCAGAAGTACAGCGCAAACACAAAAGTTTCACAGAAGCTAAAAGATGCCTCCGTATCAAGCACATCAAGTACACCATGCTTTTTCCTGCCCGCCTTCGAGTGGAAGGCGATGACAGAGTGCACTTTTTTGATGATCCGGATGCAGCCATTTCCTGGCTTTAACACAGGGAAACTCGCAGCTAAGTGTCTATATTGTTCATTTTTTGTGCCTTCCAAAATCTCCCACTTGACTAAATCTTTTACTTCACGGGTTCGGGAACCCAAGATGCGGGCCATCTCAATACCCACCTTGCTTTCATAGATGCTGCCTGACTGTACTCAGCCTTTTATATCTTCAATCCCCCTGTGGATTTAAGGACCTGCACCTCTATCTGTTTTACTCCCCAGTTGATATACAGAGAGTATATGTCTGACTTTTATTCCCACAGCTGGACATTCAGATGTAATCTCGTGCTCGCCTAAAACACACCACCGGAGGTCCCCGTTGCCTTACAATTGCTCACATCTATACTACACAGCCTGATCGCAGGTAATTTTGGAAATGTTCAGGTTTTTTTTCCTCAATGACAGGACCCTTTTTTTGTCTTCACCCTTTATGGTGGCAGTCCGGATCACAGTTTTTTCCGGGGAAAACGAACAAACAATTCACCAAGTTGCCAACCTGAAAATGAGGGTTTTTCCTATGTTGTGTTTCGTTAAACAGGGTAGTTTCGCCCCCACCTGACTCTTTAAGTAACCTGTGCTGGAACGCAATACTCTCCATGCTCTACCCTATATCCTTTCTATCCACAGCTAGAGAGTATTCGCGGGCACCTGTTTTTGTGCCACACACAATGGTTTCTTTACATTTCTTTCACAGGTTGGTCTATGTCTTTTAGATGTTTGGGTATAATGCCCGCACAAGTTGGGGACAGTGCAGGGCGGGGAGAGGGGAATTATTTCTTCTAATGGTTGGAGACACGATATGTGTGCAAATCAGAGACAAGCGGTATAGTAAAAGGAATAGGAAGTCACTAAATATTATTCCTCTATGTGTGTCATACATGTATATAAAGTTGGCGCTTAAACGCTCTTAGATAGGATGGGCCTATCACTCCACCTATACCACTAACTCTAGAGGTGTTACAATTCTTGTAGCTAAATCTACTCATTTCAAGCTCCGGGGTTCTAAGGTAGATCCACTCGGTAGATATGTTTTTCTACATGCAGCCTTAGATGGAGAACCAATGCTGCTACTGGTATTGTATATACCTTCACCCTCTAACTCCGCAATTTTGTCCGAGGGCTTTGACTATATGGCATTATACCCTTCTATTCCGGCTATCTGACTGGGCGACTTCAACATGACCCTTAACCCCAGCCTTGACAAGCTGCATATCAACGCACCTGTGCCAAGTCAGTCCCAGTCAACTAGGTTTGCAAAACTGGTTGAGAGTTTCAACCTTGTTGACACATGGAGGTCCGTGCACCCCGATGCCCGGGCCTACTCGTGTTTCTCTTCTGCATACCACTCCATGTCTAGAATAGACTTAATCTTAATCCCCAGCTCACTATTACCTAGACTACAAGACGCAGGTATATTTCCAAGGTCACTCCCAGACCATAGTCCTTGCTGGACCACATTGAGGTTACCATACAGCCGCCCACTGGTTATGTGGAGGTGAAATTCTTTTTGGCTCACATTGCTGCCAGAGGACGATGACATCCTGACTGGGGGCAATACTTTACAGACAATGAGAGATCTGTCTACACACAGTCTGGCACGGATTTAAAATACATGTTAGATCCATCCTGGTTACCCGTCTAAATCAGCAACTGATCTAGAGAAAGTGTTGGCGGACTTAGCGACAGCTGAGCGTGCGTTCATAAATGACTCGTCGGCAGAAAGGGCTAACAAAATTAGATTACACTCTAGGTTAGTCACACAACTACAATACAAAAAGTCCAAACGCAAGTTGTTTTTTTATAAACAAAAAAACTATTTGAGCATGGAGAAAAAGCTGGTAGGCTGTTAGCCTACTTAGTGCACCGTGAGGAGCGTCATGCGGTGGTAATCTCCCTTAGAACCAGAGAGGGTGAACTCACGTCCACGCCTAAGAAGGTCACCGAGACCTTTAGAGATTTCTTTGCCTCATTATATACCTCTACAATTACAGTAGGTAATTCTACTGTGGAGTCTTTCCTTGATGAGGTGCCGCTTCCACAGCTCCAGGCGCAACAAGCGGTGGAGCTGGAAAAGCCACTTTCAACAGAGGAAATAGCTGAAGCCATAATGAAGTTCCCTCGCTCAAAAGCGCAGGGCTCAGATGGTCTCCCAGTGGAATTATACTCCGATTACTCTGAATTCTTGGTCCCTGCACTTTACAAACTTTACAACCATATCTTTGAGACCTCCACATTACCTGCCTCTATGCGTGAGGCCTCAATAGTATTAATTTCTAAACCAGGAAAAGACTCACACCTCCCAGAATCTTACCGCCCCATATCATTGCTGCAAGTCGACGTCTAAGAGGACGAAACGCGTCGGGTAGGACCCCACTGCCGCCATACATTTACAGCACTGATTTTAAGATTTACATGTGAGTGTATTTCTCATTTTTAATAAATTCGATACTTGTTTTTTGGATTTACACTATGTGGCCTTCCTTTTTTCCTCTCCATCTCATACTATCGCCATCTGCCTTCTAACATCATCCTGAGGGACACACCAGTCCACGGTTTATTCCAGGACCTCCATCTTCATAACCTCTCTACAGTCACCCACCACCTAAGCCTGTTTTGACCCAATTGGGCGTACGTCTCTTTGGGTCCAATAGATCCAGTAAGCCTTCTCATTGTCGGTGGTGGTGTGCTTCTTTTCTCTTCACTCCAGATGTCACACACTTATTGATTTGTTTCCCACATGAAGTCACGTAATTTCTATGGACTATTAGTTATTAACATGGAGGACTTTCTTCTAAGTTTCACTTAGATGTTTTCACCATTTCTTGAACTACATTGTCCCCATGTTGGACATTTAAGATTGTTTTAGTGCTACACTTATTTTGTCTTTTTTCTATATGCATATATCATATTGCCCGTGTTAGCTGCTTATTTGTTTTGTTTTTTGGGCAGCGCAGAATTACTTGGCATATTTTCTTCTCTGTCACAACTGTTCCACATAAACAAAACCAACAGGACTGGATTCTTGACCTTTTTATGCCCCAGATGGACACACACACACACCTGGGGACCCCCGTTGCTATTACGGGGAGAGTCAAGACCACAGGGCCAACGAACGAAACAACATCACTACTCTATCATTATAAGTGAAGATGGGACCATGTGACTGCTAAACTTCAGCTGCCCCTCCTGCATGAGCATACTTTGTTATGGCACAATGAAGCCCTCCCAGGGTTCTGCTCTATCCCAGATTCTGAGCTGTGGAGATCCAAGGGAATCTTTTACCTATCCCACCTAACCTTCAATGGTGAACTAAAAGTATTTGACAGACTGAGGGCAGAATATGATTTATCACCCCACATGTTTTCAGATATTTACAAATCCGACATGCTTTCAGAACACAATTCCCAACCGGTACCCCTCCACTGGATATCAACCCCTTTACGAAGGTGATACGCAGCTCAGATCCCCAAAAACTACCTTTTATAGCATGCTGCTTCTGCCCTCCTCCTCTAAGTCAGCTTATGCATTGAAAACTAGATGGGAAGAGGATGTAGGGGCAATGGAGGATGAGGAATGAAGTGATGCTCTTAAAACCTGCAAATTAGTGTCCCTCAAACTTTCTGACCGACTCACACAAATTTATATAATTCATCGTTCATACCTTACCCCACTTAGGGTCTACAGATACAAGCGGACCAACCTGCTCACTACGCAATGTGCAACCAGGCACCAGGAACAATTCTATCACTTACTCTGGAGTTGCCCCAGGATCCACGGCTTCTGGACACAGGTTGTACAGTTTCTTCATGACACAATGGGCTCTCCCCTCACCTTGCACCCTAAGCTGTGTCTTCTAGGGATCTACCCAGAACCAGATGATATCAACAAACACACCAAAATATTTCTGAATGAAACACTATTTTCTGCAAGAAAAGTTATAGCAAGGCAGTGGTGAGGGCTAGGGATGAGCTTCGAGTTCGAGTCGAACACCCTTCAGGTCTGGTATGGATTTTAAGGGGAACCCCGCGCCAAAAAAAAAAAAAACCAAAAAAACGGCGTGGGTTCCCCCCAAAAATCCATACCAGACCCTTATCCGAGCACGCAACCTGGCAGGCCACAGGAAAAGAGGGGGGGACGAGAGTGTGCCCCCCCCTCATGAACCATACCAGGCCACATGCCCTCAACATTGGGAGGGTGCAAAACACCTTGTCCCCATGTTGATGAGGACAAGGGCCTCATCCCCACAACCCTGGTCGGTGGTTGTGGGGATCTGCGGGTGGGGGCCTTATCGGAATCTGGAAGCCCCCTTTAACAAGAGGGCCCCAGATCCCGCTCCCCCCAGTGTGAAATGGTAAGGGGGTACTTACCCCTACCATTTCACTAAAAAACTGTCAAAAATGTTAAAAATGACAAGAGACAGTTTTTGACAATTCCTTTATTTAAATGCTTCTTCTATCTTCCTTCATCTTCTGGTTCTTCCTCTGGCGTTCTCGTCCAGCATCTCCTCCGCGGCGTCTTCTATCTTCTTCTCCTCGGGCCGCTCCGTACCCATGGCATGGGGGGAGGCTCCCGCTCTTCTCTTCATCTTCTTCCTTCTTCTCTTCTTCATTTTCTTCTCCGGGCCGCTCCGCATCCATGCTGGCATGGAGGGAGGCTCCCGCTGTGTGACGACGTCTCCTCGTCTGACAGTTCTTAAATAACTGGGCGGGGCCACCCGGTGACCCCGCTTCCTCTGACGCACGGGACATGACGGGACTTCCCTGTGGCATTCCCTGTGACGTTACAGGGAAGTCCCGTCAAGTCACCATGCGTCAGAGGGGGCGGGGTCACCGGGTGGCCCTGCCCCCCGTTATTTAAGAACCGTCAGACGAGGAGACGCCGTCACACAGCGGGAGCCTCCCTCCATGCCAGCATGGGTGCGGAGCGGCCCAGAGAAGAAAATGAAGAAGAGAAGAGAAGAGAAGAAAATGAAGAAGAGAAGAGAAGAGAAGAAAATGAAGAAGAGAAGAGAAGAGAAGAAAATGAAGAAGAGAAGAGAAGAGAAGAAAATGAAGAAGAGAAGAGAAGAGAAGAAAATGAAGAAGAGAAGAGAAGAGAAGAGAAGAGAAGAGAAGAGAAGAGAAGAGAAGAGAAGAGAAGAGAAGAGAAGAGAAGAGAAGAGAAGAGAAGAGAAGAGCGGGAGCCTCCCCCTATGCCATGGGTGCGGAGCGGCCCGAGGAGAAGAAGAAGATAGAAGACGCCGCAGAGGAGATGCTGGACGAGAACGCCGGAGGAAGAACCAGAAGAGCCAGAAGAACCAGAAGAAGAAGATGAAGGAAGATAGAAGAATAAGCATTTAAATAAAGGAATTGTCAAAAACTGTCTCTTGTCATTTTTAATATTTTTGACACACGGGGGGGGCCGGGATCTGGGGGGTCCCCTTGTTAAAGGGGGCTTCCAGATTCCGATAAGCCCCCTGCCCGCAGACCCCCACAACCACCGGCCAGGGTTGCGGGGATGAGGCCCTTGTCCTCATCAACATGGGGATAAGGTGTTTTGGGGGGCTACCCCAAAGCACCCTCCCAATGTTGAGGGCATGTGGCCTGGTACGGTTCAGGAGGGGGGGGCCGCACTCTCGTCCCCCCCTCTTTTCCTGCGGCCTGCCAGGTTGCGTGCTCGGATAAGGGTCTGGTATGGTTTTTAAGGGGGACCCCACACCGTTTCTTTTTTGTTTTTTTTTGGCGCGGGGTTCCCCTTAAAATCCATACCATCCATACCAGACCTGAAGGGTCTGGTATGGAATTTAGGGGGAACCCCACGTCATTTTTTAAAAAATTTTGGCCGGGGTTCCCCTTAATATCCATACCAGCCTGAAGGGCCTGGTATGGAATTTAGGGGGACTCCCACGTCATTTTTTTTTAAAATTTTGGTTCGGGGTTCCCCTGTGGGGAATTCCCATGCCGTTTTTATCAATGAACTTCTATGTGTATTGTCGGCAATGCAATAGCCGCGGGTAGTTTTAAATGGGTTTTTTCCTTCGAAATGTCATTTTGCTGTCAGACTGTTCTAAACACGGGAAACATGCGCCCCTTTACAGGCATACTATAGACACCCCCCAGGTACGAAATTTAAAGGGATATTACACTTTTATTGTTTGACTTTAAGCATTATTAAAATCACTGCTCCTGAAAAAAAACGGCAGTTTTCAAAACTTTTTTTTGCATTGATCCATGTCCCCTGGGGCAGGACCCAGGTCCCCAAACACTTTTTATGACAATACCTTGCCTATAAGCCTTTAAAATTCGCACTCTTGTTTATTCATGTTCGTGTCCCATAGACTTTAACGGTGTTCGCACAAACTTTTTTCCTGTTCGCATGTTCTGGTGCGAACCGAACAGGGGGGTGTTCGGCTCATCCCTAATGAGGGCCAATCCACTCGAGTTTGGTACATGGTTGTCCAAAATAAACAACAGTCTACCGTACAAAAAGCTTATCTACACACAGAGGCTGCCCATCTAAGTACACCAAGTAGATGGCTGCAGGCTTCAGAAACCCACGGCTGATACGTCTATTTCTGTCTAGCCAAGACCTCACATCCTCCATTCCTCACTGCTACGCTATACACCACATGTATTGAGGAAACTGATTATAAGATGTAACACACGCAATCTGATTACTCCATTGTTATATGTGTCAACACATGTCTAACCATGCAAATTATTATATATGGGATGTCCGATATAAACACTTGTTGGTAACATTGTCACTCATATAATGTGACATTTCCTGTGCAAATGCATCATCTGTAAATTTTAGTTTTTTGTTCTAATAAAAACCTTTTTTGAAAATACAAAACTAAAATGACATTTTAGTCAAATGACTGACTAAAACTAAATCCAAATTGGACATCAAAATAAACACTGAAAGTCATGTGCGAATATTTTTCTGAAGGCAGTAGCTCTTGAATTGAGCAATGATTTAGGAAATGGAATGTGGGACAGAGGAGTATTTATAATCTTTGTTTGCAGGTGTTTTCTTTCTTGATATTTTTTTTTCCCAACCGAGTCTCTTTATTAAGCAATAGTTAGCACTAGGGCTGTCAGTTCAAATCTTAACCACAACACAACCTGCACAGAGTTTGTATGTTCTCCCTGTGCGGGTTTTTTCCAGGTGCTCTGGTTTCCTCCCACACTCCAAAGAAACACCGGTATGTTAATTGGGTTCTGTCTAAATTGGCCCTGGTATGTGTAACTATGAATGTGAGTTAGCTCTTGTTCACACTATGAAACGCACAGGAATGTACAGCGCACTCCTGTGCAATTCATATGCGATTCAGTACAGTGCGATTTAGGCCCATTCATTTTGGATGGGCTCAAATCGCACCAAAAGTAGTGCACTACTTTTGGAAATGGCCTGCAGCTGGCTCGCATGGTACTTTTGTACTCTGGCACTCTGTTTGCGACCTTTGCTTGGAGTGTCGTTAACAGTGACACCAGCTGCAGATCGCAACTGCACTGTGTTCTGAACTCTTGGTGCAGGAGATGCACACGGACCGCAGGTTTCCAGCACCGAGTTCTAGTGTGAACCTAGCCTTAGGTACCTTACGCTGTAAGCTCCTTGAGGGCAGGGGCTGATGCGAATGTATTATATACTGTATGTGTAAAGCGGTGCTAGATAAGTACCTGTAATAAATAAAATAAATAAAATGTTTACATCAATACCTTTAAAATATATTCATTCTGGGGTTCCTTAATATGCATTTTTGCCTTTTTTAAACATTCTATGATGTGTTTTGTAGTGTATTTTTTGTCTGTTTAAAAAGAGAAGCACTTCAGTTTATGTGTAAAATGAAAATTCATGCATTAGAAAGCATTTTTTACTGAAAATGCACTTCGGACAAACTGCTGGATATCACACGTTCACAAACCACAGTCTGGGGAATTCAATAAACCTTTCATGACACTAGATTGGTGGTAGGTCAGTTTAAAAATACCTGTGCTAAATTCAGGCAGGCCTTTGCGACAGTTTTTGTAACATTACTGCTACATGTGGCAAATTTAGGTAGTTCTTACTACCATCACTTTAAGAACCTGTTACTCTGAGGACAACATTTTTTGCAGATTAGGAAACCAAGCGTAATGGGGACCAACTCTGAGCTTGCATGCAGATAAGACACTGGAGGAGACAGCTCGGAAGCTGTCATGAATGTGACAGGTTCCTGTACAGGATTCTATCCTCGGCACCACTAAGCCGTCAACTGAGAGATTTCCTGGCCAAAAGCTTATTTTATGAAAGGGGCAACAACGGGTCATATTGGAGACAGACCTGATGGTAAACCAATCTCAGGATTCGATCCTCTGCCCCACTAAGCTGTCAGCTGGGAGATTCCCTGGGCAAAAGCTGAATATAACAAAGGGGCAACAGCGGGTCATACTGGAGACAGACCTGATGGTGAACCAGACCATATCGTGAACCAATCTCAGGATTCTATCCTCTGCCCCATTAAAGCTGTCAGCCTGGAGATTCCCTGGCCAAACACGGGGGCAACAACAAGTCATACCGGAGACGGACCTAAATGAGAACCAATTAGGCCCCATTAGGCTACACCCACCAAATTCAACAACATCATCACTGTCAAGCAAAAGCAGGATGGACCTGATGGGAAACCATACCTCCCAACATTTTGAGATGGGAAAGAGGGACACCTACTAGCAAACATATGTAGGCATAGGACATGCCCCCTGCCACGCCCCTTAAAAAGGAGAAATATTTTTTTTATATTGGCTTTTAAAATTGACAAATGCAGCAATTTAGAATTTGGATGAAAGTGTTTCCCAGTGCTAAACCTTTTTGGAAGATAAAAAGTGCATTTTATATACAACTACCGTATATAGATCAGACCAAAATGAGGGACAAATGAGGAGGAAAGAGGGACAGAGGAACATTGCTCCAAATCAGGGACAGTCCCTCAAAATCAGGGACAGTTCAGAGCTATAGGAAACTAGTGTCTCAGTTCTCTGCTGGGTTTTCCCCACCCCAAGAGCTGTCTGTGGCACAGGCACAGTGGCTGGAAATGTAGCTGTGTAATGAACACTTCAGCCTCAGTGACATCACCACCTAAGACAAATTTATGTAACTTTTTCCAACAGGTACATTGATCGGTCGCAAACAGCAATGATTTCAGTGTTAAGGTGCAAGAGAATTGTAAAGATGATCTACACCAGGGATATGCAATTAGCGGACCTCCAGCTCTTGCAACACTACAAGTCCCATCATGCTCTGCCTCTGGGTGTCATGCTTGTGGCTGTCAGAGTCTATCTACACTACTCCCCCCCCCCCCCACACTTTTATGAGAATATATCTATCTATCTATCTATCTTTTATTTTTTTCTCTACTAAATAAGGAAAACTAAACATGAAGATTTGAAATAACATGTAGCAGGCAGTGCTGTAGTGTGCTTTTGTTATAACCAGTTTATAAGGCTCTTTATCAGTTAAGAGACACGTTCCAAAAGACAGCAGCAACTGCCAGGCTGTATTTATTAGAAGCCTAAAAATCTCATTTGTTTTAGACCCAAAACAAGCCATTGCAAGTTCCCTTTAGGTTTGTACTTTAGTTTGATTTTTCCATGTGTGCAGTTCACTTTATGCTGTTATGCTGATTTAAGAGCTGAAACAGTAAAGCAGTACCATTTTCAAGTCTTTAAAAAGTGTCAAGATTATGCAGGGATTCAATTGATGTTGCATTTGAATCGGTTGTCATGTTCCAAGTTTAGGAAATTGACTTTCATTACACTAGCAGCAGATTATATAAAACTAGGATGAGAAGGTCAGGAATTATTCCTGTGGTAAGACATGGCAGAGAAGCAAAGTTTCCAGCCAAGTCTACACAGAACATGTGCAATATCTTGGCGGGTTACAATACTTTATTACTTGAAAGCAAGCTGAGGCTGCAGGGAAAACATGCGTATGTGAAAGTCATCAGTACCTCACTAAATAAAAAAAAAATACATGCAATGTCAGCCAACAATAGATGAAACATGCATAGCTTGTATAGTACAAAACCCCAGGAGACTCGTTTATATTACTGGAAAGTTCTGTCTGAGCCATCTAAATACAGTTTTCACACATGATTAAAGGCCAGCAAATTCAATTACTGACTGTTTAATTCCAGGATCAAATAAAAAGTAAACCCACAAAGGAAATTCATGTTCAGAGCAATATACGGGTTACCACTGCTGACAGATCCTCCTAAAATACTGGTTGCCCGATTTAAAAATTTTTTTTAAACAACACAAAAACAAACATGTTAGGCCCCTTTCACGTTCATTCATCGGACATCAATGCATTCCCATGGAAAAACGGACGACAACGGATCACAACGGATGATCATTCACGTGTATCCGTTTTCATCTGCTTTCGTTTTTTGGAAAGCCCTATATTTCATCCATCAAAAAAATGGACGTTAGCGGACGATATATGCTTACATCCAATCTGCTGACATCAGTTTTTTAACCCTTTTTTTTCACCTTTTAAACACACTATATTTGCTGGTTGCTAAGGAGGAGGTCAGGAAGCCGGCCGCCGCGTCCTTAACAACCGATAATTCATCCGCTGTCAGCAGACTTCCTTTTTTTTTAAGAGAAAAAAGCGACATGGGGTCCCCCACAAATCCCTACCCGACCCTTATCCAAGCATGCTGCCTGGCAGATCAGGAAAAGGGAGGGGACAAGCAAGCGCACCCCTCTCCTGAACCATAACAGGCTGCATGCCCTCAACATGGGGGGACGGGGACGGGTGCAGAACCCCCTCAAAGCACCTTTCCCCCATGTTGATGGGGACAAAGGCCTCTTCCCGACAACCCTGTCCGGTGGTTGTCAGAGTCTGCGGGCGGGGGGCTTATCGGAATCTGGAAGCCCCATTTAACAAGGGGGCCCCCAGATCCCGCCCCCCTATGTGAATGGGTATCAGGTACATCGTACCCCTACCCATTCACCCTAAAAAGCAGTGAGGTGTAAAAAAAAAACACACAAGCTGATTCTTGAAGTCCTTTATTAAAAAAAAAATAGCTCAGAGCCGTCTTCTCCCGCCGATGTCTCTCCAGCGCCGCCAGTTACCTGCCTAAAACAAAAAAGCCGCTTTTCTCCTGAGGCTGTCTTCCTGTGTTGTATTGTCACCCGCTGAGACATCTCTTACATAGCCATGGGGCGTGGCCATCCAATGCCGTCACAAGGGGCGGGCTTTCCGCGTGACGTCATCGGATGGCCACACCCTGTGGCTATATAAAAGTACACATTTGGGGGGCACACCCTACAATGCGTTTAAATTCAAAATGGTGCTGCTATAAGACCTACAAACAGTACAAAATATTTTACAGCGCACACATACAAGAATGACATTTCATGCAAGGCTAGTTAAAAACACCTGAACATATTCAAAAAATACGGGCGTTTGGTCACACTATATGGTCATATAGTGCTAAGCCCACTTACTGCGACAAAGTACCCCGAATTAGTGGGTCCTACTCTAGTAATAGAATGGAAGATACTTTGTCTCAAGCATGGGAGCTAAACTCCTCTATGTGGGAGAACTGAAGGGGATACATCCTATGCACTGGTGGCCACTAAATAAGAGGTAATGAGGAGGGGGAGGGTTTTTTAGACCCTGACCAGGTTTTTTGGGCTGGAGCACCCCTCCCCCTCCTCATTACCTCTTATTTAGTTCAATAAGGTTCTCTAACAAATCTCAAAGGGCTTCAAAGAACAGCTGTATTTATACTGAGATTAAATTACACACAGATGGACTCTATTTACTAATTAGGTGACTTCTGAAGGCAATTGGTTCAACTAGATGTTAGTTAGGGGTATCAGAGTAAAGGGGGCGGAATACAAATGCACGCCACACTTTTCAGATATTTATTTGTAAAAAATGTTGAAAACCCATTTGTCATTTTCCTTCTACTTCACAATTATGTGCCACTTTGTGTTGGTCTATCACATAAAATCCCAAAAAAACACATTTACTTTTTCAAGGCACTGTAAATAGATGACATTTTGTACTGACCAGTCAGCACTACCTGATCTCCTGTTACTTCACATACTAGTGTCCCTGATGTGAAGAAAAGGGTAGATGGTTTTATTTTATTTTTATTTATTTCTAGCTTAGACTCATAGTGATGCACAATTATTCCTAATGCTATTACTAGCTAGAAGATGCCTTTATGTTCACAAGCTTGTTGCACTGCGTTTGGCATTTTCATGACAGGGTCAAATAAAGCACCTTCCAAAATTGTACACCGCTTTTAATGTCATCACATTTCTAATGAACACTGTCACATAGTTACATAGTAGGGGAGGTTGAAAAAAGACACAAGTCCATCAAGTCCAACCTATGTGTGTGATTATATGTCAGTATTACATTGTATATCCCTGTATGTTGTGGTCGTTCAGGTGTTTATCTAATAGTTACTTGAAACTATTAATGCCCCCTGCCTGTGGAAGGGAATTCCACATCCTTGCCGCTCTTACAGTAAAGAACCCTTTACGTAGTTTAAAGTCATTTATTATACTTACTGTAATACAGAACATTATCTGCATCTAGCAAACTGAACCTTAATGGAGCTTTATCTATTGCATCATTACCAAGCTCCTTGTTTTTAATACAAACCAGTTTCTGATTAAAAGTTTACATTTTCCATAGGTGCCTAGGAAAATAAAGCTTTACTGTTCAGAGTGTAGGCCTATTACCATTTTAATATCACAATGATAGAGAATACACACATTGGTGCCATATCTTTAGTGCCCACTAGTTAGAATCGGCCAATGGGCTAAACAAGCACTGCAACACTGAGCTGTAAAATGGGGTGATAAGAAATGTACTCCCGGAAAGATGGGAGTTCCAGTGGTGCAGTAATGTGGGGGCTTTCAATCAAAAGCCAAAATGTGGTACCAAAAGTTGCTTTTCTACAGGTAAATGTACAAATCTACTATAAAATAACAATGTACGGACTCTGTTACCCCTAAGGGCCAGTTCACACTGCTGCAACTTGTCATGCGGCAAAGTCTCATGACAAGTTGTGCCCCATTAACAGCAATGGAACCGTTTTAATTGGTGCGACTCGTGTCGCTTAGACTTAGAAAAAGGTTCCCTATGGTCAGCACACACATGGCACATTCCTTTTACCCAGAAAATATGCTTTAATGAGGGTACCACAAGAAAAAGTGTAAGGACATGTGCACACTAGCATTGGTCTGTGAAGAACGATCTACCTTGAGATCCCTTTTCAGAGTGTATTTGACAGGTTGGTTTTTGGTTTTTATTTTTTAGATTGTGGATGGAGCATCAGACCGATGCTGCAGCTGCCCCCCGGCGTCTCTGCACTTAAAACATAGCCCCTGAACACCTCCAATGGCTCAGTTTTCACTTCTCACCGAGCAGAGCGATGCTGCCTGTCAGTCAGCATCTCTCCTGCTCTGATCCTCCACACTCATTGGAGCGATGAGCTGTAGGGGGGCAGGGAGCGGCCGTCTTAGCGTCTCGCTGAGACTGTCATCAATCAAGGCAGCTGCGTATCCAGACTTGGGAAGTCGGGATGACGAGCCGCCTTCACTGACGGCAGTGACGTCAGCAGAGCGCAGACCGCTCTCTGCGGGAAAACGGGTCACAGGAGGGCAAAACTAATTGCACTCCTGTAACCCAGAGAAAAAAGCTCAGCCTAAAAAGCTCTGGCTGGACTTCTCGTTTAACCACTTGAACCCTGCACTGGCACCATGCAACTGAGGGTACAATCTATTGCGAAAGAGGGTACAATCAATTACATCAAGGCTTTTTGCATTGCTCTATAATGACATCTGACCATAGGGTCACTATAATAATTAAACTAATATGGTATGTGGCCAAATTTTAGGAGTTACCTTTAGTCGAATCTTGAAGCACCAAGTTCTCCAGAGAAAGCCAATCTGAATTGAGCCTCTTAACCAGCTTGTAGGCATTCACAGGATGAGCAAGAAATCCCTCTGGATCAAGAGAAGATTTACTGGTCAAATCTTCTATTTGGGAAGCCCAGCTGTAAACACCAAAAATTGAACACAAAGTGTTATTCTGTTTATACAAAATGTTTGGGTGTCTAAACAACTCATTATGCTCAATTCACAAATCTCCTTCTATTTTCTTAACCATTATCATCTTCTTCTCATCATGCCTTATTTTTTCTCATACCTCTTAAGCTGGCTATAGATGGAATTATTTTTTTGATTCCGCCTGCCAAATTTTGATCCATGAATGGCCAGTTTTAAAGCATAAAATTATTACGATTGTGGTGGGCTGCCCCTTTTTCATAACGTCCAAGTATTCACAAACATGCTTGTACACTCATCTTCCAATATGCCCTTCCCCTCATTAATGACTTTGAAATATTTGTCCAGTCTTCTTCCAGGTCTAAAACCTTCTTCCTCTGCCATTGTGAAGTGAGGAATGACAACTTCCGCACTGAGTTTAGTGCCCTGGCATCTGGCTTCATCTTATAAAATAAAGAAAATAAGATGAGAGCATACACTGCACTATGCATGCACCGCAGATATGCCTCGCAGAATAAAAACTGGAGCTAGAGGAAGAAGTTTTTTGGCAGAAGAGACCTAGCCAAAAAGTTTTTATTTTTGTTAACAGTACGGTTCTACTTTAATTTTAAGGTTAAGGTTTTGTAAAGTCTTGAGGTTTTTCACCTTCAGGATTAGCCAGGAGAGCCCAGAAAAGGAGGATTGGGGCCGCTCTGTGCAAAACCCTTGCACAAAGCAGGTAAGTATAAAATGCTTGTTATTTAAAAACAAAAACAAAAAAATCAACCTTTACAATCAACTTTACATTCAGTTTTTGGAAAAAAAATAAATGCACATATTTTTCCAGAAACAAAAAAGAAAAAAGTGCTTTTATTATTTTTAACCCCCCCCCCCCAGTAGCTTGTAGAGCATTGCACCCGTAATCAGTAGATCACAGGTCCAATGTCAGGCTCCTGCAGACTGTCCATACAGACAGCAAAAAAGCAGTAGGAATCAATGAACAACGAGAGCACACACCAGCGGTGGCAGACAGTAGTTGTAGTTCATTCATTCACAGACCACTGTGAATAAATGATGCGGCTGTTTGGGCAGAGCCCCGCTGTTTTTGAAACGGGACACCGAGTGCAAGGAGAAAAACCCCTGCTCACTATCAGAGGGGGAAGATCAGGGGGAACTGCTGGAGCATGTGACACCCTAAATATGGATGTAACATAACATGCTCTCAAATGTGAACTCACCCTTTAACTACGAATAATGCTATCAACCTGCAGCCCAAGTAAATGTTCTTGTACAGTACCTCCTGTTACCTGCCGTCATGGGTATTCATGGGTACCCACAAGTATCCAAATCAGTGCTGGTAATGTGAAAGTCACCAGAGGGCAAGGCAGGGCACTCTAAACAGCAATTTCTACTGAGGACTTGTCTCAAAGAAGTCATTTACTGCATGTTCTATGTACAAGATTTTAGCATGGAGAAGTTATTTTAGCTTTTAAAACGACTCAGCTGTATGGGCTGCAAAATCTATGCACGGATGAAAATTATAGCTCCGGAACTAAAAACAGAAGCATGATTCAGAGGAATTAAATCCAAAAAGAAAAAACACATGCAGAGGATAATCGAAAATGAGAGGGGTTATAAGGAGCTGCCATTATTCCCAAACACTGAAATGGCTGCCTGGTAATCAGCAAGAAATGTCCAGTTACTGATGTCCAGACTGTGCACAGCTTGTATCATCTTTCTTGGTCTCAGCTTGGTTAAGAGGCAAAATAACTTTTTCTTGGATTTTTATCCTAAAATCAGCAAAATGAAAAAACACCAGTGCACAATATAGCACTTAATGACAGGTGCTCTTTAAAAACAGATGAAACAATAACAACAGCAACTACAACAATAGCAAGCTAGCAGAACGCCTATGGCTAGAACAGTAACCACATTTTTACCTTTTGATTTTATCCAGTCGTTCTTCTTCTTCTCTAATGTACTCTTTCAGAGACTGTACAAGATCTCTCTCTTTGTATATCAAATCTGTCATTTGACCTGAAGCAAGAACAAAGTAATTTTTTTTATAATTCAGACAAGAAAAATCAGTTATTTACAGTATATTATCCAAAATAAGTATATAGATGTTACAAAGTAAGCATATAGATGGTAACAAAAACTCACACACAACCCACACACCCAGAGGGCTCATGTAAACCCTCTTGTTGCCCTACGATGGATAAGAGAGCAATACAGATGCGGCTTGAATACGTGCTTTTTTAGTTTGATGGCTCCAACAGGGTTTTCGAATGGCAATACCACACTACAACCGTGAGCCTAGCAGTTGGTTTCCTGTTGCCAGTGTTAATTTCGTTGACTAAAAATGACTAAGTCGACTAAAATATGACTAAAACTAAAACAACTGAAATGACTAAAATACGACAAACTAAAATGGCATTTTAGTCAAAAGGCAAAAATGGGACTAAAACTAAAATGCCATTTTAGTCAAAAGCCTAAGACTAAAACTAAATTGAAATTTGACTTCAAAATTAGCACTGCTCTGTAGTGCATGTTCATACCTCAATGTAATAATAAATAACATATTAGATTTTTCACTCCAGCAGTATTATAATGAGTTTGCAAATTGTAGAACTAATGCATTACAATCGAATTACACCCATTCGATTTTAGACGACTAAAATGAGTTTTAGTTGACTAAAATGTACTGGAGATTTAGTTGACTAAATACGACTAAAACAATTGCAGAAGACTAAAATGGGACTAAAACTAAAATGCCATTTTAGTCCTAAAACTAAGACTAAAACTAAATCAAATTTGCTGCCAAAAATAACACTGCCTGTTGCAGCACAGATCCATAGTTGAATAGGTCTCATTCAGCGACGGTACTGCCCACTGAAAGCAATCAGGAGGAGAACTTTTGCTGCAACCCTGTCCAGCTGCCTTTGCAGTGTTACTAAACCCAGGACCCTGCATGCACTATATCTGGTCACCCACAGTACACAAAACATAGAAATGCAATTATTTTAGTAAATATTAACTGCTAAATACCTTTTTTCATCAGCAGTTAGAGCAGTCTTATGACTTCTATCAGTTTCTGGTTAAAGCAGTTTTCATTCTCCCCTGATTGTCCTTTGAGGCTGCAGGACCCCTGACCCTCTGATAACATGCACCCTCCCAAGAAAAATAAAAAGTCGCCAGCAATACACACCAAACTGAGCATGTGCAGCTTGTTCCCAAGGCTCTGTTCTATCAGCAGATAGATTGGGGACAGCGAGAGAAGGGAGGGTGAGAGAAGACAGGATCAAACTGTTTTTTTACACAATGCGCAGGATTAACCCCTTAGGTTCCACAGTGAGTTTAACAAGCATGATTTACTGCATATACAGAAGGAACTGTTGCGGGTTTAGTAACACTTTAAGGGGCTATTATATTCAATGGTGCCCCATAAAAAAAAAATAAATAAAAAAAAGTGTAATGTTGCTTTAAGCTCGTCGTTGAAATGTGCATGAGCTTTTTTTGAGCATAACCACACATTTTGGCTCCAAAAGACTTCAATGGGGGTGCTTGGAGTAATGTGCATAACTAGCAGCTTTTAATTGGTTAAAAAAAAAATAATGCATTCATTCAAACAGGGTGTTAAAGCACCACAACAGACCTGGAAACCAAATACACATCCCAGGCCCTTTTTGTTGGACATTCAAAATAAGTGCATGTTGAATACAAGAAAAAGGAGGGAAAGCCTGTTTCAAGGCCCCCCCTTTTCCTATGGGATCGTGACAGGAACATTTTCGAGGCCCCCTCGCTGATTTTGAAGGCAACAGGGGTCTATTAGAGGTTAGTTAGGGCAGTGAGAACTGGAACATTCTGGTAAAGGCCCCCCCGTTTTATGATGGGTCAAAATGGGTCATATGACCTCATGGGAGGTTCCAGAATGTCTGGGTGTCAATATATAAAAAGGACCCCCTCCATAGGTCCGGGGCCAGTCGTCCGAGGGAGGACCATACAGCGGAGCTCTGAGCTTTAGAGCTATAATACTGCTCCTGCTGGCATTCCCTTTGGCGGCATTAAGACCCTCTTACGCTTATAGAACAGGCGGATACGGAAAGGAGATAACTGGTTTTGGCAATGCCTCGCCTTACCTCCGGAGCAAGATCTCACCGAGGGAGAAGCAATAGCTGCCGCTGAGTGACTTGCGGACCTGCCAGAAGAAGCGGAGGATGACCATTGTTCCGGAGAAGAAGTTCCGGTTCCAGGGTGAGGAAGACGCGTCATCGCGGTTCCGAGGATGGAAAAGAGGCGGCGCGTCAGAAGCCAAAGATTCTCCCGATCACTGCCCAAGAGCGCGTCATCGATGGGGGCGGAGCTGGCTCATCATACCAAGTGGCGGGCGAGGAAAGAAGGAGTGGGGGGCATTGCAAGCAAGAGCAGAGCATCACCTCGTCTGCCTAGGCAACATGCGTCGCTTCCTGGGCCAAGCTGGCCAGGACAGCAATCTGTAAAGCCATTAAGTTCGAGCAGCGCAACGTTCTCCACACAGCCAGGACGTGGAGCTACAGGACAAAGCATTCCGGTGCTGGGTTCTCCACAGCAGCCGGATACAGCAGAGATTTTGTCCTCTGCTACTACTGCTGAGTCTCAGCAGTTGAAGCTATTAACTGATATAATCTATAAATCTTTTAGAATTGGTTAATGATTTGCATTGAAAGCACATTAATGCGTCTGCAGATTCTAGCAAGTCTTCTGATCTGCCTGCATTGGTTTTGTCAGCCACATTGGGTTCTAATATGGGATCCTTGTCACAACCCACTAACTTATCTAAATGATCTGGTGATGGCTGTTAATGCGAATACGGTACAGGAGTCTTGTATTAAAGAAACAATACCATGCGTTTTATCACCTTTCTTTAGGTTTCCATCTTACAGTAAGTGTTAAAGAAAAAATCTGGACAAATGACTTTTTTGATGTATTGACACTTATACCTCCGAGAGAGTTTATTGTGAAATTGGATAAAAAAAGACGAAAAATCTGAAGATGAGAAGCGTAAACCAGTGGCAAAAACTTTTGCTAACTGGTTACAGGATTTTTGTATATACGGTAGTGTATTGTGCAAAAAGTATACAGAAAAAAAGTTTGGGTATCAAGATAGATACAGATATTATACAAGAAGCGTATAGAAATTTTGGAGGCTAATCATGGTATACCTAGGATGACGCATTTCACCAAAAATTATCAGTTTCTAGCCTGCAGTGGGGTTCAAAAGATGTAGACAAAATTTTACAAGAGCTCCTAGTAATACAGTGGTTCTTCAGTTCCTTAGAAAAAAGGCATTTGTTTTTCCTTCAACGACAGTCAGTGTAGATGGAATGCTAACCGCAAATATAAACATGAATGTGCATTGTGTACTGGTTCTCATCCAGTAACTAAGTGTTTTTCGAAAAATGGCCATCAATAACCAAACACAACCTCAAAGAGAGTTTTTTTCTCAAAAGCAACCACCCCGGTGAATTTAACAAACATTCTTCCATGGCTCCATTGCTATCCAAACAGCAACATGGCAACGTTATTAAAGGCTTTTCAGATTTTTTTTTTACTTCCTCCTTTTATTGAGACAGGTTGTACTATGGTTAAAAACCTAAAAATCAGTAGCTGAACACCCGTAGGTGGTTTCAAAAAAGTTGAAAAAAAGAACTACAGGAAGGTCGGATTTCTGGGCCTTTTGAATTTCCGCCGTTTCGGAATTTTCGTTTATCTCCTTTAGGTTTAGTTGCTAAAAAAGAACCGCAATTCTATCATTTAATACATCATTTGTCTTTCCCTCAGGGTTCGTCGTTAAATTTTCAAATAGATAATACTCTTTCTTCAGTTAACTACACATCTTTTGATTGTGCGATACAGAAAATAAGATTGTTAGGCAGTGATGCTTTGTTAGCTAAAGCTGACATTAAGGCAGCTTTTAGATTGCTGCCCATACACCCGAGTTGTTTTAACTCATTGGGTTTTCACTTTAATAACAAATTTTATTTTGATCAATGTCTTCCCATGGGATGTTCCCTTTGTTGCTTTTATTTGAAATCTTTTTCCACTTTCTTGGAATGGGTAGTGACAGTGGAGTCGGGTTCATCTTTGATACATTACCTCGATGATTTTATTTTTATGGGTTCAGCACAATCTACACAATGTATTACTCATTTACAAGTCTTCGTTTCAGTTTGTAAAAAATTTGGAGTACCTTTGGCTAATGAAAAGACAGTTTGGCCTACTACATGTTTGGAATTTCCAGGTATCACGATATACACTGTAGAAAGGGAGTTTAGACTTCCTTTAGAGAAGGTTGATAGGATTACCTTTTTACTGGTTAATTTAAAGTGGAAGGCCACCCTGAAAAAAAAAAAATTCACCAAAAATCCTAAAAAAAATTAAAAAAAATAAAAAAATTTTTTAAACTTACCTAAACCCTTGTTGCTAGGCAGTCTTCCTAATCTGCCTCTTCCTTTTCCGCGGCATGTTCTGCTCCTCGGTGAGCGGCCCGTTTTCTTCTGGGAACTGTGTGTGTTCCCAGAACACTATGGGGCCATTCACAGAGCGCCGTGCCACTCGCGCGTGCGCAGTAGGAAACTGGCAGTGAAGCCACAAGGCTCCACTGCCTGTTTCCCTTACCTAGGATGGCAGTGCCAGGACCGCAGAGCCAAGGGACGGGTCAGCCTCTTCAGTTAACAGGTAAGTACTTATTTAAAGTCAGCAGCTACAGTGTTTGTAGCTGCTGATTTTTATTTTATTTATTTTTTTACGGCCGGAATCCCGCTTTAATTAGAAAAAAGAAAAAAAAGAAAATATTCTTAAAAGAAATGCAAACATTACTGAGTCTTTTATCGTTTGCTACGCGGGTATTGCCAATTGGTAGAATATTTTCTAGGAGACTTTACTTATCCATTTCAGGTTTGAAAAACTTCTTTTTACATATAAGACTGTCTGCTAGTTTGAAGGACGATATGTTAGTATGGTCAAATTTTTTGATTCATTTCAAGAGGAAAAGCTTTTTGGCAAGAAGAATGTATATTGTATAGTGAATTCTGCTTATTCACTGATTCTGCAGGATCAGTTGGTTTTGGAGCTATTTGGAATACCCACTGGTGTTTTGCTCCATGGCCAGCTGAATGGGTAAGTAGAGGTTTTTGCAATAATATTGTATTGCTTGAATTATTTCCATTAAGTGTAGTCATTGAAATATGGGGTGAGCAATTTGCGAATAAGAAAATATTAGTTAGCACTGACAACAAGGGTGTTTTATTCGCGGTTATTTGCCTTTCATCTAAATCACAGCCAGTTATTTCTCCGCTTGCTTACACCGTATATAAATGTCTTTGTTTGAACATCTGGGTCATGGCAAAATATATTCCAGGTAAGGAGAATACTGCGGCAGATGCACTCTCTCGTTCGCAGATGGAGTGATTCTTTTTTCTGATGCCCATGGCAGACGCCAATGGAACTCCATGCCCCAAGCATCTGTGGAAAATCATCTAGTTCATGAATATATACAAAAATCCTTATCTCCTGCGTCATGGGTTGGTTATAAATCTTCTTGGATGATACGATTACAATTTTTGAATACTAATAATATGGATATGTTTACCTGTTCTGAGAATAAAGTTTTATTATTTTTGAAATTTATGATGAAAAACAATTATTCCTGGTCTTATATTCACAAAACATTTTCTGGAATCTCCTTTTTCCAAAAAAAATGCATAATTTAACATCTTGTTTAAGTTTCTTTACAGTTCGTCACATTCTTTTAGAATCGGGACAGCTACAGAAACTGCTAGGATTGTTTTTTTGATAATAAAGGTATAAAAGCTGTGGGCAGACGGAAGTCTGTTTCTTATAAGCTTTATGTACTGTACGGCCTAATTCTGTTTTTTAAATATTATAGGTCGCCCAACAGTGGTCTGGTTGCTAGGTCACTCGTTTGTTTACTGGGCGCACAAGAGAGAGACTTCTCGTTATTACACCTCCAATTTGGGTTTGGATTCTTCCTTTAAAGTTTATTGGTGCAGAAGACGGGGCATGTTGTGGGAGCAATTATTGATTGAATTTGGTAGACTTCTTTTATTTTGGCCTGCTCCTGACATATTAATTGTGCATTTGGGTGGGAATGATGTGGGTCACATTAGATTTAATATTAAATATCAAACAAGATATTCATTATATTAAGTTGTCTAGCCCTAATTTGGTGATAGTTTTTTCTGAAATTATTCCACGTTTACGTTGGCTTGAGTCTGTTTTATTAAAACCATTTGAGAAAGTTCGGAAAAGGATCAATATAGCCATTGCAAAATTCATGCAGCCTGCCTATGTTTTATTCAGACATTTTGGCTTGGAAAGTGGCCTTCCGGGTCTATATATCAGAATGAGAGGGTGCATTTGTCAGAAATTGGCCTGGACATCCTGAATTTGGAATTTCAGAGATGTACTGAGTTGGCTGCAGGTTTGTGGGGGGGATGTGACAGGTGGAGAGGCTTAAGCCACGTAAATCTGACCGTGTGTATGCTCCATCGGACAATTGTCGTCGGACTCTCCGCCAACAAATGTTGGCTAGCAAGTTTTCAAATTTTCTGCGGACCAATGTGTGTTGTCGGATTTTCCGAGCGAGTATACGCAAGTCCATCGGACAAAAGTCCAAAGTACAAACACGCATGCTCGGAAGCAAGGACATGCCAGAAGCGGTCGGTCTTGGAAACTAGCATTCGTAATGGCGAATTAACGAATGACGTGGCAAATTATGAAATCTCGAAATGCAGCACACATTCTCTTCTTCTTTAATGGGATAATAATGAAGCTGCTTTGCTGGTGATACTGATGGAGTTATTGCAAACAAATTTTCAAAGGCTTTTTTTTCCTAGTGATAAAGAATATGATTATGCTTTTTTTTTTTTTATTTGGGCAAATTACCACAACACAATTATCCTGTAGTTTTTAAGATCCAAGATACAATTATGTGTTGGTGTCCCTTGTCAATTTTACATTGTATTTTTTTAAATGTAACTGCCTACGCTCGAACTGTCACTTGACGTAAAACACATAGCCAAGTATTATTCTCCACAATTTTTTTTATTGTGCATTTAAAAAAAGAAAACAAATAAAATTAGACATGCAATCTGCCAATAGAACTTAACCAAAAAGTACATTCCATGTATCCAAAAATATACCAAATTAAATCATTATTCAACCAAAAAGATAATGTCAAAGCATAAACTTCAAGGTCAATAATAAATAACACGTTATCTCCTCCGATTCGGTCGTTCAGAAACGAACTGAAAAGCGCGAATCAACACTCACCAAACTTCTACCAACACAAAATTAGCAGAAGGAGCCCAAAGGGTGGTGCTAAAGAGTTGAAAAACAACATAGTACATCACTACATTCGTATTTGTTGGCCAACAATTGTGTGGCTGCGTGTATGCAAGACAAGTTTGGGCCAACACCCTTGGGACAAAAGTCCACAGTTTTGTTGGCCAACAAGCCGATCATGTATACGAGGCTTTAGGCTCCCACCTGTTTGGGACAGTTTAAAAAAACAAAAAACAAACAACAAATAATATTCATTTTAAATACAAAGTTATTTCAGCTCGAGTCTGAGTGGCTGAGCTGGGTTTAAATGTGTATAAAAATGTTAATGTTGGTGAATTAATTTATTTATATTATATTTTTTTTTATTAAATAAAAGCAATGGAAATAAGCCTCGGCAAAAAGAAATTATCAAAAAAAATAATAAAAATGTTAAATACATTTTTGGTGCAGTGTTTTTCATTATTATGTTCAGGCCATCCTGCTTACGATCCCATTGTCATGCACTGAGGTAAAACACATATGTGAAGCTGGGCTGAGAGTCAAGGGTCAAAGATCACACAAGTTTCACAGCCATTATCCTGTCAACTGCCTGACCCACACATGGTTTCCAAACACTCAACAGACTGCATAAAAGAGTGACAAATACCAAAGCCCGATACCTACACTAAAATGCAAGGTCTGTTTATGTGACTGGGCCCCCTTCCTTATAAACGCTGCATAATAAATACAAATTAAGAAAATAACATGGAAATAAAAAAAAAAAAAAAAAACACACAACAATTAGGTACATATTTTTAACAATATTTTTCCATACTTCCAGGCATGTGGCGGGCTCGCGTCCTTTGTATCTCTAATCTGGTAACTTGTATAGGGCGTTTAAAGCATTGATGATGGAGAGTTTTAAGTAACGTCGTTTGGCGCCATTCCACAGGCGGATACAATTTTAAAGCGTGACATGTTAGGTATCTATTTACTCGGCATAACGTCGTCTTTTAAAATACCTGAAAAATTGGGTATTATATTGTGTTTGTGTACAATAAAATTTATTGAGGTTTGTGCGATGCCAGACATCGCATGTACTGTGCAGATCACATGGGATGTCTGTGCGATGCAAATTAAATTTGAATCGGATGCGCACCAAAACGGTGCAGGACCCTTTTTTTCTGTCCCCACTGGAATCGGATCACATGGGTTGTCACACCTATTCGTTCTGATTCCTGCACCATTTCACAGTTCACACTGCAAACCGATCTTGGGGTGTCATTAACTTTGTATTGACAACCGCAGCGCTTTGCAGAGGGTAGTGTGAACCGCCAGTGCGACGAACCCGCACTGGAATCACGCCGGTTCCCACATCGCACAAGTGTGAACCGAGCCTTAAGTGTATTTTTTCCAAGAAATTGCATATGAAAACCATACACATACATACATACATACATACATACATACATACATACACACACACACACACACACACACACACACACACACATTTATCTACCATATATATGCTTGGGGAAAGATTTGTAGAGTCCTTCTGAAAATATTCTGTGCACCCTGTGCTTTTACAAGCTGGAGCACTTACGTTCAAGGTCTACCATAGTCATACACTATGGCTTACTTGGTCGGAAGACATTAAATTCTCAGTGTTGTCTTTAAATTGAGGCAGGAAACTAGAGCAGCCTTTTTCAACCAGGGTACCTTGAGGTTTCTTCAGGGGTGCCTTAGCAAAATGCTTAAAAATGTATCAAAAATTGTATACAAGCCAGCAGGTGGATCAAGCCTGCCTTTTAGTTACAGTTCATTATGCACCTGTACGACTTTCTAGACACTGGCATCCTAACAACCAATGACGTCCTCCATTAATAAGGAGGATGTCTGTTGCCTCCACAGCATCCTTGTTTGACCCTCCTGTACCCCTCTCCCTTTAGCACTGGGGTGACATTAGCTGACTGATGGAGAGAAATTGAGGGAGAAGAGAATTATTGGAATACTAGTCAGTACCAGTGTGCAAAAATGTATTTGCTTTGGAAGAATAAATCACCTCTAATGTTGCGTGTCCTACGTGTGGATTTTTGACTGGGGTGCCTCAAGACTGTTCATAATTCTAAAAGGGTGCCTTGACTAAAAAGAGAGAAAAGAGAATAGAGGGACTTTGGACTTTCTAGGTACAGTAACACCACATGGATTTGTATTTATAAAAAATAGTTTATTGAAAAAAAAATGTTTTTTTTTTAAAACACACCGATGATTAAAACACCACAATTCATCGAAATCTAAATATAAATATAAGAAATACTTGTTAATGTTACTGCTGTACAAAACCAATTATATAGACAGAGACTCGGACATAAGGACATCTATCCAAAATGTACAATAGTCCGGGGAATATGGCTGGACAGCAGATCAGTGGTAATTTAGTTCATATCACAAGAGTGCTCAACATGTTGCACGTTCATTGATGCTTCTTCAGGAGCAAATGGAAATGTGGTATATTATATAAGAAAAGCTAGATAATACACTCAGTGGTTGGGAGGATATGAAAGCTGAATAAATATACAGCACGTAGAATCCAAATTGGACATGGAAAACTGCCTATAATTGGACTAAAATGAGGACTGTATGTAGAACTGCAAAATGTCTCATGCAAAATATACAGATCCTTTAGATAGAGAGGAGTCCAATGTGATATGTGCATGTATGGAAATAAACAGCGCCAAACACCTATCACAAGAAATTAAGAAGTTTTTTCGTTGATGTGGCGTGATATAAGCAATCCAACGTGTATCAGCAGCCGTCTGTAATGTCAGCTGACATTACAGACAGCTGCTGATACATGTTGGATTGCTTATATCACGCCACATAGGCGAACAAACTTCTTTAGTCCAATTATAGGCAGTTTTCCATGTCCAATTTGGATTCTACGTGCTGTATATTTATTCAGCTTTCATATTCCCCCAACCACTGCGTGTATTAGCTAGCTTTTCTTATACAATATACCACATTTTCATTTGCTGCTGAAGAAGCATCAAGAAAGCACTCTTGTGATATGAACTAAAATTACCACTGATCTGCTGTCCAGCCATATTCCCCGGACTATTGTACATTTTGGATGGATGTGCTTATGTCCGAGTCTCTGTCTATATAATTGGTTTTGGAAAGCAGTAACGTTAAAAAGTATTTCTTATATTTATATTTAGATGAATTGTGGTGTTTTAATCATCAGTGTGTTTCTTTTTTTTTAAATTTTCAATAAACTATTTTTTATAAATACAAATCCATGTGGTGTTACTGTGCCTAGAAAGTCCAAAGTCCCTCGATTCTCCTTTTTCGTATTAAGTTTAGGACGCGGCACTTTTTTACTGCTTATGCATCCACAGTACCACTCTGTTCTGATGCATTTATATTGATATATATTGACTAAAAAGAGGTTGAGAAACACTGAACTAGAGCCTTTACCTCTGTTGTGTCCATTATAAGGGGGTTCACATTCTCTGTTTGAATTCTTATCTATTTTATATCATATACCAGTAATTCTAAACTATTTTTCTTTTTTTACTGTTGGGGTATGGAAGTCACCATGCCCTGGTCTAACTAGGGTTGACAACCACTGATGTAGAATACAACAGAAAGGGCTATAACACTAAAATGTGGACAAGAGGGACCAAAACTCCCAAGTAAACAGGAACAAAGCTGAGAATTATAGCAAGGAGATCTCATTGTTGGAGCAACCAGGACATATAAGATGCCAGGGAATAATGCAACCTACTTGGCTCCATCAATAAATAAAATATCAATGGAACCGAACTGAAAAGTTTGAAATGCCATCTGGGAAAAAACAAAGAACCATGGGAGTTGCTCATCACGTGTTATTGGTGACTCTTACTGTGGTACACAATTAAAGACTTACCTATAGATGTGAAAAACTCTGCTCGGACAAGCCATTGGCAGACGAGATCAGCAAGAAGCAGACAGATGCCAAGGTACTTCATCTTCTCTTAAGAAAACTCAGTCAGTCTAAAAATTAAGCACGTACAATAAATTACTGATACAAGCCAAACATCAAAGACAAACCGTTTTCATAAACATACATACGGATACCAGATTATAGTGTGTATATATACATACACATGACTTATTGGCCCCAATGATTAGTTTTATACTTTTAAAAGACAATAGAGTTTGGCTTTATATATTACTATTAGGAACAGATTGCTTTTTATACTTTTAATAAGTATTGCATTAGGTTCCATATTCCCTTTTCATCCAATTCCAGAACTATATTCTCACATAACTCAGCCATAAGCACAATGGAATGAAGTTGTCTGCAAAACCTGTGTGTTATGCCAAGTTTAAAAAGAACGTACAAGGTTTGTTAGATACAGCATACAGTGCAGTCATAAACAGGAGACAATAGATATGACATCACATTCTGTAAGCCATATGCCTTCCTGCGAAGTTTTGTAGGATTTACCGAAAAACACCCAAGGATGGTGAACAACACCAGGGGGCAACATAGAAAAAGCATAAATGAAAAGAAGAAAGGAAGTGAAAGAAGAAAGGCAAGCCTCATTACATTGTGGCTTGGTGATGTCATCTGTAAAAATCAATGCTCTAGCTACAATAAAACAAGTAAATCAGATTGGTTAACAGGCAAGTCTTAAACATGGGTAGCTAAAAATCAGGCATAAAGCAAAAAAAAACATAACTGGTGGTTATCTTCTGTGTAAGCTACATGTCAGAACAATCAGTATGTCAAGAGGCATGCACATTTTAAAGTAGCTAAAGCTCAAACCTTTTTCTTAATAGATTAGGGAGTAGTTAAAATCCTTGTCAATTTTTTTTTTTGGCTGTGTTCCTATTGGAAAGATCTTACGTATAAGGTTATCAGTACACTGAATACAGGTATTGATTATGCTAATATTTATATTCATACAGTGTAAATGGTCCCTACTGGCGACCACCACTGCACAAGGCACAATATCGACAACTTGGGCCACCGATTACAAACTACTGATGTTTATATATCCTCCTAAATGAGTAATTAATGCAGCAGAGGCGTATGCCGAGATTCTGAGAGACCTAAAGAGTATGTAAACCCAGCATTTCATATTCCTGATACAGTGGGGAAAATTATTATTTGCTCCCCTGCAGATTTTGTAAGTTTGCCCACTTACAAAGAAATGAAGGGTCTATAATTTTTATCATAGGTATATTTTAAATGATAGAGACAGAAAGAATATCAACCAAAAATCCTGCAAAAAAAAAAAAAAAAATGTATTTGATCACCAAGCAAACCATATATATATCCACGATATCCTTGGAGACGAAACGCGTCGGCCGGGTCCCCACTGCTGCCTATTGATCTTGTACAAGCACTTTTTATCCAGTATCATGTGAGTGTTTTTTCATTTTAAATACATTTTATTGCTTATTACGGAATTACGCTATGTGGTCCCTTTTTGCTTTCTCCTCTGCCACCTTTGCCCCTATGGATTTCTGAGAGATCATTCCCTACGCATCCTCATTGGAGTGTGAGCCGGGTGTCTTCAGTCTACAGAAACCAGCACTACCTTTATCTATTCACCGTAATACAAGCTTGTTTGACACGCAGAGCATATGCCCTGGCGTGTTCAAAAGTCCTGGTAAACCTCCTCTACCTCCTCTACTCATGGTGGTGGTCTGATTACAGTCACTAATTTTTCCAATGGACTCACACGTTTTTTTCGGAACTTTCTGGTGTTAGATTCCACTACTTTACTTCCACAGATTTGGATTATATTCAACTGAATTTTTCTTATGTGATTTCACATGCATCACTTGTATATGGACACATTTTTTATATACACCGTATTTATCGGCGTATAACACGCACCCCAATTTAGGAGGGAATTTTAGGGAAAAAAAAAACTTTTAGGAGGGAAGTTGAAGGGAAAAAAAAAAATATACATTTAAATGCCCATCATTGCAGCCTTCTCAGTGCAGCCTTGTCAGTGCAGCCTTCCCCAGTGCAGCATTGTCAGTTCAGCATTGTCAGTGCAGCCTTCCCCAGTGCAACCTTCCCCAGTGCAGCCTTCCCCAGTGCAGCCTTCCCCAGTGCAGCCTTCCCCAGTGCAGCCTTCCCCAGTGCAGCCTTGTCAGTGCAGCCTTCCCCAGTGCAGCCTTCCCCAGTGATCCCCTGCCATCCTGGGCTTCAAAATCGCCGACCGCGATTTGAAAATGGCGCCGCCAGCGCCAAAATACACAGGGCCGGTCCTCGGCTCTTCTCAGCGGCTCTCGTTCACTTTCGGCTCCACTCGTAGGAGCTCGGCTAGGTTCGGGCGGCGTCGAGTGAAGCCGAAAGTGGCCGAGAAGAGCCGAGGACCGGCTCTGTGTATTTCGGCGCCATTTTCAAATCGCGGTCAGCGTTTTAGATCTGTCAGCGGGGGATCGCAGGGAATCGGCGTATAACACGCACCCGCGATTTTCCCCTGATTTTAAGGGGATAAAAGTGCGTGTTATACGCCAATAAATACGGTATTCACCGTGGTAGTTTGCATTAATTCCATTGCTTATGTGATAGTATCACTAATAACTTCACTGGTATTTTTTATATATGGATATTGTTCTATATATTTAGTCATTTTGTTTGTCCGCAATTATTTTATTCATTTTTTATTGATGTTTTTGGGCTTTGTACCCACCTTCACATAGCGCTACACTTTATTTTATAGATGATGATAATATTGAAATTCATGATTCAAATAGACTTGTTTGGGCACCCTTGGTTATAAACCCAAGGCGTTTCATGGCTGACGGACAATCATCAGGGGTAAGATGCACATGTATACTGAAGAATCACACACATACAATCCCTCATTTAAACATCTACACGTTTGACCTGAGTCACATATTTTTCAGTTTACTCATAGTTTTTGATTTCATTCACCCTTTTTTTTTCACAGGATTTGGGGTAAATATGTACACATGATATCTTTTGGACATGTGGCGTGTCTGTCTGGTTTGTTCCATGGCTGCTGTTCCTCCTGGCCCTTTCTCCGATTTTTTTTTTTTTCAGGGGGGTGGGTGTTATCCTGCCTCAACCCCGGTTGTGACAATCACTTCCAGACCACCATGCCGTTCCCCTACTGGAGCCAGGTCTTATTTGCGGATCTTTCTGTTAGGAAAGGGGGTGTATTTGACATTTCCCTCTCATTCGAGGGCTTTTTATATTAATAGTTATTTTATTTATTTGATTTTCCAGTATACATGTGCATCTTACCCCTGATGATTGGCAGACAGCCATGAAACGCATTGGATATATAACTAAGGGTGCCCAAACAAGTCTATTTCAATCATGAATTTCAACATTATCATCATCTACTGTGTATATATTTATGTGATTTCTGCATTTATGATCTGTAATTTTATTTATACATTTGTATCTATTGGATTATGTCCATTGATTGCATTAAATCTATTATTACAATTATCATGTTGATATTTTTCTTATGATTATATTTAAAATTATATATTTATTCATTTATTTATTATGCCTACAAAATATCATGGACCACCCTTAGGGGATTATAACACAAAAATTAAAAACAATCCTCAGATCTACATATATATTTCTACCAATCACACTGACATGCCTCATTTAAAGTCCCATTTTCCCTTCCCATACTTTGTACCAAATTTGAACAGTTTGGCCTAAAAGCAAAGCGCTATGTGTGGCAGAAAACTAACACTGCACATCACCCTGATCCCCACAGTGAAACATGGTGGTGGCAGCATCATGTTGTGGGGATGCTTTTCTTCATTAGGGACAGGGAATCTGGTCAGAGTTGATGGGAAGATGGATGGAGACAAATACAGGGCAATCTTAGAAGAAAACCTGTTAGAGTCTGCAAATGACTTGAGACTGGGGTTGAGGTTCACCTTCCAGCAGGACAACGACCCTAAACATACAGCCAGAGCTACAATGGAATGGTTTAGATCAAAAGCATATTCATGTGTTAGAATGACCCAGTCAAAGTCCAGACCTAAATCCAATTGAGAATCTGTGGCAAGACTTGAAAATTGCTATTTTGCAAAGAAGAATGGGCAAAAATTTGACTCTAGATGTAATTGCAGCGAAAAAAGGTTCTACAAAGTATTGACTCCGGGGGGGGGGGGGGGGGGGCTGAATACAAATGCACACCACACTTTTCACATATTTATTTGTAAAATAAATCTATCTTGAAAACCATTTATCATTTCCTTCCACTTCACAATTATGTGTCACTTTGTGTTGGTCTATCACATAAAATCCCAATAAAATACATTTACTTTTTGGTTGTAAAATTACAAAATGTGGGAAATTTCAAAGGGATGTGAATACTTTTTCACGGCACTGTACATTTCCATGTAAGACTACTCTGCAGGGTGACAACACTAATGTACCATTTCACTGCAGATCAAAACAGTGTTAAAATAAGTGTAAAAATAATGGATCAATATTTTAAAACAATGGTGTACATTTATTAAGAACCTTTAAATCTCTGCTGTTAAGATCGCCGACAGTAAACAGTTCTCCTGAGGGCCAGTTTATAAAGAATTGCAGATCGCTTTTCCTAGGGAGAAGAGCAGCAATCTACAAATGCTCCTGTGTGCTGAGGTGTAAAATACCTGGCATTATTTTTGAGCAGCCAGGGAGCTGAACATGCCACATACAGCCACCGATGCATGTGAATGGCTGTACTTGGTTGTGCTCGCATAAAAACGCCAATGGCTTCTGTTTAAAATACATTTAGAATATCTAATTCACACAACCTTGTATGTTGAATCACTTTTAAAAAATAAAATCCTACTTTGTATATTAGTTTATTATTACACTTTGACTTTTTTTACTTTTTTTTTTTTACTATTACGCTACCTTGTGTAATTCTGTGTCCTTCCTTATGGTATTCATTCCACACTGGTCCTGCCCAGTGCTTTTTAGTCTCTCATTAGGAGGCTTTTTCTTTAAGGCATTTAGTAGGATATGCTTGGATACCAGATCAGAAATTAGAAAAAAAAAAAGAACTCTAATTGTGTGAAATTAAAAAAAAAAAAAAAAAAAAGCTTAAGAATATGAAGAGGTCCTCTATAATAAATGAAGTCAAATTAGACCAAGAATCCAATTTTGCTCCTGGAACAGCTACGTAACAAAGAGGTATTTATTTTTACCCGTGCATCTTTTGGACACACTTTCTTCAGCACCTAACAGGTACCCTAGGCCCCAAATGTCTTCTAAGTCATTACAAACTTGTCTCCAAATATCACCCAAACTGTCCTCTCAAGACCTCCTACTCAAGCTCTCTCGTCTCCTTCTCCCATGCTCGTCTCCAGGATTTCTCCAGAGCCTCTCCCATCCTCTGGTACTCGCTACCTCAACCTGTCCGGCTATCCCCTACTCTTGCTACCTTTAGGCGATCCCTGAAAACTCATCTCTTCAGGGAAGCTTATCACGTCTCCAACTAATCTTTTACCACTTCCATCAACTCATTCCCCACATCTACAACCTTTTGTACCACCTGCCCCAACCTATTAGATTGTAAGCACTTCTGAGCAGGGCCCTCTTAATCCTCTTGTATGTTATTGTATTATAACTGTATTGTCTCCCTTTTATATTGTAAAGCTCTAGGTAAACTGTTGGCGCTATATAAATCCTGTATAATAATAATAATTATTATTACAGAAGACGGCGTTCCAGATCGCGGGAGGAATTGCCGCAAATCGCAGGACGCCCTTGCGATCCTTGTTATTTTCAATGGCACTTAAATTGTGGCGAGATATTGCAGCAACTGTGGTAAAATTGCGCAAACAGAATTGCGAGACACCTGTCGCCCAAAAGAAGTTCAAAATAAAAACGGGGGTCACACTAGTTGGTGCGATTATTCGCAAATGGAAGAAACAAAAAATAACTGTCAAACTCCCTCGGTCTGGGGCTCCATGCAAGATCTCACCTCGTGGAGTTTCAATGATCATGAGAATGGTGAGGAATCAGCCCAGAACTACGCGGGAAACTCTCGTCAATGATCTCAAGGCAGCTTGGACCATAGTCACAAAAAAAAAAACAACTGGTAACACACTACGCCATGATAAACTGAAATCTTGCAATGCCTGCAAGGTCCCCTGCTCAAGAAAGCACATGAACAGGCCCATCTGAAGTTTGCTAATGAACAGCTAAATGACTCAGAGGAGAACTGGGTGAAAGTGTTGTTGTCAGATAAGACCGAAAATCAAGCACTTTGGCATCAACTCAACTTTGCGTGTTTGGAGGAGGAGGAGGAACGCTGCCTATGACCCAAAGAACATCATCCCCACTGTCAAACATGAGGTGGAAACATTATGCTTTGGGGGTGTTTTTCTGCTAAGGGGACAGGACAACTTCACTGCATCAAAAGGGATGATGGACAGGGCCATGTACCAATAAATCTTGGGTAAAAACCTCCTTCCCTCAGCCAGGGCATTGAAAATGGGTATTCCAGCATGACAATGACCCAAAACATGTTGCCAAGGCAACAAAGTATTGGCACAAAAAGAAGCAAATTAAGGTCCTGGAGTGGCCTAGCCAGTCTCCGGACCTTAATCCCATAGAAAGTATGTGGAGGGAGCTGAAGGGTCGAGTTACCGAACATCAGCCTCAAAACTTTAATGACTTGGATAGGATCTGCAAAGAGGAGTAGGACAAAATCCCTCCTGAGATGTGCGTAAACCTGGTGGCCAATTACAAGAAATGTGTAGAAAAAAGTGCAGCCCTAAAGTATATGAAGAAAGTTGTTGGGCACAACTTACAAAAAAGTGAAAATTAGTGACCATATAATGTGAACAGTGTTACCATAAATCACATATAAGCAAAAAAATTCTAAATACTGCCAAAAACTCGGCTAAATCGCATATAAAATCATCGCATATGAAAATAGAAAATGCTAAATAAATAAAAACTTGCATAAACCAAGCAAAACTGAAAAATATATACAAGGCCAACAGAATATATATGATAGATAGATAGATAGATAGATAGATAGATAGATAGATAGATAGATAGATAGATAGATAGATAGATAGATAGATAGATAGATAGATAGATAGATAGATAGATAGATAGATAGATAGAGTGCTACAATAAAAAAAATCCACAAAAATTTGGTGTAATATTATATATATGTGACTTGATGTGATTGCTCGACCTCGTGATACCCGTCACCTCTAGTAACAGAAAGGCTTACCGGACCCCGCCAGCGACCCCCCTTACTCAAGTAGGTCAAAGAGCGCAAATTGGATCACAGATCCCCAGAAATGAACTCCAAATCTCCTGGGCGTCTCTTGTCAGTATCCTGGACGGTTTCTCAAAGACGGTAAGTATCCCAAGTGTTCAAAAGATAAAATGGCGATCGTTGCAATATTTTATGTCACACGGTATTTGTGCAGCAGTCTTTCAAATGCAATTTGTTTAGGAAAAAAAAAAAAAAAAGACACTTTCATGAATTAAAAAAAAAAAAAAAAAAACCAGTAAAGTTACCCCAATTTTTTTTGTATAATGTGAAAGATGATGTTACGCCGAGTAAATAGATATGCCACATATCGTGCTTTTAAATTGTGCACACTTGTGGAATGGCGACAAACTACGGTACTTAAAAATCTCCATGATTGACGCTTTAAAAAAAATTCTACAGTTAAGAGCTACAGGAGGAGGTCCTGTGCTATATTTACTGCTCTCGCTCTAACGATTGCGGCGATACCTCGATACCGCGACTTACGTATGCGTTCACTTCTACGCGCGAGCACGGAGTGACAGGGTGCTTGAAATTTTTTTTTTTTTTTTTTTTTTTTTTAAACACACTGTCTCTTTAAAAAAAAAAAAAAAAAAGTTTGATCATTTTTATTGCTGTCACAAGGAATGTAAACATCCCTTGTGACAGTAATAGTCAGTAACAGGTACTCTTTATTGAGGGATCTGGGGTCTATAAGACCCCAAACCCCTCCTCTGCACTTAAAAGTATTCAAAACGCCAAAATCTGCATTTTGGAATACTAGGGATTTTTTAAATCAATGCCATTGGTAGCCGAGTTAACCGGAAGGGATGATGTCATGACAATCGTATCCGGGTTACTAGATCGGAGACCCGATCAAAGCCGATTCCAGCTTCATTCGGGTCTCTGGCCAGCCGGTGGACATGCCGGGAGAGCTGTGGAAGGCGTTCCCTCCCACTCAGTAGGATAACAGCGGAGCGACTTATCAATAGAAAGCCAACTGCTGGCTCTAAAGAAGCTGCAGGCATCATCCCGGTATAACCCCTTTGAGGCGAGAACGCATATTTGCGTAGGTCAGCGTGAGGGGGTTAAATTGCAAATCAATTTAGAACTTCTTTGAAATGTGTTTTTCTGGATATTTTTGTTATTCTGTCAGTCTGTCACTGTTAAAAAAAATCTACCATTAAAATGATAGACTGATCATTTCTTTGTCAGTGATCAAACGTACAAAAATCAGCAGGGGATCAAATATTTTTTTCCCCATTCACTGTACGTGATCAGCAGTCACATAGTTAAGAAAGAAGAAAGCATGGACTGCCTTCAATATTGCCGACAGACACAAACTGTAGAATATTAAAAAATATATTATTAAAACACCTAAAATGTCAGAAAAAAAAAAAGTTCTTGGTTTATACTTGTATTTCTCCCCCAATCTGCTATAACTAACTCAGCTCAACCTCATTTTAATATTACAGCATATGAACTATAAAAGACTTGTCTGAGCCTGTAACAGAACGAGGTCTTCTGAAGTTTACCAGGCAAGCATGTCACTCCTAGAAATCTGTCAGTCCAAATTATTAACATCCGATTGTGTGGTGACGTGACAAGCCAACGGTTTCTGTCAACAAATATTTTCAGCTTTAAAAACTATATATCTATTACCGTATATACTCGAGTATAAGGCGATCCGAGTATAAGTCGAGGCCCTAATTTACCACCAAAAAAAAAAAAAATGGGAAAAAATTATTGACCCGAGTATAAGACGAGGGTGAGAAATGCAGCAGTTACTGTAAGTGGAAAAAGAGGGTCAACAATGCCCATCTGCAGCTGTATACCTCCCTGTGTCCTGTGCATGTGTCCTGTGTATATGTGCATGTGTCATGTACCTGTGTCCTGTGTATATGTGCATGTGTCCCGTACCTGTGTCCCGTACCTGTGTCCTGTGTATATGTGCATGTGTCATGTACCTGTGTATATGTGCATGTGTCATGTACCTGTGTCCTGTGTATATTAGGGTGACCAGACATCCCCGGTTTCTGGGGACAGTCCCCGGATTGAGGACACTGTCCCCGGACCAAGTCTGTCCCCAGTTTTGTCCCCAGATTGGATTTGAACAGGGGCTGGGGCAATTTCAAAGGGAACCCGTGCAGAATAAAAAGAAACAATTTGAATTGCACCCCCCCCCCTCCTCTGTCGCTTCTACTAGCTTATGGGGGTTTATTTTTTTTCCATTATCTGTGCCCCTTTCTGATGAAAATGTGCTGGTCGGAGCGGAGGGACTATTTCTTCAGTTTCGGGCGCATGCCCATTCAGCTCCACTCGCATGTTCTTCTGCCTTGGCTGAGGTCCCGGCCAGCCGCCTGCCTACTTATCTCCTTGCCTTCCCTGGTGGAGTGATCTTCCTCCCACCCAGTAGTAGCCTGGGCCCGAAGAGTAAAGCCCCATACACACTATCATATTTTCTGCTGATTTTTGTCTTCAGATTTACCAAAACCATGTAGTGCAAGGGCCTGCCTGATTGCAGACAACTTGAAACTCCTAAGGTTTGACCTCATATTATATGGTTTTGGTAAATCTGAAGGAAAAAATCAGCAGAAAATCTGATAGTGTGTATGGGGCTTTAGACTTGACAGGCTGTGAGGCGGGCGGCGGCGGAGACGGGCAAAGAGTCATTGATTGCTGCCATTACTAGTAAAAAAAAAAAATATGTCCCTGGATTTCATTTTAAAAATCTGGTCACCTTAGTGTATATGCGCATGTGTCATGTGTCCTCTACCTGTGTCCTGTGTATATGTGCATGTGTCATGTACCTGTGTATATGTGCATGTGTCCTGTATCTGTGTCCTGTGTATATGTGCATGTGTCATGTACCTGTGTCCTGTGTATATGTGCATGTGTCCTCTACCTGTGTATTGTGCATGTGTCCTCTACCTGTGTCATGTGTATATGTGCATGTGTCATGTGTATATGTACCTGTGTCCTGTGTATGTGTGCATGTGTCATGTGTATATGGTCCTGTGTCTGTGTGCATCCTACCTGTGTCCTGTGCATCCTCCGTGTGCTGCTCTGCACCGATCAGCACGTGCTATTCCTTTTCAGTGGCCATTCACTGTTCAAAAGTCGCGCCTCCTCGTCGTCCATGATAGGCAGAAAACTCAATTTCCCAGCAGTCAGCTGTCAGCCTATCACGGACATTCTCTCATCCTCATACCACGAACGAGGATGAGAGAATGTCAGTGATAGGCAGTCAGTGTACAGCCTATCACAGACGAGGAGGCGCGGCTTTTGAACTTTGAGAGCCAAGTGCCGCTGCTGAGTGCTATGTAGCACGGGCTGGCCGGGCTGGCCGCTCTGCCTGCATGACACGCTGATCATGTAGGCAGACGGTGGGGACTCGTGTATAAGTCAAGGGGGGCACTTTCAGCCCCAAAAAAGGGGCTGAAAAAAATCGACTTATACACAAGTATATACGGTAGATGCAAGAAGTAAATACTGAATTCCAACCTTAATAATCATCAGTTTAGAAAAGAGTGTAATAGGCAAAAATGTTAGTGAGACACTAAACCCACAACAGTAAAATCAGTCTGTATATGCAGTAAAGCATGCTTGTTATACTCACTAAGAGGTTAATCCTCTGCATTGTGTAAAAAGGCTGTTTGATCCTGTCTTCTCTGAGCCGCCCCCTCTTACACAGTCCCTAATCCATCTGCTGATAGTATAGAGCCTTAGGGCAGCGGTTCTCAACCTCACTAGTAACCCCTTGATAAAATTTCCCAAGTTGTGGGGCCCCCTAACAGTAAAATTATTTTTGTAGCGTGGGTTGTCAGCACCCAAGGCAAAACAAGTAATTTGTGCCCCTAACGCACGGACATATAGTGCTCCCTGAGTCCCTTCCACTTGTACAGTTAAAACCCCTTATGGTACATTTTAGGATGTATCACTCTTTCTTTGTTCTCCTTTCTTTCCCTCTTATATCTCTATATCCTAATTTCTTGTTTTTTTTCCCCATCCCTCGCTCTAGCCATCTTTCTTGTTCTTTCTCTTATTCTTTTTCTCCTTTTTTCTTTGTTCCTCCCCCTCTTATCCTCTCCCTTGGTACTTGGTACTCCTTGGTGGTGGGGGGGGGATGGGATGAGTGGCAGTGCTGGGGGGAGTTCTGATCAGCCAACTTAGGTGCTCTTCTTGATGAAGGTCATCTGCTGATCTGAGAACTGTAGTGGGGACTTTTAATGGCAACTATAACGGCAGGTAGTGTTACTCACTGTGTCTCCGACTTCACTATGTCTCTGACTTTGTGGCATCTCATAGCAGTGACACCTATGCCGAAATCAGGAGCTCCTGGAACAGCCCAGCTGGGCAACTGCAAAAAGGCTGGGAGAGCGGTGCGGGCTTCAGGAACAGCCCAGGATTCGGTGACCCCTGGCAAATCGTCATTCGACCCCCGAGGGGGTCCCGACCTCCAGGTTGAGAACCACTGCCTTAGGGGCACTGTGCACATGCTCAGTTGGTGTGTATTGCTAGAAAGGTTTTTTTTTAATTTTTTTTTTTTTCTTGGGAGGGTGCGTGTGATCAGCACAGGGCCAAGGGTCATGCAGCCTCATAGGACAGCCAGGGGAGAATGAAAACTCCTCCTACAAGCTTTAACTAGACACTGATAGAAGTCACAAGACTGCTATATACTGCTGATGAGAAAAGGTTATGGAGCAGTTTATACACACACACAGTATATCCATCTCTAAAATAACCATGGGACCCATGCATAGAACAAAAAACTTGTATTGCACTGTGCATATATAGTATTCAACTGTAAAAATGTGTCTTAGATTGTAAGCTCTAACGATCAGGGCCCTGTATTGAATTGTATTGTAGCTATACTGTCTGCCCTTATGTTGTTAAGTGCTGCACAAACTGTTGGTGCTATATAAATCCTGAATAGTAAGAATATTATTATCATATATTGGCTATATTAAGCAAATACTCCCAAGGATATACATAACTTTAGAAAGCCATAGAGCCTCAGCACCTGACTGTCCCAATACAAAAGAAGAATTTTGGAGGTTCACAAAAAAAAAAAAAAAAAAAAAAAAAAAAAAAAAGGTCCAATTATTCACAAGCAACTTTCTCAAATGTATAAGAAACATCACTCTACAAATCACTAAAAACATTGGTTATTTATTGCCATTTATTCTGCTGATCCTCGCTAAGTGATTAAGATATAAGGCCGGGTTCACACGGCTCCGACATGAAAGTCGCACGATTTTGCCAGGCGACTTTGATGGGACTTAGAAGCAATTTCAGGGAATGCCTGTGTAATCTTCCTATAATGTCAGATCTAAAATCACATCAATTAAGATAAGGATCCGACTTGGATGCAACTTTCACATTTATATTTCTCTAAGAACTTTTACCCAACACAACCCCCACCTAGAATATGGACATGAAGACACCCTTACTGCCTATATGGCAATTCACAATGTCCTTGACAAAGTAGGGGAGGAAATATGGGTTTGAACAGATAGGTGATATGCCCTTGATGAGCTGCTAGTCCAAATAATTGTGTAATTCTATAAAAGATGCACTTTGACAAATTGAAGTGGTATGGCATACTGTAAGCGTGCCATGTTCTGACATAGGTGTTTGAATTTAAAGCTGAGTTCCACACAAAAATGGAACTTCCACTTTTCGGAACCCTCCCCCCCTCCGGTGTCACATTTGGCACCTTTCAGGGGGGAGGGGGGTGCAGATACCTGTCTAAGACAGGTATTTGCACCCACTTCCGGCATAGACTCCCATGGGAGTCTACGCCTCTTCCCGTCCCGACCGCGCTGTCTGCTGGGAACACACAGCTCCCAGGAGAGAGCGGGGACCACTTGGGACGCGCAGCGCGACTCGCGCATGCGCAGTAGGGAACCGGGAAGTGAAGCCGCAACGCTTCACTTCCTGATTCCCTCACCTAGGATGGCGGCGGCAGCTGCCAAGAACCGAGCGGGTTCTCGGCGTCCCCTGCCGACATCGCTGGACCCTGGGACAGGTAAGTGGCCATGTATTAAAAGTCAGCAGCTGCAGTATTTGTAGCTGCTGGCTTTTAATATTTTTTTTTTTTTGGCGGTGTGGGTGAACCCCCGCTTTAAACTCAGCAATAGCAATAACGAGGTATAAATGTTCAGCAGCAATACTTGCTAAGGTAGGCTATGGCATTCAAAATATAATCAGTAAACATTAGAGGGATTAAATGTGTACTAAGAAATGTGAACACCAGTTAACCATTATCAACTTAAACTATTGCCCCAAGATGAGATGGAATAATGATAAATACTTTGTGAGATATTGCATCCAAAATGGAGATTGATCCAAAAACAGAAAGTTTCAGTGCCTATTTATTACTGTAGCCTAATTTTTTAGTCCTCAGTGGAGTGGGAATGGAACCCAATGTAGTCCACTGCTGTTAAAGCCCACAACCTTCAAAGGGTCAGTGTACTGTGTATTCAGAGAGGTTCTTCTGCACACCACCATTGAAAAGCATTTTTTTTAAATGTTGCGAACAGTAGACATACTTATCTAGCCCATTTTGCTCACATGGCATTAGCAAACATTTTGGTTGAACAACAACTGAACCTCTTGCATTGGTCTGCATGCTTTACATAACGGCACACACACAACTTATTAATGCTAATAACCAAATACTAAGTTAAGCACTTCCGCCTAGCAGCAATAGGGTCGCCGTTTTGAAACTCAACCACGACACTACCTGCCTGGAGTTTTTTATGTTCTCCCCTGTGCGGGTTTTCTTGGGGTACTCTGGTTTCCTCCCACGCTCCAAAGACATGCTGGAAGGCAATTGGTTTCTGTCTAAATTGTCCCTAGGTATGTGTATGTCTGAATGTGAGTTAGGGACCTTAGGATTGTAAGCTCCTTGAGGGCAGAGACTGATGTAAATGTATAAAATACTGTTTATGTAGAGTGATGCGTAAATTGACGGCGCTATACAAGTACCTGTAATATATAAATAATAAAATCAAAGTAATCTATGTAATAAAATGAACACAATAGGTTTTGTCCTTTTCTGGCTTACAAAAGAAGACACTCTTGTTCCCTTCCTAGTGTTAACAAGTAAGCACACGTTTGCCATTTTACACAATTAAAAAAGTGGAGTTCTGCTTAAAAAAAAATAAATAAAAAAGTCAGCAGCTACAAATACTGCAGCTACTGACTTTTAATAATCGGACACTTACCTGTCCCGCGGTCCAGCGATGCTGGGGAACGAAGCCCCACTCATCTCCCCCTCCTTTCTGCGGCGCCGACATTGTAACTTCACAGCCGGGCACCCACTGCGCATGCGCGAGCCATGACTGACCGGGCAATAATCTGGGACCTGCGACGTGTCCCAGATGATTGCCGAGAGGGGGGAGAGGTGATTTCCTTCTGGCGCATCGGTGCGCCGGGAGGAAGAGGCAGCTGGGAACCTCTTAAAAAAAGAGGGTACCGGCTCCCCCCTCACCAAAAAATGATATGCAAAATGTGGCATGTCAGGGGGTCACCTCCCTTAAAGCGGAAGTTCCATTTTTGTGTAGAAGTCCGCTTTAAGAAAATTGCTCAATTCGGAACTGAATCCTTCCTATGTTGCAAAGAGCAGAAGGACAAAAACAATTGTCCTCCTTCATTCAGCTATGCATCGCGATTATTGCCTACTAGCTGTGTCTACAGCTGGTCACACAGAGAAGCAATGCAGCATGGAACATCCTTTACCCCTAGGGGTACATATTCTTTTTCAATCAGGCTTCACAAGAACTTGTCAGAACAAATAATCCTGCACAGCAGATGAGCAACTAGGAGTCTGGCCAAGTCTTCATATAAATCTTAAAATTCACTGGAACATACACCAGGTTCATATACTCGGTCAGCAAATAACACAGCAATCTGTAAAGATGTATCCAGGACTCGGCCACAATAAACGGCACGTCATGCTTGGAAAAGTCAGTTACTAACTTTTCCCATCTGAAGTAATAGGGAAAATGTGAGCACTTATAATTGTAGATAGCCAGAGAATGGAATCAGCAAGCAAACTAAAATGGAAGAAAAAAATGTTCTTTTAATAATCAGCAAACCTTGTCCCTGTACATAACTATCAACTGCTGTTATTAATCTAATGGAAATAAATGTTTTAAATACCACTTTCATATATTTTTTGTTGGTTAACACATTTATGGAGATCCTGAACGTAATTCACATTTACATCGCACTGCACAGAACTGCATGTAACTTGCACAGGAACACGCAGCGTGATCGTGTGCGATTCACATCCAGTTCCTAGTGTGGAAGGGCCCTAAGACCTGTACGGGTATGCAAAACCTGTGTGAAAGGGAACAAAAGCCCACCAACACAGGCCCAAACCTATCAGTTTACCTGCCAGGGCTCGTTACAGTCATCGTAAACTTAAGTTCACTACACCACAGAGCCAGGCAGGTGACACCTTTGTATCCTGCTTTAACTTTGTAACCTCTTGTATCACCTCTCCATCTATGGCCTGCTAATCAGACAAATGTAATTATACTCAATAATTGTCCATTGACCAAACATTCTACCACTGAAGCTGTAAAAGTGGTATTAAACCCAAAAGCAAACATTTAATACATTGCAGCTTACCAATTCTTAGAGGAGATAGCTGCATTAGTGGTTTTCTTTTTTCCTTTCATCTAATAATCCAGTCAGCAGGTCTGATGTTTTTCTAAAGAACAAGCTCTTCAGCAGAATGTATCAGTTACAGATAGGAGACAAACCCTTTACCACTGGCAGGGGTGCTTACAATGATTTGATTTTTGTAAAACCTTTATCCCAAAAGGAAAAACACTGTTGAAACTGCTTATAAAGTATTAGCTGGAGTTTGGCTTCAATTTTGTTAGTATATTTAAAATCTGCTAGTACATCCAAACCCTTCTCTCCCCTCAGACTGACAATGCTGCTGTCCAAAAGGTGTCTGCTGTGCTCATTAATACAGGCACTTTAATACAGGTGAAAACAGAGGGGAAAAATGCTTACGAAAAACGAATGCAGACACTACATCGAATCAGTGGTAAGCTGCAATATATTACATTTTTGGCTTTAATACTGCTCAAAACTGAACCAGAAAAGAGCACATATTTTTTTCCTTTTCATCATTGGAATTGCAAGACTGAGCAAAATTACTATTTTTTTTATCGCATTTTAACTAGTTATTTAGTGGTTTTCTGAGAACTCCTTACATTTTGCTAACGCTTTATTGTGTTTAAAACAGTTTGGAAATATAAAAGTTGATGTACACTTATTGCAAGGTCACATGCTACCTGGCCGTTTAGCTCCTGTGCGTCACATCCTGGTGTTTCCATACACCTTGGAGGCACAGCTGCAGCATTTAGCCCGACTGCTTGCAACCTGATAACGTCTTCAGCAGTCTGGAACATGCTTGCTCTGACTCCTTAGAAACTTTAAAACTGAACTCAGGGAATTACCGTATATACTCGAGTATAAGTCGAATTTTTCAGCACATTTTTTTGTGCTGAAAGTGCCCCCCTCGACTTATGCCGCGTACACACGGTCGGACTTTCCGGCATACTTGGTCCGGCGGACCAGAGTGTGCCGGACAATCCGCCCGTGTGTGGGCGGCGGCGGACTTTTCCAGCGGACTTCTTCCCAAAAGCCCGCCGGACCTAGATTTGAAGAAAGTTTCAAATCTTTCCGTCGGACTCAGTTTCGGGCGGAAAGTCCGCTCGTGTGTGTGCTGGTCCGACGGAAAGCCCGCTCGTGTGTAGGCTGGTCCGACAGACCAAATACGACACGAGGGCAGGGTATTGCATCTCGCGCTCGCTGCAATAGGAAAAACAAATCTTCCTATTGCGGCGAGCGCGGGGCATACCAGGCCCTTAGGTCTGGTATGGATTATAAAGGGGAACCCCTACGCCGAAAAAAACGGCGTGGGGTCCCCCCTAAAATCCATACCAGACCCCGATCCGAGCACGCAGCCTGGCCGGTCAGGAAAGGGGGTGGGGACGAGCGAGCGCCCCCCCCCCTCCTGAACCGTACCAGGCCGCATGCCCTCAACATAGGGGGTGGGTGCTTTGGGGGAGGGGGGCGCCCTGCGCCCCCCACCCCCCCAAAGCACCTTGTCCCCATGTTGATGAGGACAAGGGCCTCTTCCCGACAACCCTGGCCGTTGGTTGTCGGGGTCTGCGGGCGGGGGCTTATCGGAATCTGGGAGCCCCCTTTAATAAGGGGGCCCCCAGATCCCGGCCCCCCACCCTATGTAAATGAGTATGGGGTACATGGTACCCCTACCCATTTACCTAGGAAAAAAGTGTAAGTAATAAAACACACTACACAGGTTTTTAAAATATTTTATTAAACAGCTCCGGGGGGGGGGGGATCTTCCTCCGGCTTCGGGGGTCTTCTTCCGGCTTCGGGGGTCCCTCCGCTTCATCTTCTCCCGGCGTCCGGTTGGTTCTTCTCCGCTCTCCGGCCTCTTCTCCCGGTGTCGCAGGTCTTCGGCCGGCCCCTCCGCTGTCTTCATGTAGCTCTATTGCCAGCGGAGGTCCGGACTTCTGGGCTTCTTGGCTTCTCTTCTCTTCTCTTCCCCCAGATGTTGACACGACGCTCTCTCCGGCTGGACTGGTCTCTGAGGGCTGCGTTGTGACTTATATAGGCGGAGACCCCGCCCCCATATGATGTCACAGTCCTTGGGCATGCTGGGACTGTGACGTTTTAGGGGGCGTGGTCGACCACCAACCAACCGGACCAACCAACCGGACGCCGGGAGAAGATGAAGCGGAGGGACCCCCGAAGCCGGAAGAAGACCCCCGAAGCCGGAGGAAGACACCCCCCCCCCCCCCCGGAGCTGTTTAATAAAATATTTTAAAAACCTGTGTAGTGTGTTATATTACTTACACTTTTTTCCTAGGTAAATGGGTAGGGGTACCATGTACCCCATACTCATTTACATAGGGTGGGGGGCCGGGATCTGGGGGCCCCCTTATTAAAGGGGGCTCCCAGATTCCGATGAGCCCCCGCCCGCAGACCCCGACAACCAACGGCCAGGGTTGTCGGGAAGAGGCCCTTGTCCTCATCAACATGGGGACAAGGTGCTTTGGGGGGGTGGGGGGCGCAGGGCGCCCCCCTCCCCCAAAGCACCCACCCCCCATGTTGAGGGCATGCGGCCTGGTACGGTTCAGGAGGGGGGGGGCGCTCGCTCGTCCCCACCCCCTTTCCTGACCGGCCAGGCTGCGTGCTCGGATCGGGGTCTGGTATGGATTTTAGGGGGGGCCCCACGCCGTTTTTTTCGGCGTAGGGGTTCCCCTTTATAATCCATACCAGACCTAAGGGCCTGGTATGCCCCGCGACGGGGCTCGCAAGGTGTCAATCTCGCCGATAAAAGCGGCAAGATTGACATCCTTTTCTAGTCCCGTCGCACCTGAGTCACGTTCAAAATGAACGGACTTGTCCATGTGTGGGCAAGTCCGTTCATTTTGAAAGTCCGCCGGAACTCCGGCGAAAGTCCGTCGGAAAGACGGGCGGACTTAGCCCGCCGGAAAGTCCCGGCGTGTGTGGGCAAGTCCGTCCGTTTTAAAGTCCGGCGCACCTGGCGGACAAAGTCCGTCGGAAAGTGTGCCGGACCAAGTAGGATAGAAAGTCTGACCGTGTGTACGCGGCATTATACTTGAGTCAAGCACTTTTCTGCAGCAAAAAATTTCATTTTCCGAACCGACTTTGGGGCCCAATATCTCAGGGTCACTTGGTGCTAGGAACCCCAAATTTGGTGTGCAAACCCAGTGGAACTGGTTCCACAACATATCCAAAGATGAAGTTCCTAGTACTACGTGGCCCCGAGATACAGGGCCCCAGAAATGGTTCAGAAAATGTCATTCTCTGCTGAAGAAAAGTGCTTGACATTTTCTGAACTGATATTTGGGGCCCTGTATCTCGGGGCCACTTAGTGCTAGAAACCCCAGCTGGGTTTGCACACCAAATTTGGGGTTCCTAGCACTAAGTGGCCCTGAGATACGGGGCCCCAAATTCGGTCAACTGTGTCCATCTGCAGCAATGTCATTTCAGGACCCTTTGGGTTCAGAGACCCCAAATTTTGGCTGCAGCTAGGGGGCATCTAGGAACCCTTAACTACCGAGTTTGAAGTTCAGGGGACCTATGGCTGCAAATGGGCACAGTGAGGCATGCAAATGGGCACAGTGATGCTGCAAATGGGCATTGTTGACCCTCTTTTCCACTTACAGTAGCTGTGCATTTCTCACCCTCGTCTTATACTCGGGTCAATAAGTTTTTCCCATTTTTTTTTGTAGTAAATTAGGGCCTCGACTTATACTCGGAACGACTTATACTCGAGTATATACGGTAGATAAAATCTACCCTTGTAGTGGGGTCTTATCATTACTGCAAGCGTTAGATGCTCATTATATCTAGGGATGTGAGGATGAAGTGTATTACTTACCCCATCTCAGTCCAGCACTGTTCTTTGCTACCCAAAGCACTGGGCTGTAGGCCTTTCCTCTGCATGATCAGACTATTAACCCTGCACTGTAAGTGGATGGGGCGAGAATTTAACCATGAGAGCGCCTTAGAGAGGCAGCAGTGCTAGACCAGTTGTATGCAAAGATGAAATCTAATGGAGCCAAGTATTAGAGCAGTGTTTCTCAACTCCAGTTCTCAAGGCGCCCCAACAGGTCATATTTTCAGGATTTCCCTCAGATGAAACGGCTGTGGCAATCACTAAGACAGTGAAACTGATCAAATCACCTGTGCAAAATAATGGAGAGCCTGAAAACATGACCCGTTGGGGCGCCTTGAGGACTGGAGTTGAGAAACACTGCATTAGAGACTATCGCTGCACACCTAGACTATATTTAACCCTTGCAGTGCAAGGGTACATTTTGTTAAATTCCCAGATTTTAGCTTTAAGAGAGAAGTATGGGTTCCACAAAAAAGAAAAAAACTAAACTACACACCTGGGTGGATGCAGCAGCATCTGTCTGCCGATGCCTCTAAGATAGACAACTGAGAGATCAAATACCACTGATCACTCAATCCTTGGTCTTCAGGCTCTGCCCTTCCAGTGCTCACTGGAGCACTGGGATTGGCTGGTTCAGGCTTTTAGTAGCTCGCTGAGAGGCTGAGCTAGCTGCTGGTCCAGGCATCTGCGTGGATCCCGACCAGATGATCAGGACCTTTTTAGAGCCTGAACCAGCTCTGTTGCGTCAGCTGACAGCAGGCTTTAGCCCGCTGTCGGCTGAAAATGGGTTACAGTGTAGAAATAACTGCACTCCTGTGATCCATAGGAAAAGTACAGCCAAAAAAAGCTTTGGCCATACCTCTCCTTTAAATACACACAAGCACACAGCAAGCAGTACAATTACGTCACCATCATCATCACTTCACTGGGTATATGGAAGGATTTACATCCACTTTAAAGAGGAAGTTTAAAGTGGATGGGTTTTACTTCCTCTTTTGCTCCCCACAAGGCATGCAAATTAAAAGCATAATGGGCTAATATGCAGCGCATACTAGCCCATTATATGACACTTACCTGCAAACGAAGCCCGCGCTCCCCTGTGCAGGCCGCATCCATCTTCGCCCCTCTTCCTTTCGGGGCTGCGGACTCCGGCTCTGTGACTGGCTGGAGTCGCGTGATGTCACTCATGTGGGAGCCGTCAGTCATGGCACACGCTGGGGAAAGAAATGGCACTAGGGTCCATTTCTTCACAGTGCATGCACCGATGACGACATCGGAGCACTACAAGTGAAATATCTCCTAAACTGCACACATTTAGGAGCTATTTCTACTACCTATAGGTAATCCTTATTCTAGGTAAAAAGACAAACAAAAGGGTTTACAACCACTTTAAGTAAAACTGGGTGACCTGTAGATCAGTTGCTGTGTTTACTGGATAGCCTTATTAGCTCTTTATATGCTTTTACACTTTTCTTGGAACCGTTCTTAATCAATGGAACCTTTGTATTTCAAAATAGGTTATGAAGTGTAAATTCTCCTTTAAAACCTCACATTTTAGAATAAGAAAATACAAAATCATTGGTCAAAGATTGCCCATTGTGCTGGATATTTTTAATTAGGCAAACATATTCACAGGAGGGCAAACATATTTGGAGGAGGGACATTTTACATTTCCATGTATACACCATAATAATTTCCAGATAAAAAAAGAATGTGAAAGTTATTAAATGTTCCCTTAGGATAGGAATCAAACAGAGCTGGCTGGGTCAGTGATCTCATTCACAATGAATGCATCTCCAGAGGACACGGTCTTCCAAATGAATGTCTGAATCCTCCTACAAGAAATATGCAGGGAAAACCATTGTACAACAGAACATGCTGAAGCAGATATTACCAGCTGTTAGACGTAATGTTACCACATTATCTTAAAAAGTGAGATTCTTAGCAAACAATGTCAACCCAAAACGTAAAAATGTACAGGCAAGCTTAAAATGACTGAACGGTTCTTAACTTGTATGGCCCCTCTGCAGGGTCAAAGATGGCTTGTTTGACTTCTTTTTTTTTTTTGGAAGAGGAGTGTTAGCAGAACACAGGAACATTTTGACTGAGAACATACAACCCCCATAGCCTTCCCCCAACTCCGGGCTGTAATTGAAAAAAAAAAAAAAATAATAATCTTACTCCTAAAATTACAGCTTTAGAACTGTTGTACAAGCCCATTACAGAGCCACATAGAATGTACTAACAGACAGACACTCTTATGTCGTGTACACACAACCGGACTTTGACAGCAAAGGTCCAACGGAACGAATCCGCCGGACAATTCGATCGTGTGTGGGCTTCATCGGACCTTTGTTGTCAAAAAATCAGACGGACTTTAGAAATAGAACATGTTTAAAATCTTTCCAACGGACTCGAGTCTGGTCGAAAAATCTGTTCGTCTGTATGCTAGTCCGACGGACGATTAACGACACAAGGGCAGCTATTGGCTACTGGCTATGAACTTCCCTATTCTAGTCCGGTCATACGTCATCACGTTCGAATCAGTCGGACTTTGGTGTGATCGTGTGTAGGCAAGTCCGCTGCGTCAGAACTGCGTCGAAAGTCCGTCAAAAAGTCCTTCAGAGTTCAGTCCGTCAATAGTCCACTCGTGTGTACACGGCATAACAGTTGCAGAGCACTATAAAGAGACCAGTACTACTGAACTCCATCTACTACTAACCTAACAATCTCTGGCTTCGACCTATGGTTCAACTTCTGTACAACCGCCCTGTCAGATTTTTGCTGCTTGGTCAGTATATTCTGACAGCGGGGAAGTCTCCCCACTGTCAGAATACAAAGACTCAGCGGGGAGGATTCCAGTGTGTGGATGGGGAAATAGAGTGTTTTTTTCTTATTCATACAGTCAGCAGGTCAAACAGAAAAAAAGAAAAAAAAAAAAAAAAAAAAAAAAAAAGAAGAACACAAGACTATTCTATGGGTTACGTAACTAGTTGGACAATTTGGGCAAGCTACCCAAATCCAAAAAAACGGAATTGTACATAGGACATATATAGCAAGTCCAGTCTCTCTATCCTGATTCAGTCAGCCCCTCCTATTGGCTGTGATTATCGAAAGCTGGCATTACAGCAGGGGTAGGCAACCCCCGGCACTGGAAGCCTCTTTTGCCGGCACGCTACTCCCCATCAGCAGAGCAGCGCAGGGGAGTGTCAATGAGACACTAATGCATTCCAATCTCAGAATTTCCCACCCCGCACTTGCACTGTGGGGGAGGCACTGTGCCCCCCACACATGGTTAAAGATGAGAAACATTGTTTGGTTCTCTAATTTTGTAGTAGCTGCAATCGTCAGCTTTTGTAATGAGGAAGAATTTGGGCACAGTTCTGCTGGAGGGGGGGGGGGCAGTCCCTGTTTCCAGGAGGAGGACTGTGATTGGCCACTGCCAAAGCCAATCACTGTCCTGCTAGCCCCACCCACCATGTGGAATAAGATGACTCGCTTGGTTGCCACTACCAATCTCAAAGAAGGTATTTCACTGTGATTGAGAAAATCACAATCAGGTGACAGTTTGTAGAATTACTGTTGAGCTTCTGGGAATTTTGTTGAAAAAATAAATACATTTTTTTTTTAAATAAATATATATCTGCATCATCTACTACTACCAACCACTGAACGCTGCGTCACTTACACCTGACCTCTGAATTTTGCATCACTTACTACTGAACCCCTGCACTCTGTGTCCCTTTAAGCCACAGCCAGAATTTAGCACAATGAAAATCACACCCAATTTTGCTGCTGGGCTCGGCACCACACTTTTTCTCAGCTGCGGGGGCCCAAATACTGCTTTCAGAAACTGCCCGGACCCGAGCTCATCATTGTGTATACATTCCAGATTCTTGTATGTGACATCACATACAAGAACGTGAGCTGGATGCAAAAGGTGGATCAGCGGGGATGAGTGTGCCAGGACAGGTAGATGTGTCTCATCTCTGCTTCCTTGCACCACTCTGCATATCATAGATGAGAAGAGGGTACAGCAGTGAAGCAGATGAGCAGGGGAGGGGGTTAGCGGTGGGACAGAAGAGCACAATGGTGGGGCAATGTGCAGGGGTTGCAATAATGGAAGAGATGAGAAGGGTGTTCAGTGGTGGGGCAGATGTGCAGGGGGTTAGAGTGATTGGGCAAATAATCAGGGGGTTACAGTGGTGGGGCAGAAGAGCAGGGCATTACAGAGGCGGAGAAAGGAGGTACATTGGGGGGACAGATGAGCAGGGGGTACAGAGGTGAGACAGAAGAGCAGGGGGAACAGTGGTGGAGCAGATGAGCAGGGGGTACAGAGGTGGGGAAGATGTTTAGGGTAGTACAGTGATAGGAAAGATGAGCAGTGGGGTACAGTGGGAGGACAGATTTGCAGGGGGTACAGTGATTTGAGGTGTGAAGGTACAGTAATTGGGGTTGATCTAAAGCATGAGAGTGCATAAAGTTAGTCGCCATTACTCAAGTACTTTACAGCATTTACTTTATAAAAAAATCATTTTGAGGATTGAGAGTGTGAAGTTAACAATTTTTTGTTAGCTCAATTTCTTTGAAAACATTTTTCGGCACACAGAATACTCAGAGAGGTTGGCGGCTCTAGCTATGAAAAAAGTAGTCTGAATCAATGTTTATAAACAACACTGCTCCAGACAATACAAAGATACAAGGTAACAGTTTGTATATTCTGTTCATTCACTGAAGATCACAGGGATTAATTTAATCTGCAGACGATGTCAGTTAAAACAACCTCACAAGATAAAAAAAAAAAAAAAAAAAGCACTGTTGCAAGACATTATCATGAAAAGAAAACCTTTCCTGAAAACAAAACAAAAAAACAATATATATATATATATTTATATTGTCTTGTTAGCTTTAGTATTGAGTTATTGCTGAATAAACAGGTCCATAGCAGAAATGGAAGAAATTGCTTTGGTCCATAGGGGTGAACAGGTGTAAGAGCGAAGCAGTTAAAGCGGAGCGCCGCCGTAAAAAAAAAAAATTAAAAGTCAGCAGCTACAAATACTGCAGCTGCTGACTTTTAAAACATGGACACTTACCTGTCCAGGGCGCCCGCGATGTCGGCACCCGAGGCCGAAGCGTCTCTCCGTCCTCGGGTGCTGCCACCTCCATCTTCGGTAAGGGAATCAGGAAGTGAAGCCGTGCGGCTTCACTTCCCGGTTCCCTACTGCGCATGCGCGAGTCGCGCAGCGCAATACGGATGGTCCCTGCTGCCTCTGGGACCCGTGTGTTTCCCAGCAGGCAGCGGGGAGGGAGCAGGAAGTGGCGTAAATAACCGCAGATTCTGCAGCTATCTATGCTGGAAGTGGGTACAGATACCTGTAATATACAGGTATCTGTAACCCCCTCCCCCCTGAAAGGTGCCAAATGTGTCACCGGAGGGGGGGAGGAATCTGATGAGTGGAAGTTCCACTTTTGGGTGGAACTCCACTTTAAGCCAGTTTATATTGAAATTGCAAGGGCAAAACTCTTTCTTTTTTTTGGATAGAGTGGAGAGGGATCAGACCATTACAACGCCTATCATTTTTTATTGATGGGTGTGCCACTGTTAGAGAGTCACCCTCTTACCGTTATCGAAAGTGAAAGTAAAAAAAAAAATGATTATATATCTCAAATTTTCGATTGACACCAGTACAGCAATAGAGGGATAATCTTCCAATGGGGATACTAATTCTGGTGACACCCTGGGATTCCCAGACTTTGGATGAATTTCTTCTCTCTTCCTGCTTTGGCTATGGGACAAGAAGTGAAGGAAAACCTTCACCCAAAACAGGAAGCTCTGTTCGTTCGTACCCCCCCCCCCTCCACTGCCACATTGGGGGGGGGGGTAACCTGCTCCCACTTCCGGGTAAGATTGCCGTGGAGCGATCTACAAAATTTTTGGCCCCTCCTTCTCTCCCCCCCCCCCCCGCTGCCTTCTAGGACACACAGAGGGTCCATTCAAAAAGCGAATTCAGAAAGCGCATTGCTACTCGCGCATGCGCAGTAGAAAACGGGTGAAGCCGCCAGGCTTCCCTTCCTGTTTCCCTTACTACAGATGCTGGTGCCTGCACCCGAAGCTGATTGACAAATCGGCTCAGCATGCCCACATTGCAGGATCCCTGGACAGGTTAGGGTCCTTATATTAAAAGTCAGCAGCTACTTTTTTTTTTTACAGACTAGAACTCCTCTAAGTGACCGCATATATCTCTCCAACAAGGTCATTGGACCTCGAGACAACAGTGGATGCTTACAGGCCACTGTCGGTCCTAGCTGCTTGTTCTAATACCAGGTGGACTAAGAATTCAGAAGAATTCAGAAAGTAGTAGAAAGAAGAAGCATGTAACTGCAAAGGATGACTGCAGTATGCATTCTATAATTGAATCTCCTTTCCTCCAGTACACACCTAAATTCTAATACTCATCTGTCCTAGCTCGAGTGGTAAAAAAAAAAAAAAAAAAAAAACCTGACAGTGGAAAAACTCTCCAATTGTATGAAGACATTCCACCAATTGGACACTGAATAGATGTTCTCTCATCATAGGGATTACTGGGATTTTTCACATTAAAAAGGGTGCTGTCTGGCAGGAAGAGTCGCACGTACTGTGCAACCCTTATTACCTGCCCTCCTAAGGCATGGTAGCAGAGTACACCCCCACTGCCTGATCTCTAGCAAAATTACAAAGCACTACCACATGGTTTTCTGCATCATATTCAATAAGCAAATCCCTCACCACTAGCTTCCTTAGGGCACGGGCATAGAGCGATATGCCTGCTAGGTTAAACAGAAAAAAAACGCGCTGTGTGTACCCAGCATAACAGATGGCCAGGAAAAAACAGAAAAAAAACATTGGACACATGTCACACATGCAAGATTGCTAGGAAAAACACTGTAGAGAAAATACAAAGGAGTGAGGTCTCGTTAATCTAGCCAGCAAGGAAGGAATACATGGAAAGAGGAGAGTATTAATCCACCCCTTGTATAGCCATCCTGAAACTTGCTAACTAAACTGCTAGTGTGATGTGGTCTTTACTCTAAGCAATAATGGATACTAGAGGTAACATTTCAAAGTCTGCAGGGGAAATGCCCCTTCCTTTTATTAGATCTTCAATCCTATAAATTCCCCCAGCATTTGCCAAGGTCTGTAACTTTTCAAAATTATTTTACTTATAGCATACAACACCCACATGAAGAAACCATGGCAGGTCTGATTGCCAAAGAGAACACTAAACAAACAGACAGTTAGTTTTGCATGGTTTTTGTTTCATGCTAGTTTTGAGTGTAGTCATCTGTGACTGGATGCTGTTGCTTTAAAGCCACATTAAATTTTTTTACAAACCCCTAGTTAAAGTTTTAAGATGTATAGTCGCTACATTATGCTCTGGAGAAAATAAAAAACACTTATTTTAGAAGTATAATTTATGGAGAACCCGAACCTCATCTGACTTTTATTTCAAGAGGAGATCCAAGGTTTTCACAGGAGAAAGTTTACCCCTCAGTGCCATACTACTAGAACCACTACTCCATGCTCCCAAAGATAGTGCAAGGATAACAGTATAAAAAGGCATAGCTTTCTACATTTTCACTTTTCATGAAGAGTTGAATGTAAAGTATAACAATGAACCTCTGTTATTTGCTCCCTTTTGGTCTACCAGATATATTTTTCAACGTGTTTTGTAAATTTGTTGAATATGTGGGGGGGGGGGGTACAGCACCAAACACATTAGCACATGCATTCTATTATGTGCAGGCTGCCTTCAATTAGCTATATTTGGCGCTGTGAGAGTTAACAACCGCCACTGCGAGTCTGAGGGCTCATGCACACTGCAGCTCAAAGAAGTTAATTTTGAGCGCTTACTTTTTTTCTGCCTGGAAACTCCCCTCCATGTTGGCCAACGTGTCCATGCACACTATGGCAGTTTCAGGCAGGAAAAAAAAAAAAAAACACGTGCAAAAACATTTGTTTTAGCTATTTGTTTTGTTTATACAGGAGGATTTGTGAAAAAACGGTTATGCTCAAAAAAGCTCAAAGGAGCTTGAAGATGCTCAATAGCACAAAAAAGCACAAGCACTTCTTCAAATGCCTCTGCCCTCTCTGCCATTTACAAAAAGTGTATTACTATTTTTCCACAATGCATAGCATTCTGTGAAAGAAGTATGAGCAGAGGACAGGTTCTCCTCTGCTTTTACAGAACATGATGCACTGTGGAAGAATAGTAATATGAATTTTGTGAATGGATGGCAAAGAGGGCAATATCCAGCAACTATGAAGGAGGTGCTAAGGGGAATAGTTTAACAAGAAGGCCAGCCTGCAGGTAATGGGCTACACATCATTACACATAACTACTGCATATGTTTAAAACACACACTGACAACTTTACTATGTGTTAGTATTTGTTGTTTATAATCTCTAAGCTCCAATCTTGAGAACAACCATCTGTGAAGCATGAACTGCCTGCATCATCATATTCCCCGCCAAGATCTTCAACTGGTAACAATTAAAAGGCTGAAAAATTAAAGAATACATTTTCTTTAGTTTTCAAAGAAACACAACATTAGCAAAGAGACTGAGGCTTACCACATAACCAAGTTTAATTTTCACATTTTCATTAATTGCATGTGGTCATTAAAAATAATGTACTGAGGAATGGTTTTGATAGTTAATGGGAATGTATTGCTTTATGCTTATACCAACAGCAGTGCCAACAGTAAAATATATATACAGTTAAATGGAAAATATAACGATTAGGCGTCAATTTTATTTTAGTTGCTTTTCAACATTTATAGGTTTTTAATCTGTGTTTAAAGTTTTTCTTTAAATATATTGCATAAACAATCCTTATTTTACAACCAAAATGTAATTCATGAGAAGGGATTCTCAAAGAACTATGGGTGAGCTAATCAGAGAACACAGTATTTCTACGGCTCCCTGTGTTTATTTTATACTTCAAACTGAAACATAGGCTAAGACCCTGTTCACACCTGTGATTTTATGTATGGTGTATTAAAAAAAAAAAAAAAAAAAAAAAAAAAAACCATAATCATGCTTTTTTCATCATTGATGTGCTTTCATCAAAAGGCATGTTATTCACACACACACACGTATATTTGTTGTATGTAGCCATAGTAGGGCCCAGAAACAATAGTGCGCATTTTGCTTTTTTTTTTCTACCTAAAACAAAATGACACTCATTTAAAAAAGGCATTTTTTTTAAATTCCTATCTAAAAACTTGACTTGACACTAACCTTTGACCCTGTCAACCTTTTACCCCCCCCCCCCACACTTTTTTTTTTTTTTTTTTACATCTTTCTCCCCTGGAAGGAGAAAATTGAGTACTGTCCGTGATACTTTTTTTTATTTACTCTCTCTCCTGGAAGGAGAGTCACAATGTATCTTTCTTTCCATTCATAGAAGAAAGAAACACAGGGGTGGGATGCTCAGTGACTGATCACTGTGATAGCCAATCAGAGGGCATCAGGAGACTGGGAACCAAAAGTCCTGGGTCCCACTCATTAGTACAAGTCCAGGAGCGCTCTGTGAGAGTCCGGTCTCTGTGCTGGGAACGTGCTCCCAGAAGGAACACAAGTACTCGTGTATGAGGAGCCCAGGTTTAAAAGTGTTACTAACACCACAACAGTAAAATCAGTCTGTATATGCAGCATAGCATGCTTGTTATACTCACTGTGGAACTTAAAGGGTTAATCCTCTGCATTGAGTAAAAAGGCTGTTTTATTCTGTATGCATAGATCCTCCCCCTCCTGCAATGTCTACCTTGGAAAGACCAGGCAAGGTAGCCAACCTCAACCTGCACATGCTCAGTTGTGTCTTTTATGCTGGAGAGAACAGTTTCTTGTTCTCAGAGCTAGCCAGGTCACATGATATTGACATCACACATGTAGTGAAAATCGCCACCTTCCTGTACATTCAGCACTGGAGAAACTGTGCAGTTTATCACTGAATGTGGTATACAGATCATCCAAAAAGGGTATATAGTGCAGTATTTTAATGTAAAAAGAAGATTTATAAGCCGTGGGCACTGGGGGGGGGGGGGATTAACTATTTTCATATTACTGGGTTTAGTAACACTTTAAAGCCCAGAATGGGTTATTCTATCTCCATCTCTTTCCTAAGACAATCACCAAAAATAAAACAAAAAACAACTTATGGTGTAGTAGAGCTGCACGATTAATAGTCAAGAATCGTTATTGAGATTTTCTTTCCCCGTTGCGATCTTGACAAAAGTATTTCCCGACTCTTTCTATGCAGAGAATTCTCTCTGCTCTGCTGAAGCCGACAGCCATTAAAAAAAAAAGGAAGAAAAAAAAAAAAACGGGCAGTCTGCCAAGAATCTAAACATTCTTTAGCAGTGGAACGTAAGTATAAACATTGAAACAATTTGTCAAAGGAATAGACTTGTGTGTAAATGAGGAAAGTTTACCCCCTTAAACAAAAAAACTTTTTCTGGCATTTGTTGATTTCAAGCTAAAATCGTTTTTTTTTTTTGCTAGAGAACCCCCAAACAGTGTATGTATATGTATATATATGTGTGTATATGTATATATATGTGTGTATATATATATATATATATATATATATATATATATATATATATATATATATATATATATATATATATATATATATATATATATATATATATATATATATATATATATTTTTAGTAGAGACCCTAGAGAATAAAATGGTGGTTGTTGCAATGTCACACTGTATTTGCACAGCGGTCTTTCAAATGCAATTTTTTGGGAAAAAATTACTTTACTGAATTGAAAAAAAAAAAAAAAAAAACACACCAGCCAGCAAAGTTAGCCCAATTTATTTTTGTATAATGTGAAAGATTTTACGTCGCGAAAATCGTGATCTTTTTATTCTAAGCAATAAAATTGTGATTCTCATTTTGGCCAGAATCGTGCAGCTCTATGGTGTAATCTGCTCAAATTCATATGACCACTTAAACTAATCAATTATTGTGCTCACATATTAAAATATGTATGTGCACAGGGCCGCTGTCCACTTCCATTAATTCATCTACCCTTACTGGGCACAAATATTCCTTAGTTATATATCACTAATTTCCCTTCTCTATCATTCACTGAAAATTTTCCAACGTAGAAATCCTCAAACCATTTTCATTCCAAGAAAACAGAACTTTTATTCGATAGTGTAATACAGTTTATGTATCTATCTCAAATCTATTCCCCCAAAAATATGTGATCACATACACTTGTGATTATAAGTGCAATTCCTTAAATTCCCATGTGATTACCGAACACAATGCCCATACAATACAGGGCTATTGAATACATATCCAATATCCTCTTTGCTCTCCGCTCACTCCATAGCAGGTATTCCCAACAACCGTAGAAAACGTTTACATGCAAAAATATCAAAAAAAAAAAAAACAAAACAAAAAACAAACATGTTAGTTATCTGTTAATATGGGACTTTTCATACAAAGCGGTCCATACCACAAAATAAAATGTACAGCAGCACAATCAAATCTAGGACACAAGATTGTGCAAATACAAAATATCCAAACTATGATATTATCATTTCTTAAAGCACTGAAGTAGAGATAAAAGCAGACAACCTGCTACAAACACATTAATAGGCCTGCCAAATGGCTACCGTGTCCATAGTTTTGAAGCCCAAATACATTAATCAGTTGCAACCTGAACACATTGTTTAAAATACAGACAAATATAGAATTTGTTTCATAGTTTTTGCCATACACTCTGCAAAGCTGAACCCCCGCAAGACCCCCCTATACACTGGAGACATTTTTGGATGAGGTCACCATCACGTCTACACTTTTGTCATCAGCTAAGACCACGCTACATGAAGACATCCTAAAGAAGGAAACAGAGCTCCAAAGGAGTGCCTTAAAAATAAAGCCCCTGGACCAAGATATAGCCTTCTACTGTAAAATATTTTTGCAAATTCTGATCCCTCATGTAACATTATTCCTATCCTTTAATGAAAACCAACTTCATCCTAAAGCTAGCCATTCAGATAGTTTTACATACCTACTGGCAGAACAATATTATGCAGTGGGGATGGGTGAATCTCCTGCTCAGCCTATTTTATGTTGTCAACCAGCCCCACCACTTTTCAGTCAACAGTTTTCTGTCCAGCTCCTTAGATTTTTTAAGCTGGACAGAAACATCATCTTAAGGATGTTGGGTGGAAGAAGGCTGACAACGCCCCCCACAGAGCCAATTTTGGTTGGTTCCTTAAGCACTGACCAAAATTCATATAGTGTATGGCAAGCTTAAAGAGGAGCTCCAGGCTCCCCCCCCCCCCCCCCCCCAAAAAAAAAAATTTGAAATGAGAATCGCAATTTTTTTGCTTAGAATAAACATTATGATCCTCGTGGTGTAACATCATCATCTGTCACATAAAAAAAAATTTGGGTAGAGCTCCCCTTTAACTGCTTCATAGTTGTCTAGCAGTGATTCCAAACCAAAGACCTTCATAGCCCTAAAAAAATATAGACCCATTTCACTGCTCAGCAGAGACTTTAAACGTCACCTTGACGTTCCCAAAAACACACAAAAATGGCAAACGTGGGTAGCAGCTGCATGAAAGCATGCAAAGCTCACTGAAAAAAAAAAAGAAAAAAAAAAAAAAAAAAAAAGCAACTCATCGCATCATGCAGGTGTGAATGCGGCCTTAATTCACCACAAACATGTGTGATTCATACCCCAAAGGCAAGTTGAGTCTGAAAATATTAGAAAAATAAATGATCTATTCCACCACTCAAAGCAAACTGCTTTTATCTTTTCTTGCTATTGACATACAAAAAGTGTTAAGCTGGCCATACATGTACAGAAATTCAGCTGGTTCAGCAGGGACCGGACAAATTGCGATCCATGTATGGGCTTTCTGGTTCCTACCCATGGGCTTATGACTTCCTACACAAATCGATTCCATCACAATAGTGCTGTGGGTAGGATTCCCATGGAAAGAAAACAGCATAATGTGTGGCCTGCTTTCAGTCAGTAACACGCGTCCACTGCAACAATAACTGAAAATACGCATTCCCTGATAATGCACCATCCATCAGCGAAAATAAATAAGAAGCAATTTGGCTTTTGAGGATTACCATATTTACCTGTAATGCTGACCCTCTTCAAGTTGGAAGTTTGGATAAAATCATACCTAAAATGATATCTTGCCCTGACACAGCCGGCCGCCACGTTCCTAACAACCGACGAGTCATTAGCGATCAGCGGGGTTTCCCGCTGAATGCAATCAAAAAAAAAAATTTTTAAATAACACAAGGGGCGGGCTCTCCGGGTGACATCATCGACTAGCCACGCCCATGGCTATATAAGAGATGCCAGACAGCGGGCGACAACACAACGAAGAAAGACAGCCACAGAAGAGCGGCTTTTTTTTTTTTACCTCTCTACTAAGCTCCTTATTGTAGTTAGTATAACCTCACAAGTAATTGTCACCATTTGCACCTCCCCTACCCGGTGCTCCTGCTTTCAGAGCACATCAGAGGGTCTGCGGGGAACAAGACGGTTTGGAGCTATTTACACAGGGGGAAGGCTGAGATCTGGGCCCCCCCCTTGTTAAAGGGGGCTTCCAGATTCTGATAAGCTCCGCGCCTGCAGACCCCAACTACCACCGGCCAGGGTTGTCGGGAGAGGCCCTTGTGCCCATGTGTTTAAAGAGAAAAAAAAAAAAAAAAACGCAAAATGCATGAAAACTGCATGCAAAAACGCGGGTTTAAAAATGCAAAACGTGCCTGAAAAACACATCAAGCGCATCCGCATAGATGTGAACCTAGGGTTAGATATACATCTATCCCCTCTAAAAAGGCATTTTGTGAATTAGGCCATTTCAGTTGAAATAATCAGCACCTACTAGGCCAAATAAACACTAGGCATTTAGCCTGTGTGTGGCCAATGCTGGCGTTTCTGTGTGAGCAAAGACACAGGTACACTGTTCAGCCTCACTACCAGCAGCCTGATAAAGTCTAAGAGGCTGAAAGCCGACAGGACTGAATGCTGTACTGTGTGGCACTAATGTTTAGCGCTAGTTTGTCCCCCATTTTCCTGGCCTACCAGGCTGCATACTCAGATAAGAGTCTGGTATGAAGAAAAAATGTGGGGAGGACCCCATGCCATTTTTTTTTTAAATTTTGGTGTGGGGTTCCCCTTAAAAACCATAACAGACCCAAAGGGCCTGGTATGAATGGGGGGGCATGCTTTTTTTTTTCTTAACTTTTCATTGCTGGCAATTCTTTTCTTTACATGCAGTTGTCAGTGGGAAACCCACAGACAGCTGATGAGTCATCGGTTGTTAAGGACACGGCGGGCGGCTTCCCTGCCTGCTCCTTAACAACCAGCTATTCTTCACACAGAATTTGGGTCTAAATTCTAATAAATTCAGAAAATTTGAAATTCATTAAAAAAAAAAAAATGAACAAAACAAATTCTGAAACAAATCGACAAAACTAAATTAGTAACATATCAAATCAACCAAAACTAAACTAATTTTTCTGTTTTGCACATTTCTAATCAGAACGATCATTTAACTAGCATGTTTAGAAAGACCTGCAATGGCAGCCCCTATATGTATCTCATGGCAAGTTTACTTTAGGAAACACATTTTTGTATTCTAAAAGTAACAGAAGTGTGACCCCTATGCATACATTTTTACAGACGGTCTATGTTTATATTAAGCAAGCAAACAGAGGGTCCTTGTCTTCGCACGTAGCACTGGTGGAATGATCGGAGACTGATGTGACAGCCTGGGATACAGCTGCAGGCAGACCCTCTGATGTGCTCTGAAAGCAGGAGCACCGGGTAGGGGAGGTGCAAATGGTGACAATTACTTGTGAGGTTATACTAACTACAACAAGGAGCTTAGTAGAGAGAGAAACCAAACAAATGAAAGCAACAGTATACACAAAACGTCGTATCCTACACCCATTCATTACTCTTACTCCATAAACAGTTCCAACGCCAAATTTATAATCAAGTCTAAACTCTTGCCTAGAAATAAACGCTCTTACTCCCAAGGTACTATAGCAGACTGGTTCTCACACTGGGGATAGTGAACCCCAGGGAGCTCTTCCAATGAGTTCAGGGGGCTATGAGAAAAAGTTTTAGAAAATAGATCTAAGTCCAGCAAAACAAGCAAGAATGGAAGCACACCTGTATCCAGTTACTGTTTAGGGCACATTTATACGGTGGCGGTGCTGAAAAAATGCTGCATGCCAGGGTTCATTTTTTTTTTGGCAGCCCTGGTGCATTGCAAGCCTCTTTAAAAAAAAATTGGGCTTACTTAAAGTGTTACTAAACCCATAACGGTAAAATTAGTCTGTATATACAGTAAAGCAGGGGACTCCAAACTTCCTAAACAAAGGGCCGGTTTAGTGCCCATCAGACTTTAGGAGGGCCATACTGCGGCCAGTAGGAGTAGAGAATGCCCCAGCATCAAGGGGAGGCCACAATGTCTCAGGCTTGGTGGTCAGTGGGATTTAAAAAAATGTGGTCAGTAGAAGGAGTCACTGGCACTAGTTGCAGGAACAATGCACCATTGTTGAGGTCAGTGGGAGGAATAACGCCCCACTGTTGGTGTCAGTGGAAGAAATGCTGCCTCAAGGCCGGACAATGGAAAGCAAAGGGCTGCATCTGGCCCTTGGGCCGCAGTTTGGAGGCCACTGCAGTAAAGCATGCTTGTTATACTCACTGTGGAACCTAGGGGGTTAATGCATTGCATTGTGTACAAAGGCTGTTTGATTCTGTCTTCTCTGATCCTCCCCTTCTTTTAGTCCCCAAACCATCTCCTGATAGAACAGGGCTTTGGGGACAGGCTGCACATGCTCAGTTTGGTGTGTATTGCTAGAGAGTTTTTTTTTCTTGGAATAGTGCATGTGATAAGCACAGGGCCAATCAGCACTGTCCAGACAGAGGGTCAGGGGTTCTGCAGCCTCATAGGACATAAGCTTTAACCAGATACTGACAGAAGTCACAAGACTGCTATATACTGCTGATGAGAAGAGATATTTAGCAGTTTATATTTACTAAAGCCTGGTTCACACCCATGCATTTTTCGGTCCTTTTTGCTGAAATGCACTACAGTTCATCTAACATGGTTTCCTATGGAACACCAATGGAGAAGCTGCAGAAAAGCATGTAGTGCGTTTTGTGCCGCAATTTTACAGCGATTTGCATTTTTTATTCTGCCCCACAACAAATTGGCCAAAAAAAAAAAAAAAAAAAGCATGTAGCCCTGGTTCACATTGCAGCGATTTAGCATACGATTTGTCATGTCAAATTGCATTCCAAATTGGCAGCTATTGCCGCCAATTGGCAACGGCGCAGCACCGATTCCCAAAAGTAGTTTCTCTACTACTTTTGGCGACTTCAGGGTGCAATTTCAATAAACATCTGTGCTGAAACCCGCACAGATGTCTCTGAAATCGCCCCCCCCGAAGTTGGGACTGACATGCGGGAATGAAATTGTGCGAGTTCAGCTGAATTCGCACAATTTTATTCCCGCTGTCAGTGTGAACCTGGGCTAAAAATGCAAAAGCAAATCGTGCAAAAAACGCTGTAAAATTGCATGTGCAAAAATGCACAGCAAAAGCACTGCAGAAACAAATCAAAAGCAAAATGCATAGGTATGCAAGCCTAAAACCATTGCATTTCCATGTTCTGTGTACTGTAGGAGACATAGTGAATGCAGGGTCCTGGGTTTAGTAACATTTAATGTACAACATAAAAGAAGTGACAAGTGCAGGGGCAGACTGATAACTTATGGGGCCCCCAGGTAATCAGAAATTACGGGGCCACACAGTATACACACACACACAGTATACAATCACACAGTATACACACACACACACACACAAAGTATACACAGACAGATGTAAAAAAAACCCCACAGATTTATACATACTGTCCCTGGTTTTACTGAGGCTGGCAACCCTGATGGGGCCCCCTAGTGGCCCAGGGCCCTCGGGCAGTGCCCAAGTGGCTCAATGGTCAGTCCGCCCCTGGACAAGTGTCAACAGTAGTGCAATGCACAAGAATGGCAAGGTGAAAAGTGCCCCTTAATAACTAAATTTCATAGTAGGCATCCATTACTATTCCAGTGATTTTTTTTTTTTTTTGTAGGTTTTTTAATTCCTGGCTGTTACAAGAAATGAATTGTAGTTCTAGTGCTTTTTGGAGGATGACTGGATTTAATTCCTCGGTCACCATAGTAAGTTCTCAAGGAGTGCTTTAATTTCCTTCATAGCTGAACTTGGTCAATTACTGCCATACAGAGGGTTCTTCGTGTCTTTACCATCTAACATTATGTCTTATACAAACTGATATCTGGAAGGTATCCATTTTAATGTTCTTACTTATAAAGCTAAAGTTTAGTAACATTGTTTTGGGGCATAAAAGAGCAATATAATAGTGTACCTCTAATGAGGTGTATCCCATGTTTCGCTGGATTCTAGTCACTGTAATAACCCAAATCATAGTGATGACAAAGACCCCACAGCTGTAAACTTCTGGCGCTGTGGGGGTTACTAACAGCAGATGCAACAGTGATGGATTCAGGGGTGGATCCAGAGTCTAATCTCGGGAGGGGCACTGCCAGAAAATACCTTTTTTTGCGGGCAATTTATCGGGGAAACAGCTGGTGTTGGCGCTTCAATCATCACGGCACCATGGTTATTATGGTGTCAGGATGATTGAAGCGCATTATTTCTATTCTTACATTGTAATATAAAATGAAATAGTTCAACTCACCATAATGCAGAATCAGTGGGAGCCCTGAGTGTGTCACTTTCCACGTCGCCTACCACCAAATGCGGATTGTCACTTCCAACGTCACCTGTCACCAGATGCGGATTGTCACTTGCCACATCACCTGCCACACATTGTGAATTGTCACTTGCCACGTCTCCTGCCACATGTTGTCGATTGCCACTTGCCACGTCACCTGCCACACGTTGTGGATTGTCACTTGCCACGTCACCTGCCACACGTTGCGAATTGTCACTTGCCACGTCACCTGCCACACGTTGCGAATTGTCACTTGCCACGTCACCTGCCACACGTTGCGAATTGTCACTTGCCACGTCACCTGCCACACGTTGCGAATTGTCACTTGCCACGTCACCTGCCACACGTTGCGAATTGTCACTTGCCACGTCACCTGCCACACGTTGTGGATTGTCACGTGCCACGTCACCTGCCACACGTTGTGAATTGTCACGTGCCACGTCACCTGCCACATGCTGTGAATTGTCACTTGCCACGTCACCTGCCACATGTTGCGGATTGTCACTTGCCATGTCACCTGCCACACTTTGCGGATTGTCACTTGCCACGTCGCCTGTCACCAGATGCGGATTGTCACCTGCCGTGTCACACTTTCCTGCTAAGGTGGTCTCTTGCTATGTCCCAGAGTCAGGCAGCAGAGAGATGATGTAATCTCTCTGCTGCCCACAGCTGCCTTCACAGTGAGGGTGGAACTGCAGGGATGCAGGGCGGGCGCAGGGTGGTGAGAGATGTTATCTCTCTGCTCCCGTGCCCGCCAGCTCCCTGATTGGCCCGCAGACCACTCACTGTCACATGGAGCCACCTAGCTACCCCCCTCACCTGCCCACTCACCGACTCACTCACTGTGGAGCCGCCCGCACTGTCACCTGCAAGGCTGCCCGCACTGTCAGCCGTGGCGGAGGCTGAGACTCGAGTCCGACCTCCGCTCCGACGTGATGGTGACTCACTTACTGTGACTGACGTCACTCGTTGCTAATGCCTGGGCCGCCTGGCGTCTAGCAATGAGTGCAGGTAAGAGGCTCCACCCACCTCCTCCTGGTATCCTTCCTTCAGTGTGAGTGACCGCCGCCGCCCGTACCACACACATAGACGCGAGTCTCTCTCTCGGCGCCGCTGATCGGCACATGTGAGAGAGAGACTCGGGCCGGCAGCGGCAGGAGACAATGACATTTCAGACAGTGCTATTATTTTGGGGGGGGGGGCAATTGCCCTGTTGCCCCTCCTGGATCCGCCCCTGGATGGATTGCACGTCTTGTCAATGTGTGATAGGACCTTGTTGTCGGAAATTCCGACCGTGTGTAGGCTCCATCACACATTTTCCATCGTAATTTCCGACACACAAAGTTTGAGAACAGGCTATAAAATTTTCCAACAACAAAATCCGTTGTCGGAAATTCCGATCGTGTGTACACAAATCCGAAGGACAAAGTGCCACGCATGCTCAGAATAAATTAAGAGACGAAAGCTATTGGCTACTGCCCCCTTTATAGTCCCGACGTACGTGTTTTACGTCACCGCGTTTAGAATGATAGGATTTTCCGACAACTTTGTGTGACCGTGTGTATGCAAGACAAGTTTGAGCCAACATCCGTCGGAAAAAATCCTAGGATTTTGTTGTCGGAATGTCCGATCAATGTCCGACTGTGTGTACAGGGCATAAGAGGGATTAGACCCCTGTCAGTTTTGCTGTCTGTGCCCCCTGTTAAAGAGATTCCCCCTCTCTATTTGGCCTTTTTACCATTATCAGTGAAAGAGAAGGTAAAAGAAAATCCCAAATTTTGGGTTATCGCCAGAAAAGTAATAGAGGGGAAATCTTCCAATGGGGTACACTAGATCTGGTGACCTGGGGGGTCCCCAAGGAATTCGCTTAATTTGTAGGGATTTCCTCTCACTTCCTGTTTGGCTATGGGACAGGAAGTGAAGGGAAATCTCCGTAATGGGACACAGATGACAAAAAATAATCTGACAGGGGTTATAACCCTCCCTTAATTTATCCAAAATGGGGGGAAAAAAAGTTTTGCCTATAGTTCTACTTTAAAAATCGCCTACTTACACATTTAAAGGCTGCCCTGGCTGCTGGCCAGGCTGGTTGTACTGAAGTCAATCCACTGATTAACTTCAGTACAACCAGCCTGTCAGGTTTTTCCTCATGCGATCACTGTATTCTGATGGCTGGGAAACCTCCCACTGCTCTACAGGAGGGATCCCCCCTCCCCATCAACACTTAATGTGCTGGTGGGGAAAAAAAAAAAAAAGAAGAGCGATTTTCTTCCTTCAACCCGTGGTTGAAGGAAAGAAAATTGCATAATGCATGGCTTCCTTAAATGGTGCTAAAGCTTTCCTATTTTTTCCTTTTTGTAGTAAAATAACAAACTTGGTATACTTACCTGCTCTGTGCAAGGCTTTTGCACAGAGCAGTCCCAATCATCTTCTTCTGGGGTCCCCCGTCGGCGCTCCAGGCCCCTCCTCTGTCGTGTGCCCCCACAAAAAGCCACTTTCCCTGGAGGTACCTGTGGGTGCTCACTCCCGAGCCCCGCTGCTGCGTCCCTTGATGTTCGTTCCCCCCCCCCCCACTCCCATGTCACAAGATTTGATTGACAGCAACAGGAGCCAATGGTTCCCACTACTATCAATCTGTCCAATGAGGAGAAAGACAGCAGCTGGAGCCACTGTACTCATGCACATTGCTGGATTGGATTGGGCTCAGATTAGTAGGGGGGGGGGGGGGGGGGCTTTTCTGAACAGGAGCTGCAGCACAGAAGGTTAATGCCTAGTACACATTATAACAACAATATTAGGTGAATGATCGCCCATTTTTTGGTTTTTTTGCAGGCTAGTCTCATAAAACCAACAGGTTACTAAAGTTAGGAAAATTCTCGTACAACAAAATCCAACTTCCAAAATGATGTAGTGTTTTGTCAAAACAAATCATTACATCACTTCGGAAGTTGGATTCTGTTGTAAGAGAATGTATAGTAATGTATTCTTTCATTTCCCCGCATGCGTGGTCTTGGTCATACAAATACTATAATTACATGGAAATCATTCGCCCTGTTATCATACGAAAAAAAAAAAATTGTGTTTGTCCCTACGGATATTTGTTCATGAACTGTTGTGATCGGCTCTCGAAACCTATGTACCAACGATCAGATTATTGGAGGATTGCTCCGAAAGTGGTATTTTTAGTATGATTTTCTCATCGTGTGTACTAGGCATTTGGCTGGCCATACAGGAGTCATTTTTTTTCCCCCCATTCAATTCACTGGTTGAAGGAAAGAAAATGATTCAGTTTTCCCATCCACACATTCAATGTGGATGAGGGAATCCCTCTTGCTGAGCTATTATAATCTGACAGCAGCTGTGCTGATTGAGAGAAAACTTTCCAACTGATTGGCTGTTCACAAGTCAATCGATATATATCGACTTGTGAACAATCAGCCTTTGATCCATGTATGGTCACCTTTACAGACTTACAGCATCCCTGCCAATTGCTATTTTCTTAATAGAAGAGATAGCGGGAAAATGAAAACGGATGCAGATGGATTCTGGAGCAGCTGTACAAGGTAACCAAATCAACTGATTTTTTTTTAAAGCTTAAGTGCCGGTTCACACAGGGGCGACCTGTCAGGCGATTTAGCCGCCTGACAAGTCTTGCTCCATGCATTGCAATGGATCTGTTCTAATAAGAGTGACTCAAGTCGCTTCGAAAAAGGTTCCTGTACTACTTTGGGGCGACTTCAAAGCGGTTTGCATGGATTTCTATAGCCTATACAGAAGCCATTTTGCAAGCCACACTAAAGTCAGGCTGTACGGGCTTCTAAGAAACTGCCCTTGTGTGAACCGGCACTATCAAGCTGAAGCTAGGAGCTGATTGGTTGCCATGCACAACTGCTCCATATTCTGTCTGCTACAGTTTTAATAAATTCCCCTACTGTATAGGACTTGTCTGGCAGCCCATGTCCTCCACTATAAAGCCTGGTACACATAGTAAGATTATCGGACGAATGATCGTCCTTTTTTTTTTTGCATGCTATGTCAAAAATGAAGAGATTACTAAAGTTACGAAAATTCTCATACAACGGAATAAAAAAAATTTGGAAGTGATGTCATGTAATGTATTTTCGGACAAAAACTGTACAGGATTAAATGAAAATTGTATGATCTGGTATTGTACAAGAACATTTTTTGTGTTTTCCCCTTCGGATAATTTCAGAATAATGGTCGTGATTGGCTCTCGAAAGCTGTGTGCTATCAGATTATTGCACGATCGCTTCCAAAGCGATACGATTTTCTGATCCCGTGTTCTAGGCATTAGTATAAATGAATGTTTTGGAAAATAGTTGGAAGTTCTGGTATTAAACCCTTGTGCAGGGGAATTTGAGAATAGATCATTCTAAGGGACTTGGGTAAACATTTCACAAAAAAGGGTTATGTACAATGTTACAGTTGAGAAATATATGTTACAGTTGAGAAATATACAATGTTACAGTTGGGAAACATTATGAAGTTGGTTTAAATAACCTATTAACGATCATTTTTTAAAAAAAAAGCAGAACTGAGAAGAAAGAAAACAAGTACAAAGTTAAAGAATGTAATGATTGGTCAGAAGTAATGCACTGGAAGGACTTGAGAAGTAGAGGATTAGAAGGCAGCGCAGTGGAGGACACATCCAGAGATTCCCAGTCCATGTTCTCTGGCACTGAGTATTGGACTGGAAGTTTATGATGGATCACATTGCACAGAACATTCTGGAGGGGGGCGATCCTCTGCCAGCCCAACTTTTCCTCTTTCCTGGGACTTCCCTACTTCTATCTGCCCATGAACATGTCTGCTGCCCTCATCCAAAGTGTAAAGCCTTTCCCTCCCCATCCCTCCATTGTGATGTCATAGCTGCTTACCCAGACAATAGAAGATCTAGCAGTGATCGATGCACCCTCTCAGAGTCGGCTCTCTTATCTCATGTAGCTCGCACACCGATCATGTAATGCTACTGCAGGCAATGTAGAAGGATCGCAGTCTGGAATCTGGGGATCCCTCCCATGTACACACAGCTCAGCCTCTGCTATGACGTATTATCCGGTGTTCAGTGACATCACATCCCCAGACTCCCTATAGACGTGCCTGCTCTCCGCTCTGTATAGGTCACAGGGGGCTCCTCTGTCTTCTGCAGAACAATAGCCTGCTAATAGGAGGTCTCAGCATACACTTTTATTGCAGAATATCAACATTGTAACAACAATACAAAAAATAGTTTTCTGGGTTCAGTTTCATTGGATTATACACCTCATTATTATTATTATTATACAGGATTTATACAGCGCCAACAGTTTGTGCAGCGCTTTACAACACAAGGGCAGACAGTTTTGGATAGATTGAGTTTGAGAAAGTGGTGTGACATCCAGGCTCATATGTCCGCTAGTAAGTTAGTGATATGTGAGGAGACTGAGGGAGTGAGCTCTTTTCACAACTTTCTGGGTTATCTTTCATTGGATTGTACCCCCTCATTAACACCCATCAGACCATAACAACATACAGTCATTGCCAAAAAATATTGGCTCCCCTGCACTTCTGTCAGATAATGCACCCCTTCGCCCAGAAAATTGTTGCAATTACAAATGTTTAGGCATTCTCATATTTATTTATTTTGTTTGTATTGGTTGTATTTGTATGACACAAAAAAGTGGAGAAACAAAATGTCAAATCTGGCACATTCCACACAAGTGTCCAAAAATGGACTGGACAAAATTATTGGCACCTTCTTGTAATTGTAAGAAATACAGTAAAACCTTGGATTGCGAGCATAATTCGTTCACAGAAACATGCTTGTAATCCAAAGCATTTGTATATCAAAGTGAATTTCCCCATAAGAAATAATGGAAACTTAAATGATTTGTTCCACAACCATTTCTTCATAATTCCTTTAGATTAGTCCATATAAAAAGATTCTAGCAATGTGATAGTTTGTGTTACCATAAAATGTCCATCCACAAATGGAAGCCTCCTCAAGAGGATTAAAAAGATGATTTAAAGAGGCACATCTAAGTATGCAGGCATCCGGGGTAAAGCTGTCCACATAGACCATCCCCCACACCGCCGGCTCTCACTGCTGTCAGTCTGCAATCGTGACTGGGAAGACTACCCTGCAGTAGAGTGATCTGAAAGCGAGTCTTGAACCGCTCGTGGAGAGCAGCGTAGAAGGGACGACGTCGATGGCGGTGAGGAGGATGGTCTATGTGGACAGCTTTACCCCGGATGCCTGAGTACTTAGATGTGCCTGTTTTAATCATCAACCATGTGAGTTGCTAAATATTGTACCTTCATTAAGGCCCCTTTCACACTGGTGCGGTTTGCAGGCGCTATTGCGCTAAAAATAGCGCCTGCAAACCGTCCTGGAACTGCCGCTGCTGTGTCTCCAGTGTGAAAGGCAGGGGGCTTTCACACTGGAGCAGTGCGCTGGCAGGAGGGAAAAAAAACTCCTGCAAGCAGCATCTTTGGAGCGGTGTATACACTGCTCCTTCACCCCTCCTGCCCATTAAAATCAATGGGGCAGTGCGACTATACCGCCGGCATAGCGCCGCTGCTTTGCAGGCGGTTTTAACCCTTTTTCGGCCACTAGCAGGGGTTAAAACTGCTCCGCTAGCGGCCGAATACGGCCGCTAAAACGACGGTAAAGCGCTGCTAAAAATAGCGGCGTTTTACCACCGGCGCCCCCACCGCCCTAGCCTAGCCTAGCACCGCCCTAGCCTAAATGTAACCATACTACACTTAGAGGCACCTCTCTCCTCTTTTAAACTCACTTGTAACTTGACACTACTTGTATATCAAGTCAAAATGTATTTATTTGAAAATATTGCTTGTCTTGCAAAATGCTCTCAAACCAAGGTTTTACTGTAGTTGGATTCCATGTTTGTGCTGCACCTGTAATTTGTAATTATTCATGACTAAGCCTATTTTTGAAATTTAGTGTTTACAAGTTAAAATCCCTATTTTTTGCTAGAAAATTACTTAGAGTTCCCAAACATTATATATATATTTTTTAGCAGAGAATCTAGAGAATAAAATGGCGATTGTTGCAATATTTTTTATCACACGGTATTTGTACAGCGGTGTTTTAAACGCAAATTTTTGAAAAAGGGACACTTTCATGAATTTTAAAGAATCTAAACAGTAAAGTTACCCCAATTTTTTTGTATAATGTGAAAGATGATGTTACGCCGAGTAAATAGATACCAAACATGTCACCCTTTATAATTGCACGCACTCGTGGAATGGCGACAAACTACGGTACCTATGAGTTTCCATAGGTGACAATTTAAATTTTTTTTACGGTTACCAGGCTTGAGTTACAGAGAAGGTCTAGGCCCAGACTTATTGCTCTCGCTCTGACGATCGCGGCGATACCTCACATGTGTGATTTGAACACTGTCTACATATGCGGGCGCGACTTCCGCATGCGTTTTCTTCGCTGCGCGAGCTCGCGGGGACAGGGGCACTTTAAAAAAAAATTTATTTTTTTTAATTTTTTTTATTTATTTTTTTACTTTATAAATTGTGTTTAAAAAAAAATTATTTTTTTTTACTTTTATTGCTGTCACAAGGAATGTAAACATCCCTTGTGACAATAATAGGTGGTGACAGGTACTCTTTATGGAGGAATCAGGGGGTCTAAAAGACCCCCGATCCCTCCTTTGCACTTCAAAATATTCAGATCGCTGAAAACGGCGATTCTGAATACTGTATAATTTTTTTAAAACCGGCGCCATTGGCAGCCGAGTAAACGGGAAGTGACGTCATGACGTCGCTTCCGCGCTTACATTGAGAAGGCTGGAACGAAGCCGCCCACAGCTTCGTTCCAGCCCGCCCCCAGCCGCCGAAGGCACACGATTGGACACTGGGCCTCCCAATCGCACGGGAGGCCCGGTAAGAGCGGCAAGAGGCGGCAGGAGGGGGGGGTGTCCCCTCCCGCTCCTCCGGTATAACAGCCGAGTGGCTTTTAGCCGCATCGGTTGTTATACTCGGGTAGCCGATCGCCCGCTCTAGCAACGGTACCGGGATGATGCCTGCAGCTGCGGGCATCGTCCCGGTATAACCCCGGAAAGCCGAGTACGCATATCTGCGTACGGTCGGTGAGAAGGAGTTAAACTCACCTGTATCAATTAACAGGAGCTGACAATATAGAAATCACACAGTGTAGCACTCTCTAGTGCTAGAAGTAGAAATATTTTTTTTTTGTTTTCAGCACAGGTACATTTAAGCAGGCTTGGCTGGTAGCCAACCCTGTCTGTTCTTGTTTCCTGGGTTGGGCAGAAATCCAGGGAGAGCTGGATGACTCACAAGTAGCATCACTGAGACCTCCCCCCTCTTTCTAGAATGCACTAGAACCTTCTGCCGTGACCTTTGAGGGAGCTCCCCAGTTGGGGGGGGGGGTGACCTTGGGCCTGGGTGTGGACAGGACCCTCTCAAAACACACTGAGGTGTCCTGGACAGGAGGCACAGGAGCAAGGAGAGGACAACGGGAGAACACTGCCAGGCAAGTCTTCAGGAGGAACAAGGAACAGCCAGGGCTAGTGAGTGACACACAGTCAGGAGGACTGGGAGGCATACCTGAGAGGACTGGGTGCAAGCAGTCTGGGATTGGTGCAGAGCCAGTAAGGAGGACTTTGATGGCAAGGGCAGTGGAAAGAGGCAGCTGCAGCCAGGAGTGCTGGCAGGGCCTGAAGAGGTGGTACTGGGACCAGTAGTCACGTGAGACAGCTAACACTAGGACTGCCATATTTTGCTGTACCAAAGGGGCCCGCAGTCCCTGCCTGCAAGCAAGTAATAATCTGCATCTGAAGGCAGGTGACGTGGCAAGTGACAGTCTGCATCTGCTGGCAGGCAACATAGCAAGTGACAATCTGCATCTGGTGGCAGGTAACATAGCAAGTGACAATCTGCATCTGGTGGCAGGCAACATGGCAAGAGACAAGCTGCAGCTGATGACAGGAGATGTGGCAAGTGACACGCTCAGAGCTCCCACTGATTTTGCATTATGGTGACTTGAACTATTTAATTTTATATCACAATGAATAATAGAAATAATGTGCTTCAATCATCTTGACGCCATATCAACCATGATGCCGTGATGGTTGAAGTGCCAACAGAGCCATTACCCCAACAAATTGCCCGTGAAATATCGCAAATCCCCCCCCCCCCCCGTGCGAACCCCACCCACCATCCGGGCCTAGGCACAATTTTATTCCACGCAGTTGGTCCCCGGTACCAAAAAGGTTGGGGACCGCTGCTATAAAGGGCTACCCCATCATGCCAGGTAATACTTCTGCTGTTAAAAGGTTTTAGTGATGGCAGGCACAGAGAGCTTGTATCCAAGGGATTCTGTCGTGTATAATATCCTGTATGAAAACCTGTAAAACATTGTTTTTTAATTTTTTTTCTCTTCAAATTTTGTTCTTGGAGTCTGATGCTATTTACCAGATTCAACCTCTAATGCCCCGTACACACGATCGGACATTCCAACAACAAAATCCATGGATTTTTTCCGACGGATGTTGGCTCAAACTTGTCTTGCATACACACGGTCACACGAATGTTGTTGGAAATTCTGAACGTCAAGAACACGATGACGTACAACACTTACAACAAGCCTAGAAAAATCAAGTTCAATAGCCAGTGTAGCTTTTCTGCTTGATTCTGAGCATGCGTGGCACTTTGTGCGTCGGGATTGTGTACACACGATCGGAATTTATGCAAACAGATTTTGTTGTCGGAAAATTTGAGAACCAGATCTCAAATTTTGTGCGACAGAAATTCCGATGGAAACTGTCCGATGGAGCCTACATATGGTTGGAATTTCCGAAAACAAGCTCTGATTGCACATTTTACCTCGGAAAGTCCGACTGTGTGTATGGGGCATAATAATATATACAGAAGAGATATACTGTCTGTTATTCTCAGAGTGGATTCGATATTGTGTTCCCCAACCATATAGCTGGTTATTTATAATTACCACTGCATAGAGATAATCAAGAATAAATTGTCTTTTTTTTAAACTTTACATAATAACTAAATTATACACCATGAGGTTTTTATCCAATTAATTGAAACAATGATCGGCCAACTAATTATTTTTGAAAATAATCATTAGTTGCAGCCCTAGGTCATAAGGTGTTATTCTGTGAGGCTGTTCAGATCTTTGCAGTGTGTTGCGCTGCAGTTTATTCTAATGAGGCACGTCCATTTAGCCATGCGTTCTGATGCGCGGTGACGGCCAATAAAATAATGAAAACCCATGTAAACGCAACGCATGTTCAAAAATGTTCTAAAATCAGGCACAAGCAGACTCAGATAGATGTGAGGGCTAAAGGAATTGTGATGGCTTTACATGAAAGTACATCAACTTACCTATTATCTGTTCATTGAATTCTGCTGCTCTAGTACTTTTCCCCTTTAGTACAGTGGTTCTTAACTCCTGTCCTCAGGACCCATTAACAGGTAGAGTGCCACCTCATCCCTTTAAACCCAAACACATTAATTACACAGGTTCTGTGGATGATTATGGTGGTAATTAAACTCACTTAGTGTCTTATCTGCATTAAATTAGCCTCAGAACCTGTGTAATTCATATGTGTTCGGGTTTAAAGGGATGAGGTGGCAACCCTACTAACAGGTCAGATTTTAAGGCCCCTTTTTCACATGGTCGGACCGTTCAGGTCCGCCTGTCAGTTTTGACGGTGGACCTGAACGGGCGCTCCATGTTAGCCTATGGAGCGACGGATGTCAGCGGAGACATGTCCGCTGACATCCGAGCCGGTCCGATCCGCAAAAAGCAGACGGATGGCCCTACGTCCAGATCCGTCGCTGGCGGATCGGATCGGGTAAGATCTGATGAAAATGGACATGCTGTCTGTTTTCTTCCGATCCCTTCATAGGCGTCAGCGGCGCCTGACAAGCCCTTCCCCGATCAGTGAGCAGAGAGGGACCTGTCATCCGCCGGCTCAGCGGAGATCAACGGACTGATCTCCCGCTGAGCCGGCGGACCGAGGCAGACTCCGTGGAAACGGAGTCCGCCTCGTGTGAATGAGGTCTAAGTATTACCTTGGGGAGATGCAGACTAGAATACTGCAATCACTGAGCAGCAAATTATATCACCTGTGATGTATTTCAGTTTTCTTGCAAACCTGGCCTGTTAGACTCGGTTCACACAGGGACGACTTGTCAGGCGACCTAGTCGCCTGACAAGTCGCCTCCCGTTCTGTACAATGGAACTGTTCTAATCGGAGCGACGCAAGTCGCTCCGACTTAGAAAAAGGTTCCTGTACGACTTTGGGGGCGACTTGGGGCAACTTGCATAGACTTCTATACAGAAGTCGTTTTGCAAGTCGCCGCGGAAGTCGTTTGCAGGTCGCCTTGCTGAGGCGACCTGCAAGTCGTGCCGCCCGTGTGTGAACCGGGTCTAAGGCTGGATTCACACCTATGTAGTTTTAGTGCTTTTTGCATTTTGCAGATTTGCACTGCAGTCCATTTAACATGATTTCCTACGTTCTGAAGTGCAAATCTGCAAAATGCAAAAAGCATTAAAAATGCATAGATGTGAATCCAGCCTAAGGATGCTTTTGAGCATTTTTAGAGTTTTTTTTGTGATGCTTGCCACGTTTTTGAGCAGCGTTTTTGTAGCATTTTTACAGCATTTTTGCGACGTTTTTGCCGTCTTTTGCGGTTTTTTTTTTTTTGTTACAGTTTTTTTTATACTGTATACAGTCTAAAAAAAAACACACAAAAAAATGCAAAAACGCTGCACTTGCATTTTTGATGCTGGTCCATTGCATTCTATTACATGCAAAACGCTGCATTTTGCATGAAAAAAGGTCCCTGACCCTTTCCAAAAGTGCAGAGGTACAAAAAGGCATTGATGTGAACATGTTCCATAGGAACCCATGTTAAATAATTCCCATGCATTTCTGCAAAATGCATCAAAAAACCCGCTAGTGTGAATGGAGCCTTAGAGCCGGTTCACACAGGGGCAACACGACTTGCAGGCCGACTCTGTGAGGCACGACACGACTTCTGCGGCGACTTGCGAAACGACTTCTGTATAGAAGTCGCCCCAAAAGTAGTACAGGAACCTTTTTCTAAGTCAGAGCCACTTGAGTCGCTCCTATTAAAACGATTCCATAGTACAGAATGGGACGTGACTTGTCAGGCGGCTAAGTCGCCTGACAGGTCGCCCCTGTGTGAACCGGGGCTTAGTGGGTTCTGAGGACAGAAGTTGAGAACCATCTTTTTTTTTAAAAACTTTATTTCAACTTCAAAATTATATACCTAGTAACATTACTGCATTTGAATAAAGTCAGTTACAAAGATTTGTACAATGCCATTTTACATACTTTTTCCCCCATATCATTTTTGAAATCATATAATATATTGACAAACCAACATTTCCATTTAGTATGTTTGCAGATAAGCTCTGCCTTTTCATCTTCCATTTGTTTTTGATCCAGAAAAAATGAATGTTCACATTTAGTAATTATGATTTTGCATGCCTTGCTAACAGATATTACTTCTTTTTATAAGAACTAAAAGGTTACGGACATCCCACAAAACTTCTTTAAGTATACAAAAGAAAATCCATGCCATTCTTGCTTTGTACTTGTATTCTTAATTTTCAGTGCTGTGTTAACCAAAAAATAATCTAGACATGTCACCCCAGCTACTTCTGCCAGAAATGGCTTAAAGTTATTCCTGACTTGGGTTGCAAAAACGCAACTCCAGAATAAATGTACTCTAATGTAGTAAGGTGTCTGGATTTCAAGAAATTTCTGGTTGGCAAGCATTCATGCAAGCCCATCCATACAATGTCCCACTGTCTTTTTGTGACACTGACCTCTTTTACCTGTACCTTCTTCCACACTAATGCCCTGTACACACGATCGGACATTAATCGGACATTCCGACGACAAAATCCGTCTGATTTTTTCCAACGGATTTTGGGCCAAACTTGTCTTGCGTACACACGGTCGCACAAAGTTGTTGGAAAATCCGATCGTTCTGACGTAAAACACGTACGTCGGGACTATAAACGGGGCTGTAGCCAATAGCTTTTGTCTCTTAATTTATTCTGAGCATGCGTGGCACTTTGTGCGTCGGATTTGTGTACACACAATCGGAATTTAAGCGATCGGATTTTGTTGTTGGAAAATTTATATCCTGCTCTTAAACTTTGTGTGTCGGAAATTCCGACGGAAAAAAGTCCGATGGAGCCTACACACGATCAAAATTTCTGATAACACAATCCGATCGCACTTTTTCCGTCAGGGAGATCCGACCGTGTGTACAGGGCATAAAACGCTTTGATTAGAGTTTAATCCTGATATAGGGGACACCAGTTCATCTCCTCAGCCAGTTCTTGAGAAATTGTTTGTTCCCCATCTTTTCTCCTAGTTCATTCAAATGATTTACTTCTCTAAAATTTTGCTTTAGTACATCCAGCCCTATAGTAAAAAACACCTAAGCGGTGAGCTGAAGTTTGTACATGTGCAGCGCCCCCCTGCAGGCCGTGCACATCTAGAGGGATGCTGGGATGCCATGTTTGTGGAGTGGCTCGTGAAAAGGCTCACGCTGCCGATGAACTCCAGAGACGTGTCGCTTTTCCCTGCTTGGTAGGATAGATGTGTGCAGATGTTCCAGGGGTGGGGGGGAATACACGCCCTGTCCTTGGGAGACCCCTCTGATGTTCCTTCACCTACCTGTGAACCTGGAGCAGGCTGAGGCTCTGTGGGACCTGGTTCAGTGTACACTAGAAGGGCTCTGCCAGCAGAACACATTTCTTTTTTTTTTTTTTTATCATTAAAGAATTTTTATTGAAATTTCCATACAAATAACAGAAGAATTAAAGGCAACTGGTTTTGGTATATAACAATCAGGTATAGCAGTAAAACATTTACATACTAATCTCAATCATAGCAGAACACATTTCTAATGTGAAGACATACTGAGGAAACTGCTCGTTTGCCCTTTGGATAACCTTACTAGCATATTTTATTATTATTATTATTATACATGATTTATATAGCGCCAACAATTTATGTAGCACTTTATATTTACTTCCATCTTTACCAAAAACCCAACACAAACACATCCCTTCAAAGCTGCAGCTAGCACAGCAAACACAACTTCCATTACCGTAGTACTGCTCCATAACAATATCAAGGGCGGCTATCCACAGAAATCTCTCTGGAGACCATGGATGTCATATAAAGTCCAACCCTGGGTCAAAGAAAAGGAGCCACAAAGATGTCATGACCACGACACGGAGCTCTGAAAGGACCGCACAGGTATCTCCTAAATCTGTACTGTTTAGGAGATATTCATACTGCATGCAGCCCGTGATGTCACCGACGCATGCGCTCTGAAGGGACAACACTGGCACGCCGTCTAGGGTTGCCACCTCATCCCTTAAACCTGAACACATATGAATTACAGAGGTTCTGAGACTAATGTAATGCAGATAAGGCACCAAGTGAGTTTAATTACCACCTTAATCAGCCACAGAACCTGTGTAATTAATGTGTTCAGTTTTAAAGGTGAGGTGGCAACCGTAATGGCGTCCTTTCAGAGCGCATGTGTCGGTGACATCATGCATGCAGTGTGAATATCTCCTGAACAGTGCAAGTTTAGGAGATATTTACTGTAACTACAGGTAAGTCTTATTATAGGCTTACCTGTAGGTACAAAAGAAAAAAAAAGACTTTACTACCACTTTAAGACCAGAGCAGGGTTCATAGTGAGCATGCCAAGGGACAGTCTATCACTGAGGATTGTGGGGGAGCACCCCCATAGCTCCAATCTGTCCCTGATTTGGAGCAATGTCCCTCCCTCTGTCCATCTTTCCTCCTCATTTGTCCCTCATTTTGGTCTGATCTATATAGATGTATATAAAATCCACCCACTAGCCCAAACCTGGTCTGTTGTCACCCCCGCCAGTATATACATGTATAAACAACTTCTACACTTTGATGCTATACTAGCTACTCATCCTCCAACATATTTTTTTCCCAGTATTGTTTTATACCCTGGCTCCTTGTTGTGCGATTCTTTGGTTGGCGTTGGCATTTTCTGTCTCGCATTGGGGGCTGCGATGTGTACAAAGGGAGGCTTTTTCATGTCTCCTGCTGTCCCCATCTGCTTTCGGGTGGATGGGGACACCTACACATCGGCACCATGTTCAGGCTCCGGAGGTGTGGCGTCTGCGATTTTGTGGACGTCAGCGCAGCTGGATGCACTATATCAGTTATGGTGAACCTTGGCACCCCAGATGTTTTGGAACTACATTTCCCATGATGCTCAACTACACTGCAGAGTGCATGAGCATCATGGGAAATGTAGTTCCAAAACATCTGGGGTGCCAAGGTTCGCCATCACTGCACTATATCATCTGATGGCTGGGGGATGTGTCCGCATTTGCGTGCCTCCCTATGACAGTGGGCGCCTCCTGTGCTCACATGTCAGCCATCCACACATGGTGTTGGGGGCAGAGCCTCCTGGGCTCTCCCAGGGTTAAATTGGAGGTCAGGCATGGCTTGCATTTCAATTTCACTCTTCATTGAGGACACACACAGCTGTGGAGGTTGCCTGCTGTGCCTCATTACTCTTATATTCAAGATATTCACCACACTCAGGTATTTACCATCTTCGCCTTTTGATAACTGTTACCTTTAGGCATACTTGCATACCTCATACATAGCTTTATTTATTTTATTCATTTTTATTTATTTGATATCACACATCTCACTACACTATCACAATCCACCCCTCTTTCCTCTCGGTCTTTTTCATCTTGTCACTTGTTAGTATCCCTCTGCTATCCTATGTTTTCCACCATCTCCATGTCCCTACCATCCGTGGCCAAGGCCTTTTACTTATATATACATATCTGTATGCGAATACTCATTGATTTTACTACTTTAGATGCCTGACAAACATACTCATGTTTATAGCCTATAATCTTTATGGACTAATGAGGGTTTTAGGGATACATCACTACCCTACTATTACACAATCACAGTCCACCTCTTTCACTTCCTTTTCTTTTCTATCTTTGCACCTGTTAGTATCCCTCTGTTATCCTATGTTTCCTACCATCTTCATGTTCCCTACCATCTTTGGGTCCAGGCCTCTCATTTCATGCATATATATCTTCATGCTAGTACTTATTGATTCTACTTTATTACTTTAGATGCCTGACAAACATACTTATGTTTACAGCCTACACTCTTTATGAACTAACGAGGTCTCTAGGGTTACATCACTACACCTATGCCATGCCTGCTTGCCATCTGACCCCTGGTGGGGTCCCATCTGACTTCGCCCCCTCAGCTCCCTGGTGAGGCACCTGCTGACACTATCTTGGAGCCGCACACCTGTAGCCATGGTCAAGCTCAGTGGTGAGTATGGGGACCCATAACCCCTCCTACCCTGTGCCTTTATAACTAATACTGTGCCATTTTGCCAACTATATACTTTTTTTATCTTAGGTACAATGTTACACACATCCACCCCTGAAGAGCGAGCTGGATCTCGCGAAACTAGTCGGGTAGTATGATGCCTGTGTACTATGACTGCTATTACATCCATGTACCAATATTTCTTGTTTTATATATCCTTTTTTTTGGCAACTGTTGGTGTTCTCTATGCATGTAAACAATTTTACTTGAATAAACCATATACTGTATTTACTACTGTTATGTTTACTGGTGGAAACGGTACCCACTTAATTTAAAGTCCCAGGGCGAATCCTTTGTTCTACTATATGTTATAGGGATGGAAGTGTGTTACTGGGGACACCAGACCTTTGTCTTTTTTTCTTTAAAAATTAATGGCAACCAAACCTGCAAGACGCATTTTGCCACTATTGTAGTGAGATTTGGAATCGCAGGCAGAATCGAGGTGATCCTAAATCGCCAGATGTGAACGGGGCCTTAAAGCTGAAGTTTAGGCAATATTTACATTGTTCGGCTTGGACCAAGTTCCATACCTGTGCATAGCTCCCAACTGTCCCTGATTTCGAGGGACTGTTCCTGATTTGGAACAAAGTCCCTTTGTCCCTCTTTCCTCCTCATTTGTCCCTCAGTTTGATCTGATCTGTATAGTTGTATATAAAAAGCACTATTTATCTTTAAAAATAGTGTTTCCCAGTGCTAAACCTTTCATTCAATTTTTAAATTGCTGTTTTTCTTTTTAATTTCAAAAGCCAGAATACAGTAAAAGTAGTGGCAAAAAAGCACTTGTGTGTTTAACTAATCTTTTTTGTGTATAATTCTCCTTTAAAGGGGTGTGATAGGTGGTGGGTCCTATGCCTACATACTTTTGCTAATAGGTGTCCCTCATTCCCATCTCAAAAAGTTGGGAGGTATGCCAGTGGGATGCCCATAGAAGATGGAAGATGGAAATCACTGTAGAAGGCACCATTACTACAATGATCTCCACTAGCTTTCACATCCTGCTCGACTCGACTGAGCAGCTTACCTGCTGCTTACTGAACACAGGACTTCACTCACTCAGCACGGGCACCATTCAGAGAACACTTACTTTTATTACTTAGAGCTTCTCCATATAGAACCCATCGTGGGCGTTGTTCCTTTTCTGTAAGCTTTACTAAAGCCAAGAGATATAAAACCTTCATTGTATTTTTTAGTAGTAGACATTTCCAACTAGTAACAGGTCTCTTCACATCCCAGTCTTGTCTGGGCAAGTGCCTCAGCCCCTGCCTGGCATGCTCTCTAGCCTCCTCATATGGGTCTGTTCTGTCAATCATAGTCAGCGTATAGTATATAGCATAGTCAGGACACAAAGTTAAAGTGGTTGTAAAGGCTGAAGGTTTTTTACCTTCATGTATTCTATGCATGAAGGTAAAAAAACTTTTTTGTGCTGCCCCCCTAATACTCACCTGAGCCCCCTCTTGATCCAGTGATATGCACGGGAGCTTCCGCTGTCCTGCATAACTCTCTCCTCATTGGCTGAGACACAGCAGCAGGAGCCATTGGGGGAGAGAGCAGGGGAAGGGGCTGAGCCTCAGCTCTATGTGTCTTATGAATGCATAGAGTGGGGCTTGGGAGCGAGCACGCACCAGTGCCCCCATAGCAAGTATCTATGCTCTGTAGAACTACAAGTCTGAGCAAATTGTACTTGCATTTCTCTTTCCACTGTAAATGTGTTCTCTGATTGGGAGATGAAGAGGTGGGGTGGTGATGTAATGTCATACACCTCATCTAATCAGAGGTGTCCCACACAGGTGCTCCAGTGGATACTAGGGGTCTCTCCATGTGTGCTACTTTACCAAAAAAGGTAAGTATTCCAGCTTTAACAAAAAGGGATAAATTCATGTCTTCAGCTTGGAACTCTGCCAAAACAGACAATTGTAAGTCACTTCCAAGCAATGTTTCATATTACTATTTCTTGCCTCAAATATCTGTGTGCTAAGTATACCTTTTTTTTTTTATTCACATAGGGGAGAAAAGAATCGAGACATCTAAGGACACCAGGAACCCCACTACTCCAGAAGAAGGGGAAATCCCCACACACTCTGAAGAAGATGTGGAGGAAGGAGAGGTTCATGAATTGGGTGAAATAGTGACCACAACAGGTCAGTGTCTGAGACCACAGCTTCAGGTAATAGATGTATGCATGCATATTTATAATACATGGTATGTTTTTATTTTTAGGTGATGTGGATGTTGTGGAAGAAGAAACTCATTTCAACAGTGCAAGTGCACAGATCCTCATCACAGAGATCATTGTGTGCAATCTTGAATTAGAGAAGGTCAAGGAAAACATCAATGATGTTGAAAAAGACTCAACAACATCATTGATGTTTTAGGCAGAATCTAAAACACACACACCAGATTGTCGTTATATTTTTATTTTTAGTAAATTTTTAAAGTAATTTGAAAGCCAAATTTTGAAGATGCACACAATGTGTCAACATGTGCTATCTGCTATCACGGGATATCAATGTACGCATTTTGTGGGTGCAACCCCTTCCTCGCAACTAAAGTAGATGAGAGGAAAGGGTTGCACCCCCGAAACACGTCCATTAATCCCCTATGATGGGAGCTAGCACATGTTGACATTAGGCATGGGATCAGGAGGGAAATCCACATTTTGACTCCCAATTCGTGTGCATCTTCAAAATTTGGCTTTTACAGGGGTGACATCACCACCCCATCTGATGAAGGCAAGATCAACACAGTTTTAGCACACTAATGTCACATATTGCCTTCAATTTATCAAAGTTGAACTTTGTAAGTTCCTGAGTTGTGTATGTTTTATGGTTTTAAACATGCCTGTTTAACCCAAAAAAGACTATATACTGTCACACATAAATGTTATACATCAAAGATGTTGGTTTGTTAAAAACCCTTTTCTAACGCACATGTGAATGTGCACAGAGTAAAATGTTTTATACTCAACAATGTGTGGCTTCTTCTTTCAATGCTCAATACCAGTTTTTGGAGTAAGTTGTTGTAGTTACAGTGCCAATGGGGGGTATTTACTAAAGGCAAATCCACTTTGCACTACAAGTGCACTTTCAACTGCACTTGTAGTGCAAAGTGGATTTGCCTTTAGTAAATAACCCCCACAGTGCTCTAAAATTTGCCCCAATCAGGCCATTTTAGGGACTCAAAGCAATTAATTCATGGAGCTGAAAAGGATGATTATTTTTTTTCATGAATGCGTTACATACATTAACAACAAAAACAATGTGTGTGTAGCAGACCCACAGCATGATAGTTAGCTGAAGAAAAGATTTTCACCTCATGTATCAAATAAATTACGTTAGCACTATTGAAGAAAATGGGCAGGAGACAGATAAGAAACACAAGCAGTAAATCAAATGAAATGTGAGTTCAGTTTACAAAAAATGTTTTACAAATTGTCTGGCATATCAATGGCCCCTCTACTCGCAAAGTACTCTACATTTGTCTTGCTTTGGGGGGGGCAAGCCAGGACAGCCAGCTTCAAGAGCCGTCAAGGTTGTTTGATTTTGAAAGCTGGCCTCAGTCCCAACTGAGGCCACATAGTTTGATGCATTTTTCCTTAGGAAATTATGGAGTATGCAGTATGCAAGGACAATATGATTCAGTTTATATTCCGCCATGTTAAACGCTGTGAGAAATAGGCGGAACCTGCTAGCTATTATTCCAAATGCATTCTCCACCACTCTTCTGGCTCTAGCCAGCCGGTAATTAAATATCCTCTGGTCCGGGGTGAGGGTTCTCATCGGGAACGGCCGCATCAGATGGTCACCCAGCCCAAATGCTTTATCGGCCACAAAGACAAATGGAAGTCCTGCCACGTTGTCTTCCGGAAGTGGCAAGCCCAAGCCCCCATTCGGGAGATGTCTGAAGAACTCCATCTGGGCGATGACTCCATCATCTGACATCCGGCCATTTTTCCCCATGTCCACATACAGGAACTCGTATGTCGCCGACACCACCGCCAACAGCACAATACTATTAAACCCCTTATAATTGTAATAGTATGACCCCAAGTTGGGGGGTGGGACTATGTGGATGTGCTTCCCATCTAATGCCCCTCCGCAGTTGGGAAAGTCCCACTGCTGGGCAAACTGGGAAGCCACAGTCTGCCATTCCTGTGGGTTTGAAGGAAACTGTGGAGTCAAACAAGAAAAATAAAAATTACTACTTTTGCACTTAACATAACAAGCAGATTACACACAAACATTCTTGGCCAACATAAGTATAACATTTATTTTAAGCAATATTTAAAGACAAAAGTATAATAAAGTCCATTTATCAGATTCCTCACCCCCTCTGATGGCCCATTGTACAAATTTTAGGGGGAGGGGGGAGATGTTTTGGACAGGTAACCCTCTACACTTCTTTGAGAGCTGAATGCCTAAATAATGTGTGATACTTTGGCCAGCCTCTCCTTACTTACACTATTGGCAGCCCAGTGGATAGGTAAGAAGTATCATAATACAAAAATATGAATACACACTGTACAAACTGAAGCACATTTTTACATTCTGCAATTACCTATCAAGATAATAGGAGAAGAAAACTTGAAACAGTAACATTTGAAAGTATTCAGGTAGGCCCTTGTACTACATGCTTTGGTGAATTCAACCATAAATCTGACCACAAAAGAGGTAGGTTTAGTGTGTATGTGTTTGGCAAAGTCAGCAGATAGAGGGTTGGTATCGGCTGACTTACCGGTTGGGGGGGAGAAAGGATTCCAAATGAGTTTTGCCCCCCCCCCCCCAAAAAAAAACTTGCACTATGCCTGAATTTAAGGACAACAATAACATTTGTACACATTTTAGGGGGTGTTTAGGGTAAAGCACTACAATGGAGCTGACAAAATACATTGTTAAGTGACTAAGCTAGCTGTGTATGGGCCCTGGGGAGGTTAGTGAAGGCAAATATGCATGAAGGACAAAAAGGAGCATTAAAAGCTTCCAGCATGCATGAGGACAAAGAGGACATTCACAGAATATTACAATCATGGTAATTATGGAATGATGAAATAAATACAATACATTAGCAAACATTAAATACATAGAATGTGATGTTAAAGGATAAAACTTACCTTAATATAGTCCTTCTGCAGGACCTGCATGATGGCAGAACAGGTCTCTGGAATAATGATTCCTAGAGCCTGGGGGGACATCACAGTCGAGAACTTGATGTCCTGCAGACTTCTCCCCGTCACCAAGTACCACAAGTGGGCGATGAGCCTCTGCTCGGGAGTGATGGCTTGCCGCATGCAGGTGTCCTGCTTCGTAATATAAGGGGACAGCAAAGCCAACAGATGGTGAAAAATGGGGTCCGTCATCCAGAGATAATTCCTGAAATCATCAGGATTATTCTCCCGGATCCCCCGCAACAAAGGCATATGAGAGAATTGGTCACGCTGGAGCAACCAATTCTTCGTCCATGAACTCCTCCTCGCCCTGTTCATTTACTGGACTTGAGTCAAAACAAGAACTCCAACACCAAGCCCTTGCACAGCACGAATTCTACCACAAGTACGTACCCGCAACAGGGCTAGAAAACGGGGGACTGGTCAGAACGAACTAACAGAATGCACTGAAAATCAGAAAGGACCTGAGAAGAATGATCTGAAAATCAGAAACGAGTGGACAAGAACGCACTGAAAAACAGATACGAACTATTAAATAGAACGCACTGAAAGACAGGAACAAACTGACAACACACACTGAAGACCAGATACGAACCCACAAGCACAAACTGACAAGCAGAAACGAACTGAAAAGCACAAAGCTGAAAAGCGCAAATCGTCTCTTACCAAACTTCTACTAACACAAGATAAACACGAGATTAGCAGAAGGAGCCCAAAGGGTGGCACACTGGGTATTGAACTTTTTATAGTCCCGTCGTACGTGTTGTATGTCACTGCGTTCTGAGCGTTCGGAATTTCCGACATTTGTGTGACCGTGTGTATGCAAAACAAGTTTGAGCCAACATCCTTGGGAAAAAAATCCATGGTTTTGTTGTCGGAATGTCGGATCGTGTGTACAGGGCATAAGACTTTCCAGGCGTCGGACACACGGTGGTCTATGGGAAGCTTCCCAGCTTGCAATCAGCTGATTGGGAAGCTAATTTGCCCATGTTTATGGCATGTTTGGGGCACAAGCGATGTGCCCACAAACACCCCCACTCTACACTGATTTGCCTCTGGCTCATGTGCTTTTTTTTTTATTGGCCGGGACCAGAGGACGACTGGGCGGTGCTTTTTCGGCACTGCAGCGTCACTTCCAGTTTCCCGGCTGGCTCACTGTGTTGTGGAGAGTGACTAACTGGGACCTGGGACCCTGTGATGTGAGGCGGGGAGCTGATCACTGATGCGGCGGATGGGCACGGAGCTGGCAGTGCTGAGCCTGAGAGAGCAGTGTAGCTGAGGTGAGTGCGGGGATTGGAGGTGACAGTTATGTGCATCGCTGAGTCTCTCTCTCTCTCTCTCTCTCTCTCTCTCTCGGCTGCTCTGAAAGGTTGCTTTTAAGGGAGTCTGTCAGTAACCCACACTGCCCATTGGGGGCGCATCACAGCTGACTCGGAATCCTCTTTGCTCGACTTTCCTTCTACTGAGCTGCCCCATATCCTCCAGCTTCTACCCTGCTCACAGTGACTATGGAAGAGTTTGAGAGCTGTGAGTAGGAGAGCCAGGAATAGAGAGACAGAGGATGGCAGTCTGTGCTGGAGAAACGAGAGAACGTAAGGAAGATATAAGGGGAAGAGGAGGAGGCAGTCTGAGCAGAGCGAGCAGATGGAGGAAGCAGCTGAACATTGTACACTGATAGACCTGCAATATCCTCTGTGATAACCCTGCCCCCCCCCCCACACCAACAGCCCTTCTCTGCCCTCACACACAAATGAGAGTATAGGGACGGCTGACAGGCTTTAGTGGTCACTTTACTGGATGTCTCCTGGTGCTGTGAGCTGAGGAATTGGAGTCTCTCTGTCTCTCTCTCTCTCTCTCTCTCTCTCTCCATCTTACTATGTTCTGTGAGGCTGCGCTGTATACTATGTTCTGTGAGGCTGCGCTGTATACTCTGTCCTGTGAGGCTGCGCTGTATACTCTGTCTTGTGAGGCTGAGTTGTATACTCTGTCCTGTGAGGCTGAGCTGTATATTCTATCCTGCGAGGCTGCGCTGTATACTCTGTCCTGTGAGGCTGCACTGTATACTCTCTCCTGTGAGGTTGCGCTGTATACTCTGTCCTGTGAGGCTGCGCTGTATATTCTGTCCAGTGAGCCTGAGCTGTATACTCTGTCATGTGAGGCTGCGCTGTATACTCCTGACACTATGAGTGGAATACAGGGGACGGAGTGGGTGGATTCTATAAGGGGAGGGGGTTATTAGAAGTGGGAAGGGTCAAAAAGGAAGGGCGGGTCTGGCGCCTCCACATCCTAAAACTTCACCAGCCACCACTGCCCAGTACTGTAACAATTTTCTTTTTTATGTACTCAGATTCAAAAGTTTAAGAACTCTTGGTCAACACTTGCTACGCATGTATTCAAATCCATGTCGTACAAATGTAAATGGAGTCTCTGAATGATATATTGGGTAGAGGTATAAAGCAGATATGCAGAAACAGTTGGTAACTACAGGGTAGTCAATGAGGACAATTCCTTGGGCTGAAGGCTTTTACCTATGTGGGAAATTAGCTCAGCAGCGGGTTGTGCGCGACTCCCTGGATGAGTTCACAGCACGATGAGGTGAAAAAGGTGCAGTAGACAGTAGGATCTTAATGAATCACAAGTGCGGTTTATTTATAAAGTCTGTGTTTACAAAGTACAGACATCAAAATAAACAAAAACAGAAAATAAAACCTTGCTACGCTAGGTGGCTAACTACAAACACAGGATCCTAATTACCTGTCTTGGAGCAACTTACTGCTGCCCAGGCACCTGACTGTCGCACAGAATAAATAGTCCTTAGTCACACGTACACACTATAAGAAAATCTGAAGAAAAATTCTGTACAAGGCATGATTGTTTGATTTACGTATAGTGTGTACACAACTTTCGACATCCGATTAAGACTTTTCAAACAGAAATTTCCGCAGGGATAAACATCAAAATTTTTCTTATACGTGAACAGAACTAATGATTTTCATTTAATGTGTACTGTTTTTGTACAATTTCTCAAGAGAGATACGGAAGGCTGCACATGATCAAAAACAATAAACGACAACAAAAAAGCTTTTGCTGTACGAGAATTTATGTACATTATTACCATCCTTGGTTAAGACTTGCTTGCTTTATGAAGTAAACTTATAATGACTAAGGACTGACGTCTGAAAGGCATAGGCTGTTTTAACAGCACTGTACATGTTTACTATATAATAGTTTTGGGCGAACGGTTCAGCCTGAGCATGAGTTCAGGCTGAACATTGCCTGTTCGCCCCGTTCGGGGAACACCCAAATTTGCAGGGTGTTCGGCAGGTGTTCGTCCTTGCTGAACACCCTGCAATGCACGCTGCACAGTGCATTCTGCACCCTGATTGGGCAAAGCTTTGGGCGCAGTAAAAGCTGGTTGTTAAAAAGCAGGGCTGGGAAGCTGGCCGCGCATCGTTAACAACCGACAGTCACCAGCTGTCAATGGGCTTGGTATGGATTTTAAGGGGAACCCCACACCTAAATGAAAAAATAGGGGTTCCACTCCAAAATCTATACCAGACCTGTATCTGAGCATGCATCCTGGCAGGTCAGGAAAGGGGGGGGAGCATGCACCCCCCCTAAACCATACCAGGCCCCATGCCCTCAACATGTGGGAGTGCTCTGCCCCCCCTACCCCAAAGCACCTTGTCCCCATGTTGATGGGAGCAAGGGTCTCTGACTCACAACCCTGGGCTGTGGTTGTGGGGGTCTGCAGGCAGGGGGCTTATCGGAATCTGGAGGCATTTGGTGGTCATCCGTCAATGAATGTGGAGCATTTTTTTTTTTCGGGTTTCAGGAGTGCGGCAGGGCCGTGATTGACAATGAATTTACATCAGGGGACATTGTTTTTTATATTTTTTTAATAAAAACTTTTTTTCTTAATGGGTAGGCTCATTCACATGAGGGGTGCGGGATCTGGGGGCCCCCCCTTCTTAAAGAGGGCTTCCAGATTCTGATAAGTCCCCCTGCCCGCAGACCCCCAAAACCACAGCACAGGGTTCTGGGGAAAAGACACTTGTCCCCATCAACATGGGGATCAGGTGCTTTGGGGTGGGGAGATGCTCGATCAGCCACCCCTTCCTGACCTGCCAGTCTGCATGCTCGGATAAAGGTCTGGTATGGATTTTGGGGGGACCCCACGCCGACTGGAGGGGGGACCCCATGCTGTTTTTTTCTCTAATTTTTTTTTGATAGCCAAGTGCTGGCAATTGCAACTGTGAGTCAATTTAAATGTGATTTGACTAGGTTTTTTTTCTTTAGAAATGTCATTTTTGCTGCAGCATGTTCTATACATGCTACAGATGTGCCACTTTACAGGCAGACTGAGGGGATCTCCCAGGCACTATATTTTAAAGGAATATTAAAAACAATTGTTTTGTTTTTTTTTGCATTGATACATGTCCCCCAAAGCAGTACCGGGACCCCCATACTCCTTTTATGGCCAATTACTTTTATATAAGCCTTCAAAATGGGAACTTTTTATTCTTCCTCTTTGGCTCCCATAGTCTTCAATGGGGTTCTCAGTTCGGGTCAGAACTTTTCCCCTGTTTGGGAGTTCTGCTGCAAACTGAACAGGGTGGCTGTCATTATTTAGTATGACTAGACTGTGTGGATTGCACAGAGAGAACCAAAAACGCATGTAAGTGAATAATTACGTTTATTTAAGGATAAGTGATAACAATATATAAACACCTCCAATATAAACCGTGAACAACCAACCAAACAGTTACCCACAAACAACAATAACTATATACAAAATAAGGAGGTACCGCAATCTTGAATGTAGCCAGGCCAGGGTCATTCACAGGAGATCAGTAGATAAAAAAGGGCAGTTCCAGAATAAAACGTAAGGCAGTCCCTACCTACCAACACGGTATCGCAGTGCCAAGCAAACTTTCCCTTTGAGTGGGAGCCTCACGCCATCACTTATCTAGGTATTCAGATCCCCAAAAACCTATCCAATTTATACTCCAGAAACTTCTTGCCTATTCTCCAATCTATTCAACAAAATCTCAAGAAATGGCATGTGAGCATATTTTCATGGTTCGGAAGAGCGTCCATCATAAAAATGAATATCCTACCCAGACTGCTATATCTCTTTCAAACCCTGCCTATCCGTCTTCCCTTAACATTCTTTGCAACCTGCAAACGACTCTGCAGAAACTTCATTTGGTCAACAAAAACACCCAGATTGAGCTGGGATAGATTAACCACTCCTAAATCAAAAGGGGGTATTGGACTCCTGGACGTCTACAAATATTATTGTGCATGCCATTTGACCAGAGTAGTTGACTGGCAAATCCACGCAGACACTAAGGCTTGGGTTAAACTTGAAGAAACGTTTGCAGGGATCCCGATCTCACATCTACCATGGATTTCACAGAAAATGATCCCCAAAGAATGCACTAACCACCCATTTATACACTCTACCCTCCTCCACTTTCGGATGACATGTAAAAAACATAACATAGCGTCTTCGCCCGGGCCTCTGACACCCATCGATCAAAATCCTGACTTCCTTCCTGGCCTCTCGAATTCCAATACTGATACCCAACGACGGCTACCCTCTCTAAGGGCTGAACACTTTTTCCATAACGATGAATTCACAACGTATGCAGCGTTGTCCTCCCGTTTTCCCAATCAAACCATCCCCTTCTTTAAATATTTACAGGTTAGGCACTTTATACAAAGTTCTAAACCTCTGATTAACTGGCATAGGGAACACACCCCCTTTGAAGCTATCTGCACTGCTACTGATCCCCAAAGACATCTGATTTCGACCATGTACTCAGACTGTAGCCCTAAATCTAACGCAATTAGCCAGCGTTGGGAAATGGATCTTTCATTAGACTTATCTAACACTGAATGGGAACGGATCTTTGAGCACATTCATAAAGGGTCCATCAATGTCACAGCACAAGAAAATGGATATAAGCTATACTCTAGATGGTACAGAACCCCGATCAAAATACACAAATACCACCCTAACATCTCCCCACTCTGCTGGAGATGCAATTTGACTCAAGGATCCTTACTCCACATATGGTGGGAGTGCCCGCTCATACAACCCTTCTGGAAAGAAGTACACCGTCTCATAACCCACATTACTACTTACACACCGGACTTTACCCCCGGCAAATATATGCTCCAACACACATCTATACCCTACTCGGCCTACAAAAAAACCCTTGCCCTCCACCTCATCAACGCCGCCAAACAATGCATACCCATGTTTTGGAGACAGACCAATACCCCTACTACCTCTCACTGGTTTGGCCGCATAAATAACATAGCAGAAATGGAAGCCCTCATTCACCAGGCCAGAGAGAACCCACAAAAATTTCAACAAACTTGGGCCTGCTGGTCACACTTTAAAGAATCTGCCGATTACCGCAACTGTCTATAACGACACACCTTTACTCTATCCGGGTTATTACACAAACTGTTTTCTGCCTTTAAGATGCACCTGAAAGATGCATGATCCCACTTACCTCTACCCATCCTCACATACAACCCATACCTGCTATAATCCTCTTATTATCTGGATGACATCCGGCACATAAGAGCTTCTATTCCCTTCACTATATCGTCATGTAGTACCACAGAGGTTTCCCTGGTTATACCCTCTTTGGAGCTTATCACCCCACTATAGTTTCGTCCTACTGGCATACCAAACAACAAATTATTGTACAGGTGAAATACTCCTTTACTGATATTACTGACCAAGATTAGTAGCTCCCTTCTCTAGACACAGTTAGAACCCAATAGGGGTGTTCGGTTGTCGGGGGAGCATGCATGAGTATACCTGTACTTCACCCTCTCTAAGTTATATACACAAGACATCGTACCATACTCCAATAGATGCCAGTGGAGATGTCCTCTTACCATTTATGTTGACTTCCTTATCTGTTTCTCTATTTGGCTTGTTTTACCCTCTTAGTTGTGTAGTCTATTGATTACTGAACATTTTATGTTGTACTGTAACTATACTGTATACATTTAAACCGGGTTATGCTTGTAACATTTCATTGTTGCACTATATTCTCCTTGTTGTAATGAAAACTTCAATAAACAGTTTGAAACAAAAAAAAACGTAAGGCAGGCCGAGGTCATACACAGGGAATGAGCAGATGGGGGAAGGTACAAAGGGATCGGGCTACAGGGCAGGGATGCAAGGTAACAGGAGGGACAGGATCAGGATGGGATCGGGTACAGGCTCAGGTTCAGGTTACAGGGTTCTGGATACAGGGCACAGGTACAGATCAGGGCACAAGGAAGACACCAGGGAGATGAGAGCAATCATCAGCCGGGTACTTATATGAATGCCTGTGCTTAGCCTCAAGTGACGCCGGAAGGCAGGAGGTGCTGCCTGCTCCACACTGCCAGGATCCATCCGCTGGTGGATGCCAGTACTGCGGCCCAAAGATGACATAACACCAGCAGGGGAAAGCTCTTCTCTCTCCTGACAGTTCAAAACTGCCAGGAGACACCTGCTGGTGGACCTCAGTACCCCCAAAGGAGCGACCTCCAAGTGACAGCGGGCACATCAGGGCAGACCACAGGCACATTGAGCTGGGCAGCAGGCTCCGGGTCATCGAGCTGGACGGCAGGCTCCGGGTTATCGGACTGGAAGGCAGGCACCGGAACATCAGACTGGAAGGCAGGCACGAGACATCAGCCTGGAAAGCGGGCATCGGGACATCAGACTGGAAGGCAGGCATCGGACATCAGACTGGAAGGCAGGCACCGGGACATCAGACTGGACAGCAGGCACAGGCGGTGGCACAACAGGCTGAACGGCAGACACTGGCACAACAGGCTGAACAGCAGGTGCAACAAACTGGACAGCAGTCACTGGAACATCGGACTGGAGCATGGATACAGGAACAACAGACTGGGGCACAGGAACTTCAAGCTGGATAGCAGGCAGAGATTTGGCAGGATCAAGTGGGTCATCAGGTTTGGGATCAGCTGGCATGAAGGCAGACTTGAGCAGGTTGGTTGGCAAGGAATCAGGCTGGAGTGACTCAGCTGGTACAGGAACAGGTTGAAGCAAGTTGGCTGGAGTGGAGACAGATTGGGATAGTGGCAGGATGGAATGAGTTGGAAAAAACTTCATTTTTTTCTTTGATTTAGCCACTGAAGTTTTATAGGTGACTGCAGGGCTATAAGAAAGGGATGGAGCTGGTTGAAAAGAAGGGCTGGAATGCAGTAAAGAAAAGGGAACAGTGCCTGGAGGAGGTTTCTGTAGGGTTGTTACAGGCAGTAGATAAGAGGCAGGTGGATTAAAGGCAGGATATGTGCAGTGGGTAGAAAAGGGATATTGATACTTGGTGGGAAGCAGGGTATATTGGACTGTAGCTGAGATTGCCAGGGGTGATGGGAGAAAAGATGTCTGAGCAGGTGTTTAGTAGCAGGTCTGGGTTGTGGAAGCTGACAAAAGCTGGGCTTAACAGGTCTGACCATGCCTAAAGTACAGGTAGAACAAAAGTGGGCTCACATACCCTCTGTCTGACCAGGGACTGCACTGCATCTATACAATCCTTTAAAACTGTTTGGAACAAGCCAAATAGTGCTCCAAGAAGGATGCAGAGTCATCCTCCAACAGCCATACTAATTACACAACCTGGTTAATGCTGAAGAAGGGAGAAAAGTCATCACGGCCCTTTGGGATACAGGGCAGAGCCAGCTCTGTACACATTTTAATTAAGGACTGAACATCCTAAAACAGTATACTGCCCTGATCAACCACAGAGTGAGCTAAACGAATAATCTCCAGCAGCTGATCACTGGACCACCCTTTCAATATCTGGCGGAGATATTCAGAACTCTCTGTTGACAGCAGAGCATAATAAACAATTATATCTGAATTCATCCCAGCAATGTAAAACAGAACCAAGATGGTTCCCCTGTGCAGCCACTTCTGGTCAGAGATGGCCCTGGTATACTGTCATGAATTGGTATGACCAGATTGTGTGGATTGCACAGAGAGAACCAAAAATGCATGTAAGTGAATAATTACGTTTATTTAAGGATAAGTGCTCACAATATATAAACACCTCCAATATAAACTGTGAACAACCAACCAAACAGTGACCCACAAACAACAATAACTATATACAATATAAGGGAGGTACCGCAATCTTAAATGTAGCCAGGCCAGGGTCATTAACAGAAGATCAGCAGATAAACAAGGGCAGTTCCAGAATCACAAACATAAGGCAGGCCGGGGTCATACATAGGGAATCAGCAGATGGGGGAAGGTGCAAAGGGATCAGGCTACAGGGCAGGGATGCAAAATAAATAGATCAAATAAAGTACAGATAAGGGAAATCATTTTATATATAGACCAGTTCTGACCTGGTTAAAAAAAAAAGGGGCGTAGTCTGGTGCCGGAGTGTGATGGCCGCTTGATCTCCCTGCTCTCACACAGAGGTCCTGTGAACAGCTCACCGGAGGGAAAGCGCCACCAAAATATGGGGGAAAAATGACAAGAACTCTACCAAGTCCCGGTCCCGCTCTCCCAGGGAACTGGAGACACAATTAAGCAGGAATAAACCGGAGATATTCCGCACGCATTCATGAGAGGCTGGGGCTTCGTCTCAGGCCTCCATGAGACCCACGCGCTCTTCCACCAGTGGCCGCACACAGCCTGTGGCCACAGGGGTGCACACCGATCAACCACCGAGCCTGAGGGACCTGCGATCAGTAGCGGCTGACATACAGGACATCCTGGCAGCTGCGATCGCTGATCTCAGACGGGATATCCAGTCCATGACCACAAGGATGGACGATTTGGAGGAAACGACTACTCGCCATGATTCTAACATCCAGCACCTTCACCAATCCTCAGAGACCCAGACTATACAGCTTTGGGAACTGCACAGGGACGCCGTCATAATCTACGGTTAAGAGGAATACCCAAATCTGTAGGCTAACAACATATCACAGGCCACAGATCTTTATTGATCTCCTGGGCAGACTACCCGAGTCCCCTATCGAATGTGAGCATCTCCATAGGGCACTGAAACCCAGAGCAGAGACACAGATCCTCCCAGGGACGTGGTGTGTTGCCTGGTAAACATTAAGCTGAAAGAAGAAATCCTCAGAAGGGGGAGAGACTGGCAGACTTATTCCAGGGAGTGGAAATCAAAATATATCAGTATCTCTCTCCTATAACTCTCCAAAACAGAAGAGACCTTCGCCCACTGCTATATTTGCTTTGCACTAAAGGGGTCCAATACCGATAGAAGTTCCCCTTTTCCTGTGTGCATCAACACAAGGACGTACAGAAAACCTGAGAGTCCCGGAGGACCTAAGATCCTTCTGTGAAACTCTAAATCTGCCCACAATCAACCTGCCTGATTGGTACAGCTCCTATCGTCTGCCACCCATAAGACGAATTGCTTCAATGGATGCAATACCAGTACGCAATGATTTCCATATCCACCGACGCAGATCACCAACTCCGCGATCACATGCACCAACGGACGCCAGAAATGAAAGAACCACCAGCCGAATGGCTTCCCCTGCCCACAGGACAGCACGCCATGATGGTGCCAATTAATAGTTCCAGTTCTTCATGACACTTCATAACCACCAGAATCAGAAACTTTCCACGTTACCCTGCTTTCTGAATCCACTTCCCAAATTATGATGCCACAAATGACTGCCTCTCGTGTTCTTCTACATCACTTGAGATCCTCATTTACATAGTGTGCTAATGGCTAGATGGACACCCACACTACAAGGTAATTCAATTGTTTTCAAACTTCTTCAAAATGCTCTATTGCCCACCTTCAGAGCAGCACTGACCCTGTCTTCTCAGAATTTACTATCAATGGGAAACCTCAGACCAGTTGAGTATGTGCAAATGAAAACTTTTCACATGTTGCTCAGACTGAAAGTCATCATTCTTCTGAAGCCTGGCTCTGATTACTGCTTTTTTAACAGCGCGTAAGGGAACTGATCCTTCCATCCTTAATAGTCGTTCTTGCTCCTACCATCCAGTTCCATCCAACCCCTCTTTTTTTTCCCCCTTTTCTTTAAAGAAAACATACATACTTAAAATGCTGACCCAGGTGAATGATTCCATACGGGGGTTATAAATATATTGCCTGTGCCTTCACCCGGCCTTTCTAAGAAAGAAGAGAGCTTTAGTTCCTCTATACAGCCAGATCTAATGCTATTCTGGCCAACATACACAGAGAATAGGATGTTTGCCCTTACTTGTGAATCATCTCGCTGCACTATGGAGGCAGGGTGAACGGATGGCACTGGGTACACCTTGAACACTCATTCTCTTCAATACCACTAGAATCGACTCCGTGGCTTCTATCTCGCAATGTCCCCCCAATCCTACAGAAACACCCGCTAATTTACCTGCTGAATGGGAAGTCTTTTCCTTACTGGACCTACTTTCAAATACGCCACTTCTTAAAAGACATTGACCATTCTTCATCAGTCTCAAGGTCACTCACTCCATTTGAATCTTTATGTTCCCAAACATCACCCTAAAGGCATGTAATCTCTAGCATACACAACCTACTTTTTTGCATCCATTCCTTCCAATTCAGGGAAAGCATGCCAGGCTTGGGAAAAGGACTTAAATGTGGAGCTTTCCAATGAACACTGGGAACGCATCTTCACTATCGCACATAAGGGGTCACGTTACAATACAAGAAAACAATTATAAGCTAATGACTTGATGGTAAATTTAACCATGAGACATCTGACAAATGCTGGAGATGCTCCAAAGTACCGGGAACACTTCTACATATCTGGTGGACATGTCCCTTAATACAAACGTTCTGCAAGCAAGTTCATAAAATAACCACACAAGTTTTCACCCACTCCTTGGAGCATACACCAGCACAACTACTTTTCCATCACTCAACCACACCTGCACTCACATATCGTAAATCCTTAGCTCTTCACATGATCAATGCTCCCAAACTTTGCATTCCAACACACTGGGATCTCGCCTCATACACCGACCATACCTGAATGGCTTAAGCACATATGCAAAAAAACAGAGATGGAAGAACTGTTCTATATAGCACATGATACCCCTACCAAATTCTCTCGCATATGGGCATGCTGGACCCATTTCCGAACCACGGACAGATACAAAAGTCCAATGAATCTAGATCCCGCTAACCTTCCAAATTGAACACAGATCTAGAAACTTTGCTCCCCAAACACACAAGATGTATGACTATAGACGCTGGGCCTCCCCCCCCTACCCAAGGAATATGGGAGGACTCACGTCAAGAATGAACAATGCCACTACTGACACCTTTACGCAAAACTCTAGTTCATGAATCTTTAACATATCCTTACTTCTATCATATCAGTATGTTACCACCTAATGCCTGCAAGGTGTACATCACAAAGACCAAGGCGGTTGACCCCCCCCCCCACCACCACCAGCCTAACCCCCTTCCCCTTCTATTCCTCCTCTGTACCTTTCCCTATACCTCTCATACAATCTAGACAACCCTAAACCAGCTCATGGCTACAACTAAAGGGAGACATATATGAAAAGAGACCAAAGAAGCTGCACACCCCGAAATTGATTTATCTAAAGGATTTTTGGATTCCCCAGTGGGGCTTTAAAACAGCAAAGTACAACATTACGAAAATCATTGATATTGATATTGTGAAAACAATTTATTGACAGAGTATCCAATAAAGTCATATGCTTATATGAAATCTGATCCAATGATAAGTACATATTCCATAAAACGGTAAAAATACAATTATGAACCATAAAACGGTAAAAATTCATTGACACATCATTACATTGAATAGCGTAGTAAATACCAAAGCCCCAACGCGTTTCAACCTATATGCAGTCTCTTCAGGGAGCACATTGGATTCTATAAAAATAGTACAAGTATTCAGAATTGTAGAGATTTTTTAGAAAAATATCACATTAAATGAATCATGGTGATGAGTTTTACCGTTAAGGATAAAATAGATGTTTCTAATAGGGGTATTAGGAGCCATTGAGGAGTCCGAGTGGTACGCAGGCCATCCCCACCTGCCCAGACGGGGAGAGAGAGCCAGCCCCAAGGGGCTTACAAGGAGCCACACTGATGCACACCCCCACCAGCTCATGGCTTTTCATATTTCTATCTCGCAACATCGGCCTGTACCAAATGAAGCAGTTAATCTATAACAGAGGAGGTACAGATGCGCTTTCGATCCGACTTCTACTCAATAAGTTAATTAGTCAGTCTCCGTTATCATACCTCCAGAATCGCTACCTTACAGAACTGAGACTCCAGCTACACATACAATACCCTATGCACTGAATATGATAACAGTTGATCTTTCTCCTAAAAACGTTTGTTGATGGTTTCATTTAGCAGAACAGACCGATGATTGTTTAAAACGTTATTACATTGACAAATGTACTTTGTGTATATTAACATGTACTAAATCCTGTATAATAATACTATACTTTATTGATCTTCAATAAAACATTGTAAAGTTACAAAAAAATAAAATAAAACACATAGTGGCTAGCAGGAAATCATTCTACTTCCCATATATTCCATTCAAATGCAATCCATATGGCCTTTCATGAATCATCTCTTTCCTTTTTTAAAAGTCGGAGGATCATCCAAATTTCACCATGTATGTAAACAATCATGTGGTTTTGACTCAGTCCAAAATCTGCAACATAAATTTAGAAGATGTGATTAAATATTTGGGATTCTGCTTGATTTCACCTTCTCTAAAAGCAAATGCTATGTTTTCACTTTAAAACTGAATCTGCAGTATTTCAAGAAATAAAATAATCCAAAAGAAAAAAAGTATTACATAACATGCTGGAAAGCACTGCTATATTTCAGAACAAATTGAAAACAGCTACAATCATTGCTGCCAACATTTTAAAATTATTTCTAGGGATACATTAGTACTAAAGGGGTGTATCCAATCCTGGCACACAAAGTGAAATAGAGAATCATAGTGTGCCAAGTAGGAAATAATGTACTGTTACTGCTGGTGAGTATTGCTATGGGAAGTTTTGATACGTGCCTGAGTTGGGCAAGTGCTCATTAGAGTAATGCTACAGGCAGAACTTTTGTTTTGTTTTGGATAGATTAGAACCCCTTTCAGGTGTGAATGGCTTTCTGTGCCTCCAATCAGGAGATTCACTCTCTCCATTTGGCTTGTTTACCATTGAAACTGAAAATGAATGTAGTACCCTCTAGTGTGCTAGTAGTGAAGTACAGGCAAATTTATTTGACTTATGGTAACTGCGAGTCTCAAATCTAGGTAAAGGTTTATTGCAAGTCAGGTTGAATGACTCATACAGGCAGGTCTCTGGTGCCTCCCCCTGATTCTGGAAGTTCAGGGGGAGGCACCAGGAGGGTTGAACTTGGCAAATTCCCAGGCAGCGGGCCTTGCAGTGTGGCTGAACTAGCCCTTAAATATGGATGAATCATGCCAGCAGGGTAGTCGGTGGAAGATCGAGTGAGACTGTTGGTTGCCTAGAAGGGGCTTGGGCTGGCTCAGGGGAATCCCCTCGGTGGAGCAGTTTGACATGGAATATTGCCTGAAAATCAGTGGGAGCCCAATGCTGACTGTAGTCTGATGATCTTTAACAAACCACAGAAACAACTGATCAGAGTTGGTTCACCTACAAAAACAGCTTATAAGGTGATAAGGAAATAGCACATGCTGTGCCAAAAACTGAATATAGCTAAACTGTTAGGGTGTTTAAAGGGTGTGGCTTCGCACACACTGTGAAAAGGGGGAAGCCCTGAACTCCAAGAAGTATTGATTCATTGAGAGCCAAGCATTGCTAACTCTGCGTAGGCTGTATAAATTGCTGCAGCAGAGCAGCATAGTGTAAGCAGATAATATTGTACGGATTGCAGACATGTGGTTAGTAGATCTTGCAAAAATGTGGTCACATGTTGCTTTAAAGTGTTTGTAACACCAACATTTCAGATTTCTATTTCTTTTTTTTAGCTGTGCTGGGAGAACAGCCTGCCTGTCCTGCAATAGTCAGACTTGTACTGACACACCCCCCTACACAGCCATTCAATGGGACAATCAGTGTAATGCTGTTTCTCCTCCCCCACCGCTCTAAGCCCCTTATGCAGCTAAAAGCATAGATGATGTGATCACTGATAAAAAAAATGTAAAAAAGGTGTATATATATATATATATATATATATATATATATATATATATACACACATACAGTGAGGGCGTAAAGTATTCAGACCCCCTTAAATTTTTCACTCTTTGTTATTTTGTTATATTGCAGCTATTTGCCAAAATCATTTAAGTTCATTTTTTCCCTCATTGATGTACACACAGCACCCCATATTGACAGAAAAACACAGAATTGTTGACATTTTTGCAGATTTATTTAAAAAGAAAAACTGAAATATCACATGGTCCTAAGTATTCAGACCCTTTGCTGTGACACTCATATATTTAACTCAGGTGTTGTCTATTTCTTCTGATCATCCTTGAGATGGTTCTACACCTTCATTTGAGTCCAGCTGTGTTTGATTATACTGATTGGACTTGATTAGAAAAGCCACACACCTGTCTATATAAGACCTTACAGCTCACAGTACATGTCAGAGCAAATGAGAATCATGAGGTCAAAGGAACTGCCTGAAGAGCTCAGAGACAGAATTGTGGCAAGGCACAGATCTGGCCAAGGTTACAAAAACATTTCTGCTGCACTTAACGTTCCCAAGAGCACAGTGGCCTCCATAATCCTTAAAATGGAAGATGTTTGGGATGACCAGAACCCTTCCTAGAGCTGGCCGTCCGGCCAAACTGAGCTATCGGGGGAGAAGAGCCTTGGTGAGAGAGGTAAAGAAGAACCCAAAGGTCACTGTGGCTGAGCTCCAGAGATGCAGTCGGGAGATGGGAGAAAGTTGTAGAAAGTCAACCATCACTGCAGCCCTCCACCAGTCGGGGCTTTATGGCAGAGTGGCCCGACAGAAGCTTCTCCTCAGTGCAAGACACATGAAAGCCTGCATAGAGTTTGCTAAAAAAACATCTGAAGGACTCCAAGATGGCGAGAAATAAGATTCTCTGGTCTGATGAGACCAAGATAGAACTTTTTGGCCTTAATTCTAATGCCGTGTACACACGAATGGACTTTTCGTCTACAAAAGTCCGACGGACGCTGATGGACAAAATACGGCTGACAATCCGATCATGTGTGGGCTTCCCCGGACTTTCAGCGGACTTTTTCAGCCGCAAATCAGACAGACTTTAGATTTGAAACATGCTTCAAATCTTTACGTCGTAACTACGCTGGACCCAAAAATCTGCTCGTCTGTATGCTAGTCCGACGGACAAAAACCCACGCTAGGGCAGCTATTGGCTACTGGCTATCAACTTCCTTATTTTAGTCCAGTGTACGTCATCACGTACAAATCCGTCAGACTTTTGTGTGATCGTATGTAGGCAAGTCAGTTCGTTAGAAAGTCTGCCAAAAGTCCGCCAAAAGTCCGTCGAAAGTCTGTCGGACGGGCTGTCGGTCTTTTGTAGACGAAAAGTCTGACCGTGTGTACGCGGCATAAGAGGTATGTGTGAAGAAAACCAGGCACTGCTCATCACCTGTCCAATACAGTTTCAACAGTGAAGCATTATGGTGGCAGCATCATGCTTTGGGGGTGTTTTTCAGCTGCAGGGACAGGACGACTGGTTGCAATCGAGAGAAAGATAAATGCGGCCAAGCACAGGGATATCCTGGACGAAAACCTTCTCCAGAGTGCTCAGGACCTCAGATTGGGCCGAAGGTTTACCTTCCAACAAGACAATGACCCTAAGCACACAGCTAAAATAACGAAGGAGTGGCTTCACAACAACTCCGTGACTGTTCTTGAATGGCCCAGCCAGAGCCCTGACTTAAACCCAATTGAGCATCTCTGGAGAGACCTAAAAATGGCTGTCCACCAACGTTTACCATCCAACCTGACAGAACTGGAGAGGATCTGCAAGGAGGAATGACAGAGGATCCCCAAATCCAGGTGTGAATAACTTATTGCATCTTTCCCAAGAAGACTCATGGCTGTATTAGAGCAAAAGGGTGCTTCTACTAAATACTGAGCAAAGGGTCTGAATACTTAGGACCATGTTATATTTCAGTTTTTCTTTTTTAATAAATCTGCAAAAATGTCAACAATTCTGTGTTTTTCTGTTAATATGGGGTGCTGTGTGTACATTGATTAGGAAAAAAATGAGCGTAAATTATTTTAGCAAATGGCTGCAATATAACAAAGAGTGAAAAATTTAAGGGGTTCTGAATACTTTCCGTCCCCACTGTATATATATATATATATATATATATATATATATGTATCTCAATAACTCTCGGTGGAGCTGCTGGTTTAAAGCAGGCTGTTACCTTCACTCTTGACACCTCTGTTTCACCGGCACTGGGTCTACGGGTCTAGGGTCCCGTTGAGTTTACCTCTGGACGATGGTGACACTAACACTTGAGTAGATTTTCCAATGCTTTAATGAACAAATAATAAAGGAAGTAGCAGGAGGGAAAGAGGCAGAAGGAAAGTTGCAGGGAAGCTCAAATACCTTTCCTTAGTATTCTTTAGAACCTTCTCTGGAATTGAACACTTGCGGTTGAATGGTTGAATGCGCTCCCCCTTGTGGAACTCAATCTTTGCCCACCTGGATAGGCCTCTCTCACTTGCCTAGCAGCCAGTACATAGCACAAACAAAAGTCTCTGCCACAGACTTGTTTGGAATAAAACCCGTACGATCCTCTGCTACAGGATGTATTGGTTTGCAATGAATGTCAGACACAGTACCTGAACCTTTAAGCCAACCCGGCAGTACTATGCAGTAAGATTACTTCAGGATACGTCCTCCAACCAAGTCACCAGGTCCCTCTCCAGACCAGCACCCTGCATGATCCTTCCATGACAGGTCCTCCCCTGGGATCTCCTCGGTTGTCCAGCTTCTTCACGCAGGATAGACAGCTCAGGACCGTTCCTCTGCTGCTGTGGTAGGCCCCAGACAGGCTTCTGGGCCCACCCACACGCCGCAGCGACGTGGGCCTCCAGAACGGAGGACCACGAGGTGATACTCTTAACGCATACCTGTCGGCCAGGAGGGCCAGCAGGTGGCTGAAAACGAACCCCTAAACATGGCGTCTGTCCCATAAATACCCCCTTCCAGCATGCAACTCTTGAGGACCACCTCCACCAAGTTGTCTCCGGGACAGAGGAGCACTCATACGCTTCAACACGTTGCTTTTCCAGCACCAGCCGATGGTGACAACGACACCCACCGGCACAGTGTGGAACCACATGGCACATCTTGACTTGGCAATATTTGCCCATTCTTCTTTGCAAAAACAAATCTGTCAGATTGCAAAGGCATCTCATGTGCACAGCCCTCTTCAGATCTCCCCACAGATTTTCAATCAGATTCAGGTCTGGGCTCTGGCTGAGCCATTCCAAAACTTTAATCTTCTGATGAAGCCATTTCTTTGATTTGGATGTATGTTTTGGGTCGTTGTCATGCTGAAAGATGAAGTTCCTCTTCATGTTTAGTTTTCTAGCAGAAGCCTGAAGGTTTTGTGCCAATATTGACTGGTATTTGGAACTATTCATAATTCCCTCTACCTTGACTAAGTCCCCTGTTCCAGCTGAAGAAAAGCAGCCCCAAAGCATGATGCTGCCACCACCATGCTTCATGGTGGGTGTGGTGTTCTTTTGTTAATGTGCAGTGTTGTTTTTGCGCCAAACATATCTTATGGAATTATAGCCAAAAAGTTCAACCTTGGTTTCTTTAGACCATAACACATTTTCCCACATGCTTTTGAGAGACTTCAGTTGTGTTTTTGCCAAATTTAGCTGGGCTTGGATGTTTTTCTTCGTAAGAAATGCTTCCGTCTTGCCACTCTACCCCATATCCCAGACATATGAAGAATACGGCGCTTGTTGTCACATGTACTACACAAGCAGTACTTGCCAGATATTCCTGCAGCTGCTTTAATGTTGTTGTAGGCCTCTTGGCAGCCTCCCTGACCAGTTTTCTTCTCGTCTTTTCATCAATTTTGGAGGGACGTCCAGTTCTTGGTAATGTCACTGTTGTGCCTTATTTTCTCCTTGATGATGACTGTCTTCACTGTGTTCCATGGTATATCTAATGCCTTGGAAATTCTTTTGTACACTTCTCCTGACTGATACCTTTTAACAATGAGATCCCTCTGATGCCCTACCCAGGTGTGGCCCCAAACCTGAGCTGCAGCAATGATGGGGTAGAGCAAGAATAAGGAGCATGTCTGGTTAAACCTGGGGACCAGGAGAATGTCTTGTGGCCATGATCTGGCGAACCGATGTGGGCCAAAAATTGCAGCGAAGCCTGAGGAGGTTGCTGTGTCTGTCACTACGTGAGGTGACGAAGCTGATGCCACTGGGTTGAAAATGGACATGCCGTTCCAGTTTTCGAGGAATTCGTCCCACATTGCCAGGTCCACTGTAGCTACTTGGTCCAGCTTACGGACTTGATCGGGGTCCCGTGCCTTAGAAAGGAAAACCAGGAGGCGTGAAATGAAGAACCGCCCCTGAGGAACAATCCTCATAGCAAAGCTAAGCATCCCTAACAGGGACTGTAGCTGTCTCTTGATACAAACTCGTGAAAGGGTGAAGGCGTGAATGACCGACCTGATCCGGGACAATTTGTTGGGAAGTAGGCTGGCCTGCATGGAGCAGGTATAGAGGGCGATGCCTAGGCAGGTGATGGATTGTGCAGGGCCTTTCACTTTATGCTCTGCTATGGGCACGTTGAGGTTGCCAAACACTACCCTTAACTAGTCCAAATCTAAGGGGGCTCGCCGGGCCGCTCGATCAGCAGGAATTCGTCAAGGTAGTGGATGACTTTCTGACACTGCGCTTGGTGAGTTAGGATCCAGGTGAGAGATTGAGCGAACGTGTCGAAGAGCCATGGACTGTTCTTTGCGCCAAAGGTCAGTTTAGTGGTGAAGCAGTCCGAACTTTTCCATTTGATGCCATGCCACTGCCACAAGGATGGTTCGATGGGTAACAGTTTGAAGACATCTGAAATGTCCACCTTGGACAACCATGCGCCCGTTCCTATGCTAATGATGGCCTGTATGGCCAGGTCAACGTTTGAAAACTTAAAGGAAAACTCTGACAAGCCCAATAACGCTGACTCTCCAGGTGCCGAATGGTGACACAGCAAAGGGGCTGATGATGAACCCTCAATCCAGTTCAGTCTGTAGTAGAGTGTCTATGGCTTGCTCATTGGTGGAGGCTGAGAGAAGATTCTTGCACTAGTGGGTGGTATGGGGTAGGGTGGTGAGCCCTGTGTGGAAACCGGAAGTGAATCCACGCACCAGGAAGAGAGCGTGCGATGGGTGAGAGGAGAGGTAGAACCCCAACCGCTGCATGTCCACACGACTTAGTCCTGATTAGGGACGAGCTAATATAAGGCTGCTTACACGGCAGCTGTGTGTAGTGTTGTTGGTGTGGACAGAGAGATAGCTTGATTTAGATTAAGCAGGCAGGTTATTCAGTTGGTGTCAGTGTATTTGATATATATACTCTGCATTTAGCATAGACTATATATTCAGTGTTTACTCTATATTCAGTCAGTGCAGGCAGTGTGTATTTATATATATATATATATATATATACGGTCTCGTATATACAGTAGATATACACTCTGTATCCAGTGTAACCTATGTCTACAGAGCATTCCGTGGTGTACTGTTTCTAATACACTTCAGGCGGTGTGTATATATACCGTATTTATCGGCATATAACACACACTTTTTTCCACTGAAAATCAGGGGAAAATCGTGGGTGCGTGTTATAGGCCGATCCCCCCCCAATTGTGTGTGATCGGAGCGATCGCGGCAATTGCCGCGATCGCCGCCGACATACACAGCCGTGTGGAAATTCAAATACGGCGCCGAGACTGCAGGGACTCGGCGGAGCGGAGCTACACATAGCCGAGAGTCCTCGGGTTTTCTCGGCGCCGCTTACAGTCCCGCCCATAGGGCGGAACTGGGCGGGACTGTAAGCGGCGCCGAGAAAACCCGAGGACTCTCGGCTATGTGTATCAGCGCTCCGCCGAGTCCCTGCAGTCTCGGCGCCATATTTAAATTTACACAGGGCTGTGTATGACGGCAGGGATCATGGCGATCCCACAAAGCTGCACGGGGGCAAGGCTGCACTGGGGCAAGGCTGCATGGGGGCAAAGCTGCACTGGGGCAAGGCTGCATGGGGGCAAAGCTGCACTGGGGCAAGGCTGCATGGGGCAAAGCTGCACTGGGGCAAGGCTGCACTGGAGAAAAGCTGCACTGACAAGGCTGCACTGACAAGGCTGCACTGACATGGCTGCACTGACAAGGCTGCACTGGGGCAAAGCTGCACTGACAAGGCTGCAATGGACACTGGGGCAAGGCTGCACTAACAATTCTGCACTGGGGCAAAGCTGCACTGACAAGGCTGCACTGACAAGGCTGCAATGGACACTGGGGCAAGGCTGCACTGACACTGACAAGGCTGCAGATGGACACCGACAACGCTGCATTGATGGGCATTTTAATGTAAGTTTTTCTTCCTTAAACTTTACTCCTAAAAGTTTTTTTCCTTAAAATTCCCTCCTTAACTTGGGTGCGTGTTATACGCCGGCGCGTGTTATACGCCGATAAATACGGTATATATAAACTAAATTGTCATGTGACTCGTTAGTGTTACAAGGTCTCAGGTGTGAATGGGGAGCAGGTGTGTTAAATTTGGTGTTATCGCTCTCACTCTCTCATACTGGTCATTGGAAGTTCAACATGGCACCTCATGGCAAAGAACTCTCTGAAGATCTGAAAAAAAGAATTGTTGCTCTACATAAAGATGACCTAAGCTATAAGAAGAGTGCCAAGACCCTGTGGTGCAAAGCCCCTGGGGTGTTCTCACTTTTGTTGCCACCGGTTTAGACATTAATGGCTGTGCGTTGAGTTATTTTGAGGGGACAGCAAATTTAATATGTTATACCAGCTGTACACTCACTACTTTACATTGTAGCAAAGTGTCATTTCTTCAGTGTTATCACATGAAAAGATATAATAAAATATTTACAAAAATGTGAGGGGTGTACTCACTTTTGTGAGATACTGTATATATATATATATATATATATATATATATATATATATATATATATACTCTGCATCCTGTTTCTAATACACTTCAGCGGTGTACACAGTATCTAATACAGTGTGTGCAGTGTCTACTACACTTCTGGTGGTGTACACAGTAGAAAATACAATGCAGCCCTTGTACAGTTGCTAATACAGTGCAGACGGTGTACACAGTATCTAATACAGTGTGTACAGTTTCTACTACACTTCAGGTGGTGTACACAGTACACAATACAGTGCAGCCATAGTACAGTTGCTAATACAGTGCAGGCAGTGTACACAGTATCTAATACAATGTAGTGTGGTGTTGCAAAACAAAATATTCATCATGTCCGGAAGGCCACCAAGGAGAGGCAGACGCTAGCAGGCCACTAAAAGAGGGCAAGCAGCCTCTGTGTCTACAGTCAACAGTGCTGGTCATGGACATGGCGCGTCCCCTGCAGGTGGCCATAGAGCGTGCTTGTCCTTTTTTTCTGCTGCTGGCCGTGTTATTGAGCCAGAACATTCAGAAGAGTTGTTGGAGTGGATAACAAAGACGTCCTTATCCTCCTCATCCTCTGTCACCCAGGCTCAGAGTAGTTTGCCTTCCAACGCAGCTGCCAAAGCTGCCTATTCCACCGGCTCCTTGTCCACAGTCACTCCTTCCATAACCCCACCATCATGCACGGAGGAGTCCCCAAAATTATTCGACCACAGTGTCGGGTACATGTTGCTGGAGGATGCGCAGTGATTTGAAGGCTCCAATGTTGGTTCCCAGGTTGAGGAAGGGAGTAACGTGAGCCTAGAGAGAGGGGGTGCCCAAGAAGGACAAGAAACTGGCAGGCATGTTCCCCCAGCTACAGCATACTTCCAAGTTTGCTCCAGTGATGAGGAGGGAGGAGATGATGAGGTCACTCACTGTACTTGGGTGCCTGAGAGAAGAGAGGAGGAGGAGGAGGCACAACTCCAACAAGGCAGGATGTCCTCTAGGGGGCAGCTTAAGGGCAGCCACCCTATTGCATCACACCGCAGAGCTCCGCAAGTGCAAGGTGCTGCTGACTCCCCACTGACTTTTAAAAGTTCCTCGGTGTGGGCCTTTTTCGACACGTGTGCAGCAGATCGCACCATTGCTGTTTGCAATCTATGTCTGAAGCAGATCAAGCGTGGGCAGAACAGCAGCCACTTGGGCACCACATGCTTGACCAGACATATGACGACTTGCCATGCAGTCCGTTGGCAACAGCACTTGAAAGACCCACATCAAAGAAAAAGGCGGACTTCTCCTTGCCCTTTATCTGGGATCTCCAACCCTACTATACCTCCAGTCCTCTCAAAAACCTGCACTGAGAGAAATGAAGGTATAGCAATAGGTGTCCTAGTGACTTGCAGTCAATCTGCTAGCAGTACACCATCATCTGATTTTAGCCAGCAAATTTACCTGCCCCAGTTGCTGAACCGTAAAAAGAAATTTGGTCCCAGCCATCCACATGTTTAGCGTCTAAATGCTAGCTTGGCCAAATTGCTAGCACTGCAACTGCTGCCTTTTTAGCTGGTAGACTCTACCCCCTTTCGTGAATTTGTGGAATGTGCTGTACCTCAGTGGCAGGTTTCAAAACGCCATTTCTTTTCATAGAAGGCCATTGCAGCTCTCTACCGGCACATGGAAGGCAATGTTTTGGCCTTGTTGGACAGGGCGGTCAGCAGTAAGGTGCATATTATAGCTGACTCATGGTCCAGCAGGCATGGGCAGGGACATTTCCTTTCCTTCACGGCACATGAGGTAACTCTGCTGGCAGCTGGGAAGGATGCAGGACAGGGTTCAGTATTGTTGGAGCTTGTTCCACCACCACGGCTCCAAAATGCTAGTGGTTATTCTGCCACAGCCTTCTCCTCCACCCCCTCCTCTTCTTCTTCCTCTATGGCCTCTTCTGCAGATTTGTCCTCTGAACCAGCAGTACTCCATAAGCATTCAAGGGGCTACGCAAGCAGTCAGGCTAAAAGATGCCATGCGGTGCTTGAGTTGGTCTGCCTAGGGGACAGGAGCAACACTGAGGAAGAGATTATGTCAGCTCTGCAAGGGCAGGTTCAGAGGTGGTCGACGCCATGCCAGTTTCAGCCAGGAATGGTTGTATGCGACAATGGCACCAACTTCTCTCCGCCCTCTGACAGGGACACTTGACCCATGTTACCTGTTTGGCACACGTCCTGAATTTGGTGTTGCAGCGGTTCTTGAGCAGGTACCCAGGCTTACAAGATCTCCTGAGGCAGGCCAGAAAAGTCTGTGGTCATTTCCGCCGGTCATATAATGCCAGTGCTCAGCTCGCTGACATTCAAAGGGAATGAAACCTGCCCACCAACCGCTTCCTTTGTGACATGCCCACCAGGTGGAACTCAACGTTGGTGCAGCTGCTGCACACACAGCAGAGGGCCTTCAATGAGTACCTGTGCGAGTATGGCACCAGGACAGGATCAGGGGAGCTTGGCTTCCTTTCGCCATGCCAGTGGCCACTGATCAAGGATGCATGCACTGTCCTATCACCATTTGAGGAGGCCACAAGGATGGTGAGCAGTGACAATGCATGCATCAGTGACACTGTCCCTCTAGTCTTCCTGTTGGAGCACACACTTTGTGGAATCATGGACAGGGCACTTGAGGCAGAACAGCAGGAGGAAGAGGAGGACTTTCTAAGGCCCCTTTTATCCAGATAAAATTCCTGCGGGCCCTCCAAACACACAGGAAGAAGAGGAGGAGGATTGTGTCAGCATGGATGTAGAGGATAACACTCAGCAGCAGTCTACAAGGGATGGTTTTTAGTCCCCAGAAACCCAAGCAGTTGTACGTGGCTGGGAGGAGGTAGTTACAGATCATGTGATCCTTAGTGACCCAGAGGACTGAAAATCAAATGCCTCTGCAAACTTATGCTGCATGGCCTCCCTGATTCTGCAAAGCCTGCGAAAGGACCCTAGGATTTGTGGTATCAAGGAGAGGGATCATTACTGGCTGGCAACCCTTCTTGATCCACGTTACAAGGGTAAGGTTGCAGAACCCATCCTGCCTTTGCAGAGGGAGCAGAGGATGAAACATCTTCAGGAGGCCTTGAAGAAAGGCTTGCGCAAGGCATTTCCAGACCCTGGGAGGTTACAATTTCCTGGTACTGGACAACGTGTTGCTGAGGCTTTGTTCAGTCAGAGGAAGAGCGGTGGAGAAAGTGGCCGGCTGACCGATGCCTTTAAACAATTTTTCAGTCCTCAGCACCAAGGTCTGATCAGTTCAAGCAACCATTGCCAGCGTCTGCATTACATCGTGCAGGAATATCTAGGGGCAAGAGCAGACTTGGAGACCTTTCCAACAGAGCATCCACTGGGTTACTGGGTCTTGAGGATGGACCACTGGCCAGAACTAGCTCAATATGCAATTGAACTACTGGCCTGTCCTGCATCTAGCATGCTTTCTGAACGCACACTCAGTGCTGCTGGAGGGTTTGCAATGGATCAATAAGTGCGCCTGTCCACAGACTCCATTGATAGGCTCACATTCATAAAAATGATTCAGTCTTGGATCAACAGCTATCAAGCACCTGATGCTGATGTAACTGATTGAATTTGCTATGGATGTGGGATCCCTTGAAGACTGCCTATGCTGACTATCCTATTTCTCCTCAATCTTGATGATGCTAGCGTCCAACAATATTTTTGGTTTAGGGCACCAAGACCCAAGGCCCAATTTTCCTGCCCCTGTTTAACAGGGGCATGTAATTACAATTTTTGAACTAATAATTCACAGCAGGGACTGTTCCTGTGCCCAACAAGAGTATCTGTGAGGGTTTACAGTGTTGTGGCACCACCACCACCACTCAAAGCCCATTTTTCCTGCCCCTGTTTAACAGGAGCATGTAATTACAATTTTTGATATAATATTTCAACGCAGGACCCGTTCCTGCCCTAACAAGAGTATCTGTGAGGGGTTACAGTGTTGTGGCACCACCGCCCAAGGCCCAATTTTTCTGCCCCTGTTTAACAGGAGCATGTAATTACAATTCTTGATATACTATTTCACAGCAGGGCCCATTCCTGCGCCCACCAAGAGTAACTGTGAGGGATTACAGTGTTCTGGTACCACCACCACCAAAGGCCCAATTTTTCTACTCTTGTTTAACAGGGGCATGTAATTACAATTTTTGATACAGTATTTCACAGCAGGGCCCGTTCCTGCGCCCACCAAGAATAACTGTGCGGGCTTACAGTGTTCCGGTACCACCAACACCTAAGGCCCAATTTTCTGCAGAGTATATAGGGCAGGCTGTATAGTGTATATATACTGCTGTTCAGAGTATATAGGGCCTGGGGACCACCACGCCATTTAAAAAAAAAATTTGGGTGCAGGGTTCCCCTTAATATCCATACCAGACCCAAAGGGCCTGGCAATGGACTGGAGTGGGGGGGCCATGCCATTTTTTTCAATGATTTTCATCTATATTGCCGGGACCCGATAATACATTACAGCCGCGAGTAGTTTTGAGTTAAATTTTTTCCTTTAGAAATGTCATTTTGCTGTGGTATTGTTCTAAACACGGGAAAAATGTGCTACTTTACAGGCATACCAAGGACACCCCCCAGGCACGATATATAAAGGAATATTTCATTTTTATTGTTTCACTTTAAGCATTTTTAAAATCACTGCTCCCGAAAAACATCCATTTTTAAAACTTTTTTTTTGCATTGATACATATCCCCTGGGGCAGGACCCAGGTCCTCCAAACACTTTTTATGGCAATAACTTGCATATAAGCCTTTAAAATTAGCACTTTTGATTTTTTCATGTTCATGTCCCATAGACTTTAACTGTGTTCACATGTTCGAACAAATTTTTTGCCTGTTCGCGTGTTCTGCTGCAAACTGAACCAGGGGGTGTTCGGCTCATCCCTAGTCATGATGTGTTGGGAGGTTTGAGGGTACATGCGATCTTGGGGTGTGCTCTGTGGCAGATGACGCAGATGTGGAGCAAGTTATTACAGATCTGCGCTCTCCCCAGTTACTGGATAGGCCGTCCCAACTTGTCCACCTGGGGGCGCTGCAAGGGGGCAAGCATGCCCTGGCTGGCACTAGAGGTGGAGGGGAAGGTCAGGGAGCATCTGGCATACGTGTTGGAGCACCAGTTTGACGTGTGGTTGAAGGACTGGTGAGAACCGAAGAAATAGACTGAAGGGATGCCTGCTTAGTGCCGGATCCAGCTGCTGCCGGTGGTGGGAACAGTAGTCGGAACAGTTTGGCCTTCCTGGCTGTGGCGGGGTAGGAAATGCCCCTATGCCGCAATTCCGCTGTGAGTTTGGGGATGGTAAGGGGAACTAGGGTCCAAAGGGCAGAGATTATTTCTTGGCGTCTCCAGAGCCTAAATCTGGAATCTTGTATTTTTCTATATTCCTTCTTAAAGACAGTGTGAAGGTTTGCAATCTTGTCTTTGACATATGACTCACCAGCTGTTTGCGTTATGGTCTTGCATAAATCTGCTAACTTTTTGTATGCCTCATCTCGCAACTGTTTATTGGAATATTCTTTTGATTTCACATTCCAAGGGTGTGAATTCTCCCTGTACATATCAATAAATTGTGGTAGGTCATTTGGGGAGGTAAATTTTCCTGTCATTGCTGTAGGAAAATGTAAAAATTTTTTACTATTCAAGACATATAAGAGCATAACACAAAACCACCAGATGACATAATGCTACTGAAACCACTGTGTCTAGCCATTAAACAGATCAAAATTTACAGCAAGTAGATTATAGTATTCAATATTGGCTCAGGAAAAATATACATGACCTGGTAGTAGTAAAAGTACAAAACTGGCAAACTACCTACTGTTTAATCCTGACAGGCCAACAGCAACACTAACTACACCAAGTTTTTGAAATTAAAGTTTCTACCTCATGAAAGAGCACCAATGTCCTAAATATGCCCCTCCCTTTCTCTCTCCTGGTGTGGGCAGAAGGAAGATGGCGGAGGACCGACATGTGTCCTGCAGCAGCTCAGACAGAGAGGAAAGGCAGACTACCTGGCCTAGGAAGAAGAAGAAGGCAACAAATGTCCTTCAATGAGATGGCGGAGATGGTGGAAATCCTGATCAGAAAGGATTATGGTGGAAGAAGCGGATCCTACCAGAGGCCTAATGGCAGAAAGGAAAAAATCATGGAGAAGGTAGTCAGTTTCCTGCAAAAAAAGTTTGGGGTGAGGAGGACAAAGGAACAACTCCGAAAACAATGGTCAAATCTGAAATTGCAGGAGGAGGATCAGTTTGTAAAAAGAGAGTTCTAAAGAAAAGTGAAAATATTTAATGTCTTCTTGTACCTTTTCTTTCTGTTCCATGTGCTTTACAAACTATTCTGCAGTGTGCTTTCTGCCTTCTTTCTGTGGCATGTACAGTTGCAATAAAAAGTATGTGAACCCTTTTGGAATGATATGAATTTCTGCACAAATTGGTCATAAAATGTGATCTGATCTTCATCTAAGTCACAACAATAGACAATCACAGTCTGCTTAAACTAATAACACACAAATAAATAAATGTTACCATGTTTTTATTGAACACACCATGTAAACATTCACAGTGCAGGTGGAAAAAGTATGTGAACCCTTTGATTTATTAACTGGTTGAACCTCCTTTGGCAGCAATAACTTCAACCAAACGTTTCCTGTAGCTGCAGATCAGACGTGCACAACGGTCAGGAGTAATTCTTGACCATTCCTCTTTACAGAACTGTTTCAGCAATATTCTTGGGATGTCTGGTGTGAATCGCTTACTTGAGGTCATGCCACAGCATCTCAATCGGGTTGAGGTCAGGACTCTGACTGGGCCACTCCAGAAGGCATATTTTCTTCTGTTTAAGCCATTCTGTTGTTGATTTACTTCTATGCTTTGGGTCGTTGTCCTGTTGCAACATCCATCTTCTGTTGAGCTTCAGCTGGTGGACAGATGGCCTTAAGTTCTCCTGCAAAAATGTCTTGATAAACTTGGGAATTCATTTTTCCTTCGATGATAGCAATCCATCTAGGCCCTGATGCAGCAAAGCAGCCCCAAACCATGATGCCCCCACCACCATACTTCACAGTTGGGAAGAGGTTTTTGATGTTGGTGTGCTGGGCCTCTTTTTCTCCACACATAGTGTTGTGTGTTTCTTCCAAATAACTCAACTTTGGTTTCATCTGTCCACAGAATATTTTGCCAGTACTGCTGTGGAACATCCAGGTGCTCTTGTGCAAACTGTAAACGTGCAGCAATGTTTTTTTGGACAGCAGTGGCTTCCTCTGTGTTATCCTCCCATGAAATCCATTCTTGTTTAGTGTTTTACGTATTGTAGATTCGCTAACAGGGATGTTACCATATGCCAGAGACTTTTGTAAGTCTTTAGCTGACACTCTAGGATTCTTCTTCACCTCATTGAGCAGTCTGTGCTGTGCTCTTGCAGTCATCTTTACAGGACGCCCACTCCTAGGGAGAGTAGCAGTAGTGCTGAACTTTCTCCATTTATAGACAATTTGTTTTACCATGGACTGATGAACAGCAAGGCTTTTGGAGATACTTTTATAACCCTTTCCAGCTTTATGCAAGTCAACAATTCTTAATCGTAGGTCTTCTGAGAGTTCTTTTGTGCGAGGCATCATTCACATCAGGCAATGCTTCTTGTGAAAAGCAAACCCAGAACTGGTGTGTGTTTTTTATAGGGCAGAGCAGCTGTAACCAACACCTCCAATCTCATCTCATTGATTGGACTCCAGTTGGCTGACACCTCACTCCAATTACCTCTTGGAGATCTCATTAGTCTAGGGGTTCACATACTTTTTCCACCTGCACTGTGAATGTTTACATGGTGTGTTCAATAAAAACATGGTAACATTTAGTTCTTTGTGTGTTATTAGTTTAAGCAGACTGTGCTTGTCTATTGTTGTGACTTAGATGAAGATCAGATCACATTTTATGACCAATTTGTGCAGAAATTCATATCATTCCAAAAGGGTTCACATACTTTTTTATTGCAACTGTACTTTGCAAACTATTCTGCAGTCTGCTTTTTCCTTTCCCTACGTGCCATGTACTACTCTTGATAATCTGTAGTGTGCTTGGTTGTATCTGCTATCATGATTGTTCATAATGACAAATCTATTGTGTATCATGTCGTCAAACTTTTAGCTCTTTATGATTTGTTGGGGTGCTTACTACAGTGCACAGGCTACTTGAACAGGAGGTAGGGGGAAGGAGTGCCAACTCTGAAATAGGATGGGCCTGCTCTGTGCAGAAACCATTGTAAAGGGCTGGAAAGTATTTTTCTTTTTAGGGAAAGGGCAACTTAGATTTTCAATATAGTTTATGTAGCACCCTCTACCAGAGGGTGGGTGCTAGTAAAGGTTGTTTTACTAGGTTTGTTCAGCACAGGCAAATTTAGGCAGGCATATGCTGCAAGCTAGATCTTGGGGCTGGGAGTGGTTAGAGTGGCAGTGGGTGTGATCACCTGCATTTCAGTTCTGAGGCGCCTCCCCTGCTTCCAGGGAGAATGTTCTGGAAGACGAGGCTGGGCCTAGAGCTGGAGTGGCAGGCAGCCCATGTTGGAGCCCTGACCAATCCCTAACTGGCATTTCCAGGGGGCGGGCCTCCTATATATGCTGAGGTCACATGCTGCTGGGGAGGAGTAGTCGACTGGGTGACGTGAGGAATGGAGTGCTAGACAGCCGCAGGAGCACACCCCCATCTGGGGGGGTGTGGGATTGCAGGAGGAGGCCCGAGGAGAACTGTGAGAGAACATTGCCTTTACACGGTCATTAGCAATGTCTGTGTCACCACACGGTCGGTGGCAGGGAACTCCTGGAGCAGAGGGGCAGGAGAAGCTGTCGGAACGCATGGTCCGGGAAAGTTTCTCATCAAGGATCCTGGGCTGAAAGGTTGGAAGTTTGGTGAGTGTTACCACAGTGGATGGCTGGAGGATGCGCCAGGGATTCTGTAAGGGAACTCTGCTTCTACACGGCCACTAGCAGTCTTTATCATGCACATGGTGGATGGTGAAGAGTCCTGGATCAGAGAAGAGACTGTGGGGATGTGTGTTAAATCAGTGTGGCCGGGGAACACATGATTTGCAAGTTGGACTGGCTAGGAGCAGTAGTCCATTTCCTAGAATATAGACTTTAACCTACTAGGCCTCCGGGGAGAGTTTCTGCAGGCCTGGTAGCAGCGTGTCACCAGAGCCAGTAGAGGGCCTTATTCAGAGTTCTTCATACCCATTAGAAGAGGATGTGTTATATCTTAAACGTAATTACAAGTTGTGCAGGAGGAAACAAAGTGTGCAAGGAGAAGCAAGTTTGGGCAGGTGGTGAAGAGAACTAAGACCATTACTTTTACACGGTCAAAAGTGATGTTTCTGTCCCTCCCACGGTGATGGCTGGAGAACTCTTAGTAACAGCAGTCTACATGGAGATGCAGGGAGCAATAGTCTGCATAGAAGATGCAGAGGGAGTTATGCCCCGTACACACAGTCGGATTTTCTGATGGAAAATGTCCGATCGGAGCATGTTGTCGGACATTCTGACCGTGTGTGGGCTCCATCAGACATTTTCCATCGGATTTTCCGACACACAAAGTTTGAGAGCAGGCTATAAAATTTTCCAACAACAAAATCCGATCGCGTCAATTCCGACCGTGTGTGGCCATTTCCGACGCACAAAGTGCCACGCATGCTCAGAAGAAATTCCGAGACGGAACAGCTCGGTCTGGTAAAATTAGCGTTCGGAATGGATACAGCACTTTCGTCACGCTGCAATGTCAAAAATAGTTTAATGCAGCGCACTCTCTTCTTCTTTATAATGTGAGAAGAATGAAGTAGTTTTGCTGCTCATATTCACACAGGCTTCTCACAAACTTATTTCTTTATTATTTTTTGGGATTCCCTCAATATATTTAGATTTCTCACATCTGACCAAATATTTTTTGGGTTGTTTTTAAATATTTTTTTCTTTTTTTCAAGGCTGTTTTTGTATTTGTTTGGTGGTTTGTATTTTTTCCAAGGCTGTTTTTTTTTTTTTGTGATTTGTATTTTTAAAAAGTCTGATTTTTTTTTTTTTTTGTGCTTTACTCCATAATATTTTTGTGTGTGTTTTGTGTGAAGTTACCACAACACCATTGATATCTTATATTATTGAATCTCAAGGAGATTGTTTGGTGTTGATGTCTCTTGTTAATTTCACATTGTATTTTTGAAAAGTACCTGCCTCCTCACAAACAAACTGTCCTTTTTTGTGTCCCCAGGCTGTGGTCATACAAGAGCCTGCATCTTTGGTCAGACCAGACTGAACCCAGGGCCATCACTCTCTGGTCTTCCTTCCACGCTTCCTTCCATGCTGTGGCTGTGATGGTGGAGTTGTGGCAGCAGGAGGAGGAGGGGCCAACTCACTTAGGTGGGTATTGGGTGTTAGTTCACCACTCACCCCCTTACTTAGGACTTTATAAAGCAGGTCCTCACGCTTGCATTGACCCTCCTGCATGCCCTTTAGTTTGGTGGCAGCCATGCAGGCAAAGGCCTCTTCAGGAGTGGGTAAGGCTCTGAGGGACGCAGAAGCCTCCTGAATGAGCCCAAACGCTGAATCCTGCATGTGAGTCGCCTTCCTCGCTTTTTTGTATGGAAGGCGGAGGGGAGGGACCTGGGATTCGGTCAGGCTGCGACTGGTCCCAGGCTTCTCCTGGCTGCCACTTAGCCCCGCCTCCTCCTGGCTGCCACTAACCCCCGCCTCCTCCTGTGTGCCACATTCCACAGCCTCCTCCTGTGTGCCACATTCCACAACCTCTTCCTGGCTGAGGTCTTCCTGTGTATGAAAAAGGGACATAGTTTTAGTTTTTTATTCATCAATCACACACAATTTTCATCTCATGACTGTTGCAAATTGAATGTTAACAAATATAACAGACTATCCTTCTGAGCCCAGCATTTTTCAGTCTTGTCCAAAATCTTTTTGCCCACTACTGTCTATTGATATGTAAAACACTTTTTTCAATCAGCAATTAGTGATCAATAATAACATCTAGTAAACATAATTTATTTATTGACCAGAAATCTGTAGAAGAATGCTATACCTGGCTCCATCTGGGCTCCTCCACTTCTTCCTGGCTGGAAGTCCCAGGTTGGACATCAGAAGCCTCAGCTTGGGTGGAAGATAGGGTGGAAGGAAGAGTGGAAGGAAGGGTTGAGAGGGATTCCCTGACTTCAGTCTGGTCTGACAGAAATCGCAGTCTCTCATAGTACCACAGCCTGTGGACATAAATGTCATCTGCTGCAGCTCCGGACCTCTGGGAATCTGTGACCTTCTTGCGCTCCCTAAGATATGTACTTCTCAGGCCACCAATTTTGGTTTTTAAATAGGGGATGGTTGCCGCGGGGACCACCGGCGTCACCAACAGTTACTCCAGCGCTGCCTGCCTCTTTTGTTTATTATTGTAATGTGGATGTTTCACCTGCCACAGACATGGCAGCTCCCTGTACTTGTCTATGAACAGGGGGAGGAAGTTGTGGTCATTGAAGCCATCCATTTTATTATCTGCAAGACACAACACAAGACAAACCCTAATGTCAGCCTAAAGTCTACTAAACTTGTGCAAATACAGGCCTCAATCTAGAAGCAGTATAGGCCCAATGTAAAATCTTACCTTCGCAATAACGATTCCTCCGCACACAGATCGTACGTACTACGCACTCGTGTTACGCTTTATAGACACTGCGCATGCGTGAAACTCCGCCCGCCCCTGGCGTTCTTTCTAGTCTGTTCCCCGCCCCTTCTCGTTCGGCGCAGTGGGGGAAGAGCACATGGCAGAAACACAGCAGGTGTCTAATAATTACACCAACGAGGAGGAGGAGGAGGAAAGCCCAGAGCCTGAAACGTCTCGATCCAGAAGGAGACGATATAAGGCATCAAATATGTCCTTTGGGGAGATGTTGGAGATGGTCGACATCCTGAAGAAGGCCGACTATGACGGGAAGTATGAACCTTACCCCAACCCCAATATCAAAAAGGCCAAGATAATGGCGAAAGTAGTCAAGAGTCTGCACCGGAATTTTGGGGGTACGACGATCAAAAGCTCAGCAAGCGGTGGTCGGACCTCAAATTAAGAGAACACGAGCAGTACAGAAAGATCTGGAGAGTGCTGCAAAAAAGTAAGTAGTTGTGCTGTGTTCCTCTTCTTTATGTTTATTACGTTCGTGCTGCTCCATGTGCTTTTCTTCATAACTGTTATCCAGTTTAAAATGGAAACTTTCATGTTCATGGACACATTATTCGTTCGTATCAAACATAGTTCGTTTGGCCATATGCAATTGCCATCATTTTTTGGGGCCTACTTATGTGAAAAGAATTGGGTGGTGTAGATGTGTTTGTTACTATAATGAAATGCCAACTAGATTCTTTGTAAGGAGAGGACACTCAGCAGCAGTTTTCACATCTGGACGCTGGAGCACCAGTGTGGGACACAAGAACACCCTTTTTATTAGGGGGCCCACACAGGTGCTCCAGTGTATACTATAGGGAGGTCTCCATCTGTGAAGCTTGTACAAGACAGGTAGAGTATTGACAAAGGACAATAAAAATGCTACATCTTGGAACTCTGCCAAAATAGACAATTGTACCCCTTTCCAAGCAATGCTTAATATTTATAGTTCTGCCATGAAATATCTGTGTGCTAAGTATACCTATTTTTTTTTTACATAGGGGATAAAAGACTCGGAGGACACCCCTCATCCGAGGAGACCACAGACCCCCCACCTCTGGAAGAAGGTGAAATCCCCCAAAGACAAGAAAAGCAGGAGGAGGAAGACATGGTGGAACTAGTCACCACAACAGGTGAGTGTCTGCGACCACAGGCTCAGGTAAGAGATGGATGCCGGCATATTTATAATATCTGTTTTTTTTTTGGTTTCTCTCTTTTTAGGTGATCGTGATGTTGTGGATCCTGATCCTTTCACCTCTGAAAGTGCCCAGATCCTGATAGGGGAGATCATGGGGTGTAATGTTGCATTGGAAAACATCAAGAAAAACATCAATGATGTTCTTCAAAAAAATAAGAACATCATTGATGTTTTAGGGCGAGTTTAAAAGCCCTCCAAATTCCTTTGTTTTTTGGTGTGCTACAATTTTTGAACATTTTTTTACAAATATTAGAAAAGCCAAATTTTGAAGATGCACACAGTGTGTCCACATGTGCTGTCTGCCATCACGGGAGATCAATGGACGCGTTTTGGGGGCTCAACCCCTTCCTCAATAATAAAGTAACTGTGAGGAAGGGGTTGCACCCCCAAAACACGTCCCTTGATCCCCCATGATGGCAGCTAGCACATGTTGACATTCTTAAATTTGTGTATATCTTCAAAATTTAGCTTTTCCTGGGGTGACTTCACTCCATCTGAACGCAATATCAAACTCAGTTTGTAAATACTCATGTCTGATATTGCCTTCAAGTTCTACCAAATGTGAACTTTGTAAGTTCAAGATTTGTGTCTTTCTTGTTGGTTTTAAACATGCCTGTTTGATCTAAAATGGACATTTCTAATTTTTCTAATGTGACCCCAAAAATTGTTATACAACAAACATGTTGGTTTGTTTTAAAAACCTTTTCTAAATGCACATGTGATTATGCTGGTATTAAAAAGATTGTTAATCAAGATTGTGTGGATTATTGTCTCAACACTACAAAACTTTTGTTGTGCTGTAATGGGTGTTTTCTGTGACAATGGGTGTTATTTCCTGAGGGGAAATCCACTTTGCACTACAAGTGCAGTTTCAGTGCAGTTTCAAGTGCACTTGTAGTGCAAAGAGTCTTTGCCTTTAGGAAATAACACCCAACAGTGCTTTGTAAGGTTATACAATCACACCAATTTCAGGACTCACCACATTTCTCTCAGGGTCGGCTAAAACAAACACAAGCAGGAAATGTCACTAAACCTCGTTTTTTTTTTTTAAATGTTTTAGACATTGTCTGGCATATTGTTGCCCCCCCTACCCGCAAAGAATTCAAGGTATCTTAGCCGGACATCACGGGCACTTGGGGGGGCAAGCCAGGACGGCCACTTTCAAGCGCCGTCAGGGTTGGTTCATTAGGAATTCCGGCCTCAAGCCCAACTGAGCCAGCATAGTTGGCAGAATGTTTCTGTAAAAAGTTGTGTAGAACACAGCACGCCAGGATAATGTGATTCAGTTTGTACTCCGCCATATGTATGGGTGTAAGAAATAGGCGGAACCGGCTGGCCATGATTCCAAATGTGTTCTCCACCACACTTCTGGCTCTGGCCAGCCGGTAATTAAAAACCCTCTGGTCCGGGGTGAGGGTCTTCATCGGGAATGGTCCCCCAGCGCAAATGCTTCATCCGCAACGAAGATGAATGGGAGTCCTTCCACATTGTCTTGTGGAGGTGGCAAGTCCAAGCTGCCATTCTGGAGACGCCTGTAAAACTCTGTCTGGGCAATGACTCCACCATCGGACATCCGGCCATTCTTACCCACGTCCACATACAGGAACTCATAATTAGCCGACACCACCGCCAACATCACAATACTATTGAACCCCTTGTAGTTGTAATAGTACGACCCCGACTTGGGTGGTGGGACGATGTGGACGTGTTTCCCATCAATTGCCCCTCCGCAGTTGGAAAGTCCCACCGCTGGGCAAAGTGGGAGGCCACAGTCTGCCATTCCTGTGGCGTGGAAGGAAACTGTGGAGTCAAAACAAAATAAAAAATTAGTCATTTTCCACATAAACATGGAAAGCAGATTAGACACAAACATTCTTGCCCAACATCAAGCTAACATTTTTATGAGGGATTTTTTTAAGACCAAAGTATAAGGTACACCTATCAGATTTCCCCCCCCACTCTCCTGGGCCATTTTGAACATTATACGGGGGAGGGGAACTCTGGGACAGGTAACCCTCTCCACTTCATTGAGATATGAATGCCTAAATAAATGCCTAAATAATGGGTATTACTTTGAACAGCCCCTCCTTAGTTACACTATTGGCAGCCCACTGGACAGGTAAGAAGTGTCATAATACAAAGATATAAATACACATTGTACACATTTGAGCACATTTGGACATTCTGCTATTAACTATCAAGATAATAATAGTATACAAAAACTTTAAACAATACCATTTGAAAGTATACACGCAGGCCCTTGCACTACATGCTTTGGGGAATTCATCCATAAATCTGACAACAAAAGAGATGGGTATAGTGTGTATGGGTTTGGCAAAGTCAGCAGATAGATGATTGAGGATAGATAGAGAATTGTTATCAGCTGACTTGGCAGTTGGGGGAGGGAGGGTTCCAAATGATTTGGGGACACCCAAAAAAAGCCTCTGGCACTCTGCCTGAATTAAAAGCACAAATCACATTTCTAAACATTTTAGGGGGTGTTTGGGCTTTACGCACTACTATGGAGCTGATAAAATACATTGTTAAGTGAATACATGAGGTGAATATAGGGCCAGGAGAGCATGCTGGGGAGGTAAGTGAAGGCAAATATGTATAAAGGACAAAAAAAAATGACATAAAAATCCAGCATGCATGAGGACAAAGGGACATTCACAGCATATTACAATCATGGCAATTAGGGAATGAGGAAAGAAATACAATACATTAGCAAACATTAAATACACTAAAATGTGATGTTAAAGGATAAAAATCTTACCTTAATATACTCCTTCTGCAGGACCTGGATGATGGCAGAACAGGTCTCTGGGATAATGATACCCAGAGCCTGGGGGGAGATGCCTGTCGAGAACTTCAAGTCCTGCAGGCTTCTCCCCGTTGCCAAGTACTGCAGGGTGGCGACGAGCCTCTGAGTGATGGCTTGCCTCATGCAGGTATCCTGCCTGCTGATATAGGGGGTCAGCAAAGCCAACAAACGGTGAAATACGGGGTCCGTCATCCGGAGAAAGTTCCTGAAATCATCAGGATTATTCTCACGGATCTCACGGAGCAAAGGCATGTGACAGAACTGGTCACGCTGAAGCAACCAATTCTTGGTTCATGAACTCCTCCCCACCCTGTTCATGGACTGGACTTGTGTCAAGGTCAGGACCCCAACACCAAGCCCCCACACAGCACGAACTCTACGAGGAGTACGTATACGCAACATGGCTAGAAAACGGTCGGCTGCTCAGAACGAAGTAACAGAACGCACTGAAGAACAGCAAGGCCTGTGAAGAGCGACCTGAAAAACAGCAACGAGCGGACAAGAACACAATGTATAATCAAATACGAACTCACTGCACGCACTGAAGAGCAGATACAAACCCACAAGCACAAACTGAACAGCAGAAAACTATCTGAAATCCACGAGTCTGAAAAAGCGCAAATCGTCTCTCACCAAACTGTACTAACACGAGATTAGCAAAAGGAGCCCAAAGGGTGCTGCGCTTGGTTCTGAAATGGCCTTCTATAGTCTCATCGTACGTGGTGTACGTGACCGCGTTCTTGGCGATCGGAAATTCCGTCAACTTTGTGCGACCGTGTGTACGCAAAACAAGTTTGAGCCAACATCCGTCAGAAAAAATCCTAGGATATTGTTGTCGGAATGTCCGATCAATGTCCGACCATGTGTACGGGGCATAACAGTCTGCAGGGAGCTGCAGGAGAAGATTTCTACTTAGTCAAGTGTTCACATTCACTCTTCAGGCTCTAAATATAATCAAAGTATATTGAAATCTGTAAATATGATGACAATTATTAATTCTATGGGCATCCCATATCCCAATCCCTATCCAAGTTGTACCCCCCAATAAAACAACAAAAACAAAGCTTGCAAACGACTGTTCATTGTCTCAAGAAAGCATGCATGAGGTCTGGCAGTGGGGTGATTTGGCTGATTGTTTGTCAGTAGTGCTAACACCATGGCTACACTTATCCACCATATATGCCAGTTGTTCTGAACTTAAATGCATTTACTTTGCATACTGTAGATACGTATTTACCCTGTGGTCTAACAACATGTTTTTTTGTTTTGTTTTTTAAAACAGGAGATAAAAGAAGAAGAGCAGCTGAGCAATCAACTGACATGAATGTCATGGCAACTGATGACACACAGCAGAGCAGCCAGACAGAAAACCCAGAAATGTCACATGCGCCGGTAAGTTAGTAATACAATAAATGTTTTTTAATCATGCATGCATTAGGTCTCTAATGGCAATGTTTTTATTTGTTGTAGGAGAAATAGAGATCTATGATGAAAAACATTTCATAAGTGCCAGTGCACAACTGCTCATCAATGAACCCCAGGGAGGTGGGCGTGCTGACGTCATTGCGCTATCTCTGCAGTGGACGGGTGTTCACTTGTTATCGGCCGGTTTTACTTTTTAATGATTCAAATCTTCTTATACCATGTAAGTGCATTGATTTATATTTTAATAAAATGTGTTATGTACGGGTTACACTATGTGAGTTCCCCTTCATTTTTTGGTGGCTGACCGTACCGCTGTGGTTCGAGTACCTATCCACATCTTTTTGGAAGTTTGCTGTTGTTGGTCCGTCTGGCATACCCGGAAGTGCTGTCATTGTTGCCTTGGATCAAGGACCCCGGCTGGGTTATAGCCTCAGGCTTCATTAAGCTTGCTATCTGGTAAGCATGTATTTCACATGGTATAGGTACGCTAGTCCATTGGTGCTTTTTGGTAAAGTGGTGGATTGACCTTTCTCTAGGATGTCACTCATCTGATTATCCGATATCATGGACAATTTTTTTTTTTCACAGCCTATTGTGTATATTTCTTGTCACAATCTTTGGGTTATTTTAGCACGGACCTTTTTATGATTATTCACATTATCACTTTATTTGTTATTAATGTAAATTAAGTGCAGCTTTATTGTTTATATTGATTTTCTAACTGTGTATGGCCAGCATAACCCCAGAAACCTCAGTATCCAAAATGTCCCTAGTTCGCTAACAGTTGACTGTAATAAAATCAAGGGCTCCATATCAAAGATGGGTCCCAATCATTACACACAAGTACCAATATGACCACCCCCAGACCCCAAGCTGCCTGAATGGTGTGACTTCCAGGAATTCAAACATTTGACAATCATTGTGCAGATGGTGTTCACTCACCCTCGATGGAACTCCAACTGAGTCTGTAATCTCTGCCCTCTCATACCATCTCCTAAGCCCCATTTAACCTTGAACCCTAACCAATAATATTGTAAAAGTGACCTCTGTTTACTGTATATGTAAAAACTTTTAGGCCCCGTTCACACCTATGCAAATTATATGCGGCTTACACCGCATCCAATTCGCAGGACATTTTAAAATGCATTCATTTGAATGCATCTAGTTCACATATGTGCGTTGCATTCGCACTGCGCATTGCCCAAAAACGTGTGCGTTTTCTGGGCATTGCAGTGCGAATTACAAGCACATCATCTTCTATGGGAACGCATCTGATTCGCAGATGCATTCCGTTCTGAACACAAATTCTCTCCTTCTCCTCACTACACCTGCCCCCTCTCCCTGTTCACTGATCTGCAGCTACAACAGAGAGGCACCGCTGAACAGCTGCTTTTTCTCTTTGCAGAGAAAATGTAGCTGGAATTCCCACCGAACTGGTGTGAACCCGGCCTTAACCCTTTGGTTCCCTGTCTCCCTTATTTACATTTTCATGTATGCCATTCACTTATTTATTTTTTATTTTGCTCCGGATCTATCTTTCCTATCAGGACAGAAACTACCAGGGCTTCCTAAGTGCATGTGAAACCTGCATTTGTGCACGTTTGTATGATGAAAGCTTCCAAAGTGAACATCTGACAAGCATATTCTCTATTACAGGTGGGCCAAGTAATAACTAGTGGTACTGTGAATTTTCAGCTGTCTGCACTGTCATCCTGATTTACTGAAGCCTGTAGGATACATTCTCAGACATGTAGGCCCTTCATTCACATGTTTCTGTTATGGCACTCAGCCATTTGTACTTTACAAACAGCACATGTGGCAGTTGCTTGCATTAGAAGTTTCTTCAGATTACTTTTCTATCCTATAAAGTGCAGATAGAAGCTGCAATTCTCACAGTACTTAACCTTGTAATGATGGGTGCTCAAAGTCAATACCGTGGATGGGGTCATGTCAGAACCAGATGCAAAGTCACCAGCACTCTATATAAATGTGTGTCGTGTTTATTGTGAAAACAGCATCACATTAGGAAAAAGAAACCAATGTTTTGGGGTCTCGCAGGGTTCTTTTCTCAAGGCAGCATACTGACTATGTTGCTTTGAGAAACGGACCCTTTGAGGCCCAAAAACAGTATTTTATGCTTTCATATGGCACTGTTTTCATGGCATACACATGAAATACATTTATTTAGATGTTTTTTTTTTATCCTGGCTACATTTGTCTCCCTCACACAAGTAAAAGATTTTATGTTTGCAAAAACTCTGCATTAACTGTTAACTTACAGTATGTGTTCCATGACAGACTACTTGGTGAGAAGCCCTTTGAAGTCTCCTAAATTTTAGACATTCTGTAAAGTTTCTTTAAGTACACAGCTGAGTACAGAAGATCAGTCAGTTTGATGTAGTAGCTGGTTGCGAAAATCCTACAGTATACAACACACACAACAGTGGTGGAGTGTGAGTCTGCCAGAATAAACAGACGTGCACTTTCTGTATAGCTGCAGGGGACTGTAAGCAAGACAGGTATAATCCCTAGTAGCAGGTACCAGGTTTTCTCACACATTATAGTGGTGCCAAAACAACCGTTTTCTTTTTTGTTTACAAACTTTTTTATTTCGTGCAAAATAGTGGTACAAAAAGAAATGTATGCAATTTTTTTTTCTTTAAAAATGGAACCCCTGGTTCACTCATTGTGATGCTTGATTTAGTCTTTCGGATAACTAATATTATATATTCACTGCCTTACCGAGATTTGTACTTTACAGTGTTTATCAAATATATGAATAGGAATATAGGATTATTGTGATATACTATATTCATTTTGTAATGTTTCAATTCTAAAACAACCATTTTCTAAATCATATATTTACCACATGAAGACCAGGCCTTTTCTGGCACTTTTTGTTTACATGTAACAATAAGTATTTTTTGCTAGAAAATATCTTAGAACCACCACACATTGTATATTTTTTAAGGCAGAGGCCCTACAAAAACAATTGGTGGGTTTTGTATTTTTTTATGTCACACAGTATTTGCACAGCAGTTTTTCAAAGCAATTTTTTAATTTAATTTTAATAAAAATAAAAACACAATACAAACATGTCATGCCTTAAAATTGCACAAGCCCCTGTAACCGTGACAAATAACGTAAATTTTACTATTTATAGGCAACCCTTTTAAAAGCCTTTTCAGGTTACTACTATAGGTTAACAGATGAGGTCTGGTGCTAGAATTACTGTACATCATCTTATGTTCACAGTGATGCCTCACATGTGTGACGATCGGTGTTTGAATGCCTGAGTGCATTCATGTATATTTTTACACTCGCTTTAAAAAAAGTTTTTTCATTCTTTTATTGCTGTCACAAGGAATGTGACAGCAATAGGCATGTGACAGATACTCTTTATGGAGAGATCTGGGGTACTCAAATCCCTCCTCTGCACTTAAAAGCATTTGACCACACCAAGATCGTGAGATCAAATGCTTTTGATTTTTTTTTAAATGGTGTCATTTACATCCAGGTAACCCAAAAGCGATGTGACGTCACATCACTTTCAGGTTACTATATCATAGAGTCCAGCAAAGGCGATCAGGCTTTTGTTGGGCTCGAAGATCAGCTGGCGGAAGTGCCGGCTGGTCAATCATCCCGATCAAGCCATGGAAGGTGTAGCGTTCCCTCCCGCTGCTTATAAAAGTAATCCAGTGGCTAGTTAACCTCTAGGATTGCTTTTAAAAGAAAGCTGACTGCTGGGACAGGCATCATACTGGTATAGTTACTTGAAGTCCAGCGATGTACAGGTACATTGCTGGTTGGCAAGTAACTGTACTTTCATACAGTTATATTTTAGCTTACGTAAATGCAGTTATCCTTTATGTACTAAGTCAGCTGCATTTTTAGACATATGATTGAAATCTGTTGCTTTGAATAATATGTTTGAGGCAAGCAGTAATTTGTGAGAAAAATTAAGAGCTAAGTTCACTGGTGGATATTGGGCTTTATCTATAGAGATTCATCAAAAACTGGTGCAGAGTCCATTGGTTCAGTCAACTATGTAACATTCCATATAGCCAAGCTGTATAGAGGTCTTTCAGGAATATTTAAATAGGTAGATATTTAGAAAAAGCACAGCCTGCTGACCTTCTGCTGGCATTCCACTTTAATAAACAGACGTACCTAATAAAATGACCACTGTGTGCATCTAAGTATTTGGGGACTTTTCAGTCTGTATTGTTCCCATGTAATGAATATGTAATGCCTTAAACACAGTTTGAACACACTGTTGAACAATAGGGCAATGTAGTCAGATAAGGCTCTCTGGTGGGTTCAGCCCTGGCCCCTTAATAGGAACTTTGACCAGAAGGTAGGAGAGGTAAGTACAGCCAGACTGAAATATGCCATGGAGGGAGCTGACACTATAGCCTCTGTCTTGGCCCAGCAGCTCAGGTTCAGGAGATAGATTTTTTTTTAGCTTCTAATAATACAAATAAAGAAACACATGAGTAAACAATTTCTGTTTTAATTTCTCATTCAGCATCAAAGAGGAGAGTGAACCGGAGATCACCAGGACAGAGGAGATCACTTAAGAGACAGAGATGGTGGAAGATCGCAGATGTGGACCTTCCCTCCCGGACACAGTAACATATTGTGTTATAATTCCACGTTCTCTCTTCCACAGACGCCCTGGCTGTTCTGCTGTTGCTGAGGGTTCTTTTGGATGAAACTTTAAAGTGTATTGCACCGTTATACAGACAAATAGAAACCACCAAGCACGTTTACCCTTTCTAACAGAGACATTATTCTTTATAGAAACCGCCAAGCACGTTTGCCCTGTTCTAACAGAGATGTTCTTTTTATAGAAACCGCCAAGAATTTGTTTCCTGTTCTAACAGAGACATTCTTTTTATAGAAACCGCCCAGAATTTGTACCCTGTTGTAACAGGAACATTCTTTTTATAGAAACCGCCAAGAATTTGTACCCTGTTCTAACAGAGACATTCTTTTTTAGAAACTACCAAGTGTAGTGTACCCTGTTCTAACAGGGACATTCTTTTGTAACCACCAAGCTTACAGTGCCATGTTCTACAGAGTTGGTCAGCTTAAAGTTGATGTAAACCCTCACATATACCATTGACAAAGAAAGGAAGTAATGTGCAGAGCTGTGCTGTGAGAGGCCAAGCTCTGTGCTAATTTATTTATAGCAACCTCCCCCGACACAAACTTCGTGCTTTGGAGAGAGAAAAGAAAACACTACAGATATATATGTGCTTGGCTCAAATTTCATGAATCAGATTTACATCCACTTTTACACTTTTGCTGTCAGAGCCGTTTTTGCTTTTTTTTTTGGACATGCGTTCAAAAAAATAATTTTAGGCCTGAAAAGTACTTAAAATCCCCCATATTATATACTTTTTAAAAGCAGACACCCTATAAAAGCAATGTGGTAGTTCCAAGTTTTTTTATGTCATACAATATTCATGCAATGGTTCGTGAAATACAACATTTTACTAAATACAATAGAGCACACAAATGCAATATATTACCCACTTTTTAGTATAATGTATAAGATGAGGTTGCGCCAAGTAAATAGCTACCCAACATGTCAAGCCTTAAAATTGCATGCGCCTCTAAATCAAGGATAAACACTGGTACCCTATATTTTCCATAAGCAGTGCTTTAAAAACCCCTACATGTCATCTATTTAGAGTTAACCATGAATAATGGGCCAGGAGTTTTTGCTCACACTCCGGCATGCGTGTCAATATGTAACATGTGTAGCACAATTGATGTTTTTGAACGTAGACACCCCTGGCATGTGCATGTATGTGGGGGTGGGGTCAAACATTTTAGGGGGGGGGGTTAAAGTGCTTAGTTGTAATTTTAATTTTTTTTTTACTTTTAAAAAAAATTTTACTAAACTTTTTTTCATCATGTAAATTTACGCATAGATAGAATAGAGTCTACAGAGGGATCTTTCTGAATTTTTACTCTTCTACAAAGACATTCTTTTGAGACCACCGAGGGTATTGTACCCTGATCTACAGAGTTCTTTTGTTAGAAATATATATTGCAGACTTTCTGGAGTTCCAAGGAATTGGATTATGTAATAAAACTTTTCTTTCCACAAACCTTCACATCTCCCATTCTGTTCTTTGACAATCAACAGTTAACTGTGTGCATGTCTTTTTTTCAGAAGGAACACGGGGGAATGCAGTTCCGGCTCTTCCAGCATTGAATGGGGTTCAGGGGTGTGTTGGAGGGCCTACTGATTCTGATTTCTGGAGGATCTATTGTCGCTGTGGGGGGGATCATTGTTGCTGGGGAGTTCTATTGTTGCTGGTGGGGAGTCTATTTTTGCTGGGAGGATCTTATGGTGCCAGGGAGTCAAATGTTGCTGGGAGGGACCTACTGTTATGGGAGGGGTCTATTGTTGCTGGCTCCAGGGAGATCTACTGTATTGTTACATCGGAGTCTATTGTTGTTGGGGGGGTACTATGTTGCTGGGGGGTCTATTGTTGCTGGGGAGAATCTATTGTTCCGGGGGGTCTATTGTTGTGGGGGGATCTATTATTATTGGGGGATCTTTTATTGTGGGTAGGGGATGAAAACAAGAATTAACTCAGAAAGAGGGGGGGGTACCTACATCTATTCTCTAAAAATGAGCCCTGCCTGCGTGACTGCATATAAATGCTGGGGTATATTCCTGGCACTCAGCAGTGAAGAACCCATAAAGATAAGCAGTGCAATGTCTTCACTATAGATAGGGATGAGCACAGGCGTGTTTGGATCAGAATCCGAACCCACCGCAGCAAGCCTGCCTTGAAGTTATCCCTGTACTGGGCTGATCATAGGAAGCCAAGGCATTCTCTGCCCCACAGTCGTGAATATACATGTCAATTGTATAAGTGTGGCTGTGGGTCAGGGAATGTCCGGCTTTAACCACAGCTTCCTTGTAGGCTTGCTTAGGTGGTTCAGCATTTCAGACTAAGATCCAAACATGCCTAATTTCATCACTAATTGCAGAATAATTCCAGTTGAATGAGACTAACTACTTCTAGATATACCATCACCTTGAGAAATAAATAAAAGTTTCATTTTGAAAGCGCGCGTCTCATTTTTTAGGTAACCTTTTTCTGCCATCTTGTGGTATTATTTGGGTACTGCAAACCAAACCAAAAGTAGTAGCTGGAGCAGTACAACGTTGGCCTTTATCACAACACGATGACCCATTATTTTACAGGTACAGTGAGGGAAGATAGGAAAATCATTATCAGGTTTGCTGGCTATCCAATCTGAATGTTAAAAAAAGATAACTGTTACTACATTTAAAGAATAAGTACAGAGAAAAATGTTGTAATCAGAAGTCATTATCTTTCCAGCCTTCCAGTACTTGCCACCAGTGGAAACAAAGCAACAACCACAATAACTAATGCTACATCACACTGATTGCTATTACAAAAGTCTATTGAAGGTTCCCTAACTGAAGCCTGCACTGAGATATTAACAGAGGCGTCTATTGCTCACTTGGTTGTCATACTGATCCAATAGATTTAAAATTTGTCAAAGCACTGTCCTGGAACAAGTATCCAAAGCAAGATTTCTTACTTCTGTGCTGAAACTTGCCTGAAAATAAAGCTTTCCAGCGATGCGCTGTCATCACTGGAGGCCACTTCTATCTTCAACGGTCTTTCCTCTGGGTCCGCCGACTCCGGATGTGTGACTGATTGGTGCCATGATGACGTCACTCCAGTGCAATACGCGGAGGAGCCGCCATTTACGGCACAGGGTGGCTATTCCTTCAGAGAGCATGCACCAATAATGTCATCAGCTGCATATACAGTAAATATCTCCTAAACAGTGCACGTTTAGGAGATATTTACAGTACCTATAGTTAAGCCTTATTATAGGCTTACCTGTAGGTACAAGTCAGAGATTAAAGTTTACAACCACTTTAAGGAAAACTGAAACAGGGGACAAACAGGTAACTCACATTTCAGTACATTACAGGTTTCCTTTGAAACAACCCAATGCCAGTGGACAAACTGTTTTACAAGCAAAAAGTACCCTGTGCCCTGCAGTGCATACATTTAACAGCTGCTGATAGATTTTCGTGTGAACATCTCTATACAATTCTACTATAGATTTATTATCCACATATATTATTTAATTGTTTTACATTGTTTCATCTCATAATAAATACGATTGAATAATAACCAAATCTTTATGGTGGTGTTGATCGATGCAAAATGATTGATTTTTCCACCCTTGCTGATCATTTTAATCAGGTAGTACATTGATCAGATAATAAATATGAAGCATGTATGACCAACTGAATGGCCAATGGAGGTATCAGACATGGATCAGTGTTTACAAGGGCCTTGTGATGCACATTTAAAGCCCTTGTAATGGTTTGAAAGGTAATGCATTTACTGTTGGTACATCAAAGGCTCAATTCACAAAGCTGTCAGTATTCTTTGTTATAACAACTGCTATTTTTAGCAGTGGGAGCTAAAAATAATCATCACATGCTTCTTTAGAGTTCATCCTAGAGACAGGTGCTCCTTTTTGCTCTAAAGCCACATGCCAAAAAGCTCCAGTGCCAGTCTTTACTTTAGGCTAGCGTGACCAGACATGCCCGGTTTCTGGGGACAGTCCCAGGATTGGGGACACTGTCCCCGGACCAAGTCTGTCCCCAGTTTTGTCCCCGGATTGGATTTGAACAGGGGCTGGGGCAATTTCAAAGACAGCCCGTGCAGAATAAAAAGAAAAAGTCTGGATTGCACCCCCCCCCTGCCGCTCCTACTAGCTTATGGGGGTTTATATTTTTCCATTATCTGTGCCCCTTTCTGATGATCATGTGCTGGTCAGAGCGGAGGGACTATTTCTTCAGTTTCGGGTGCATGCCCATTCAGCTCCACACGCATGTTCTTCTGCCTTGGCTCAAGTTCCGGCCAGCCGCCTGCCTGCTTAACTCCTTGCCTTCCCTGGTGGAGTGATCTTCCTCTGCTCCCCACCCAGTAGTAGCCAGGGCCCGAAGAGTAAAGCCCCATACACACTATCAGATTTTCTGCTGATTTTTGTCTTCAGATTTACCAAAACCATGTAGTGCAAGGGCCTGCCTGATTGCATACAAATTGAAACTCCTAAGGTTTGACCTCATATTATATGGTTTTGGTAAATCTGAAGGAAAAAATCAGCAGAAAATCTGATAGTGTGTATGGGGCTTTAGACTTGACAGGCTGCGCGGCGGGCAAAGAGTCGTTGATTGCTGCCATTACTATTAAAAAAAAAATATGTCCCCGGATTTCATTTTAAAAATCTGGTCACCTTACTTTAGGCAGTACTACACAAGTTTTTTTAAACTCCCTTGCACAGAAATGCAGGGTCCTTAGACCCTGCAAAGTGACAATATTGCATTGCATGGCCACACTCCCTGACAAAAGTGGTGTGGTGTAGTGTTTACCCCCACAAGAGCCGTTGATTGCCTCAAGTTCCTCTCCAAGCTTAGTGCAGCGGCAGCCAGGCACACAGCAACAGTCACTCTCCCTCTGGCTCAATGACCAGTCTAGGGGTTCTCCTGTTTAATATTTAATGCTGAATAAATTTGGATAGGACACAGGGAGCTGTGGGAAACTCTATAAGCTTGGGACAATAACCAGGGGACACTCTTCCCTTTGTCACTAGATGAGGCATCACCTTCTTTCTATATATGATTTTGGCAGAATATTGGGAGCTCATCTTTGATGTGGAAATCCATTGTTCAAGATTACAAGTGATAAGCAACAAGTGTGACTCCCCCTCTTCTGTTATATACACAACATATCAGTATAAGCAATCATATACTGTAAATAAATCATAAAATGGAAATGCTGAAATTTAACCACTTGTCTACCGGGCACTTCTACCCCTTTCCTGACCAGGCCAATTTTCAGATTTCAGCGCTGTCGCACTTTGAATGACAATTGTGCAGTCATGCAACGCTGTACCCAAACAAAATTTTCATCATTTTTTTTTAGACAGATAGAGCTTTCTTTTGGTGGTATTTAATCACCACCTTTTTTTTTCCTAAAAAATACAGAAAAAAAAGTTTTTCTTAGTTTCTGTTATAAAATTCTGTAAATAAGTAACTTTTCTCCTTCACTGATGTGCGCTGATGAGGCTGCACTGATAGGCACTGATAGGCAGCACTGATGTGCAGGCACTTATGGTGACTAATTGTTTTTTTTTTTTTAAAGGTAAATTTTTATTTTGTTTTTTAGTACAAAACGAACAAACAGTTATACTTCACATATATTAAGCGAACATATCGCTCATTCCAATACAAGACACTGGTATACAGTTGGTGAATAGGTTACCATATTTTTCAGTTGCATTTTCGCTCAGTTTCTATTAAACTTTGTAACATTGATCAGAATTTCCTTATAGACTTCATATGGCAGGTGTAATGGTACTCTCAGAGCTAGTCCACAAGCCCCATATTTTTAGAAATTTTTTTGGGCACCCTCTGGCTTCATATGTTAATTTGTATAGCGGTATAGCCTGATTAACAATGTTCAACCAAAATTCTATCGTAGGTGGGGATTGCGATTTACAATGGATAGTGATCGATTTCTTAGAATAGAACAGTACGATTCGCAGAAATGTTTGCTTATTTTTAGATATACCTTCGTCGTCCACATACCCCAGTAAGCATCTCAGGGGATTGCAAATATTAGGTATTTGGGTCAGGGAGCTGATGAAGGCAGTGACCCCCGACCAGAACTGCCTGATCGCAGTGCACTCCCACATCAAATGGAAAAATGTAGCATCCGCAATACTGCATCTGGAGCACATTGCCGATCGAAGTCTGTTAAGTTTAAATAATAAAGATGGCGTAAAGTATGATCTATATAACAGTTTGGTCTGTATGACCTTATCTCTGGAAGAGATGACAGAGGGTACCTGGAGGGGAAGTATTTCCTGCCAGATGTCCTCCGTCAGCTCTGGGATATCAGCTTTCCACTTGTTGACTGTATTGCTGAGCGTTGTAGAGTGTAATAGAGATCTATAGTATGTGGAGACCAGTTTATTATGAGAGGGATCTACTAGTAAGTGCTCTAGCGGAGAGAGTTGAACAGTTATATTGTGCAGCCCAAACTGCGTAGTTGCCGTATGGCGTATCTGCAAGTAAAGAAAGTAGGCCGTATGTGGCAGCTGATAATCCTGGCGAAATTCCTCAAATGACCGAAACCTATTATTTGAGAATAAATGCATTATTGTTTTTACCCCTTTTTTCGACCAGAATTCCCCATCTGTCCTACGGGCAAATTCCTTTAAATTTGGGTTCCCCCATAATGGAGTATTCGGCGAGTAGGTTCGGTGTTCAGTTGATGGCAACATTTTAGTTAGTTTAAAAATCCGTAGAGTCATTGCAAGAATGTTGGTGCCCTCCCTCCCTCTAAGGGACAAACGGTGAATCAGGTACTGTAGGGATTCATAGGAGGTGAGTATGGCTGCTTCCCAGGCCGTAGCTGCATTGTTGGCCTCAGGGAAAAACCACCAATGCGCATGGGCCAATTGTGAGGCAATATAGTAGATCTGGAGGCATGGCAATGCCAACCCCCCCTCCAATACCGGCAGTTGAAGAGTATTTTTTGCAATCCTCACTGCTCCCCCTTTCCAAATGAAGGTGGTAAGGATCGAATCAATCTTCTTAAATTTGACTTTCGTAACGTACACTGGTGAGTTACTCAGGATATACAGGAATCGTGGCAGGAATATCATTTTAAAAATGTTTATCCTACCTAATATTGTTAAGGGGAGGTTGGTCCATGTCTTTAATGTGGTCTTCATTCTGTTTATAAGAGGGTCTAGATTATTTTTGATATAGGAGGAAAGAGGATGTTGGATCAGGACCCCCAAGTATCTGAAGGAATCAACTATTTGTAGTGGGCAAGAGGGAGGGAGTGTTAACGACGCTTCCCGATCTATCCTAAATAGAAGGGATTTATCCCAGTTGACCTGGAACCCTGAGAAGTGGCCAAACTTCAGGATAATTTCCAGCAGGGTTGGGAGAGACGATTGGGGGTCCGACAAATATATTAGCATGTTATCAGCATATAAAGACACTTTCTCTTCTAGGCCCCCAATCTTCAGTCCCATTATCTCCCCACTGGATCTTATCAATGCCGCTAAAGGTTCTATCGCAAGCGCAAATAGTAACGGCGATAGGGGGCATCCCTGTCTGGTACCCCTCTTGATCAGGAATGGATCAGACACAGATGCATTTACCCTCAGCCTGGCAGTAGGCTTCAAATATAGCAGTTGAACCCATTTGATGAAGGTATTGCCAAACCCGAATTTCGCCAGGACTTCCAGCAGATAAGGCCACTCGACCGAATCGAATGCCTTGTGTGCATCTAAGGCCAGCACGGCTCTAGCTCCCACAATATCATGAGTGGCTTTCAGATTTGTAAACAATCTCCGCAAGTTAATGGACATTGATCCATTGATTGAATGAACCCAGTCTGATCCGCCCCGATAATAGTGGTAATAACTGTGTTCAATCTCCGGGCGAGCACTTTGGCTAAAATCTTGACGTCTGAATTAATCAGTGATATTGGTCTATATGACTCACAAAGTAGGTGGTCTTTATGAGGTTTAGGGATGAGGAAAATCAGCGCCTCTGACATAGAGGGTGGTAACTGTCCTGTCTTCATAGCGAAATTGTAGACTTTTAGTAGATGAGGTATTAGGAGTTCCCTAAATTGCATATACCATTCTATAGGAAAGCCATCCAGTCCTGGCGTTTTGTTTCTGGCGAAGGACTGTATGGCTTCCCCGATCTCCTCCTCTGTTAGGGGGTCATCTAGGAGTGAGGCTTGTGCTTCTTGAAGCTTTGGTAGTGAAATGTCAGCTAAATAGTCATCTAGTTCCACAATGGTATAATGGGCTTTAGTAGCATATAGTGAGGAATAGAATTGCACAAAAGCATCCACTATCTCCTCACTCTGTTCCACCACATCACCCACTATATTTTTAATTCTTGGA